>OY740809.1:5195192-6395192 GCA_963514005.1 Raja brachyura | reverse complement strand
CTCCCGACACCCAAGCTGCCGCTGGTGCACCGCAGCTCCCGACACCCAAGCTGCCGCTGGAGCACCGCAGCTCCCGACATCCAGGCCGCCGCTGGAGCACCGCAGCTCCCGACATCCAGGCCGTCGCTGGAGCACCGCAGCTCAGAGGGAGCCAGGCCGCCGCTGGAGCACCGCAGCTCCCGACACCCAAGCCGCCGCTGGAGCACCGCAGCTCCCGACACCCAGACCACCGCTGGAGCACCGCAGCTCCCGACACCCAGGCCGCCGCTGGAGCACCGCAGCTCCCGACACCCAGGCCGCCGCTGGAGCACCGCAGCTCCCGACACCCAAGCCGCCGCCGGAGCACTGCAGCTCCCGACACCCAGGCCGCCGCTGGAGCACCGCAGCTCCCGAAGCCCAGGTCGCCGCTGAAGCTCTGAAGGCCGTGCAGCCGCCGCTGGAAGCTGGAAGGCCGTCACCAGGGCCTCAGCACAGACGGAGACGATGTCGGGGGACACGACAGGAAAAGTCGCATCCCCCCGAAGGGAGAGACTAAAACCCCGTTTCTCCCACCCTCCCCCCCCCCCCCACACACATATACACAACCCGACAAACCAAAAATAAACACCGAAAACAGGGACGAGGACAAAAATAAAATAAAGACAGACGGACTGCAGGTGAGCCGCAGCTGACAAGCAGCGCCGCCACTCCGAAACTAATTTATTTTAATTTGCCTAAGTGTCCAAATAACATTCACACAATAATCCACAATATAACATAATTTTTAAATCTCATTTTCATTAATTTCTGGGCCAAATGGAAGGAATTTAGTGTTTAATGCCTGTAAATTAATGGCCATTTAAATCAACTAGCGAGTGGGTTTTAGTGGAATGTAGTGGATTGGAACGTTGCGGTTAGCGGTGGTCGGGAGGAAAAATACTGTTTGTTCATACATTTTTTTAGACCCCATTTCGCAACATGAAAATGTTATTAAAGCCTCCCGAAAAACCAACTTTTAATATAAAAATAAACAATTTACTTTTTTTTCTCCACTACGCAAAATCCTTCCGGTTGTCGGCGCTCACGGCTTTTGAAGGTGATTTTTAAATTACTCTAGTTAATAAATAATTTAGCGTAATTTAAAAATACCTTCATTCATGAAATGTTGGAGCGATTTTTCTTCCGCAACGAAATCGCCCGACATTGATCGATTTTCCAGGTCTGTTGAAAAACGGCACTTTAAGCCCGCCCCCCTCTGAAAGGCGCCAAAGTCGCGCACACGGGGAGCGGCAGAACTGCAGCGCTGCTCAATGTAAGTTTTGTAACATACTTATTATATTACGAACTTGTAAATGGTCCACTTACCCCGCGTTTTGAACGAATCGGAGCCACCTACCTCCACGGTTACCGATGGTCTTATGATAAGCCCAAAGGCCCTTGATGTGGGTTCCATTCACATCCTTGATTTCCATATTCCTGAGACCAGCTTGGCCCAGCTTTCAAGCGCCCATCAACTTCAGTGAACTGCTTGCTGCCGTTGAGGCGTGGGGGTGTCATCGCCGATACGATGGTTTCATTTGATAGCTCTGTTCACTGCCGGCACGTGTAGCATGAGGGAATCTGGCCCCTGCCAGTTTTTTTGCCTCTTCCCATGCGTGTATGTCCTCGCACTCCCCTCCACCGAGAGGGAGGCTCGTAGACAGCCCTGAGACATGTGCTGCCGCAAGCCCCTGAAGATACCTGCGCTAACATGGCCCTCAGACCTATATCAGAATATGACTCTGGGCCAGAGAGAAAATTGACCCCTGATGCTCCCCTCCTCAGAGAGCGAGACATTGTGCAGCCCTGACAGGTGCCGCTGCCAGTGGGTTTTTCATAATACCCGGGCTCAGATAGCTCTCTTCTGGAGCACATCTCTCTGGAGCAACCTCCATCAGGTGCTCCAGGTGGGTTTTAGGCGTTCACAGACGCTACCCATAGAAGGAGGGGGGGACCTCCTGGCCTGACTCGACCGAGTCCCAAGGCCTGACCGGCTTCCTCGTGGTTTAACCCCTTTCCTGGGGAACCGTAGCGGTCTGTGAGTTGCAGACCCCATAGTGAGTGACTGGGTCTCGAGACCAGCTTACTGCCAGTTTTCCCCTTATCTAGGAAGACCTAAGAGGACTGGGGGTTGCTGACCACATTTTCCGCGGCTGGAGTAGCAAGACCGGCTTGCTGCCAGTCTAACCCCTATTTCTGGGAACCATAATGGTGTACGAGCCGCAGACCTCATAGTGAATGGCTGGGGTTGCAAAACCGACTTGCTGCCAGTATAACCCCTACTCTGGGGGAACTATGCGATGTGGGAGCTGCTAACCCCATTAACAGTTACTGGGGTAGTAAGACCAGCTAACTGCCAGTCTAATCCCTTCTCTGGGGACCATAGCGGTCTGGGAGCCCATACTGGGAGAACCCCCAGTCGCATTCCCCTCCTGGGTGTCACTGACCTCCTTGTCAGCGACTAGGGAGCGAACCCGACGGCCGCCGGCTACCCGTGATTCCGCGGTCCGCACCGAGATTACCCCACGATCCATAACCGGTTTCCCGCGGCCCGTCCAACTTCGCCCTGAATTCAGCAGGCAATCCTGCAAAACAAAACACATTCCTAGAAATATGTTAAAACTGACCTTCTAGGTTAAAAAACTTACCGCTGGCAGGAGCCTCGCGCGCACCAGTCAGTCCGTGCGCCACGCGTCAGACGTAATGACGTGCATGCGTGGGGGTGGCCTTCTTCTCGTAGTCACTCACGTGACTCCGAAGTAAAATAGATATTTCACTTGGGCAGCTCACCGCCCAATGATATGAATATTGATTTCTCTAACTTCAAGTAACCCCGGCATTCCCTCTCTCTCTATCCCTCCGCCACCCAAGTCGCACCAGCTTCTCATTTTCATCCAACAAACAGATAACAATGGCCTGTTTCCTTTATCATCGTTACTTTTTTGCATTTCTTTCATTCATTGTTCTTTATCTCTATACATCATCGTCAAAATCTCTTGATTCCCTTTCCCCTGACTAGTCTGAAGAAGGGTCTCAACCTGAAACACCACCCATTCCTTCTCTCCTGGGATGCTGCCTGTCCCACTGAGTTTCTCCAGATATTTGCGCCTGTCTTCAGATTAAAATATTCAATGTTTCATCACTAGTTCTTGCTTAATATACTCGACAGACACGATGATATGAGGGAGGAGAGAACAAGAACGAGAAGGAAGATATCCCACTGAGACTGTGTCCTCAGTCAATGATTTAAATGAGGGCGGCACAGTGGCATAGCGGAAGAGTTGCTGCCTTGCAGCGCCAGAGACCTGGTTTCGATCCTGATGACGGATGCTATCTGTGAAGTTTGTATGTTCTCCCTGGGACTTTTTTTTTCCGATTGCTCTGTTTTCCACCCACACTCCAAAGAGATACAGGTTTGTAGGGTAATTGGTTTGGGGAAGTTTTTAAATTGTCCCTAGAGTGTGTGGGTTGGTGTACACTGGTTGGCATGCATTCAGAGGGGAGAAGGGCCTGTTTCCATGTTGTTTCTGTAGTCTAGAGTCAAATGGAAAGATACATAGTGCAAAATTTAGTTTCGAGGCTATAATTTATTGCAAAGCATGAAAAAAACAACCCAAAGTCATTTCTGATGAGGGCTATTCCATCTGAAGCCCAAATAGAAACATAGAAACATATAAAATAGGTGCAGGAGTACGCCATTCGGCCCTTCGAGCCAGCACTGCATTTTAACATGATCATGGCTGAACAGCCAGAATCAGTACCCTGTTCCTTCTTTCTTTCTCTCCATATCCCTTGATTCCATTAGCCCTAAGAGCTCTCTCTTGAATACATCCAGTGAATTGGCCTACACTGAATTCCACAGATTCACAATTCTCTGGGTGGAAAAGTTTTTCCTCATCATAGACCTAAATGGCCTACCCCTTATTCTTAAACTGTGACCCCTGGTTTGGGACTCGCCCAACATGCGGAACATTTTTACTGCATCGAGCCTGTCCAATCCCTTAAGAATTTTATATGTTTGTATAAGATCCCCTCTCATCCTTCTAAATTCCAGTGAATATAAGACGTCGATCCATTCTTTCATCATATGTCAGTCCCGCCATCCTGGCAATTAACCTGGTGAACCTATGCTGCGCTCCCTCAATAGCAAGAATGGCCTTCCTCAAATTCCTCTACAAGTAATAACCTCAACAACAATCTTGCCTGTTTACCCATCGTGGGCAGTTTTAAGTTTAGATTTATTGGCACGTGTACTGAGGTACAGTGAAAAGCTTTGCTTTTGCATGCTTTCCAATTAAATCATATAATATCACACAGAAACATAATTAGGCCAAACTCTAGTACAATAGGTAGAGCAAAAGGAAGCACGGTGGCGCAGCAGTAACCTTCCTGCCTTAGAGCACCAGAGCCCCAGGTTCGATCCTGACTACGGGTGCTACTGTAAGGCGTTTGTACATTGTTCCTATGACTGCGTGGGTTTTCTCTGGGTGTCCGGTTTGCCCCACATTCCAATGACGTACAGGTTAGTAGGTTAATCAGCTTAGGTAAAATGGTAAATTGTCCTTAGTGTGTAGGATAGTGTTAGCGTACAGGGTGATCGCTGGTTGGCGTGGACTCGGTGGGCTGAAGGGCATGTTCCCACACTGTATCTGTAGAGGCCAGAAACAAAAGGAAAGGTACATATTGCAGAATATAGTTCTCAGCATTGTTGTGCACCAGTTCCAGAGACAAAGACTAATGCCTGCAGAGGGGTAGAGGTAATTAAAGAGTTCTCTCGTTTATGAAAGGACTGTACAGAAGTCTGGTAACAGAGGAGAAGAAGCTCTTCCGGAGTCTGGTGGTGAACACATTCAAGCTTCTGTATCTTTTTCTCCAACTAGTTCTACTAGTCCTGATTAAATACTACTCGTTGTAATATTTTGTTGTCACCTTCCCCTCAGCTGACAATAAAGCATTCCACATTTCCTTATCACCATCTGCGTTGATCTGTTGTTTTCACACCTTACCCTTCCATATCTCTAGACGCCCTCTCCCCTGACTCTCAGCGTGAGGAAGGGTCTCAACCCGCAACGTCACCCATTCCTTCTCTCCAGAGATGCTGCCTGTCCCGCTGAGTTACTCCAGCATTTGTGTGTATCTTCTACTTGGTGGGAGCAGGAGGAGGATGGAATGACCAGGGTGGGACGAGCCGTTGATTGTGTTGGCTGCTTTCCTGAGGCAGTATGAAGTGGAGGTGGAGTCAATGGTGGCGAGTATGGTCTGCTTGATGGCCTGGGCTACATCCACAACTCTGGGTCCTGCGTGGCTCATAATTCCCAAGCCCAATACACTCCAATCTCCGGCATATCACAGTCAAGGTTCATAGATTTGTAATACCATGTCGAGTCATTCTCTTTTTCAAATTTAGTTCTTTACCTTGTTCCAGTGCAGATGTCAAGTTGTGCCGCAAGGTATTTCCCAAACGTAAAAGTATAAATTTTATTTAGGCATTGCAAATTAGCACCAACTGTGAAGCAATCTCCTGATCCACACACCGTGGCACAAAATATGATTCTATTTGACGTCCAACAGTGCTCGCTGATTGGGAACTCAGGCTTGTTTTTGCAACAGCTTGCTGCAGTAACGTTGCGGCATAAAGGATAAAGAAGGCATTTCCGCACCAGAATCTTGACACCTATCGAGAGTCAATGGAAAAATTATCTCCATTTTAACAATGTAGTTGCAGCTTACTGTGACCCGGAGAGAGGAGAGAATGGGCGGCACAGTGTGATAGCAGTGGAGCTACAGCCTTACAGCGCCAGAGAACCGAGTTCGATCCTGACTACGGATGCTTGTGTATAGAGTTTGTACATTCTCCTCATGACCTGTGTGGGCTTTCTCCGATATCTTCACACTCCAAAGACGTACAGATTTCTAGGTTTACACAAAAAGCTGGAGAAACTCAGCGGGTGCAGCAGCATCTAAGGAGTGAAGGAGATAGGCGACGTTTCGGGTCGAGACCCTTCTTCAGACTGGTCAGGGATCAGGGAAACGAGAGATATAAACAGTGATATGGAGAGATAAAGCAAGAACAATGAGTGAAAGATATGCAAAAAAGTATTGGTGATAAGGAAAGCAGGCCATTGTAAGCTGTTTCTGGTGTGAAAATGAGAAGCTAGTGCGACTTGGGGGGGGGGGGGGGGGAGATGGAGAAGGAATGTCAGGGCCCGAGGGCTGAGGGAGAGGTGGGGGGGTGGGGGGAAAGGAACAGTCTGGGTTAACAGAATTGAGAAAATTCAATGTTTAAGCCCAGAGGATGCAGACTCCCCAAGCGGAATATGAGATGTTGTTCCTCAAACTTGCGGTGTTGTTCACTCTGGCCATGGAGGAGGCCCAGGACCGAGAGGTCGGATACGGAGTGGGAGGGGGAGTTGAAGTGCTGAGCCACCGGGAGGTCGGGTTGGTTATTGCGGACCGAGCGGAGGTGTTCGGCGAAACGATCGCCTAGCCTCCGCTTGGTCTCACCGATGTAGATTAGCTGGCATCTGGAGCAACGGATGCAGTAGACGAGGTTGGAGGAGGTGCAGGTGAACCTCTGTCGGACTGCACCCGCTGAGTTTCTCCAGCTTTTTGTGTAACCCTCGATTCTCCAGCATCTGCAGTTCCTTCTTTAACAGATTTCTAGGTTAGTTGGCTCAGTGTATGTGTAAATTGTCCCTTGTGTGTGTAGGGTAGTGTTAATGTGTTGGAATCGCTAGTTGGTGCGGACACGTTGGGCCGAACGGCCTGTTTCCGCACTGTTTCTCTAAACTAAACCCTGTCTATCCTTCTACTGTAAGAATGAAAATAAATCTGTTATTTTCATACTAAACTAAACTAACTGTTTATAGTTGTAGAAGCAGAATTAGGCCATTCAGCCCATCAATTCTGCTCCGCTATTCAATCATGGCTGATCTATCTTTCCCTCTCATCCCCATTCTCCTGCCTTCCCCCCATCACCCTCGACACCCGTACTAATCAGGAATCTATCAATCTGTACCTTAAAATATCCATTGACGCCCTCATCAGTCTTCTATGACAATGAATTCCACAGAATTGCCACCCAATTGCCAGGATGGCGGGACGGTCATATGTTAATAGAATGGAGCGGCTGGGCTTGTACACTCTGGAGTTTAGAAGGATGGGAGGGGATCTTATTGAAACATATAAGATTATTAAGGGTTTGGACATGCTAGAGGCAGGAAACATGTTCCCGATGTTGGGAGAGTCCAGAACCAGGGGGCACTGTTTAAGAATAAGAGGTAAGCCATTTAGGATGGAGATGAGGAAACACTTTTTCATACAGAGAGTTGTGAGTCTGTGGAATTCTCTGCCTCAGAGAATGGTTCTCTGGACACTTTCAAAGGAGAGCTAGATAGGGCTCTTAAAGATAGTGGAGTCAGGGGATATGGGGAGAAAGCAGGAATGGGGTACTTATTGGGGATGATCAGTCATGATCACATTGAATGACAGTGCTGGCTCAAAGGGTTGAATGGCCTACTCCTGCATCTATTGACTATTGTCTATTGTCTATTGTCACTGACTAAATAAATTCCTCCTCATCTCCTTTCTATAGGTACGCCCTTATATTCTGAGGGTGTAGCCTCTGGTCCTACACTCTCCCACTAGTAGAAACATCCTCTCCACATCCACTCTATCTAGGCCTTTCACTATCTAGGCCTTTCACTATACAAAATAATTAACTGACCGGCACCAACAGTTATTTCAACAGCAACTGGTACACAATTTGGAGGAAGAGCTGAAGGAAAATCTCTGCCTGATATTTTTGTTTTGATGTGCTTAGTAAAAATAACTTGGCAAATCATAGTCCCATACATGTGGCTGCCTCACAGCACCGGAGACCCTGGTTCAATCCTGACCTCAGGTGCCATCCACATGGAGTTTTCACGTTCTTCCTGTGATCGGTGCCCCGGTTTCATCCCACATCCCAAAGGTGCGTGGGACTGTGAGGAAATTAGCCTCTGTAAAATGATGTCTCATGTGTCGGGAATGGATGCAAAAGTGGAATAACGTGGAATTAGTGTGCGCTGACATGAGGTCAAAGGTTCAATGATGCATTTATTGTCATTTGTGCAAACACACAGTGAAATTCTCTTCTTGCAAACAGTCCAGTAGAGTATTGCCACACCTAAGTATGTCCCCGATTAGCCAAGTGTACAGAAATACTGTAGACTACGCATGCAAGAGGTGCCAGGTTTTTGAGTCAATTTTCGAAGTGCAATCTGCATTCTAGGTGTAATGAGTGTTGTCCATTCCAGGAGAGCCCCAGGCTGTTAATGAGCTTCCAGCCATCACCTTCCTTGGGTCGACCAGTGAACTGACAACCCTCTGCTCAAACATCCACATGTGTTGCCTTCACAGATGTCTGATCTGCTGAGTTCCTCCATCACTTTGTGTTTTGCTCAAGTTCCAGCATCTGCAGTTCGATTTTATTTCACCTAAACCTTTTGGCACCAATACAACAATTTTAATTTTAAATAAACCAACGGGTCAAGATACTTTAATTTTTGATAACCATCTTTGTTACACACAATTCCACCCACTTTAGTGTCATCTGCAAACTTACTAATCACACTTTCTACATTCTCTTCCAAATCATTGGTGTAAACCACAAACAGCAAAGGGCCGAGCACTAATCCACTAAAGCACACCATTAGTTACATGCTTCCGGTCCAAAAACCTTCCACCAGCATCCTCTGCTTCATTCCATGAAGTAATTCTCTATCGAGTCGGCTAGCACTCCCTGGATCACATGAATTCCATGTAACCATCCAGGCCATCTACCATGCAGAACCTTATCCAATGCTTTGCTGAAGTCCACACAGGCAACTTCTATATCTTATCCTCATCAACCATTTTGGTTAGTTTAATTTAGTTTAGAGATACATCGCAGAAACATGCCATTCGGCCCCCCAAGTGTGCACCGACCAGTAATCCCTACGTATTAACACTACCCTACAGACAGTGGGGACAATTTACACATACACCAAGCTAATTCACCTACGTACCTGTACATCTTTGCAGTGCACGAGGAAAACATATATTTCAGATAAAACACACCTGGTCACGGAGAGAACGTACAAGTGGGTCTCTAGCGCTGCAAGCACTGGGAGGCAGCAACTCTACCACTGCGCCACCATGGCTGCTTGGTTACAGCTACAAAAACCTCAATCGGATTCATAAGACACAACATCCCACATACAAAACCATGCTGCCTCCCCCCAATCAGCCCCTGTCTGACCTGCTGAGTAACACCAGCGCTTTGTGTCCTTTTTTTTTTGCTATCGAAAAGCCTCCTAAATGTCACCTGAATGATTCTAGCCCATCTTCATGTGCCACATAAAATCATATCAGTGTCATGTCATCCCCAGTCAGCCCCCTCTCTATATTCAAATGCATAGATCAGTTTGCAGAATAATGTAAGTGATGTCTCTGCTGCAATGCAGGGAGCATTACAGGAATCTCCACAGTAATCTTTGCAAGAACTGCTGCAGGCCATACAGTAAGCACTTCAGCCAATTTGTGTTCAGTGCAATGCGGCAATGGACAAAAGCAGCTGCAATAGTGGGCTGCTTGACGAATGGGTTCTGACGGGGCCAGCAGAGACAATTAATGTTTCCAAACAGTGCCGTGCAACCTTACTCAGTATTGCCCTGGGATGACATGAAGATTAATTACTCGAGTCTTAAATGCATGGCCTGAATCGTCTGATTGGAAGTGAGGATGCTGCCACTTAGTGCCGGTCACAATGACTACGTTTGTTTTTGGTCATAGAATATCAAAGTTTGGCACCCAGTGCCAAATCCCATGAAAGTTGCAGATTTACACTTTAAACTTTAGATTTTAGAGATACAGCCCAAAAACAGGCCCTTCAGCCCACCAAGTCCATGCCGACCAGCAATCCCCATATACTAACACTATTCTAAATACTAGGGACAATTTTTTAAATTTTTACCAAAGCTAATTAACTGGCAAACTTGTACGTTTTTGTGGTGTGGGAGGAAACCGGAGCATGCAGAAGAAACCCACATGGTCACGTGGAGAATGTACAAACTCCACACAGACATCACCTGAACTAGGGATCGACCTGGGTCTCTGGAGCTGTAAGGCAGCAACTCTACCGCTGCGCCACTGCGCAACACTTAGAATATCAAAGTTTGGAACCTTATGGCAAAAACTATATGAGGCTGGTAAAAGTTGCATTTAGACTTTAGATTCCAGACATTTACGATACATTGCGGAAATTGGCCCTTCGGCCCACCGAGTCACCCCGTACACCACCACCATTCTACGCACTAGTGCCATCTCATAATTTTTACCAAAGCCAATTAACCTACAAGTCCATGTCTTTGCAGTGTGGAAGGAAACCAAAGCACCCGGAGGAAACCCACGCGGTCACGGGAAGAAGGTACAAATTCAGTACAGACAGCATCCGTAGTCAGGTTCGAACACGGGTCTCTGGCGCTGTCAAGCAGCAACTCTACCACTTTGCCACCGAGCCAATGTAATGTCAATGCTTTATTCTATTTAAGTAAATTTAGCAAAGAAAACGATGGATCTGTATCTTCACTGGAATAAACAATTGCCTATTTTGAAAGGGAGGTGGAATATTCTACCAGTTTGGATGTGTTTAATTCTGAGCCTAATCAACTACTGGTCAATTACTTAGTTTCGGTGAAAGAAAAACCATGTAATTACCATGAGAAATAGTTTGACGCAATCATGATTAATTACAGTTAAACTAAGTAGGATTAATCATTTCTTTGCCAAACATGCCCTGCTAAAATATCCAAGCATAGCATGAGATGAAGCAGCCGATCTGACAACAGCATCATCATGAACGGTTCCACAAACTCATCCACAAGTGTCACCGCAATGTTTTAACCAACAAGAATAAGAATGGGAATCCTTATCAGGTTCAAACCAGCATGTCCCCTTGGGAAGGTAAGTGGCAGTCTCTGCCATCAAGTTTTAGTGTTTAATTTAGTTTAGAGATACAGCACGGAAACAGGTCCTTCGGCCTCCCCAGACCGCTGAGGAGACCAGGGATCCCCGCACACTAACTCTATCCTACACACACTAGGGCCATTTTACATTTTTTACCAAAGCCAATTAACCTGCAAACCTGTACGTACGTCTTTGGAGTGCATGACAAAACGCAAATCGGAGAAAACCCATGCAAGTCATGGGAAGAACGTTCAAACTCCGTATAAACAGCACCCGTATTTAAGATCGAACCCAGGTGTCTGGCGTCGTAAGGCAGCAACTGTACAGATGCGCCACCATGCTGCCCAAGTTCCAAAGGGCATTACAATAGCTTGTTTTATAACACCAAAGCACCTGAAAGGTTTTGTGATTACTTATGCTCTTTAGTCATTGGAAAATAACATATTGGTGTAATCATATAGCCCCTGATACCAGCCATGACTTTCAATTGGTTGAAAGATCTCAGGCTACCAGTTTACCCTGACGATCCCTTTTTCTCTGCATCTCACCTGAACGTTAAGTCAGGTACACCTTTTATTTTGCAGCAACCATTATACCTAAAAAACAAATGCTGGAGTAACTCAACAGGGCAAGGCAGCATCTGTGAAGGGAATGAATAGGAGGCATTTTGAGTTTCAGACTGAAAACGGGTCCAGACCCGAAACGTCGCCTATCCATTCTCTCCACAGATGCTGTCTGATCTGCTATGTTCTTCCAGCACTTTGTGGTTTGCTCAAGATATAGCATCTGCAGTTCCTTGTGTCACCTGCAGTTTTTAGAATTTGTTTCACCAAAATTGTTTTATTAAACCATCAGTGTAGCAATTGATACTTTCTATATCATTCCTGAGGACAATACCCATCTTCAAATCTAAGATATTTTTAGAGATGGGTTTTCTCCGGGTGCTCTGGTTTCCTCTCACACTCCAAAGACATACAGGATTGTAGATTAATTGGCTTGGTAAAATGGTAAATATGGTGGAGACCGCGTGTCAGCGTGGGCTCAGTGGGCCGAAGGGCCTGATTCGGCACGGCATCACTAAACTAAACAAGTGTACCGCACACTGGTTGTGGCACCTGCAAAGGTGTCACACCCGGGAAGAAGAGAAAACGTTGATCGGCTTGACTAACGACTACCTGTTAGTCAAATTATACTAATTATATTCACTGCATACCAACAAGAGCCATCAGCAATATGCAGCTCCCTGAACAATGGCAAATCAAGCAACGTTTAAAAAAAAATCCTACTGGTACAAGACTAACCTAATTGTTCAAAGTCTTTTGCTCTGATTGGTTTCAGACTTACTTAAATGGAAACAAAAATATCTGCATTGAAAATGATAGAGTTCTGGGGGCCTTGATTGAGAATAAATTAAAGTTCCTGCAACAGTGGCCCACGCCTGTGAGAAAAGCAATCAGATTTCCCCATGTATTAATAGATTTAGCCAAAATAGCATTCATTAATTGAGCCTGTGCAATTCTGGTCTCGATACACTTTGCAGTTATTGCAAGGATACAGAAAAGAGGAAGCTAAGTGATTAAAAGGGTGGATGAACTGAATTACAAAGGAGCATATATGGAAATGTAATCCCATCTTGCTCAAAGAAAGATTTGTTATGTGATGCGCGATTGTTGTTTTCATGATCCTAATCAGAATGGCAAGGTGTTTTAAGCCATATTGGTTTAAAATGCCACAGGGCTGCAGTGGTAAAGTTGCTGCCTTACAGCGCCGGAGACCCGGGTTCGTTCCTGAATACGGGTGCTGTCGGTACGGAGTTTGTATGTTCTTCCTGTGATCGTGTAGGTTTGCTCCCGGTGCTCTGGTTTCCTCCCACATTCCAAAGACATACAGGTTTTATAGGTAAATTGGCTTTGGTAAAATTGTAAATTGTGTATGGGGGTGATCGTTGGTTAGCACAAACGTAGTGGGCTGAAGGGCCTGTCTACGTGCTGTATCACTAAAGTCTAAAGTCTAAAGAAACAATATTTAATTGAGTGTTCATTCCATTTATGTATCACTGTACTGCTAGTAACATTTCACTGAATTGAGAATTAGGTGGATTATTCTTCCAAAGAATAACTTTTTGGGATGACATGTATAGGCAATACAGGACACAAAGTCTTCTTAATATGCTTGGAGAGAAAACAAATGCTTTAGATCCCTTGCCATGGAAATTGTGTTCCCTTTCACCAATTTCTTTGCTATAAAAGGCTCAGTAAATCCCAGACCAGCTATTTGCAAGTTGGTGTGTCACGATTCCCAGACCACCAGGTTTTTCACCTGCTGAGTTTCTCCAGCATTTTGTGCACACCATGTTTTTCTTTTTGATCTCTATTGACTGAGAGTGATTGACTAACACGTTTAGACTACAATGTCATTATTGTACCATGTGCTTCCCAGGATGGATCCAGAAATGGCAACATAGCAATCTTCATATTTAATGGTCACACTGCCTTTTCTAACCATAAGGCAGCGGTAGAGTTGCTGCCTTACAGCGCTAGAGACCAAGGTTTGATCCTGACTACGGGTGCTGTCTGTATGGAGTTTGTACGTTCTCCCCGTGACCACATGGGTTTCTCCGGGAGCACATTCCAACATTTGTAGATTAATTGACTATGGTAAAATTATAAATTATCCCCAGTGTGTGTGGGATACTGTTAAGCCCCTGTTCCACTTAGGAGACCTAAACAGCAACCTCTGGTGACCTTGCCCGCCACCCAAGGTTTCCATGAGGTCATCTGAGGTTTTGGTCACTGTCCCTAATGGTCGAAAGTGGTTTCCGTGTGGTCGAGGCTTCATCTTAGTTGCTGCCATTTTTTCATCAAGTTTAAAACCGGCCTCAACTAAAAATAGGTTGCCGTTTTAAAAATCGATAATTTTTTAGCCGCAGGTCTAGTCGAAGCCTGTTTTCTTCACAGTCGAGGAAGGTTTTGAACATATGCGTGGAAGGTGGTAGGAGGTTGCAGGTCACCTCGACCTTGAGGCCATTGCTGTACCAGCTGCACCAATGTGGCTGCGTCATAAATCTGCCACTTTAGCCGGCACCTCCCTTTAAGAGCCATCGTAGTCATTTCCCCTTTAAAAGTCAGTGATCTTTCCGGCTCCTGCTGCTGACTTTCAATGTCTCTCTCTCTCTCTTTCAAAATACTTAGAGAAGGACCAGCTCCCTCCATCGTCATCCCTAGCTTTGATGCTGCCATTCTTAAAGCAGAAAGCAGAACGACTTATTTAGTTACCTTCATTTCTGTAAAATCTTCCATAATTTAATGAGTTCATTCCCTTCCCTCACTATCCCCATATTGCCTAATAATTTTCTCTATGTAGGTTATTCCTGTTACAGACTTTAGCCCACCCATCGGCCAAAGTTCGTTTCCTGAGACTTTATTTAATTTCCCTGAAAATTCCCTTATTCTTTCTGAGGAATCTTATCGCAGATTATTCTCAATGGACTTCTGGAAATATTTTTTTGGTCCTTCTCTAGACTATTTCCCATCTTCCTACACAATAGACGCAATACAGATAAGTTTCAAGGCACTCACACCTCCTCTACATTTGCTCCTTCCTTTCAGTTTCCACGGCCACTGAGATTGCTTTCACACAATAGCCAACGTCTAACAGCTTCACACCTCTCTCACACAATTGTTCATTCAATTTTATTCAACCGCTAGTCAATCGTTTCATTCAATCACTCAGATCAATCACTCTGCTCAATCACTCTTCAATTGTCATACTTAATTACCCTTCAATCGCGCACTCAACTTTCTTATCAATTCAGTCTTATTCACAATCACCCATTCAATTTTCAACCTGTAAGGACAGAATCGCCAGTCTCCAAAACTAAGGTGTAAATCTTCTACCAGCAATATCTCCCACTCAGAATACTTTGAATTAAAGAAGACAGACAAAACCGAACCACGCAAGCAAAACTATACGTAAACAAGAAGCTAATCCCCCAATTATGTGGACAAAGACACACCCTAATATAAACTACCATCATCCACTTATTGTGACGATGAATCACGCACCCTAATAAATCCTCCTCGTGGCGTACTCGGTCAACGGAACGTTCCCTCTCCTGATACATCGATCGAAAAAATTACGAACCCTGATCGAACCACCACAAATCGGAATTTAATAATACTGACAATCCCGATTTAAACAAATCCCATATATTCAATTTAAACGCACTTTTACCCCAATTATCCAACACCCAAAATCCTTAAGCAGCCACAGTCAATACATCTTAACACATCCCAATACATTTTGCACATTACAAAGTATTTATAGAGTTTGGGTCCAATAAAGATTCACACTGGAAATTTACAACACGCTAGCGCACAATTCTTGATTTCAATTCCGCGTTGCGCTGTTACCAACCAGTGAGCCCCTTGCTCTAATAACGAAAATGTTACCCTTCCTAGGGTACTCTTTGCTGAGGGATACTACTTAATTGACTACTCTTCCTCTTTCAGATACTTTTCCTCCTGCTAAGACTGGGGGACCTCGATCCCTCCACTCAAAATTAGGGAAACTCTTTCCCGTCCGGGTACTTTTCACCAAAAAATCAGGTTCCCGTCTCTCACTTACACTTCGCTATTAGGTACCAACCAACAATCGATCAGAGGGTTACTACTCACGGTTGATCAGCCGCTATTTGGGATCGATCTCAAACACGCAATACATACTTTGAATTTCTATTCACACAGTATTCGAATTTTACCGTACAGTCAGAACATTCAATATGAACTTCTGTATTTAGATACTTTAATTTTGCAAATTTAACTTCGCTCTGTTCGGATCAATCAGTTTTGGTGCGTACCACTCAATGTACGCGGGTTCAAATTCAAATTTACTCGAACAATGAAATCTCGAATGGACTAAAGTATTCCCAGCCAATCTATATTCTTGCCACCGAGCCCCGTGCCTTTATGAGAGTCCTTCTCCGTCTTTTCAGTGTTGCAGATCACTCACAACAGGCGTGGCCTCTAATCAACCTAGGTCACCCCGTCAAATGGGCTTGTTCCTTATCACCTGCTTGGCACCAGATGTCAGCGCCTAGCCTCTTCGTGCTGGCAGTCGATGCCGATTTTCAGAATGCACCTTTTCAATCAGTGACGACAGGTCAAATGCTTCACCGCTGAGCACGTAAACCAGACTTGTTTTCAATATCCCGCCAATTGAATACCAATTCTGGGTAGGGCTTCTAACCAAAATCTGACACGGAATTTGCTTTGCCAGCAGCAGCTACCAACATGTAGTAGGGCCTTTAACCCCACCTTAGCTATCACTCCCCCAACGGCCGTCCACACTTCAGTAGAAGTTGTGATCACTGCCGTACACAGCATTGTAAGGAATGATGATAAAGCACACACACCAGAATCCTATACTTCCAGCAGCGGAAGTCCGCAGGAACTGGGGGACAGAGATGTGTGGAGCGTCCGTCACTGTTCCCATTGGAGACCAGCACCACTGCCTCACTAAGGTTTTCAACGATGATGAATAAATGATAGTGAGGATTATAATTAGTGAATAGGGATGTGGATTGTGCGAATGTGGAGACAAACCCTTAAAGGAATGTCATTGATTATGTGTGCACACCTATCAATGTAACAGAAATTTGGATCTACTGTTAATGAATTTAGACTTGTGGATACTCACTAACTGAGTCTTTCTGAGCTCCATTCTGTAATTAAGTCAATCAAGTCCCTGCAAAATACTGTTAATCGAGTTTCTGAGTAACTTTGTCATCTGAGAATATAAAAAATGTACCAAAATCACACTTGACAGGTCCCCATCGTGCGCAAGAGCAGCCGCTGAGTTACTCCAGCGCTCCGTGACTTCTTTACTAAACCAGCATCTACAGTTCCTTGTTTCTACATACAACATCTTGCTTCTATTTTGTAAGAATGCTTCAAGTGCTTGTGAAATGTAGGGCTGCCTTACAACTGAATTAAAGTCGCAAACGCAGAAAATATTGGAAATACTCATTAGGTCGGTCAGCCTCTGTGGAAAAAGACACGGAGTTAACATTTCAAAGTATTACCAGCACCCATGGAGGGCCCTGAAATATTAAAGATAGACACAAAATGCTGGAGTAACGCAACGGGACAGGCAGCATCTCTAGATACAAGGAATAGTTTACTCCAGCATTTTGTGCTTATCTTTGGTGTAAACCAGCATCTGCATTTCCTTCCTGAAATATTAATATTGTTTCTCTTTCCTGATGCTGCCTGATCCCTCTTCTATTAAACTTTGTCACAACTGCTATTTTATTAAATGGTTGACATCAGCATTAACTTCCTCACAGTTATTCCCAAGAACGGATTATTCATGTCCTTTTTCAATAACAGAAAAGCCACACTGCAAGCTTATGGCACCTGAAATATAATATTAAGCAGCTGTCCTTCATAGCTCAGTGCTCATAGGTCATCTTTAATTGCTGTAGTTGATTAAACAACGGTGGTTTCATTTCAAAGCTAACAGCAGGAGAATTCCCTTATTAACTCAGACAAGTCACTGATACCCATTGGTGGCCAAATCTCTTGTACTTTTTATTGACCCTTTCAGCTGAGAGAACTGCAGTCTGCTTACTTTGTATCCAGCACGCACACACACAGCAACACACACATGCAACAACACACACACACATGCACACACACACAGCAACACACACACACACACATGCGCACACACACAGCAACACACACACACACAGCAACACACACACACAAAGCAACACACACACAACACACACACACACACACACACACACACACACACACACACATGCCCATAACAACACACACACACACAGCAACACACACACACATGCAGCAACACACACATGCCCACAACAACACACACACATGCGCACACACACAACAACACACACACACACACACACACACACAGCAACACACACACATGTGCACACACACAACAACACACACAGCAACACACACATGCCCACAACAACACACACACGTGCGCACACACACACAACACACACACACACAGCAACACACACACACACACACACAGCAACACACACACACACACAACAACACACACACACACACAGCAACACACACACACATGCAGCAACACACACATGCCCACAACAACACACACACATGTGCACACACACGCAACACACACACACACACACACACAGCAACACACACACACATACACACAAATGCACACACACTCATGCACACAAACACATATTTGCACACGCACACATGCACACACATACACACTCACACACGCACATATGCACAAGCACACATGCACACACACACACACACATATGCACAAGCACACATGCACACACACACACACAGCAACACACACACACAGCAACACACACACACACATATGCACATGCTCACATGCACACACTCACATGCACACATACACGCAACAACACACACACGGGCACACACACATACACACAGCAACACACAACTGCGCACAAACACACACACGTGCACACAAACAATGCACGCACACACCCATGCACATAAACACACACAAACCCATGCACACTCCAGGTATATGCACACACACACACACATCTAAAATATGGAAATGTTGAGGTTATAAATGTTTAACATTATCCATTGTACATTTGCATTTACCTGATTCCTAATTATGGTGCTGGATCTTTGAAATCAGTGAAAGATCTATTTATGGAGGCAATGTCATGTTTCATCAATCTGGAAGCAGATTTAATGAAATTCAACGAATAATGCTGCATTTTGATGTTCAATGGTCTGCAGTGTCGTATTACTTTGTGAAAAATATATCATGACAGAATTACATGCTGTAGCAGTAATACACGCCACATTACAAACATATGTCAGGATTATACACAGGACCCGTAACACACAGGTAATAAACCAAATGAATGAATGAGTGAATAAGTGATAAGAATGAAATCAAACTAAATTAAGCTAAACTAAGCTAAACTAAACAAAACTAAACAGCAGATAGTATTTTACGACGGGACAATATTTAAAGGTGGTGGGCGTGAATATTTTGTTGTCCCCAGGAACTAGAGTGGTGTAGGAAGGAACTGCAGATGCTGGTTTATACCAAAGATGGACACAAGATGCCGGAGTAACTCAATGGGAAAGGCAGTGTCTCTGGCGGGAAGGAATAAGCGACGTTCCGGGTCAAAACATTCTTCAGGCGGGAGGAATGAACAGGGAAATGTTATTTCCATGGAGTTTATTAAATCTCATGGATGGAAAGTTATTGGGCTGCAAAGGAAAGTGATTTCACGCAGGGAACATGTAGGTAAGAATAATAGGCTGGATGTGACTGGTGGAGCCTATCGAAGGTTTGTGTTGCTATTTCAACGATCCATGCTATTTATAAACACCTAGACATACCAGACTGTACTGCTGCGCCACCATGCCAAAGCATCTGCCAATCGACCACCCCCCCCCCACCTCACCTGTACCCGGTTATCCTGACTTTGTCCCGTCCCCAACTCTCTTCCAGCTTTCTCCCCCACTTCTATAATCAGGGTCCCGACCTGAACATCACTTATTCATATCTGTTAGTAATGCTGTCTGACCCGTTGAGTTACTCCTGCGCCTTGTATCATAGTCATAGAGTGACACTGCGTGGAAACAGGCCCTTCGGCCCAACATGTCCCAACTACACTAATCCCACCTGCCCGTGTTTGGCCCATAACGCTCTAACCCTCTCCGATCAATCACCTGTCCAAATGTCTCTTAAATGTTATGCCTCAACAAACTCCTCCGGCAGCTCGTTCCATGTGCCCACCGCCCTTTGTGTAGAAAAGTTAGCCCACAGGTTCCTATTAAATTTTCCCCCTCACAACTTAATCTATGTCCACTGGTTCTCGATTGCCTTTTTAAAAAATCATTCAACTATTTTTGCTGTATCTTTTGTCAGCTTCTGCCCAAGTATTCAGGAAAAAGTTAGATTTAGCTCTTAGGGCTAATGGAATCAAGGGATATGGGGAGAAAGCAGGAATGGGGTACTGATTTTGGATGATCAGCCATGATCATATTGAGTAGCGGTACTGGCTAGAAGGGCCGAATGACCTACTCCTGCACCATTTTCCATGTTTCTATGTTTCTAAGATAAGAAAAAGGGATATTCCCAATTGGAATGACAAAATGACTGGTGTAGTAAACTTTCAGGTTAGTTCCACATGACCCCATCATTATTTTTACCTTATAGTGAAGGTTGTACAATATGGACAATTTCAAACTAATTGCTAATGTTCATCTACTGTTAAATGCGATGACCTGAAAACATATTTTCACCTCCATTACAATATTTGGAGCTTAATCACATGATGACAAGGAAGGGCATTAACCCTGTTAATCCTGACTAAATTGGAGCAGCCGTGGCATTAAAATTGACTAAGGGCTGATGTACGGCTAGGCCATTTTGGTCAAGTTAAATGTACCTTTGCAGAACTGAGGCAAGCTACTGAATGGTGCCAGCATGTCTGTGGCCTAGATAAGTGCTGCAGAGAAAGAATGTGACATCTGCAGGAGTCTTACAATAAGGTGTAAAATGCATGGAACTGATTGGGTCACATGCATGGAACTGATGCAAACCAGATATACATTGTTTAAATTATGTTGGGAAGCCTTATTTATATAGTTAACCATATATCCATATAACAATTACAGCACATAAAACTGGCCCTCTCGGCCCTTCCAGTCCGTGCTGACCATTTATTTTCCCCTAGTCCCTTCTACCTGCACTCAGACCATACCCCTCCATTCCCTTCCCGTCCATATACCTATCCACTTTACTTTTAAATGTTAAAATCGATCCTGCCTCCAACACTTCTGCTGGAAGATCATTCCACACAGCCACCACTCTCTAAGTAAAGAAGTTCCCCCTCATGTTACCCATAAACTTCTGTCCCTTAATTCTCATGTCATGCCCTCTTGTTTGAATCTTTCCTACCCCAATGGGAAAAGCTTATCCACGTCAACTCTGTCTATCCCTTTCATCATTTTAAAGACCTCAATCAAGTCCCCCCTTAACCTTCTGCACTCCAAAGAATGAAGACCTAACTTGTTCAACCTTTCTCTGTAACTTAGTTGCTGGAGCCCAGGCAACATTCTAGTAAATCTCCTCTGTATTCTCTCTATTTTGTTGACATCCTTCCTATAATTAGGCGACCAAAATTGTACACCATACTCCAGAATTAGCCTTACCAATGCCTTGTACAATTTTAACATTACTTCCCTACTCCTATATTCAATGCTCTGATTCATAAAGGCCAGCACACCAAAAGCTTTCTTTACCACCCTATCTACATGCGATTCCACCTTCAGGGAACTATGCACAGTTATTCCTAGATCCCTCTGTTCCACAGCATTCCTCAATTCCCTACCATTTACCATGTACGTCCTATTTTGATTTGTCCTGCCAAGATGTAGCACTTCACACTTATCAGCATTAAACTCCATCTGCCATCTTTCAGCCCACTTTTCCAAATGGCCCAAATCTCTCTGTAGACTTTGAAAATCTACTTAATTATCCACAACACCACCTATCTTAGTACCATCTGCATACTTACTTATCCAATTTTCCACCCCATCATCTAGATCATTGATGTACAATAGTTGTTGATTGGTTGAAATGTTAAGCTTTGTCTGGGTTGCCTGAATCTCAGGGCACATGTTGCATTATTCATTTGTGTTAGCTTCTTTCTCGAAGTTCCTTTCAAATACAATGTACTGGTTGCTATGTTATTGGGTTGGGGAACTGTCCATCATGTACTGTTATAATTTTACTTCGGAGTCACATGAGTGACTTCATGAAGACCCCGCCAGCATGCACGCGAGACATATCGTCGCTCGCATTTGCAGTCGACAGCTGGAGGAGTGAGTGTGCTTCTCCAATGGCACCTTCAAAAGAGACTTCAAGGTAAGCTTAAACTAACCTTAAACTGGTTAGTCCCTGTGAGGAAATTATTTACTTGCAGGAATGATGGAGTCGAAGAAAGGGAAGTGCTCGAGCGGGACCTGGAACATCAAGAACGGGGGTCCCTGCGATCTAGGAGCCAAACTGCGGGTCCACCAAGTATTTCTCCTTCATCCGTGGGCAGTGCCAGGAGTCAGCGGTTAGCTGACTTTGAAGAGCGGTTGGCGCAGGAACCAGCAGAGCCAGAAATCCCTGAGGAAGAACTACTGGAGGTAGTTTCAAAATTTGCCCTGCCAGGGCATTCAGGGCAACCACTGCAGGCCAAACTAGCAGCGAGCATTAATTAACTCACAACCCACCAGCTGCAGGAACATGTGTTGACGGAGGCGATGGACAAATACAAAGCCCCAGGTAATTGTGTATCGCTTAATGTCCCAACGGTCAACATGCCCATCTGGGGGAACATTAGTCCCGGGATCAGGGCCCAGGAGCTGAAGATTCAAAAGATCCTCAAGCTGTTGACATCAGGCATCACGGCATTTGCCAGAACCCTGGACGGGACAGAGATGACGGAGGAGCAACAGGATGCTCTGGATCTATTGTGTAATACACAATATGAGATCAACTCTTTCAGAAAAAGCTCCATCCGGCCCACCCTTAACCCAAAATTTGCAGGGTTGTGCAAAGCCTCTGCTACTCTGCTGCCAAGACTGTTGTTCAGGGAGGACCTGTCTAAAGAAGTCAAAGACTAGGATGAGGAGGCTAAAGCAGTTGGGTTAATGAAACCGCCATCATCAACCATGCCACAAATGTATCGGAGGCACCATCCATACGCAAATACCAGGCCTCGGGGACAACCCGACAGGACACCGAGAGCATATCCACCGGCCGCACCCCATCAGCAGAAGCCTTTTTTAGGGCCGGGCCAACAGCGGCCAGCATGGAAGATGCACCAACCCCCCATCCCAACAAAACAATGTCCACCAAAAGCCCAGAACATCAAGCCCCACCGATGACCTTCGAGGTAAGGGGATCTGGTTGTCTTGAGAGTGCTGCATGCATAACCTCACAAGTAGGAGGGAGATTGCGTGCATTCTGGGATGCATGGGATGCTATAACTTCAGATATCTTTATTTTTATTCAGGGTTATGAGATTGAATTCATAAATGGACACCTTCCCCCAACTCAACATGCACCTGACCGGAAATTTGCACTTTCTCAAAAAGAGAAAGAGGAAGGACATGTAGAAATATTAAGACTATATGCCAAGGGGGTAATAGAAAAAATGACACATGAACCTATTGAGTTTGTGTCTAACATCTTTACCAAAACCAAAAAAGATGGTGGATGTCGAATTATCATTGATTCAACCCATTGGAATACCTTTGTACAATATACCCATTTCAAAATGGAGACATTTGAAACAGCTAAACAGCTGATTTCCAGAGGGTGCTTTATGGCCTGCATCGATTTAAAAGATGCATACTATTCAGTACCTATAAAGGAACATCACCGGAAATTCTTAAAATTTGTCTGGATGGAGCATCTGTGGCAATACAAAGCCCTACCGAATGGGCTTACCACAGCTCCTAGGTTATTTACAAAAAAATTAAAACCAATATTGGCATCTCTTAGACAACAAAATCACATAGTCATGGCATATTTAGATGACATCTTAATTGTGGGGAAAACTCTTGAAATAGCTGAACGAGCGGTAAGAGCTACCAAAACGTTATTCGAGACACTAGGGTTTGTTATCCAGCCAGACAAATCTAAGTTCAACCCATCTGTGGTTATGGACTATCTGGGTTTCACGATTAACACCAATCATATGATTGTCACTATCCCAGCCAGCAAGGCAATAGATATAATAGAGGCATGTAACAGCCTTGCTTGTGCCAGGAAACCGACTATCAGACATGCTGCTAAGGGAATTGGGAAGCATGTAGCTGCATTTCCAGCTGCGCAATTTGGCCCATTACATTATCAAACTTGCAAAGAGCAAAAATCTCGGCATTAAAAGCAAATGCTGGACATTTTGACAGGCCTATGCAGCTGCCGATCAAGGCAAAAATTGAGCTACAATGGTGGGTTAGCAATATTAGTGATTGCTTTAATCCCATCATTATAGCCAACCCATCAGTCGTGTTACAAACCGACGCAAGCGCCCAAGGCTGGGGAGCTACCGACACCACTTCTATTTGTGGCGGCAGATGGGATTCGCACGAATCAACACTTCTTCAGTCACAAGGTATAAACTATTTGGAAATGCTGGGAGCATTTCACAGGCTGCGGGCTTACTGCACTAATTTACATCATACGCATGTCCGTCTTCTAATAGATAACACCACTGTGGTGGCATATTTAAACCATATAGGTCAATATCTTGTGATGAATTGGCAAATACAATTTGGCTCTGGTGCATTGAAAGAAATATTTGGATATCAGCTACTTAGCTTCCGGCAGACACCAGGTCACGAGTATTCAATGACAACATCGAGTGGATGTTGAACCCCCAAATATTTGCTAAAATATAGCTGAATTTGGAACACCAGATATCGACCTTTTTGCGTCCAGTTTGAACCATCAGATACCAACATATGTATCTTGGGAACCAGATCCTGGGGCAGTGGAGATGGATGCATTCTCGCTCCATTGGGGAAAATGTTTTTTCTATGCATTTCCCCCATTCTGCCTCATCAGTCGGGTATTGCAGAAAATTCAACTGGATTCTGCAACAGGCATTCTGATAATACCTGACTGGCCTACATAACCATGGTACCCGGTGGTCCTCAATATGCTAAACGTTCCATGGGCACAAATTACCAAATCCCCAAATTTGGTCACCAACCCCATCACTGGGGAGAGTCTTCCGTGGCATGGTCATCTGAACGTGTTGGCTTGCAGGTTCTGAAGAGGCCACTGCTGGAGTTCGGACTGTCATCCAGGGCCATGGACATCATAACGGCATTGTGCAGGGAATCCACTAGGAAGCAGTACCTAACCCACATCTGAAAATGGGAAGCCTACTGTAGTCGGACGAAGACCACCTACAACTCTGCCACGATACTGAACATGTTGGAATTCCTTGCGGGCCTTCATTTTGATGAGGGACTCGGCTACAGTGCCATAAATAGTGCCAGGAGCGCACTATCATCCTACCTCAATATAGGAGTGGGATCGCACCCGCTGGTTTCAAAACTAATGAGGGGTATTTTTCAATACTAACCCTCCTCGACCAAGATACAACATTACCTGGGATGTAGGGGTGGTGTTGACCCTGCTCAGGAGCTGGTTGCCCATGATGGTGTTACCGCTGGATAAACTCACCTACAAAGTGGTGATGTTGATGGCACTGACGTCTGCACAACGGGTCCAGACTTTGCAGAAACTGAGATTGGACTGTATAGTCTCGACCCCTGGGAAAGTAACCTTCTTTATAGAGGAGTTGCTTAAACAGCACAGACCTGGATCTACAGGGCTGCAATTGGAATTCCGAGCGTAACCCGCTGATGCTACACTCTGCATAGCCACCCATCTACGGTATTACATCAAAGTCACACACACCATCAGGAAGATGGAGCAGGGTCTGTTCATCAGCCAAAAGAACCCACATCACCGGGTGACGGTGCAGACTATCTCCAGGTGGCTCAGGGTGGTGTTGGGTGCAGCAGGTATTGATACTAACGTTTTAAAATCTCATTCTACCAGGGCTGCATCCACATCAGCGGCGAAGACCATGGAGGTTCCCATGGATCATGTCCTCTCAACCGCGGGCTGGGCTAGTGTGACAACCTTTCAGAGGTTTTATAACAATCCGGTGGCCGCTCCCGCAACATTTGCGGAATCAGTTTTAAGTACTGTTCCATAAAAACGTTTATCCCCGAGTTAGGGGTTTATTGTTTGCATTTTAATAAATACATTATTATTTTTCAGCTTGTTCAAGTCTGAAATACATTAACATACTCCCTCCATCAGTAATTGCGGCAGTGTGGAGCATGGACGTGGTCCAGGGCATGGAATCACAGAGCTTTGAAATCTTCACAAAGTCACTCACGTGACTCCGAAGTAAAATAGTAAGATTAAATGATAACTTACCAGTTTGAAGTTTGATCCTTATTTTATGAGGAGTTACGATGAGGGATTTCGTGCCCTCTGCTCCCAACCCTCTATCATAAGGTCAACTGGTATATTAAAGTTTCTTAATCTTACTATCTTCAGTCATTGTTGTTATCTGTGATTCCACACCGCTGCTTTGAGGAATGTCGCGCATGCGTGTTGGCGGGGTCATCATAAAATCCCTCATCGTAACTCCTCATAAAATAAGGATCAAACTTCAAACTGGTAAGTTCTCATTTAATCTTACTATCAATATGTGTTAGTGGACTGTACAGAGACCACCCCAATTGGTTCTGCCCCTCAAGGTTCGGGGACCTATAAAAGGTAGCTCCCTTCTCCGTGATCTTTTGGAGTGTCTCTGCTTGCACGAGGCTAGAAGGGCTTGGCCAAGCAGATATAAGGATCAAACCGCAGTGGTTAGGTATTGTATAGGGGAACTTGTGTTGTGTTATCCAAAATAAAGTTTAGTTGCACAATTGCTTGATTCAGTAATTTATTGACTGAAACTAGACTGGGGCGAGCTTAGAATGAGCTATTTACATTGAGAGCTCGTCCAGGATCCCAACGGACCCCCAACCACAAGTTTGTGATTAAGGGTGTTGAGCTGCCCCAATCGCGAGTGCAGAAATTGGGCCCACAGTGTGGTTTTCGCATTGAGTTTCGGCACTTCACCAGTCGAAGCAGATCGATTATTCGCAGGCTAGGGAAAGGGTCCCAACGGGGGATCCAAGGCGTAACTATGGGCACCCACATGGGCCCCAGCTATGCCTGCCTCTTTGTAGGTTATGTTGAACAATCCCTGTACCAGGCATACACTGGCCCTATCCCCAAACTCTCTCCGTCACAGTGATGACTGCATCGGTGCTACCTCCTGCACCCATGCAGAACACATGGGCTTCATCAACTTTACCACCGATTTTCATCCTGCACTCAAATGTATTTAGACCATCTGCGACACCTCCCTCCGCTTTCTTGAATTCACAGTCTCCATCACAGGAAATAGACTACTGACTGACATCTATTACAAATCCACTGACCCACAACTATCTTGACTACACATCTTCCCACCCTGCTTCCTGCAAAGACTCTATCCCCTACTCCCAATTCCTCCGTCTACGCCACATCTGTGCCCAAGATGCGGTGTTCCTTACCAGGACACTGGCATGTCCTCATTCTTTAGGGAACGGGGGTTTCATTCTCCCATCATAGATGAGGCCCTCACATGTGTCTCCTCGGTATCCCGCAGCTCCACCCATGCTCCCACTAGCCCTATTTACAACAGAGACAGAGTCCCCCTAGTCCTTACCTTCCACCCCATCAGCCATAGCATACAACACATAATCTTCCGAATTTTCCGCCACCTCCAACGTGATCCCACCACTAGCCACATTTCCCCATCTCCACCCCTTTCCACCTTTGACAGAGTCCGTTCCCTCCGCAACTCCCTGGTTAACTCATCCCTCCCACCCAAACCACCCCCTCCCCAGATACCTTCCCCTGCAACCGCAGAAGGTGCAACACCTGTCGCTGTACCTCCTTCCTCGACTCCAAGGACCCGACAGTCCTTTCAGGTTAGGCAGGGGTTCACTTGCCACTTCTCCAACCTCATCTACTGTATCCGTTGTTCAAGATGTGGACTCTTATACATCGGCGAGAACAAACGCAGACTGGGAGATCGTTTAGAGGAACACCTTCGCTCAGCCCGACTGAGCCTTCCGTGATCTCCCGGTTGCTGGACACTTTAATTCTCCTTCCCATTCCCACACAGACCATTCTAGCTTTGGTCTCCTCCATTGTCAGAGAGAGGCTAAACACAAATGGAGGAACAGCATCTCATATTTCGCTTGGGCAGCTTACAGCCCAGTGGTATGAATATTGATTTTTCTTCAATATTCATACCACTTCAGGTTCCCCGGTATTCCTTCTCTCTCTGTCTATCCCTCCCCCACCCAAGTCACACCAGCTTCTCGTTTTCATCCTACAAACAGCTAACCATGGCATGTTACCTTTATCAACTTTACTTTTTTGCATATCTTTAATTCATTGTTCTTTATTTCACCACATCACCGTCTATATCTCTAGTTTCCCTTATCCCTAACCAGTCTGAAGAAGGGTCTCGACCCGAAACATCTCCCCTTCCTTCTGTCCAGAGATGCTGCCTGTCCCGCTGAGTTACTCCAGCTTTTTATGGCTATCTTCCATTCAATGCATTATTGATAGGAAGGGGGTTTGCATTTTGAGAGAATCAATTGCAGTCAGTTACATTACTCTCTTGGTTCTAATGAATGAACTGATCATTGAATGAAGCAGTGATCAGTAACAACGCCTAGTTCTCCACAATTTGATCGATTCTGGAGACAGTTGCTGGTTCCTGGGTAATTATGAAGTGACATATCACAAGCTCCTCTTTAGTTAAGTAAACATTATGCTCCTGTAAAGCCACTTCTAAGCATTTCTCATTTGAGTCACACACACATTGTTCAACCCCTCTCTCCTCACCTCACTCTCCATCCTCTATCCTGCTGTAGTATCTGAATGATTTTATAAGGGTGCAACTTGGATTATTTTCTCTGAGGCGATGGAGGTTGAGGGAAGGCCTGATATATAATTAAAAGTCTCATCTTGACCATTTCCTGTCTGTGCTGTATATTGATTTTTAAAAACAACACTAACATATGTTGCTATGATTTTTGGCCATCTTACTCACAGTCCTCCTCCACTGATCAGGCCCCAAGGATTTTTCCCATCAATTAAAAATAAAAGAGTTATGAGTGCTTATAAAACCTTAAGATCCTCTCACCTGTCAATCACCACGATGAAGGTAATGCCCCTTACGGGGGGGCAGGACTATAAAGCCCCAGATCTCTGGACATGACTCAGTCACTCTGCAAGATGGCGAGGGAGAGGCCACAACTCTCATTCTCAGCTGTGAATCAACTGAACTGTGAGTCCGCAATGTACTTGAATAAATGATTTGTTAGCCCTTAATGAAAATGCTATGAGTTGTTTGGCCTGCTAACCTGCCTGTACTTGAAACTCCAATGATTTATTAGGTCCGATTGTGTTTGATTCAAAAGTCACGCTCATTTCGTGACTTATGCTTAGTGGAAAGATCGCATTGATTGCGTAATTTCCGGTAAGTGCAGAGGTCACGCAGATTGTGGAAGTACCGCTGACTGCGGAGGCCCCAAAGTGGAGAGCCACGCTGAGCCATGTGAGTACATTCAAGAAGGTTTACTGCCATATATATGGTGTGTGTGAGTGTATGTGTGTGTGAGTGTATGTGCGTATGAGTGTGTGAGTGTGTGTATGTGTGTGTTTGTGAGTGTGTGTGTATGTATGAGTGTCTGTGTGAGTGTGTGTGTGTGTGTGTGTGTGTTTGTGAGTGCCTGTGTGTGTGTCTGTGTGTGTGTGTGAGTGTCTGTGTGTGAGTGTGTGTGTGTGTGTGTGTGTGTGTTTGTGAGTGTGAGTGTCTGTGTGTGAGTGTCTGTGTGTGTGTGTGAGTGTGTGAGTGTGTGAGTGTTTGTGTGTGTGAGTGTGTATGTGTGTCTGTGTGTGTGAGTGTATGTGTGTTTGTGTGTGTGCGTGTATGTGTGTGTGTGTTTGTGAGCATGTGTCTGTGTGTGTCTGTGTATGTGTGTGAGTGTCTGTCTGTGTGTGTGAGTGTCTGTGTATGAATGTGTATCTTTGTGAGTGCATGTGTGTGTGTGTGAGTGTATGTGTGGGTGCGTGTGGGAGTGTGTGTGAGTGTGTGTGCGTGTGTGTGAGTGCGTGTAAGTGCGTGTGAGTGTGTGTGAGTGTGTGTGAGTGTACATGCATGTGAGTGTGTGTCTGTGATTGTATGTGTGTGTGTGTGCGAGTGTGTCTGTGTGTGTCTGTGTGTGTGTGATCTCACAGCACTTCATGCAGAGTGCTGGCAGCAAACTCAATCTCACAGCACTTCAAGCAGAGTGTAGGCCATGTATGTGTGTGAGTCTGTGTATGAGTGTATGTGTGTGAGTGAGGTGGAGGGTGTGTACGTGTGTGTGTGTTGACAATGCTAGCCTACATTCTGCTTGAAGTGCTGTGAGATTGAGTTTGCTGCCTGCTCTCTGCTTGAAGTGCTGTGAGATCACACACACACACACATACACTTACACACACACACACGCACACTTACACATACACTCACACACACACATACACTCACATACACTCACACACACCCACTCACACACCCACATACACTCACACACATAAAATTGGGTTTGCTGCTTGCACTCTGCTTGAAGTGCTGCGAGATTCAATTTGCTGCCTGCACTCTGCTTGAAGTGCTGTGAGATTGGATTTGCTGCCTGCTCTCTGCTTTAAGTACTGTGACATTGGATTTGCTGCCTGCACTCTGCTTGAAGTGCTGTGACATTGGATTTGCAGCCTGCACTCTGCTTTAAGTGCTGTGACATTGGATTTCCAACCTGCACTCTGCTTGAAGTGCTGTGACTTTGGATTTTCAACCTGCACTCTGCTTGAAGTGCTGTGACTTTTGATTTGCTGCCTGCACTTTGCTTGAAGTGCTGTGACTGGATTTGCTTCCTGCACTGAATTATGACTTTCGAGGTAAATTCTCAGATTTTTTTTGTTAAAATTTGACTGCTCAATCTCTATATTAAAATTATCTCTTTTTATGTACAGCAAAGAGGCATCAAGAGGCAGTGAGCAGCAGAACACAAGAGACACAACAAGAAAGAACTGAACTTAATAAATCATCTTTAACATTTAAATTGTTGTTATATTTTAAGAGTAATTCACATTTTAAAGCTATAATAAATCCATTTGCATTTATTGCCATGCCTGCGTGTTCTTCATCACAATGGGTACCTAATGGACAGGAATGGCTGCGCTGTTGAAGAGTCATTAAGAGTGCATGGGGGGGAGGTTGAGGGGAGAGGGGGGGAGGGGAATGGCAAGGAGCAGAGTGGGGGGTGAAGGGATGAGGGGTGACTGAGCGAACTGCCACCACTCCAGCTGTAAGTGATGGAATGCCAACCCACCAGCCATGACTCACTGAACTGCATGTCCAAAAATCCATTCAGTCCACAATGTCCATACTAGCCCTCTGGAAACCAGTCCCTTCAGCCCACAACACCCATACTAGCGCTCCAGAGATCCACGCAAATATAGACTTTCGTCCTTCATTGCTGTGATCTGTAAAAAAAGATGAAAATGTCTAAAATTGATTGTCCATCCTCTCCCCCCTCTCTTGCAGTCTGTCACCTGTTTTCGGCAGAATTTCTGGCAGTTCCTGAGCTGCCAACCTGCCAGGCCTGAGTTACTGAGCTGCCAGCCTGCCAGGCCTGAGTGACTGAGCTGCCAGCCCAAGAATCCATTTGGCCCACAATGTCCATTCTAGCCCTCTGGAAACCAGTCCCTTTGGCCCAAAACACGCATGCTAGTGCTCCAGAAAACCCCCCACTGGCCAGCAATATAGGAATTGGTGGTGAGGTGGAATATTGTGTTGGGGGACCAGCCCTCCCTTGTGAAGCTGGGACCCAACAGGTCCCACTCAGTCTAGTATGTATATAAAATTATGAGAGGCATAGTGAGGGTAGACAGTCTTGTTTCCTAGAGTGAAAATCTCATGGACAGGAGGACATTGGTTTAAAGTGAGCAGGGCAATGTTTAGTTTATACAGAGAGAGGCGAGTGCCTAGAACATGCAGCCAGGGTTGGTGGTAGAGCTACGCAAGTTAGTGGCAATTAAGATTTGTTTTTTGGATAGGCACATGGAGAAGCAGAAAATGGAGGGGAAATGGAGTTCCTGTGCTCTACCCCACTTCCATGTTCAATATTCTATGACGTTGCTGCCCTTTAGTTTGCATGAGCCTCTCTGAAATCAAAGAAGATCGAAAATGTCACTCATTAGTCTTCTTCCCAGTGCTCTGAGAAATGAGCCTTTAATTCAGGAAGGATGCAAGCCAGTGAGTAGGGTTGGGATCCTAAATGTCCGGAAACCTGGATGCTGGAGATACACTGTATTAACGCTTATATCTATTCTACACTGTCTTATTCAGTCAGTGGCAAACTGGCAGAGGAGGATATTCATAAAGTCTTTGATTTGCAGTGATATCATGACAGGTTTAGCCAAAGCTGTCCAGAAATATGCACCTGCCATTAATACTCAAGATTACAACTACATCCACTTCTTATGCACCAGTGGTGGCTTAACCAATAATTAGGGACATATTGAGTTTTATACAATCATTGTGTACATATTGGGCAGCACAGTGGTACAGCTGGTAGAGCTGCAACCTCATGGCGCCAGAGACCTGGGTTTGATCCTGACCTTGGGTGCTGTCTTTCTGGAATATGTACGCTCCCCCTGCAAGCGCGAGAGCTTCCTCCGGGTGCTCTGGATACCTTTCACATCCCAAAGACGTGTGCATTTGTGGGATAGTTGGCCTTCACCCCGACTTTATAATCTAGAAATAGCAGGGGTCTGAATGGTATAACACTGACTGAGGAATTATATTACATCCACATAATATATGAGGCGTCCTCAATCAATAGCATTACATGTATGAGTGGCGTAGCGTAGAGAGGTGCAGTGGTAGTGGCGTAGAGAGGTGCAGCGGTAGAGTTGATTCCTTACAACGCCAGAGACGCAGGTTCGATTTTTACAATGGGTGCTGCCTGTATGAAATTTGTACGTTCTCCCCATGACTGCATAGGTTTTTTCCAAATTCTTCGTTTCCTCCCACACTCCAAAGATGTACAGGTTTGAAGGTTTATTGCCTTGGTATAAACACCCAGATTGGCTCCTGGACTACCAAAGACTCCGTGCCGACTGGAATTGGGGAATCTCAAGATTTGAGCTAAACAAAGATATGATGACACATGTGCACACACCAAAATAAACATGCAACATCTTGAAGACACAGAGTGCTGGAGTATCTCAGAGACATCAGGCAGGATCTCAGGGGAACATGGATAAGTGACATTTCGGGTCAGGATCCTTTATCAGACTGAATCATTCTGATTAATTCTGAAGAAGATTCCCAACCCGAAATGTCGCCCATCCATGTTCTGAGGTGCAGTCTGACCCATTGGCTTACTCCAACGGTCTATATCTTTTCCCAGTAAGCCAGCCTCTGTAGTTCCTTGTTTCGACATTCAACATCTTGCTTGTATTCTACAGGAATGCTTCAAGTGCTTGGAAAATGTAGGGCTGCCTAATAGTTGAACTAAAGTTGCAAAGGCAGAACATTATGGAAATACTCAGAGGGTGAGTCAGCCACTGTGGAAAGAGATACGGAATTAACATGTCAAAGTAATACTCGATCATCAGAACCAGCAGAGGTCCTGAGCTTCCAGATGCTGCCTGATCTGCTGAGAGCTTCCAGCATTTTCTCATTGTTTCAGATTTTCAGCATCTGCAGCTTTGTTTTGCATTAAAATGTTGCAAAAATATTGGTAATCTTTTAATAACGTACACAATCACTTTTCAAAGACGTATCATGAGGCACAAATAACAAATGGTCATTAAAAATGGTATTCCCTGGCTAAATGTAAAATAAGTGAAAAGATACCTGGCATAGGCCATAAGACCATAAGATCATAAGATACTAGACTAAGTGGGACCCGTTGGGTCCCATGTTCACACGGGAGGGCTGGCCCCCCAATGCAATATTCCACCTCTCAAGGTGGGGGGGGGGGGGTGCTTTCTGGAGCGCTAGTATGGGTATTCATGGCTATTCCTTGAAATTCCATTTCAAGAAAGGTGCAAGGCCACCAAATTCAAATGCAGTTTCCTACCATTTCACGGAGGGTGCAAGGCCACAAAATTCAAGTGCAGTTTCATAGCACTTCAAGCAGGATGCAACGCCACCGAATTCAAGTGCAGTTTCTTACCACTTCAAGCAGGGTGCAAGGCCACCACATTCAAATGCAGTTTCATACCATCTCAAGCATAAAACCACCATAAAAGCACACAAAACACCACATAAACACCACACTCACAGTTCCGTAGAAATTCAGTGTGTTCAGTTGATTCACAGCTCAGACAGAGTTGTGACCTCTCCCTCCCCCATCTTGCAGAGACTGAGCCACACCCACACTTCCAGGTTTTATAATCCTTCCCCCCTCCCACCGGAAGGGGCCTGGCCTTCATGGTGTGATTGACAAGAGAAAATGTTCTCAACATTTTTTAAAACACTAATAACACTTTTATTTTTCATTGATGGGAAGAATCCTCTGCACCTGATAAGCGGAGGGGTACTGAGTAAGATGGCCAAAAATCACAGTCGTAAGTGGTAGCATTTTATCTAAAATCAATATAGAGTGCAAACAGGATGTTGTCAAGTTACCACCACGAACCATTTGCAGTGCAAAATTTCAAAGCAGTTACCACCACCAACAACCATTTGCAGTGCAGCATTTCAAAGCATTTAACACCATCAACAACCATTTGCAGTGCAGCTTTTCAAAGCATTTACCACCACCAACAACCATTTGCAGTGCAGCATTTCAAAGCAACCACCACCAACAACCATTTGCAGTGCAGCATTTCAAAGCAACCACTCTTTCATTTTCAAACCATATTAATGGCATTCACAGTTGAGTAGACATGTGTTCCGTGTTATTCACAGCTCAGAGAGATTTGACCCTCTTGCTTCCTCCATCTTGCAGAGACTGAGTGAGGCACAACACTTCCGGGTTTTATAGTCCCTCCCCCCTCCCACCAGTGTGGGCAGCAGAGAGAATGTAAACATTTTTAAAACATTTATAATTATTTTATTTTTCATCGATGGGAAAAATCTTCTTTTCCTGCACAGCAGAGGGGGAGTCTGAGTGAGATGGCCAAAAATCACAGCCGTAAGTTGCAGCGTTTTTTCTAAAATCATGAAACAGAAAAACAGGAAGTGGTCACGATTTGACTTTTAGTAATATAGATAGGAACAGAATTAGGCTATTCAGCCCATCAGGTCTGCTCTGCCATTCAATTTTGGCAGATCTATTATTCCCTCTCAACCCCATTCGCCTCCCTTTTTGCCCAAACGTTTGACGCCCTTACTAATCAAGTACCTATCAATCTCCGCTTTAAAATTACCTAATGGCTTGGCCTCCACAGCTGTCTGTGGCAATCCTTTTATTCTGAGGCTGTTCCCTTTGGTCCCAGACTCTCCCACTAGTGGAAACATCCTCTCCACATTCACTCTATTCAGGCCTTTCACTATGAGGTAAGTTGCAATGAAGTCCACCCTCACCTAAACTCCAGTGAATAGTGCTGTCAAAAGCTCATTATAAGTTAACCCACTCATCCCTGGAATCATTCTCGTGGTAAATATTGCTATTGCCATCATTTTCACCATCTTTCAGATGGTTGAAGTTATCAGCTTGCTCCTCCAACCCATTATTTAGAATCCCTTAACGTGAAAGGCTAGAAGATCGTAGACTTGGTGAATGTCAACCATACCATTTTAAATGGAACAAATAACTATGAATGTAGAGAAATGCACCTAATCCAAGATGCAATGTGCTCTGAGCTACTTCTAACAGTTACAAGCTTACATGACTACCACACAATGAGTTAGCCCCTGACTGTGCACTGTAATTGCTATTGAACTGCTTAACTGCAAGGTAGAATACAAGTTAATGAATACCAATTAAACAGCATGGAACAACCTCCAAGTTAGATAGTGGAAATGAATCTAGGATTTTATTTCGGTAGTCACGTGAGTGACTACGTGAAGACCCCGCCAGCACGCATGCGCGGCATATCGTCGTACGCATGCGGAAGCGACGGTCGGGAGGAGCGGGGCTCCTCCAGCGTAAGTTTAAATAACTTATGCCAGGTAAGTCTCACCGGAGAGTGAGCGTCGACGAGAAAATAGTATCATTATGGAATCACGGAAGTCCAAGAGAGCAGCGGCGAGAGCAGCTGCTATGGAGAGCAGCCAGCGTACCGCCTCTCCAGAGCTACAGGTATTACCTGCAGCTCCCGACTTCTCGCCCATAAGGGCCGTTGGTACTCCACGGTCGGGCGGCAAACCCACCCGGAAGTCGGATGGGGCCGGCGACCCAGCTGGGTCCGGTCCCGAGGACACCCCGTTCGCAGATAGCGACGGAGGTCGTCTAACCCGCATGGAGCGGATGATGGAGCAATTGCTCCAACGTGACCTGCTAATGCAGGGGCAGAGTCACAGTGGGCCTCTTCGCAGGCCCACGGCAGATTCCTACCAAGGACTGCCAAATGTCTCACCCTCCTCGCAGGGGAGCATTGAGGGTCAGAACTGGGCTGACCCAGAAGAAGGGGAGCTGGCTGAACAACCATCTGTGTCAGGGGTGTGTGATGAATATCTGGATATGGTAAATAAACATGCAATGCCGACACAGAAAGGCCTACCTATCCACCCTAAGCTGGCAGCCAGCATTAACTACATGGCGACCAACCAGCTACAGGAACAGGCCATAAATTCTACAGCTGATAAATATATGGCTCCTGAAAACTGCAACTCACTTAATGTCCCTGCGGTGAACAACCCTATTTGGGGGAATATGAGCCCCTTGAGCAGAGGGCAGGAAATCAAACTTCAAAGAATCCTAAAGCTCTTAACCGCCGGGATCACAGCAATGGCCAGAACTGCAGTGGGGATAGAGTTGCCGGAAGAACTGCAAGATGCCCTGGCTCTACTGTGTAATACACAGTATGAGATAAACAATTTCAGAAAGAGCATCATAAAGCCGGCGCTTAACCCCAAGTTTGCGGGGTTGTGTAAGCCTGGGAAGACTCAGCCTCCAAGCTTGCTGTTCGGGGAAAACCTTCCCAAGCAAGTAAAAGATCTTGATGAGGAGGCCAAGGCCTTGGGCCTGATCAAGGTTCCCGGGCCTACCAAACCTCATTACCCACAAAGACAGCACCCCTACACACTCACCGGACAGAGATACCATCAGAGACCTGCCGGTGGTGAAAGCTCGAAGGCCGGCCAACCTGCACAGCGGTCTTTTTTAGGCCATGGTCCAGCCCGGCCTTCTTGGAAGATGCGCCACTCCTACAACACGATGAATCAACAAAGAAAACAAGGACAGAAACCGCAACACCGGCAATAACCATGGAGGTAGGTGGGTCTGGTTCCCCCAGAAACACATCTTGCCTAAATTCACTTTATGTAGGGGGCCGGTTGCACATGTTTTATGAAAATTGGCGCACTTTTACCTCTGATCCTTTCATACTCAGGAGTATTCAGGGCTACAAAATTGAATTTATTCACGAACTCCCTACCCCGGTCCAGCATTCACCTAGCCGAAAATTCATACTCTCTCAAAAAGAGAGGGTAGCAGGGCATGCTGAACTATACAGATTAATTGAAAAAGGGGTAATTGAGAAGGCCACCAAAGAACCACAGGAGTTCGTGTCTAATATATTCACCAAAAACAAAAAAGACGGCGGTTGCCGCATTATCATAGATTTGACCGAACTGAATACTTCTGTTCAGTATGTTCATTTTAAAATGGACACCTTTGACACTGCTATACAGTTAATAGATTATGGGTACTACATGGCATGCATTGACCTCAAAGATGCATACTATTCAGTACCAATACACAAGGATCATAGGAAATATTTAAAATTTATCTGGATGGGACAATTATGGCAATACAAAGCCTTGCCTAATGGGTTATCATCAGCACCCAGATTGTTTACCACGATATTAAAACCAGCCTTGGCCTACTTAAGGAAACAGAATCATACTGTTATGGCCTATCTTGATGATATCCTCATTGTTGGGGAAAGTTTGGAAATGGCTACATTGGCAGTTACAGCCACAAAACATCTCTTTCAGAAGCTGGGTTTCATTATACATCCAGATAAATCAATATTAAAACCCTCTACCACCATGAAATACTTGGGGTTCAATATCGACTCAGTGCAAATGTCTATCACGTTGCCACTAAGTAAGTTGGAGGACTTGATAGAGGCTTGCAGGAGCCTTATTGGCATCAAGGACCCATCCATTCGGCAGGTGGCCAGGGTGATTGGGAAGATAGTGGCTGCCTTTCCCGCAGCACAATATGGGCCTTTACATTATCAAAACTTACAAAGAGCCAAAATTATAGCTCTCAAAAGTCATGCAGGCCATTTCGATAGGCCTATGAAAATACCAGAAAAGGCAAAAGCCTAATTAAATTGGTGGATGGCTAATGCCCAATATTGTTCCAAACCCATCACTATCATCAATCCCTCGATCACCTTACAAACGGATGCCAGTGCCAAAGGTTGGGGAGCTACTAATACTACCTCTAGTTGTGGAGGTAGATGGAGTGCACAAGAGTTAACCCTATTCAAAAATTTGGGAATTAACTATTCAGAAATGCTGGCAGCATTTCACGGCCTCAGGGCATACTGCACAAACATGCACAAAGTTCATGTTAGGATACAAATTGACAACACCACGGTGGTGGCCTATATTAACCACATGGGCGGAATAAAGTCGATATCATGTGATGAATTGGCCAACAATATCTGGCTCTGGTGTCTGCAAAGGGAAATTTGGATCTCAGCCACTTACCTCCCAGGCAAGCTAAACGCAGTGGCAGACACCAGGTCACGCAAATTTAACGACAACATAGAATGGATGTTGGATCGAAAAGTGTTCACAGATATTGTAGAACGTTATGGGACACCAGATATCGACCTCTTCGCGTCCAGATTAAATCACCAACTACCAACATATGTTGCTTGGGAACCAGACCCTGGGGCAGTAGCGATGGACGCTTTCACGCTACATTGGGGGGATTTGTTCTGCTATGCATTCCCCCCTTTCTGCCTCATCAGTCGGGTCTTGCAGAAAATAGAACAAGATTCCGCATCGGGTATTTTGGTGGTGCCCGACTGGCCTACCCAACCATGGTTCCCAGCGGTACAGAAGATGGCCACAGAACCTTGCATTCGGGTCAATAAACGACCTAGCCTGCTCATTCATCCTGTCACAGGAGAACATCACCCATGTTATGACCGCATGGACCTGTTAATTTGCAGATTTTAAAACGGCCTCTTCGCGGATTCGGACTCACCAGCAGAACGATAGACACCATCTCGGCGGCATGCAGGGAGTCCACCAGGAAGCAGTACCTCACCTACATCAAGAAATGGGAAGGATTCTGCGCTACTACCAACACTACATATGAATCCGCTACCATTACAGAAGTGCTGGAATTCTTGGCTACCCTACACTTTGATGAGGGACTGAGCTACAGTGCCATAAACAGTGCCAGGAGTGCACTATCATCCTACTTGGGCCAGGGGAGTGACCAATTGGGAATTGGATCACATCCATTAGTGTCCAAACTAATGAGAGGAATATTCAATTCCAATCCCCCTAGGCCCAGATATAACCATACGTGGGATATCAGCACAGTCCTAACAATGCTGCGAGAATGGACACCTAACACGGGACTCACTTTGGTAAAGCTCACATACAAAATGGTAATGATTATGGCACTTATCACGGCACAACGGGTCCAGTCTCTGCACAAACTTAATCTGGATGCCATGACTATCACCAATGATAAAATCACTTTTCATGTGCAGGGACTGTTGAAACAAGATCGACCCGGAGCGTCTGGTCATATCTTGGAATTTCTGGCATATCCAGCAGATACTCGACTCTGCATCGTCACGTTAATTTCACAATATATCACAGTCACCAAAAATCTCAGGGGCACGGAGACAGCTTTGCTTATGAGCCACAAGAAGCCCCATCATAAAGTCACGGTGCAAACCATTTCTAGATGGTTAAGGGTGGTTTTGGATGCGGCGGGGGTGGACACTAATATATTCAAATCTCACTCCACCAGGGCGGCATCCACTTCGGCGGCTAGGAGGATGGAAGTACCATTGGACCACATCCTGGCCACAGCGGGTTGGAGTAATGAAAGGACTTTTCACCGTTTCTACAACAAACCCGTGGCCTCCCCTGACACTTATGCAGGGAGGATTTTGAGTACTGTCAAATAATTTACCCCTATGGGATATTTATTTTGTTTTGGTATGAATAAATACCTATTTTTGTTTTTCAGCCAGTGTCATGTCTGAATTACGTTCATCCTCTCATCCCAGCATAGCGGTGTGTGAGCATGGAGCTTCCAGGGCATGAAATCACAGAGCTTTGAAATCTTCACGTAGTCACTCACGTGACTACCGAAATAAAATAGTAAGATTAAACGAGAACTTACCAGTTTGAAGTTTGATCTTTATTTTATGAGGAGTTACGATGAGGGATTACGTGCCCTCCGCTCCCAACCCTCTACTATAAAGATCACCTGGTATGAAAGTTCTCTCTTATCTTACTATATTAGTCATTGTGACTGTCTGTGATTTCACACCACTGCTTTGAAGAATGTCGCGCATGCGTGCTGGCGGGGTCTTCACGTAATCCCTCATCGTAACTCCTCATAAAATAAAGATCAAACTTCAAACTGGTAAGTTCTCGTTTAATCTTACTATTAGTCATCGTTATGCACAAAGGAATGTAGATTAGTTAAATGTATGCAAGGACAGAGAGATATTTATTTGGGTGTATAATTCCAATGTTTGGACTGCTGCATGGGCATTAATGTTGAATTGTGGATCTAAGATGCCTGGGCACTTTTCTGATGAATGTTTGTGGAATGGCATCTTGAAAAGAAGGCTTGCAATAAATGTTCGTGGGAATGACCAAAGTTTGGGTAGACCACTTTTTGGAGTATTCTGGCTACAGCTGCAATCTTACACGTGGCCATCATCCTTGTGTCTTAGAGTTCTGATTTCTGGGCTTGTACATAGGGCCCAACACACAGGGTGGCACGGTGGCACAGCAGTAGAAATACGGCCCCACAGTGCCACAGACTCGTGTTCAATCAAGACTACAGTTGCTCTCTGTACGGAGTTTGCATGTTCTCCCCGTGACCTGCGTGGGTTTACTCCAGGATCCCCAATTTCCTCCCACACTCCAAAGACGTGCAGGTTTGTAGGTTAATTGGCTTGGTATAATTGTAAATTTTCCCCAGTGTGTGTAGGGTAGCGTTAGTGTCTAGGGATCACTGGTCGGCGTGGACTAGGTGGGCCATGTCATGGTAACTATGTCATATTTAATTTGTTACTATGGGTCAGAAAGGGGAGAGGACACATGTTGCCAGGATGTAAAAGAATGGCAAAACTGACAGGCGAGGACCTGACTGGCCGAAGGGCCTGTTTCCATACTGTATCTCGAAACTAAACTAAAAAAGATGGGTCTCGACCCGAAACTTCACCCAGTCTTTCTCTCCAGAGATGCTGCCTGTCCCGCTGAGTTACTCCAGCATTTTGTGTCTATCTTTGATTTAAACCAGCATCTGCACAAGCTAAATTAAACATGGAACCCATGGCTTTCAAACATATTGTCGGCTTCACCTCTACTTAGCCTGGACTCCTGCTAGTTCCAAACCAGAAGCCTCCAGATAATTGTCCTTAAGCCTCACAATAAACGATTACATCCCTATCAGAAGCTAATCCATTCTTTCCACTGGATGCGACCAGTACAGTCTCTTGTTAAATCAACTATTTTAGTGAAAAGTCTCTCTAATCAACTTCCACGTTGCAAAAGCACACTATAGTTCCATGCACAGAATGGACATTTGGGAGGGGACAGTATAGTTTACTGTCAAGGCCACACTAAATTAATTTATTCCACAGCAAGGCATCAAACTAGAGGGAAATTAAAGGAAAATGAAAAGTGGAGACTTTGCAGGTTTGCTTCAAGAGATTGTATTGCGTGATATCATGGAGAGATGGCGGCAGTTAGCTGCTCACCAGTTCTCTGACCTCACAGCAAAATTAGTCGACAGTTATACTGTGCAGTAAACAACTTTTGTTTTTTTGTTAGATACAACTATACAAAATTATACTATCTACTATGTGGGTACCAATTATTTCATTTGTAATTACATCCTTTTTGTTTATGTCAATCTTATTCAACAACGGATGGTTAATACAAGTCAAACACAATACAAGGGCATCTTGACATTATTCTATCTCACCTTTTGGGTGGACCGTGCCACCATCCCCTCTCAGAGCCAAACATCAGCCCCCCATTTTCAGGAACATTTCTATTCCACTAGTGGTAGGGGGCGTGGGAGTCCTACTGTAACTTCTCACAAAGGAAAACAAGCTTCCTTATCTCCTTCTACTATTTCATGTTTACATTTACCATCCACCCTCCAACACATTCCTACACATGAGGTAATACATCTAATCTTACTTTGCCGATTCCCATGAACCTCTTCTGCATCTGGTCAAGCAAGAGGTGCCAATGGTCACATCCAAACACCCTTTCGTTACCTTGTTGAATTCCAATCAAAATTAAGTAAGAAAGGATATTAATATTTTCTTCCACACTTGCAGTGATATTACAGGCACTCCCCGACTTGTGGAATACACGTGTACACAAGCCTGTCAGCTGATCTCGCCAATGCTCCCATGTGGTCTCCGAGGATGTTTCCACTAGTGAGAGAGTCTAGGACGAGAGGGCACAGCCTCAGAATAAAAGGATGTATCTTTAGAATGGAGATGCAGAAACATTTCTTTAGCCAGATGGTGGTTAGCCTGTGGAATTCGTTGCCACAGACACCTGTGGAGGCCAAGCCATTAGATATGTTTAAGGCAGCGATAGGTAGATTCTTGATTAGTATGGGTGTCATGGGTTATGGCGAGAAGGCAAGAGAATGGGGTTAAGAGGGAGAGATAGATCAGCCATGATTGAATTGCAGAGTAGACCTGATGAGCTAAATGGCCTAATTCTGCTCCTATCACTTATGATCTTATGACCGTATGAGCCTGAAGGCTAAGCTCTGCCCACGGTCATAACAGAGCCAGTAATTTAATTACCTTCAGCTGTACAGAGGGAAGTTTAGTAAATGACAGAAAAAATCCTTATTCTGTGGTGGATTGAATAACAATTAATATATCAATTGAAACCGGGACCCTTTTACGATCCAGATTCAGGGACTGTCTCCCAGCTGTTATCAGGCAACTGAATCATCCACCACAACTGGAGAGCAGTCCTGAACTACTGTCTACCTCATTGGTGACTTGAACTATCCTTCAGACTTTGCTGTCTTTACCTTGCACTAAATGTTATCCCCTTATCATGTATCTATACACTGTAAGTGGCTCAGTTGTAATCATGTATTGTCTTTCCGCTGATTAAATAGCATGCTACAACTAAAGTGTACAGTTATCTGTAACTTTTCCTTTCTCTTTATAGTAACATTCTGATCATCCACAAGGCTGTGGTGATGCCAGCAGACTACCAGACTAGAATAGTGCTCCAATTAATACACCAATAGAGTTTTAATTCACCTTCTTTTCTTAGTTGTTACACAGCAGTACAGTAACATTTCCAATGAACCAGTGAGCTTGAATGGACCACATGAAACAAAACCCAGTGAGTTTATAGGTATCGTGGGAATCGGGACCCTGTGAGATGAAGAGAGTGTGGGAAGAGGGCTCGTTGAATTTAAAGGAAGCTTGGGACAGGACCTTGGGACTTTGAAAGGGAGTGTAGAAACTGGACTGCCATGGGCTTCAGGGAGCACGAGAAACAATGAGAAGGCAGAAGGTGAAACATTGGGTTTCTGAACAATGGGGTAGTGGAAGATTTGTGTCTTATTCTTTGGTAGAAGTTGAGCCCTTATACTTCCAACTGTCCCAAGAGTTATGTGTAAGAAAGAACTGCAGATGCTGGTTTAAATCGAAGGGTCTTGACCCGAAACGTCGCCCATTCCTTCTCTCCAGAGATGCTGACTCACCCGCTGAGTTACTCCAACATGTTGTCCTAAGAGTTAATCTGCTGATAATCCATAGAGACATGATTTCTTGTGGCAGGTTTATGCAATGAAGAAATTATACATTGATCTTAAATCTTTGTCACTAGCTGAAGAGCAATTGGATTTGAAGACCAGAACTCTGAGGTAAACCAGAAATGTACCTGGATTCGTCATGTACCATGTTAATAGGAAGGAGTTGTATACTTCAATGTGATATTAGCCATGTGATGCTTCATGATAACTTTTTATAATCCCTGCAACACTTACTTCTTCAGGGCTTCTTTAAATATTTAGTCCATTTGAAGTCAAATGATATGAAGGAGCCAAAGAATGTTTCATCCCTTTCCATTTCATGAATTTTACAAACCCAGTAGACTGAAGATTGGTGCCAAGATCAGAATCGAGATCTTCAGGTAAACCAGGGCATGTACAAAATAATTTAGGCCGGCACGACAGCGCAGCGGTCGAGTTGCTGACTTACAGTCGGAGACCCAGGTTCGATCCCGACTATGGGTGCTGTCTGTATGGAGTTTTTACGTTCTCCCCGTGACTGCGTGTGTTTCTCCGAGACCTCTGGTTTCCTCCCACACTCCAAAGAAATACAGGTTTGTAGGTTAATTGGCTTGGTTTAGGTGTAAATTGTCCCTAGTGTGTGTAAGATAGTGTTAATGTGAGGGGATCGCTGGTCAGTGGGGACTCGGTGGGCCGAAGGGCCTGTTTCCATGCTGTATGACTATGATTCTAACCCATGTGTTTCAATTCATCCAAGTTGGTTGAATATTAATCAGCATCGGGAAAGTGTACTATTTGGAATTTTCAGCAACTGCCATAGACATTACAGAAAATATTTCAGAAGATCTTAGTGTAGATAATATTTTGTGAATGGACAATGAAAGGGTAGGCAGAAGTTAATCAATTAGGGTGGCAGAGTGGCACAATTGGTATAGATGTGCCTTACAGTGCCAGAGATCCGAGTTCAATCCTAACTGTGGATCCTGTCTCTACGGAGTTTGTATGTTCTCCCCGTGACCTCCATGAGTTTTTCCCTGGTGCCCTGGCTTCCTCCCACACTCCAAAGACGTGCAGGTTTGTAAGTTAATTTGCATGGTAAAATTATAAATTGTCCCCGGTGTGTAGGATAGTGCTAGTGTTGGGGAATTACTGGTCGGCGCGGACTTGGTGGGCCGAAGAGCCTGTTTCTGCCCTGTATCTCCAAACTAAAACTGAACTAAACACGTGGATTTGTAGGTTAATTGGCCTCTGTAAACTGTCCCTGGTGTGTAGTGAGTGAATGCAGAAGTGAGATAGCATAGAACTAATGTGAACGGGTGATCGATGGTAGACATGGACTCAATGGCAGAAGGGTCTGTTTCCATGTTGTATCTTTTAAGCAAATTTAATCCAGTTTACACACAAATCACACGAATACCGATTACACTGAGAGTAAAGGTTGTGGCTACGTTTCACACTGAATACATGGGGATATTAAGTATAAAATTAATTGCAATAAACTTTGTGTGTTAAATCTGCTTAAATATAAACTCCAATCTCTGGTGAACTAATGCACTGCCTGTAAAAAAACATGTTGAATAACCGAGCAAAAACTCTTTTGTAGTCAGAGAATACATACAGAACATTGTGAATGGTCGAACAAGGTCAAGCGGAGAATGAGATTTCCCTGCTACTAATCGATTGTCACACTAAGTGCATTGAAGTGAAATACGTGAGCTCCAACTAGCGTAGAATGCGCTATTGAACTATAAATGGTTTGAGATCAATCTGTGCACAACTGTCATAGCTCATCGCAACAGGCCTTTCACATCATGCTTCTTCTCCACAAATGGACCAACCAAAGAGCCAGTCAAAGAAACTAATGAAACCCTTGAGAACCAAGTGTTGCAGAGGCAGTGTTACAGGGCGGCACAGTGGTGGAGTTGCTGACTTACAGCGCCAGGGACCCGGGTATGATCCTGACTATGGGTGCTGTCTGTACGGAGTTTCAACGTTCTACCCGTGACCTGCATGGGTTTTCTCCGAGATCACTCGTTGTCCCCCCACGCTTCAAAGACGTACAGGTTTGTACGCTAATTGGCTTGGTATAAATGTAAATTGTCCCTAGTGTTTGTAGGATAGTGTTAGTGTACAAGAATCTCTGGTCAGTGTGGACTCGATGGGCCGAAGGTCCTGTTTCCGTGCTGTATCTCTAAACTAAACTAAACTAAACAAAACAATGAAACCCAGCATAAATCGTCACGAGTAATTTCATGCTGCAATATAGAACGATCTGTCCACAACTATGGAATGTAATCCTGTAGATCACGTGCTTAACCTTGTTCAATCAATTCCAGTGTGAAACAGAAGCAGTTGATCAAAAATGTCACTTTGACATGAATCTGAAGGAAAACTGGCTTGAAAATAACCGAGTTTGTGTTCTTAGCCACCCACGCCAGTCAAGCTCACATAAGTGATTGGGAGGAACCATGGGCTGATGATTGCTGACAATTTTCAAAGGTTAAATACTGCCCGTCCTTTCACGATCTATCCATGGAACCCTTGCGGGAGAGTCATTCCAGGTCTTTGCTGCAAAGTTGGCGATAATTATTGGAACTTTTCCATCAGTCATTTTAGTTGTGAAGATTTCAATTTTGGTTCTAACATCAGAGTTTACATGCGTGAGACATGATCTCCCACATACAAAACCATGATGACTTTCCCTAATCAGTCCTCATTCATCCAAATGCATGTACATCCAAATACTCTCTAGTAACTTTCCAACCACAGATGTTAAGCTCACTGGCCTGTAGTTCCCAGCCTTTTCCCTGCAGCCTTTCTTGAATAGAGGCACACCAATTACCTCCCTCCAATCTTCCGGCACCTCACCTGTATTTGACAATGACACATCAATCTCAACGAGGGATCCTGCAATCTCCTCTCGAGGTACCCACAGTTTCCTCGGATATATCTGATCAGGCCTGGGTGATTTGACTATCTTCATATGTGCCAGGAAACTCAGCACCACTGTGACCGTAACACTGACTGACTTCTCGTAAGACACTTCCAGTGACTGCCCCAAGTTCCTTCGTCCTCCTTCATTTCAATTTCACTTCTAATGCCAGAGTTCTCGTGCATGAGCCATGACAGAACATCTGTTCTGCCACTTCCCTTAGCACTTGAACTGAGAGGGAATCCCATCCCGAAACATCATAACTCCTCTGAGGTTGGTTGTGGGAGGTGTCCTGGTGCAGGGAGACATCCCACATTGCAGCATGAAAATACTCAAGTGAAGATTCATGCTGGGTTTTCATTGCCTCTGCAACACTTGGTTCTCAAAGGTTTCTATATCTTCTTTGACTGACCTTTTGGTTGGTTCATTTGTTAAGAAGGAGTATGATGTTAAGGACCTATTGAGATGAAGTATGACATGCACGCGTTGATCTCAACTCGTTTGTAGTTAAATAGGGCATTCTATGCTAGTTTCAACACGTATTTCTCTTGGTGTGAGGCAAAGGTTGGCACGTTCACAGGTTGATGTGGCCAGATCGAAATGTTGGTGGAGGCCTTGTAGCAGCCTGGGGCTTGAGTGGAACAGACTCCTCCCCAAGAGGCCAGGCATATGGATCAAACACAGCCTACAGCAGCACAACACAGTGGAGCACCGGTGAAGGATTCCAACAACGTTACCATTGGTGGCATCACAGTGGCACAGTGGTGGAATCGCTGTGTTACGGTATCAGAGGCCTGGGTTCAATCCTGACTACGGGTGCTGTCTGTAGAGATTTTGTACAGAGTCTGTGCAGTCTGAAGAAGGGTCTCGACCCGAAACATTCCTTCTGTCCAGAGGTGCTGCCTGTCCCGCTGAGTTACACCAGCATTGTGTGTCTATCTGCAGATTTTTAAATGACTAATCCCTAAATTCCCCCTCTTATGGAAACATCTCAACATCTACTGTGTCTGCTCCATTAAGGGTTCTGTTTCAATAGGTGCAACCACCCCCCCAGCTAAACCCCAAACATATTGATTTGTTTTCTTTAGCTAAAGGGGGAGACAGGCCACTGAGAGACATAAGATGAGCTAGAGGATGGACTTGTAAAAAAGGCATTTGAGAGAAGCCAATGTGATTCAACGTCCATGGATAAATATGTGAACATGAATCAGAGCACAATGATCCAGTGCCAAGTGTCGAACTGCAGTCAGGTTAATTAAGTCCAATATGCTGAAAGGATTGAGAGTATTTAAACAAGTTATACCACAAAACCTGTTCCTACACAGAGGATATGTTGAAGCTTACCATCCAGTAGTCTAACTACTTCAACAACCAATTGCATTTCAAAGGCCCATATTGCCTTTGTTTAGATTAGTTTAGAGATGCAGTGCGGAAACAGGCCCTTTGGTGCACCGAGACCGCATTGACTGGCAATACCCGTGCATTATCACTACCCTACACACACTAGGGACAATTTTATATTTACACCAAGCCAATTAACATACATCTTTGGAATGTGTGACGAAACCAAAGATCGCAGAGAAAACCCAAGCAGGTCATGGGGAGAACTTACAAACTCTGCACAGCCAAGCACTCATTGTCAGGATCGAACCCAGGTCCTTGGCGATGTAAGGCAGTAGCTCTACCGCTGCGCCACTGTGATTTTACATTATCTGGCAAACCACTCCAAGCTTTCATTACACTTGAAGTAAAAGAATTATGATTAAAATTTGTTTACATTCCATTAACCTATTCTCCAGTTCTATTATATTGATTTATTTGGAATGTTTACTTAGCACAAACATAATTCAGTTTAAAACGATGTACAAAAACACTTTTTAAAAAGGATATTGGGATGAGGATAGGTGATTGTGAGTGGGATATTTGTTATACTGATTGTATTGGGAAGGGTGATTATAGGGTGATGGGTTGTATATATGACTCAGAGATACTGTATAGTATTTGAGGGTTCTTACTTATCTTTTTTATTTTTTTCTCTTTTTTTTGTATGGCTTTGTAAATATTTGATTAGTGTATAAATGTAAATAAATTGGTGTACATATAGCTGCTGGTGTACATATGGTGTACATATAGCGGGTTACACAAGAAGCTGGAGAAACTCAGCGGGTGCAGCAGCATCTAAGGAGCGAAGGAGATGGGCGCAGTTAGAGAGGAGGTTGTGAAACTGTCTTCGTAGGGAGGAGGAGAACTTCTTCAAAGTAGGCATACCTTGAGGAGATATCGCAGTGGAGTAGACAAAGTGTTAAAGAAGGAACTGCAGATGCTGGAGAATCGAGGGTGCAGTGGAGTAGACAAACTACATATAGCTGCTGGTGTACATATGGTGTACATATAGCTGCTAAATTTGTATAAGATAATTATAAGCAGTTGAATAAGGGGTGGGAATTAATAAGCTTTGGCCTCTTCCTGCTCCTTTTCGGACGCATACGATTTCATTTATTTATAGATACTGTTTATGACACTTTATAAATATTCTTGTTATGTTTTTTATATGCTGTTTCACACTTGCTTTTTATTCTTTTATTCTGTTCGAAATAAAGAATTAAATAAATACATGATCTTACCGATTATCACTTGGTCTGCCTGAACAATAAATATTCGGCATAGCTTGACAAGACTTCCTCCTCCAATATCCAGCTGCGAGATGGTGCACTTTTCATTAGTTCAAAAGTCCATAAGTTGTGGGAGCAACAAGTCTGCTCCGCCTTTCATTAATGGCTGCTCTATCTTTCCTTCTCAATCCCATCTCCTGCCTGCTCCCTGTAACCACTAACATCCTTACAGATCGAGAATCTGTCAACCTCTGCCTTGAAAACATTTAGTATCATTTTTAACACTTACACACCCTTTCTGAAGCTTAAACAGCGAGACTAAATTCATAATGTGCATATGATTTTGATAAGTATGATATTAAACCTTAATGTAGACCTTCTCACCTTATATTCACTTGTTCTGGTTCTGGAGGTGTGATTCCCATCTATCCACTGGATTGAGATGGTGAGTTTGAGAATTATGTCTACAATATATAGGCGGCATGATGGCACAGCGGTTGAGTTGCTGCCTTACAGTGCCAGAGACCCGGGTTCAATCCTGACCACAGGTGCTGTCTGTCTGGAGTTTGTACGTTCCCCCCGTGACCTGCGTGGGTTTTCTCTGTAAACTCCGGTTTCCTCCCACACTACAAAGACGTCAAGGTTTGTGGGTTAATGTGTTTGGATTAATCGTAAATTGTCCCAAGTGTGTGTAGGATGGTGCTAGTGTACGGGGATCGCTGGTCGTCGCGGGCTCGACCAGCAATCTGAAGCGCCTGTTTCCATGCTGTATCTCTGAACTAAACTAAAAATATATGTACAAAATGGAGTCCATCGCAGGGAACATTCCCAGCCGGAGTTATCTGTCAATGCACACTTTCATGCCCATACTCTGCCTACTTTGTTATCCATTTTGCAACATATCAGGACAATGAATTGTAGGTCTATTGTTCATGCAGATCCTCGAGTTCTGCTATGTTAATTCATCCTCATTTATATTGCACACTTTTTCCCAATGATCTACATTTCACATTTGTCAGCATTATATATCATCGACATTTATCTTCCCAATTGCATGGCTAATCTAAACCCTGCTATAAATTGTGAACTGTGTCAGCTGTGGTCCACTTTTGTCTCTAAATCAAACGATTGAGGGGTCAAGGGACTTCAGCATATGATTCAGGCTAATGCATCTGTGGAGCACTAAGAACCTACTGTACTGGCAGAAGTATCAGCTCTCAGAAGACACATTAACCAAGTCCTCATTTAGACAGATGTAAATTATCCATTATTTGAAGAAAAAAATGATTTCATCTCAATCCTCGGATTACTTATTATTCAAGCAACATCATGTGTTATCTGGAGACACAAGGAAGTGCAGATGCCGATTTATAAATCAAGACACAAAGTGCTGGAGTAACTCAGCAGGTCAGGCAGCATCCCTGGAGAACACGGATAGGTGATGTTTCGAGTTGGGACCCTTTTTCAGATTGATGGTGGGGGTGGGAGGAAAATAAACATAGAAGAGTGGTGAGGCAGGGCAAAGCGTGGCAGCTTTGAAGAAGGGCTCCAGACCAAAACATCACATCCATAATCTCCATGGATGCTGCTCGACCTACGGAGTTGCTCCAGTATTTTGTGTCTTTCCTTGGCAAACCAGTATCAGCAGTTCCTTGTTTCTACACGTCTTGTAAAAACAAATTAAATAATGAACAACATTTAAGTAATCAAAAATAATTTATATTGTATTATAATGTTTTATTTATTATTGCCGTATGCACTGAGATACAGTGAGAAGCTTTCATTTAAGTGCTATCTAAGTCATACTGTATAAGATCACAATCAAGCCATCCATAAGCACGACATGTTACCCTAAGAGAGAAATATGAGAGTGTAGATTTTAGTGTGCAGCAGTATAGCGTTAAAGAGAAAGTGCAGATAACAAAAATAAAGTTCAATTTCCACAATGAGGCGGGTTGGAAGATCTGGACTACACCGTAGCCTAGAGGAGGAGTTCCAGTAGTCTGCTAACAGTGGGGAAGAACTTGTCCCTGATGCATGCGGTGTGGTGCATGCTTTCACGCTATTATATCTTCTTTCCAATGGGGGAGGGGATTGACCAGAGTGCAAATGGTCCTTCATTATGCCGGCTGCTTTCTCACGGCATTGTGAAGTGTGGTCCTTGGGGGAGAGTGGGAGAGTAGTCTTGGGGAGAGCAGTCTCCTACGGAAGTAGAGGTGTTGCTGTGCTTCCTTGGTGTTGGTCAAGGACATATCATTGATTACACTTATGCCCATGGCCATCTCCACTTTCGCATTTGGTCTATCTATCTATACAGTCACAGTGGCGCAGCGGTCAAGTTGCTGCCTTAAGGGCCTGTCCTACCAGCATCCGACTCCATGCGATGAGCGCGATCAAACTAGAAGCGGGGGCCGCGCGGAGGTCGGGTGATCCCCTGTACAGGGCCGTTCCCACCAGCATGCGTCTGCATGCGGCAAGCACGACCAAACTGGCAGCAGGGGCCGTGCGGAGGTCGGGTGAGTGGCGCAACGCGGCGCAGAGTGAGGCGAACTTGGAGCGAAGTCTTAAGGTAATTTCGCCAGGACAGAGAGGGGAACACAGAGAGGGGCACAGAGGCACACACACAGAGGGCTGCGGAGCCACACACATAGAGGATCACGGAGGCACCTACAGATAGGTTCACAGAGGCACGATGTCGAAGAGGTGTGTAATGCGTCGAGGCGACTGCGAGCCGACAAGCAATTGCCGCACGGAATTTTTGAACATAGTCAGTTTTTCGGAGCTCCGCGCGATGTCAGGACGAACTCCGCACAATTCCGCACGGCTCCGGCGATCGAAGTGGGACCGGCCCCGTGACACCGGACGGCTCAAGCGACCACGTTAGGTCGCGCTCATCGCATAGAGTTGCATGCTGGTAGGACAGGCCCTTTACAGCGAATGCAGCACCTGAGATCCCGGTTCGATCCCGACTACAGCTACTATTTGTACAGAGTTTGTACGTTCTCCCCGTGATCTGCGTGGGTTTTCCCCGAGCCACCATTCACTTAAGGGAGCCTGATTTTTGACAAGACCCCGGAGACAGTAATGTTGAATAGAAAATGGTCAGATTACAAAATGGTGGCAAATATGACAATCTTACATCTTTGAAGCAAACTTTATAGAATGTTGGAGTGTGTAGGAAGAAACTGCAGATGTTGGTTTACACCAAAGTTAGACATAAAATGCTGGAGTAACTCAAAGGGTCAGACAACATCTCTGGAGAGAAGGAATGGGTGACGTTTCGGGTCGAGACCTTCAACCCAGAATGTTGGAAATATTCACCATGTTTGGCAGCATCTGTGGAGAGATAAACAGAATGAGCATTTCAGGTTGATGACCTGAATACTGCCATATTGACCTGAAAATTTTACTATTTTCTTCACTCCACCGATCTGCTTTTACCACTTTCATTTATTTTAATTTAGTTTAAAGATACAGCATGGAAACAGGCCCTTCAGCCCACCGAGCACACACCGACCAGTGATCCCCACACATTAATACTATGCTATGCACACTGGAGACAATATACTTTTATACCAAGCAAATTAACTACAAATTTGTATGTCTTTGAAGTGTGGGAGGAAATCAAAGACCTCAGAGAAAACCCACGCAGGTCACCGGGAGAACGTGGAAACTCCGTACAGACAGCACCAGTAGTCTGGATAAAACCCGGGTCTCTGAAGCTCTAAGGCAGGACCTCTACCATTGCACCACCATGCCACCCTTTTGTCTTGTTTTCCCGCACCTGTAGTCTTTCTTGCTTTTTAATGAGGAATGTAATGGCGGCAGGCCAAGGCTGGAGGATTGTGTGAAGTACAGAATGAAAAGATTGGAACCTTCCCACAGCCTTCCACAGCGCAGGATGCCAATGTAAAAATGAAGATGCTTAATGTACTGATGGAGGAGGAGGAGGAATTGGAAAGGTAAACATATCCATATTGATTTCACGCATTCAAAGTTTTGAAATATATGATCCACAAAAAAAGGTGGATTTTAGTTTAGTTTAGTTTAAAGATACCTCTACAATTCCTCCTCCTCCTTGGAAACAGGTCAGTTCAGTTCAGTTTATTGTCACATGTACTGAGGTACAGTGAAAAGCTACAGTTGTGTGCTAACCAGTCAGTGCAAAGACAATAGATGATTACAATTGATCCATTTACAGAGCGTAGATACATGATAAAGGAATAACGTTCAGTGCAAGGTAAAGCTTGGATAGTCCTAGGGTCACCAAAGAGGTAGATAGTAGTTCAGGACTGCTCTCTGGTTGTGGTAGGATGATTCAATTGTCTGATAATAGCTGGGAAGAAACTGTCTCTGAATCTGGTGATGTGCGTTTTCTCACTTTGCCTGATGGGAGAGGGGAGAAGAGGGAATAGTCAGGGTGCGACTCATCCTTGATTATGCTGGTGGTGTTGCCGAGGCAGCGTGAGGTGTAAATTAAGTGAATAGGTTGGTTTGTGTGATGATCTAGGCTGCGTCCACAATTCACTGCAATTTCTTGGGGTCTTGTGGTGCTTGGTTCCACTGGGTCCGTGCCGACCAGCGATCCCTGCACAGCTACACTATCCTAAACACAATAGGGACATTTTACAATTTCACCAAGCCAATTAGCCTACAAACCTGTACTTCTTTAGAGTGTGGGGGGAAACCGGAGCACCAAGGGGAAACCCATGCAGTCACAGGGAGAATGTGCAAACTCCATACTGACAGTCTGAAGAAGGATCTCGACCCAAAACATCACCTATTCATTTTCTCCAGAGATGCTGCCTGACCAGCTGAGTTACTGCAGCTTTTTGCACCTGTCTACCCATAGTCAGGATTGGACCTGCCAATCTCCCTTCCGCTGAGCCACCAGATCATGGGCATAATTTACCAGTCCATTGAATTGATGTTAGCATGGAAAATAGGTGCAGGAGGAGGCCATTCAGACCTTCGAGCTGGCACCGCTCTATCATAAGTTAGTTATGTTCTTATCATAAGTTAATGACCCAACAAGGTAAACAGAACAAGAGCATAATAATTGAAAGCAAGCAGCTGGACAATGAGTTCAAGGTTGCTTGTGTTTGCATGAAGCAATCAAAAGACCTTAAAACTCTCTGAATTGTAAGCGCAACATCACAATCTGTTGCGTTAATATGATACTTACCACAGTAACAGGCCAAGGAAATTAGTGCGAATCTGGGAAATTGTCACGTTCCCTTAACTCTCTGAGAAGTGGCAAACCATGGCCTGCAAACACCGAGCAGATGGTTAGCAAGATGTGAGGGGAATATTTTAAAAATAAATCAGAAGACTTTGTTTATTGAGTCATGTACAAAATAGCCTGTTGTTGTTTTCCTTATCGCTGACTTTTAGGAAATCAGTTTATGGCGCTATGAAGATTATTCTTTGTGAGCTATTCAGTTCATTACCATATTATTATGTTTGAAGCCAAACCTTTCTAATTTACCTCCTTTTTCATTTTAATGGTTTTCTCACAGAAATGTCTCACTTTCATGGGACTGTATACATGGCCAATTTAATAGTGAGATGAAACGAGAACTTACCAGTTTGAAGTTTGATCCTTATTTTATGAGGAGTTACGATGACGGATTTCGTGAAGACCCCGCCAGCACGCATGCGCGGCATTCTTCAAAGCAGCGGTGTGACATCACAGATAGTAGAACTGACTGGAGATAGTAAGATTTAAGAGACTCTATATACCAGTTGACCTTATGATAGAGGGTTGGGAGCGGAGGGCACGAAATCCCTCATCGTAACTCCTCATAAAATAAGGATCAAACTTCAAACTGGTAAGTTCTCGTTTCATCTTACTATTTTACTTCGGAGTCATGTGAGTGACTTCACGTGAAGATTTCAAAGCTCTGTGATTTCATGCCCTGGAACCACGTCCATGCTCACACACTGCCGTAATAACTGATGGAGGAAGTATGTTAATGTATTTCAGACTTGATACTGAAAAACAATAATGCATTTATTAACACAAACAAAAAACCCCTGACTTCGTGGAACGTTCAGGGAACAGAACTTAAAACAGTGTCTCCAAACGTTGCAGGTGTGGCCACAGGTTTATTGTAAAACTGCTGAAATATGCCGTCATTGGCCCAGTCCGCTGTTGCGAGGACATGGTCCATGGGCACCTTGATGGTCCTCGCCGCTGATGTGGACGCAGGTAGAATGGGATTTTAAAATGTCAGTGTCTACCCCTGCTGCACCCAACACCACCCTGAGCCACCTGGAAATAGTCTGCACAGTTACCCTGTAGTGTGGGCATTTAAAACTGATAATAAGACCTACTTCCATGCCCCTGATATTCTTGGTGACATCTATATAATGTCGGAGATGGTGGCTATACAAAGACGTACATCAATAGGATATGCCAGGAATTCAAATTTAAGACCGGCAGTTCCAGGTCTATGGTGTTCTAGTAACTCATCAATAAAGAAAGTTACCTTAGTGGGGGTCGAGACCATTCTGTCCAATTTTAAGTTGTGGGGGGTCTGGACCCGTTGAGCAGTGATAAGTGCCATCAGCATCACCACTTTGTAGGTGAGTTTTGCCAGTGGGAGATTTGAAACTGGTGACCAACTCCTGAGTAGGGACAACACTACCCCAATATCCCAGGTCATAGTGTATCGTGGCCTGGGAGGATTGGAATTGAAAATACCCCTCATTAGTTTCGATACCAATGGATGGGATCCCACTCCAAGTCTGAGGTAGGATGATAATGCACTCCTTGCACTGTTGATGGCACTGTAGCTGAGGCCCTCATCGTAGTGAAGGCCCGCGAGGAATTCCAGCACATCTGTGGTATTACTCCTGGAACAGAATACCTCCCATTTCCTTACATGGGTAAGGTATTGCTTCCTCGTGGACTCTCTGCACAACGCTGTGACGACAGCCCGAATTCCAGCAAAGGTCTCTTCAGAACCTGCAAGCCAACAGGTTCAGATGACCATGGCATGGATAACTCTCCCCTGATATGGGATGTGTCAGGAGGTTCGGGCATTTGGGAACCGGAAAACACGGTTCCTTCACCATGTCGAAGACTACCGGGAACCATGGTTGTGAAGGCCAGTCGGATATTATCAGTATTCCTGATGCGGAATCTAACTGGATTTTCCGCAATACCCAACTGATGAGGCAGAAAAGGGGAAATGCATAGAAGAACAAGTTCCCCCAATGTAGCAAGAAAGCGTCCATCGCTACTGCCCCAGGGTCTGGTTCCCAAGATACATATGTTGGTATCTGATGGTTCAATCTGGATGCAAAAAGGTCGATATCTGGTGTTTCATACTGAGCTATAATGTCAGCAAATATTTGGTGGTTCAGCATCCACTCGGTGTTGTCATTGAATATCCGTGACCTGGTGTCCGCCACTGTATTTAGCTTACCCAGAAGGTATGTTGCTGAAATCCAAATGTTTCTTTTAATCCACCAGTGCCAAATTGTGTTTGCCAATTCATCACAAGATATCGACTTGATACCACCCATATGGTTTAAATATGCCACCACTGTGGTACTGTCTATTTGTAGACGGACATGCGTATGATGCATTTGTACAGTAGGCCTGTAGTCCGTGAAATGCTCCCAGCATTTCCAAATAGTTTATACCTCATGATTTGAGCAATGTAGATTCATGCAAATTCCATCAACCACCACAACTGGAGGTGGTGTCAGTCGCTCCCCAGCCATGGGCGCTGGGGTCAGTTTGCAACATGACTGAAGGGTTTGCAACTACAATGGGATTAAAACAATGTCGAATGCTGCTAATCCACCATCGTAGCTCATTTTGTGCTTTGGTCGGTAGCTGCATAGGTCTGTCAAAATGCCCAGCATGAATTTTTAGTGCTGAGATTTTTGCTCTTTGCAAATTTTGATAATGCAACGGTCCATATCGTTCAGCTGGAAATGTAGCTACAAGATTCCCAATTACCTTAGCAGCATGTCGAATAGTCATTTTTTTGGCACAAGCAAGGCTATTACATGCCTCTATTATATCTTCCGCTTTGTTATTCGATAAAGTGATAGTCATATGATTTGTGTAAATCGTGAATCCCAGATAGTCCATAATGACAGAAGGTGTTAACTCAGATTTGTCTGGATGGATAACGAACCCCAGCTTTTGGAATAGTGACTTGGTGGCTGTCACAGCTAATTTAGCCAATTCCAAAGTTTTCCCTACAATCAGGATGTCATCAAGGTAGGCCATGACTATGTGGTTTTGTCTTCGTAGAGACGCCAATGCTGGTTTCAATATTTTGGTAAATAACCTGGGGGCTGTTGTTAGTCCATTAGGCAGTGCTCTATACTGCCACAGCTGCCCCATCCAGACAAATTTCAAATATCTGCGGTGATCTTTACGTATAGGTACTGAATAGTATGCATCTTTTAGATCGATGCAGGCCATGAAGTACCCTCTGGAAATCAGTTGTTTGGCAGTTTCAAATGTTTCCATCTTGAAATGGGTATATTGCACAAAGGTATTCAGTTGAGTTAAATCAATAATAATACGACATCCACCATCTTTTTTTGGTTTTGGTAAATGATGTTTGATACAAACTCAAGAGGTTCATGTACGGTTTTCTCTATAACCCCTTGGTATATAATCTAAATAGTTCTGCATGTCCTTCCACTTTCTCTTTTTGAGAAAGCACAAATTTTCGGCAAGGTACATGTTCAACTGGGGGGAGGTGTTTGTTAATAAATTCAATTTCATAACCTTGAATACTGTGCAATATAAAGAGGTCAGAAGGTATGGAACTCCATGCATCCCCAAACAGACACAACCTACCACCCACTAGTGAGGTTATACACACAGAATTCCCAAGGGAACCAGACCCACTTACCTCCATGGTTACCGGTAGGGCTTGATCTTCCGTCCTTGGCTCTTGGGATGTGGTGGCGCTGTGGTGTGGGGTTGACGCATTTTCCAAGTGGGTCGCTCTGGGCCTTGGCCTAAAAAAGGCCTCTGTGGTGAGGCGCGACCTTCGGGTTTGCACCTGTCACCCTATCGGGGTGAAAGCGGGGTCTGTTGTGTGTTGCGTAGGGATGCTGCCGTCGATACGCTGGTGGCCTGCTAGAGGAAGGCGATTTTATCATGCCAACCACTTTGGCTTCCTCATCTAGGTCCTTGACCTGTTTGGGCAGGTCATTGGTGATGGCGTAGCGCTGGCTTTACACAATTGTTGTGGCCCACAGGAGCCGTTGGAAGAGAAGGAGGGGGAGGAGCGACACCCGACCGGTAGGTTTAAAATCCAGCGCGGGGCTTGTTTACCGAAATCCATAACGTTCCATTCGAAGACGTGGTTTTTTTTTAGGAAACCACTGATTAGTGGGAAGTGGACTAGGGTAAGCAGCTGATTGGCAGTCAGATTTCAGCAGTTTGTAGTGTACTTTGTATTGTGTTGATATTGTATCCTGTGTAAGGGGGGGGGGGAGTATGAAGGCCAGGGCAGTGTACTGTTGTGGATGTCAGATGTGGGAGGTCAAGGAATCTGATAGCCCTCCAGACATCCACATCTGCGCCAGGTGTGTCGAGATGGGGCTCCTAAAGGACTGTGTTAGGAACCTGGAACAGCAGCTCGATGACCTCCGTCTGGTCAGGGAGAGAGAGGAGGTCATTGAGAGGAGCTACAGGGAGGTAGTCACTCCAAAACCACAGGAGGCAGACAAGGAGTCACAGTTAGGAAGGGCAAGGGGCAGAGGCAGGGGCTAGAGAGTACCCCTGTGACTGTACACTTTGAAAATAGGTAGTCCAGTTTGAGTGCTGTTGGGGTGGACAGCCTACCTGAGGGTAGCAACAGCGACCGGGCCTCCGTTACAGAGACCAGCCCTGATGCTCAGAAGCATAAGGAAAAGAAGAGGAGGGCATTAGTAATAAGGGACTCCATAGTTAGGGGGTCAGATTGGCGATTCTGTGGACACAGTCCGGAGACCCGGATGGTAGTTTGCCTCCCTGGTGCCAGGGGACCGGAATGTCTGAACGTGTCCAAGATATCCTGAAAAGGGAGGGAGAGGAGCCTGAGGTCGTGGTACCTATTGGTACCAATGACATAGGTAAAAAAAGAGAAGAGGACCTTAAAGGAGAATTTAGGGAGTTAGGAAGAGAGCTATGGAAAAGGACCACAAAGATATCAATCTCAGGACTACTTCCTGTGCCATGCGACATTGAGAGTAGGAATGGAGCAAGGTGGAGGATAAACGCGTGGCTGAAGGACTGGTGTGGAGGGCAGGGATTCAAGTTTCTGGATCATTGAAACCCCTTTCGGGGAAGGACTGACCTGTATAAAAAGGATGGGTTGCACTTGAACCCAAGGGGGACCAGTATCTTGGCGGGGAAATTTGCAAGGGCTACTGGGGGGGACTTTAAACTAGATAGGTTGGGGGGAGGGACTCAAATAGAGATAGCTAGGAGACGGTGTCTGAGGCAGGAAGCAGAGAAGGGAAGCACTCAGACCCAACATGTACGGGGGGGAAGAAGAAACAAATAATAAAGAGAGAATAAGAGGTGGTGGGTGTCTTAAAGGTGTGAGCAGAGAGAAAGAGGGGTGTAAAATGACAATAGAAGCAAGTGGTAGCAAGGTGAAAATTAATAGAGGCTGGCAGACAAATCCAGGAAAAAAATCAAAAGGGGCCACATGTCAACATACTTGTATAAAGGGTAAAAGTGTTGTAAAAACAAGCCTGATGGCTTTGTGTCTCAATGCGAGGAGCATTCGTAATAAGGTGGATGAGTTGAAGGTGCAGATAGCTATTAATGACGATGCTATAGTTGGGATCACGGAGACATGGCTCCAGGGTGACCAAGGCTGGGAGCTGAACATCCAGCGATATACAATATTCAGGAGGGATAGACAGAAAGGAAAAGGAGGTGGGGTAGCGTTGCTGGTGAGAGAGGAGATTAATGCAATAGAAAGGAAGGACATTAGCATGGAGGATGTGGAATCGATATGGGTAGAGCTGCGAAACTCTAAGGGGCAGAAAGCGCTAGTGCTGGTTGTGTACAGGCCACCTAACAGTAGTATTGGAGTTGGGGATGGCATCAAACAGGAAATTAGAAGTGCATGCAACAAGGGTAACACAGTTATAATGGGTGACTTCAATCTGCATATAGATTGGGTGAATCAAATTGGCAGAGGTGCCAAGGAAGAAGATTTCTAGGAATGTATGCGGGATAGTTTTCTAAACCAACATGTGGAGGAACCAACGAGAGAGCAGGCTATTCTGGACTGGGTATTGTGTAATGAGGAAGGGTTAGTTAGCAGTCTTGTTGTGCGTGGCCCCTTGGGCAAGAGTGACCATAATATGATTGAGTTCTTCATTAGGATGGAGAGTGACATAATTAAGTCAGAAACAAGGGTTCTGAACTTAAACAAAGGTGACTTTGAAGGTATGAGCCGTGAATTGGCCAAGATAGACTGGCAGGTGAGTCTTAAAGGGTTGACAGTGGATGTGCAATGGAAGGTATTTAAAGACTGCATGGATGAAGTACAAAAATTGTTCATACCAGTTTGGCTAAAGAATAAATCAGGGAAAGTGTTGCATCCGTGGATAACAAGGGAAATCAGGGATAGTATAAAAACTAAAGATGAGGCATACAAATTGGCCAAAATAAGCAGCCTACCAGAGGACTGGGAGAAATTCTGAATCCAACAGAGGAGGACAAAGGGCTTAATTAGGAAAGGGAAAATAGATTACGAAAGGAAACTGGCAGGGAATATAAAAACTGACTACAAAAGTTTTTATAGATAAGCGAAGAGAAAGAGACTAGTTAGAACAAATGTTGCTCCCTTGCAGTCAGAAGCAGGTGAATTGACCATGGGGAACAGGGACAAGGCAGACCAATTGAATAACTACTTTGGTTCTGTCTTCACTAAGGAAGACATAAATAATCTGCCGGAAATAGCAGTGGACCGGAGGTCAAATAAGATGGCGGAACTGAGTGAAATCCAGGTTAGCCTGGAAGTGGTGTTGGGTAAATTGAATAGATTAAAGGCCAATAAATCCCCAGGGCCAGATTGTCTGCATCCCAGAGTGCTCAAGGAGGTAGCCACGGAAATAGTGGATGCATTAGTGGATCTTGTGGCAATCAGCCACAAGAAACCACACCACAGGGTGTCAGCACAAACCATTTCCAGATGGTTAAAGGAGGTACTGGCAGGTGCAGGAGTGGATACTGACATTTACAAATCTCCCTCCACCAGGGCTGCAGCTACATCGGCAACAAGGGCTATGGACATCCCCCTCGACAACATCCTGGTGGCTGCAGGATGGGCCAATGAAAGGATGTTCTGCCGGTTTTATAATAAACCCATTGCCGGACTGGGGGTGTTTGCACATACCATGTGAGATTCTGTTTTATAGTTTCCCACCAGGTTGAACGGGGTGACTATCATTTTTGTTTTTCACATTAAAGCATCAGTATTGTTACCTAACTATGTTATGTCTGAATGCATTAATTTTTTCTCACTTATCCATGGTCAATCCATTCAGTGTGTGACGCCTGGACTCGAACCGGCGTGAAATCACAGAGCTTTGAAATCTTCACGTAGTCACTCACGTGACTCCGAAGTAAAATAGTAAGATTAAACGAGAACTTGAAGTTTGATCTTAATTTTATGAAGAGTTACGATGAGCGTTACGTACCCACCGCTCCCAGCCTTCATATTATCAGGTCATCTGGTAGTTCTAGTTCTCCAAATCTTACTATCTTTAGATCAACTTGTCTTATCTGTGATTCCACACCGCTGCTTTGAAGATTGGCACGCATGACGACTGATGGCCTTCTTCACGTAATCGCTCATCATAACTCCTCATAAAATCAAGATCAAACTTCAAACTGGTAAGTTCTCATTTAATCTAACTATTTCACAACATTTCAGGCAGTACAGGCCACCAAACTCAATTTCACAGCATTTCAGGCAGAGTGCAGGCCACCAACTCAATTTCACAGCATTTCAGGCAGAGAGCAGGCCACCAACTCAATTTCACAGCATTTCAGGCAGTGCAAGCCACCAAACTCAATTTCACAGCATTTCAGGCAGAATGCAGGCCATCAAACTCTATTTCAGTGCATTTCAGGCAGAGTGCAGGCTACAAAACTCAATTTCACAACATTTCAGGCAGTGCAGGCCACCAAACTCAATTTCACAGCATTTCAGGCAGAATGCAGGCCGCCAAACTCAATTTCACAGCATTTCAGGCAGAGTGCAGGCTGATATATGATATATGATATATACAGTATGTGTGGGTGAGCTTTGGTCAAATGAATTATCATATGTACATATCAGACATACATATCATATGTATGTGTATGTATATACATGATATATGATATGTGTGTGTGTGTATGTGTGTGTGAGTGTGTGTGTGTGTGTGTGTGTGCGTATGTATGTGAGGGTGCGTGTGTGCATGTATGTGTATGTGTGTGTGTGTGTGTGTGCGTGCGTATATGTGTGTGTGTGCATGTGTTTGTGTGAGTGTGCAAGTGTGTGTGTGTGCGCATGCGTGCGTGTGTGCATGTGTGTGTACTGTATCTAGTGGCCCAAATGCATGGTGGGTAATAGGTGAACACAGGCAACTGGGATTTTAGACAGGCAGAGACAAATGGATTGAAGACAATTATCTGACCATCATAAACCAATGGGGAGTGCAGTGCTTTGAGTTCTAGTTTCAGACTCCATTTAAATGGCCACTCAGCTCAGAATAGGATACTTCACACAAGTGGTTCTAAGTTTTATTGAGAACTTCTCATGCACCTGAAATGCCCAGACTTCGGTCAAACAAACTAAAAGTTCTATTTGTAGAAATAATCTGGCGGAGAGTTCAGTGATTGAGTGATTCAATACTTCCCTGTTCCCCCGCCCCTCCCAATTAGACTGACGAGCTGTTGTCAAGAGAACTCACACATAATTTTCACCCATCTGGATTCTCATCTGGCCACATTACCATCCATCTCAATTGCTGCTATGAAGCTGATGTGATACATATCGATAGGTTTATCTGTGTGGGAATTTGCGTGGGTACCTCTCTCTGCTGTAGGGACCAGTACGGAGAGATGCATGTGTGGAATGTTGGTGGGCATGTATGTACGTGTATACATGCAAGCCCGTGTGGATTTGTGCATTGCATATAGAGGTCAAAGGTTCAAGTCTTGGTACCTTATAGTCAAATGTACCGAGGTACAGTGAAAATCCTTTTTTGCTGACAGTTCAGCAAATATCTTACTATATATAAGCACAATCATACTAAAGTCTGAACAAGGGTTCTGGCCCGAAACGTCACCTATTCCTTTTCTCCAGAGATGCTGCCTGACCTGCTGACTAACTCTAGCATTTTGTTTGCATCTTCTTCGTACTTAAGTACAAGAGTGTAAGAACATGAGATTACACTGACAGTACCCAAGACTCACCACATGTCCGGCCATTTTGTACAATTCAAGCCCAAAGTTGCTCAAAATATATTGAAATTCTGACATATTCAGAATACCATTTTTTTATGAGCCAATGTAAAATATTGAGACAGTTTTTCATGGACTTATATGTTCCTCAGGTGGACTGGGTCCATGTTCATGCTTCAATCGAGTTGTCTGTTTTCACGCACTCTTTCATAGAATGAATCTACGCAGTTTGGGATTATAGATTACTTTCCAGAAACATTCATGTTTGAGAATTCCCAAAAATGTAATTGCTTTTGAAAATAAATACAGGAAAAGGGTTTACATTAATAGGGGTGGCACGGTGATGCAGTTGTAGTTGCTGCCTTACAGCACCAGAGATCCGAGTTCGATCCTGTCCACGGGTGCTGTCTCTATGGAGTTTGTACGTTCTCCATGTGACCGCATGGATTTTTTTCTGGGTGTTCCAGTTTCCTCCCACACTCCAAAGGCGCACAGGTTTGCAGGTTAATTGGCTTCAGTTAAAATTGGAAAACTTGTTCCTAATGCGTGTAGGTCAGTAGGCGGAAATCGCTGGTTGGCATGGACTTGGTGGGCTGAAAGGCCTGTTTCTGCACTGTATCTCTATATAAAAAAATATTGCGGGTTCTGAAATGTGCACCCTCCTCTGTCAGAGACTGAAGGACTAAGTTTGCATCTCCATCGCTTAAAGCTTTTCTTCATTTGACCTTCCACTAATTTCTCAATTTGCATTATTTACATGGCATTAGGTTATTTACATGGCATTAGGTTATTTACATGACATTAGATTATTGACATGGTATGAGTCCTGTATCCTTCCAAAGATTCCATTACCCATCACAGTAACCTGACACTGCTTTGAAGGGTATTTTCTTGTAACCAGGACGTGCAGAAAAAAAGCCAATTCATCATCCTGAACATTCCTCGCCCAATTACCAAAACTAGACAGGAAATTCACGGATAATCTTCTCTGTACATTTCCATTGCAGTAATGACCAACTTTGTTTCAGGTGAGTGATGTCAGAGCTGTCGGCTGTGGAATTGCAGCTCTGAACTGAATTGGCGGTGCCAGCCATCATCTCCTTTTAAAGTGTTTTATGCAAGAACATCTTTGAAACATTAACTGTCAAAGCATTTTCATTTATCTTTCTAAAGTGATTTTCTGAAACCAATATGTTCCATTGTTGATATTCGCATCTTGATATCAGTTGATTAATCGTCCACTTCACCTTCTGTGCCAATCTGAGTATAAAGTTGGTAAATTATCAGCAGAGTGGCACAGCGCTCGAGCTACTGCCTTACAGCACCGGAGACCAGGGTTTGATCTTGACTACGGATGCTGTCTGTACAGAGTTTGTACGATCTCCCCGTGACCTGCGTGTTTTCTCCAGGTGCTCTGGTTTCCTCCACAATTTCAAAGACGTACAGGTTTGTAGGTTAATTGGTTTAGGTAAAATTGTAAAGTGTCTCTAGTATGTGTAGGAGGATAGTGTTAGTGTGTGGGGATCGCTGGTCAGCACGGGCTCGTTGGCTGACGAGGCCTGTTTCCACATTGTATTCCTAAACTAAATTAAACTAAAGTTATGGACCTCTGGTTTGGGCACAACTGGAGTTACATCTAGATCTGGTCATTATATTCTAGAAGCAAAGAGGAAATTAAATGATCTTGCAAAACAATGGAACATTTGTGCTTGTGGGAACTCTTTCTCGGCAGGTTCAGGCGTAATATACAGTTCAACTGCTACAGTAGCTTGAATGAGGGTCTGAAGGATGCTGCGGGAAAGTTTGGTTTAGTTTAGTTCAGTGATACAGCATGGAAACGGGATCTTCAGTCCACCAAATCCAAGCTGACCTTCAATTATGCATCCACACTAGTTCTACGTTATTCCACATTCTCATCTACTCCTTAAACACTAAGGGCAATTTACAGAGGCCAATTAACCTACAAACCCAAATGACTTTGTGGGAAAAAACTGAAGTTGCTGGTGGAAACCAATGCGGTCACAGGGAGAACATGCTAACTCCACACAGACAGCATCCTAGGTCAGGATCGAACTTAGACCCTTGGTGCTGTCAAACAACAACTTTACTGGCTGTAACACTGTGCCATGACAGAGGATAGGTCTCTTTATCCCTAATTGATCAGATCAAAGTTGCCAGTTTGCCAGACATCTTAAAGGATATTAAAATTAATTTCTAATGGACTTTGGACCACATCGTATGTGTGGCTGGAATTCAGCAGTATTAACGTAGAAATTACTGCTTTGTCAAATACAATTTGATGTGGGAAAAGTTTGCTGTTCAGCAAACCGCTGCTTTTCACGTTTCCCATTCGGAAATAACAGAATTCACTGGCGCAAAATTATATGGTCTCGAATGTTTCAAATGTGTAGGTGGCAGATGCCAATCTGAGATGCTAAAGACCTTAAACATCTGGGACTCGTGATCCATGAGACAGGGTTTGTTTGGAAATATGCTCACAATTATGAAACCAAGACAGTTATAAATAACCAAGCAATGCAGGTCACCAAATACATGCAATTTGTGTTGTAGACCAATTAGTCATAGCATACTGAAGAGTTGAGTTTAGTCATGTTTAGTATAATGTCACGTGTACCGAGGGACAGTGAAAAGCTTTTATTGAGTGCTAACCAGATAGTGGATAGACAACACACAATACATGATTACAATCGAGCCATTCACATAGCATCTTGTATGGTACACTTGACTGTATTAATTCCAACAAATATTGCAAAGTGTGCAATGAAGTCAAGTCATAATTCTGTTGGCAATGTGCACCAAATAAATTCTGCGTCATACAACATAAAACAGTACAGGGCCTGTCCCACCAGCATCCGACTCCATGCGATGAGCGCGATCAAACTAGAAGCGGGGGCCGCGCGGAGGTCGGCTGATCCCTGTACAGGACCGTTCCCACCAGCATGCGCCTGCATGTGGCAAGCGTGACCAAACCAGCAGCGGGGGCTGCGCAGAGGTCGGGTGAGTGGCGCAACGTGGCGCAAAGTGAGGCAAACTTGGAGCGAAGTCTTAAAGGTAAGTTCACCAGGACAGAGAGGGGCACACAGAGAGGGGCACAGAGGCACACACACACACACAGAGGGCCATGGAGCCACACACATAGAGGGTCACGGAGGCACCTACGGAGAGGGTCATGGAGGCACAACGTCGATGCGGTATGTAATGCGTCGAGGCGACTGCGAGCCGGCAAGCCATGGCCATGCGGAATTTTTGAACAGTCAGTATTTCGGAGCCCCGCACGATGTCGGGACGAACTCCGCACAATTCCGCACGGCTCCGGTGATCGAAGTGCGACCGGCCCCGTGACGCCGGACGGCTCAAGCGACCACGTTCGGTCGCGCTCATCGCATAGAGTTGCATGCTGGTAGGACAGGCCCTTACAGCACAGGAACAGGCCCTTCAACCCACAATGTCTGTGACGAACATGATCTTTAGCTTGCATGTGATCCATATTCCTCCATTCCCTGCATATCCACGTGCCTATCTACAAGCTTCAAATGCTACTATCACATTGCCTCTGCCATCGCTAACATCTTGGCAGCACCCACCACTCGCTGAGTCAAAAATCTGCCTCCAACATGTCCTTTAAACTTTCACCCCGCTGACCTTCAAGCTCTGCTCACACACGTTGACGTTTCTATTGTGGACAAAGCATTATGGCTGTCTTCCTGATCCATGCCTCATCATTTTGTATACATCTACCTGCTCTCCCCTCAGCCTCTAACACTCTGGGGGATTGTCCAGCCTCGTCTCATAGCAAATGCCTTCAAATCCAGACTATTGAGTTATAGAACCACCCAGCATGGAAACAGGCCTTCTGCTGAACTCATCCATGCCAAACAAATGCCCCATCTAAGCCAGCCCCATTTGCCTTCATTTGGCCCATATCCCTCTAAACCTTTCCTGTGCATGTAAGAATCTGTCCAAGTGTCTTTTCAATGCTTTTAAGTAGTTGCCTCAGCTACCTCCCCTGGCATCATGTTCCATACACTCACCACTATGAGTAAAAACGCTGCCCCTCAGGTTCCTATTAAAACTTGCCCCTCTCACCTTAAACTCATGTCCTCTGATACGTGATTCCTGCCCTGAGTAAAGACACTCTGTCTATTCTCCCCATGATTTTCTACACCTCGAAAAGATCACCCCATCAGCCTCCTATGTTCCAAGCCCTGGCCTTCCCAACATTGCACCTTAGCTCAGACCCTCTCCAAAGACTCCACATCCTTCCAGTAATAGGGCGACCAGAACTGCACAAATATTCCATGAGAGCATATTAAAACAGATGATAGCATATCATCCCAAAAGCCTTAAGCATACATAGCATTTTATTGACATTGCAGTTTAATGGTAATCTCAAAACTCATAAGATAACAATATTGGTAGCAAAAGGCAGACTGCCCAACAGTTGGAATGGAGTAACCCATTCACAGTCTTTGGACATGCGGCACATTTAAATTTTAATTTAAAAGCAAGGAGAAACATAGCCATTGTACTTACTGGAGAAAGCAACAAAATAAAGCAAGATGATCGGGATCTAGAAGGTTGGTTCAGTTCACTTCTTTGCCAGGACTCAGAAAAAGAATGACACGGTGGCGCAGTGGTAGAGTTGCTGCCTTACAACGCCAGAGACATGGGTTCAATCCTGACCACGGGTGCTGTCTGTTTGGAGCTTGTATGTTCTACCTGTGATCACAAGGATTTTCTCCGGGTGCTCCGGTTTCCTCCCACACTCCAAAGATGTACAGGTTTATAGGTTAATTGGCTTTGATAAAATTGTAAATTGTCCGTAGTGCGTTTGATAGTGTTGGTGTACCGGTGATCACTGGTCGACGTGGGCTCGGTTGGCCGAAGGGCCTGTTTCCGTGCTGGATCTCTAAAGTTTGAAGCGTGGTCTCCTTGACAACACCTAGAAACACCGGCCATGGAGCATCGGGATGCCATGCATGGCCGTAATCTCCTCATGGCAATCTCAAAAACGTAGACTTGTTGCGGTAAATTCATCAGTTCTTAAGTTGATAAATTATAGGAGCAGAATTATGCCATTTGGCTCATCAAGTCTACTCTGACTTTCAATTATGACTGATCTATCTTTCTCTCTCTACCCCGTTCTCTTGCCTTCACCCCATAACCACGACACCCTTACTAATCAAGAATTTGTCAATCTCCGCCTTAAAAATATCCACCGACTTGGCCTCCTCACTCTTCTGTGGAAAAGAATTCAACAGATTCACCACCCTCTGACTAACGAAAGTCCTCCTCATCTCCTTTCTAAACTGTAGGCGGTCCCAGTAAGAAAATAAGTACAAGAAGTCATAATATCCCCGCAGGGAGACCATCCTTCAGGAAAAAACCCAGCAATAATAAATAGTGACACGCAAAAGATTAGAATCGTGGTTTCAATGCCATTAGAATATGTTTTATTGTCATCCATTGCCACGTTACATGTCTGTGTGAATCAATACTCCACGTTGATGCAATACAGGAGATGGACTGATTCACAGGGGAACCATTAAGTGAACAATTGTGAAATTATTGAATGAACAATCATATTGTTACATGAGAAATGCCACTTGCCAGTGGAAAGTCCTTATATCTTTTTATTTTATATATTTTTCTATTTTCTCACCCATAATTTCTCTGAAATGGAAACATTCACAGGTAAACTCTCCGCTATAGATCATTCGGAAACCCTTGTGGTTCAGTACCTGGGTCACCAGGTGATGTTTGTAGACTATACTTAGCAATGTTACAAAATTTTGAGATTTTAAAAATCAAGTCTGCAATTTATCCCATCAGATAAAGCATAAGAAGAAGTTTAATTTGACACCTAATTTACTTTCATATCTTCAGTATTAAGAAAGTTATGGCCATTTACATACTCGGAAATTAGCATCTTGCTTCCCATTGCCTTTCAATTGACTTAACTCAAAAGATGTGATCTGGAAAAGTTAAAAGCCCATAACATTCTTAAAAATTAAGAGAACTCAATGAAATTTTCAGTTTATAATAACTGAATTCTGATTGAAGCATTCTGAAACAAATATTAAACAATCTTACTTGGATTACCTGAAATTAAAGCATATAATTAGTTAGTTATCTAATTGTAGCTAATTACAAAATTCAATGAGAAGATCTAAACATCTATCAATTTCTTAAGAAAAGATAAACTTTTTAAAAATTGCCTAAGTGTCCAAATAACATTCACACAATAATCCACAATATAACATAATTTTTAAATCTAATTTTCATGAATTTCTGGGCCAAATGGAAGGAATTTAGTGTTTTATGCCTGTAAATTAATGGCCATTTAAATCAACTAGCGAGTGGGTTTTAGTGGAATGCGGTGGATTAGAACGTTGCGGTTAGCGGTGAAGTTGGGGGGAAAAATACTGTTTGTTCATACATTTTTTGGGACCCCATTTCACAACATAAAAATATTATTAAAGCCTCCCGAAAAACCAACTTTTAATATAAAAATAAACTATTTACCTTTTTTTCTCACCTACGGAAAATCCTTCCGGTTGTCGGTGCTCACGGCTTTTGAAGGTGATTTTTAAATTACTCTAGTTAACAAATAATTTAGAGTAATTTAAAAATACCTTCATTGATGAAATGTCGGAGCGATTTTTCTTCCGCAACGAAATCACCCGACATTCATCGATTATCCAGGTCTGTGGAAAAACGGCACTTTAAGCCCGCCCCCTCTGAAAGGCGCTAAAGTCGCGCACACGGGGAGCGGCAGAACTGCAGCGCCGCTAAAGGTAAGTCTTGCAACATACCTACTATACTCACCTGGACCACAGCTCCCCTGCTTTCTTAAGGGCCTGTCCCACCTTCCCGAGTTACTCACAAAATCTCCCGAGTTTTCCCTTTGATTCAAACTCGGAGAATGTCCGTAGCGAGTCCGTAGCGAGTCCGTAGATATTTCATAGCCGCTCGTAATGCCAGCAGTAGGTACTTGGGGCATCAGGTGAGTCGGGAAGTCTTTTCAGCATGTTGAAAAATGTCCACGAGTAAAAAAATAACCCCGAGTACCTATGGCTGGGTATTACCGTAATTCTCTGAGTTTGAATCAAGGGGAAAACTGGGCAGAATTCGTGAGTAACTTGGGAAAGTGGGACAGGGCCTTTACACTCACTGGTCCTCGCTTCCCCCTGCTTCTTTCCTATCCCCCGGGTTCTTGCTTCCACAATTCTTCGACCACTCACCACAGCCTCTGTTCCTGTGCTTTCCAAACAAGGTGGCGTGGTGGCGCAGCGGTAGAGTTGCCGCCTTACAGGGCCAGAGACTCGTGATTGATCCTGACCATGGGTGCTTGTTTGTACGGAGTTTCTCTCCGTGACCTACATGGGTTTTCTCCGGAATCTCTGGTTCCCTTCCACATTCCAAAGATGTACTAGTTTGTACATTAATTGTCTTGGTATAAATCTAAAATGGTCCCTAGTATGTGTAGGATAGTGTTAGTGTGTGGACTCGGTGGGCCTAAGGGCCTGTTTCCACGTTGCATCTCTAAAAAAATCTAAAAACCTGCGTGGGATTTCTCTGAGATCTTTGGTTTTGTCCCACACTCCAAAGACGTACAGGTTTGTAGGTTAATTGGCTTGGTATAAATGTAAAATTGCACCTAGTGTGTGTAGGGTAGTATTAATGTGTGGGGATCGCTGGTCAGCATGGACTCGGTGGGCCGAAGGGCCTGTTTCCACACTATCTCTGTATCTCTAAACTTGCCACTGCCCCAATTCTCATACTTGCTTTAACTGCATCTGTTCCACAGACTGCCTTCCCTTGAAGCTAGGGTACACAAAAGGCTGGAGAAACTCAGTGGGTGCAGCAGCATCTAAGGAACGAAGGAGAAAGGCGACATTTCGGGTCAAGACCCTTCTTCAGACCTTCTTCGGGTCTCGACCCGAAACGTCGCATATCTCCTTCGCTCCTTAGATGCTGCTGCACCCGCTGAGTCTCTCCAGCCTTTTGTGTACCCTCGATTCTCCAGCATCTGCAGTTCCTTCTTTAACAATTCCCTTGAAGCTAACCTGCTTCACTGAAAATTACTGTGAAATATATTTCAAAAAAGTTATTTTCAAAGTGAATTGGATGATCAACAAAAGAACATCTGATTGTCTGGAAATTCTTCAAGAAGGAACTGCAGATGCTGGTTTACACCAAAGATATACTCAAGAAGCTGGAGTAACGGGCCTGTCCCACTTGGCAATTATTTAGGCAACTGCCGGCGACTGTTATAGTCATTGCAGGTCACCGAATAAACGGCAACAACCTATGTCAACCAGGCAACAACGTGCGACAGCACCTGCGTCAGGAGAAGTCAAGCTACGATTCACTGCGTTTTAATGCAGTTATAAAGAACACATTGTGGGTTAATAACAACCACAAATGCCGTAGATTCTCGTCAGGTCAGACAACTTCTGTTGAGAGAGGAACAGATTTAACATTTCAAGTTAATGACACTTCATCCCCTGAAACATTAACTATTTTTCATAGTCTCAGGAATGCTTCACAGGCAATGAAGTCCGTTTGAAATGTAAACATTGCAATAATGAAGGCAACAGTAGAAATCTATTTGTGTTCTCTGCAATCAAATACATCCATTAACTTTAGAACCAGCAGTTTAATCACTAAACCAGTCAAAATTAGATTGTTTTATCTGGAACGTTGGAGGTGGAGGGGAGACTTGAATGAAGCACATAACACAACGAGAGGCATAGATACCAGATACTAAAATAAACATCGATAGGGTAGACAATCAGAACCTTTTTCCTAGGGTGGATGTGTGAGCAGAGAGAGAGCAGAGCTTTAATGTGGAGGGGCAAAGTTAATGAGAAGATGCGTGGGGCCACGTCCATTAAACAGAGAGATGTGAGTAGTCGAACAAGGGTCGGCAACCTTGTTCTGCATAGGGGCCAGGACGCATGTCTGTGAGCAGATGGTGGGCCACATCTCTCCCGCATGGATCCCACCCCCATCCCGCCCCGGATGGCAGGCATCAAATCACGTGTTCACAGAAGGTGCCCGCGCGGCCGTGCCGGCAGCTTAGCGCAGGATGCGGTACAGCCAGAGCTCGCCCTGGCTCGGCGGGAAAGATGATTACGGGAAAACAAATCCGCCTGCAGGCTGATGCTAGCGGGTTACGGGCAGCATTCGGCCAGGGCTGTACGTTGCCGAACCCTGGCCTGGAACATGCTGCCAGGGGGTGGCGGTGGGGGCAGAAATGACAGTAGCATTTATGAGGCTTTTAGATGGATGTACAGGGAATGGAGGCGTATGCATCACATGCAAGCAGACAAACTTAGTTTAACTTGACACCATGTTCAAAACAAACATTGGAGGCAAAGGGCTTATCCCAACACGGTACTGTTATATGTTATATGTTCTATGTTAAACCAGGGATGACTCCACTAAGAGTGAAAGTGGACTCTTGTGATTGATATTCAATAAGGCTTCTGTTTGGCACAACGTTTCGCAAGTAACATCCATACACAGTATTATTTCCATTGGAGATGCCAGGCATTGTCTGATGCTTCCACATCATAATAAAAATGAACTGCAGATGCTGGTTTATAGACACACAATCATCTCTAGAGAAAATAGACAAAGACGTTTTGGACTCGAACTGAGACCTCTTCCCGTGCTTCCTCCTCACCCTTGTTCTTTCCCTTCTGCCTTTATGCTGCAGAAGCAAAAGGGGTGCTGCATACAGCACTAGAACTAATTTCCATGCCGTTCCCCTCACCAGTTGCCTGCTTGGACAAATGGTTCAGAATGTTTAAAAAAAAACCTGGGATTCCTTTATAGTAAACATGACATCATATCATCATGTGATCATTTTCAACTCGTGGCTGGTCGTAATTGGTCGTAGGTGTGGAAGACTAGGTCGGGGGAGAAATCGTAGGAGATCGGAGAAATATTCGCACGGAGGGCATCGAGAAATTTGTTGACATGCTCGTGGCAGTTCGTAGATCAAAAAAAAGGGGTTTTTTTAAGGTCCTTTCAACTCGGGAGAGAACTCGGGAAGGTGGGACAGGGCCATAACACTATCCTACATACACTGGGAACAATTTACATTTATACCAAGCCAATTAGCCTACAAACCTGTACGTCGTTGGAGTGTGGGAGGAAACTGGAGATCCCAGAGAAAACCCAGCCCGTCACGTGGAGAACGTACAAACTCTATATAGACAGTACCCGTAGTCAGAATTAAACCCGGGCCTCTGCCGCTGTGAGGCAGCAACTCTACCGCTGTGCCGTGGTGCTACTCCAAATAGTGAAAGGAATGAATGCTTTAGGTAGTAAATCATGTCATCAGGTGGACCACTTTGCTGTGGATGCTACTTCTGTGTTATTAATGCAGTACTCACCCAGGCAGGTGGAGAGTGTCAATGATCCCAAGGCTTTAGGGTCAGAAACAGCGGGCAGGCGACAATCACCCGCCATAACGTAGCAATGTTACAAAATTTTGAGATTTTAAAAATCAAGTCTGCAATTTATCCCATCAGATAAAGCATACAAAGAAGTTTAATTTGACACCTAATTTACTTTCATATCTTCAGTATTAAGAAATTTATGGCCATTTTCATACTCGGAAATGAGTATCTTGCTTCCCATTGCCTTTCAATTGACTTAACTCAAAAGCTGTGATCTGGAAAAGTTAAAAGTCCATAACATTCTTAAAAATTAAGAGAACTCAATGAAATTTTCAGTTATTATAGATTGAAGCATTCTGAAACAAATATTAAACAATCTTACTTGGATTACCTGAAATTAAAGCATATAATTAGTTAGTTATCTAATTGTAGCTAATTACAAAATTCAATGAGTAGATCTAAACATCTATCAATTTCTGAAGAAAAGATAAACTTTTTTTAAATTGCCTAAGTGTCCAAATAACATTCACACAATAATCCACAATATAACATAATTTTTTAAATCTAATTTTCATGAATTTCTGGGCCAAATGGAAGGAATTTAGTGTTTTATGCTTGTAAATTAACGGCCATTTAAATCAACTAGCGAGTGGGTTTTAGTGGAATGCGGTAGATTAGAACGTTGCGGTTAGCGGTGAAGTCGGGGGGAAAAATACTGTTTGTTCATACATTTTTTGGGAACCCATTTCGCAACATAAAAATATTATTAATGCCTCCCGAAAAACCAACTTTTAATATAAAAATAAAGTATTTACCTTTTTTTCTCCCCTACGGAAAATCCTTCCGGTTGTCAGCGCTCACGGCTTTTGAAGGTGATTTTTAAATTACTCTAGTTAATAAATAATGTAGAGTAATTTAAAAATACCACCATCCATGAAATGTCGGAGCGATTTTTCTTCAGCAACCAAATCGCCCGACATTGATCGATTTGTCCTGCCTGTTGAAAAACGGCACTTTAAGCCCGCCCCCCTCTGCAAGGCGCGAAAGTCACGCACACGGGGAGCGGCAGAAGTGCAGCGCCGGTAAAGGTACATTTTGTAACATACCTACATAACGCGACAGAGATCATGCGCTATTGTAGGTCTCCTTTGCACGTCGGTGTTTCTGTCTTTCTCCATCTCATTGTTGGCCCTGTCTGTCGCCAACCCCACCTCCACCCCTCTGCTTCCCGGCCATGTGTGTGACCCCTTCCCTCCCCTCTCCAGCTCCCCGCCCATTGCACCGGGCACGGGGGCTTCACGCTGTCTTCACGTTGGCAACGCCAGCAGGTCAGTGCCAGTCGCCCCGGGGCAGATGTTCAGGGGCTCTCTCCCAGCTTGGCCCTGGCCACCAGCCAAGCCACCCATCCACGTCCACACACTTGGTAGAACAGGAGCTGAGACTAGGAACTGTACCGCCCTTGCCCCCTCCCTCTGTAACTGCAAACAACCCCACTCTCCTGCTCACCTAACCCGCCCATCCCTTCTCTCTGGGTATTGAAGGCGCTTCTGGTCTGCAGTGTGCAATAGTCACCAACACACACTGCATCTTTAGAAAGGAAAAATACAAAACATGTCAATCCCACTGGATAGGCCTTAGTCATGGTTCTGTACAACACGGAGACAGGTTCCTTCGGCCCAGCTTGGCCGTGCCGTCCAAGTTGGCATCTTGGGGTAGTCCTATTTGCCTGCATGTGGCCGATAGCCCTCTAAACCCTTCCCATCCATTTACCTCAAGAAAATTCCTGCTTCAGTTTCCTGGGTCCAACTCAGAGAGAAGTCTCCCCCCTTTCCAGGGTTAATCGCTCCGCTGTTGACAATGCTCTCTGCATTATGAAGTCCTCGACAGTGAACCCCATGGGCAATCACTACCAAAGTGTTTGCCCACACAAGTCACCCCAACTTCCCATTTTGAGGGAAGGCACAAAGTCCAGTCCCCATCCCCTTGTTCACCCATAGTTGTGCCTATTGAGGCCTCCGCAGTCGTCGCTATGGCGGCTGATGTTACAGACCCTTCTTCGCCAGGTGATGGTGCTCCGGCGTCGGGAGAACCCTCTCAGCGGCTCGGGGTGCCTGTAACGGCCGCTTCCTTGCTGGAGACCGCAGCTTCCGACGCCCGGAGCTCCAGCGCGGCGACCCAGGCAAGGCATTGACCGCTCCCCTCCGCAATGGTGCTCCAGCGCTGCGCCGCTGCTGAAGCCGTGGCTCTGGGCGGTCCCCCCAGGAAACGCCGCTCCAGGCCCGCTGGTAGGCCACGAGGATGGGTCGAGGGTGCAGCCCGGAGAAAGCTGCCTCTCCGACCAGGTAGGGACCCTAGAAAGCAGTTTCCCCCCTTCCCCTCCCCCACCCCCACATAAAAAAGGCTAGGACTCCAAAAACAGAAAAACTCAACTAACTAAAAATTTAAAAAAGAGAGAAAAATCGGACAGCTGCAGGCTGGGCAGCCATACCCGTACAGAACGGCGCCCCCGTCCAGAAAGGGCAGATGCTGGTTGACAAAAAGTGAACACACGTTGCTGGAGTAACACAAAGACGCAGCAGAAATTTGGAAACGTCATCCCGTCACCCATTCCTTCTCTCCAGAGATGTTGCCTGCCCGCTGAGTTAAAGATCACTCACGGTAGACCCACGAGTCACTACGGTAAACTCACGGATCACTACGTGCTTACAACGAGTTTAAATGTATCAAATTTTAACTTCAAGAGTAAATTTGACTCGTGGAAATCTTTAAACATGTTTAAAGTTTTAAAAGAGTTAACAAGTTTCCCGGGTACCTGCCATTAGCGCCATGAGTCACTAAGTTGCATTCATGAGTTCCGACGTTCCCGCTACGTTAATTGTACGTGATTACCACGACTTCAATTTGTTTTAAACTCGGGGTCACTTGTGGGTCGACTCGCACCGTGAGACAGGGTTTTAAGTGGTAACGAGGATCGGGCTCGCGGTATTGTATACAACAAAATATTTGGATTTCCAGTGCTCGTGTTCGGTGTTTGAACCAGACTAGGAGGGTAAGTTTAGATCCAGAATTAACACCCTCAGCATACACATGGGATCAGATGCTCTGCTATCTGATCCCATGTACACAATGGTATACAATGGTGGATGGATGAGTAGAAGGACGTTGGTTTGCAGGTTGATCCACGCGCCCAAGGGAAACCGATGGCTGGAGGCCCACAGCAGCCTGGGGCTCGCCTGGAAACGGGACTACTCCTCAGAAGTAGATTACTGAGTGGACTTTGAGAATGGCACCTCTTGCATGCGGCCTCAATGGACTGTTTCTGTACACTTTGGTATTAGGGATGTGCTTAGGTATGGCAATACTCTGCTGGACTGTTTGTAAGAAAAGAATCTCACTGTGTGTTTAAACCCTGATGAAAGGTCTCGACCCAGAGGGTTATCTATTTCTTTTTAGCAGAGATGCTGCCTGAACCACTAAGTTATTCCAGCATGTTGTGTCTATCTTCACACTAATAGCACCATTGGCCACTGATATAGGACAGTTTGTGCATAATGTATTGAAGCTTCCTGCTACAGTAATGGAAATGAGATGCCTTTGCTGTTGGCTCACACTAAGTGTACACAAATGGGAACAATCTAGAAACATAGAAAATAGGCGCAGGAGTAGGCCATTCAACCCTTCTAGCCAGCACTGCCATTCAACATGATCATGGCTGATAATCCAAAATCAGTACCCCGTTCCTTTTTCCCCATATCCCTTGATTTTGTTAGCCCTACGAGCTAAATCTAACTCTCTCGTGAAAACACCCAGTGAATTGGCCTCCACTGCCTTCTGTGGCAGAGAATTCCACAGATTCACAACTCTCTGTGTAGAAGTTTTTCCTCATCACAGTCATAGAGGGCCTACCCCTTATCCCTAAGCTGGGACCGCCGGTTCTGGACTCCCCTAACATCGGGAACATTTTTCCTGAATCGAGCCTGTCCAATCTATTAATTAAAGGAAACTACAGATGATTACTTAACTCAAACAAATGCTACACACTCGCATCCCGTCTACCCCGGTCATTGAACAGAATGTGTAAATCACGGAAGGTATATGGGAGGTGTCCTGCACTAGTAGAAGATTTGGTTGGCTTTGACCAAATTAAGTCTTCAGGTTCAGATTAAGGTAGAGGCAGCAGTGAGAACAGTGAAAGTGCACAGAATCAGTTGCTTGATGGAACACCAATGCCATTAAAGTGACACAAGGATAGCACTATATTACAGAGTCTGGAAAAATAAACTACCAGCTGCCAACATGTCTTTGACTTGAAGCATTAACCGTTTCTCTTGCTGCACGCTACATGATTTGTTGGGGGAATTTTCCAGCATTTTCTATTTTTGATTCAGGTTTAGTTTAGTTTAGTGGAGTTTTGAGATACAGTGTGGAAACAGACCCTTAGGCCCACCGGGTCCGCGCCGACCAGCGATCCCCGCACATTAACACCACCCTACACACACTAGGGACAATTTTACATTTATACCAAGCCAATATGCCCACAAACCTGTACACCTTTGGAGTGTGGGAGGAAACCGAAGATCTTGAAGAAAACCCACGCAGGTCACGGGGAGAAAGTACGAACTCCGGACAGACAGCACCCGTAGTCAGGATCGAACCCGGGTCTCTGGCGCTGTAAGGCAGTAGCTCTACTGATGCATCTCAACGTCATGCCTGAAGATTTTTAGCATCTTCAGTTGTTGTTTTGATTTTAGCAAACTACTGTATCTGTTATCTGGCCATATATGTAGCCCCTGCACCATGAGGCCCACAGAAACAGATATGGAGTTTGCTGATGAGTGAGATGGTATCACTGATTCCCTAATGATAACATTTTTGGACAATTTTCCTGCAATCAACTTATTGGTTAGATTTCGTTTTTAGGGATAGAGGGAACAGGCCCTTTGGCCCATCGAGTCTGTGCTGACCAGCGATCCCCGCACACCTACACTATCCTGCACACACTCGGGACAATTTACATTTTATAGAAAGCCAACTAACCTACAAACTTGCACGTCCTCTGGAGTGTGGGAGGAAACCAAAGATCTCGGAGAAAGCAAACGCGGGTCACAGGGAGAACGTACAAACTCCATACAGATAGCACCCATAGTCAGGATTTCTGCCGCTGAAAGCGCTGTGAGGCAGCAACTCTACCGCTACACCACTGTGTCGCCCCACGCCCCACGCGTCTTTGAATGTTGGAACTATAAAACGTTGCAGGTTTTACTACAAGACCTGCAGGGAAGCTGGAGGAAACATCTGTGGAGAGAAGGAATGGGTGATGTTTCGCGTCAAAGGGTGACCTGAAACGTCACCCATTCCTTCTCTCCAGAGATGCTGTCTGTGCCGCTGAGTTACTCCAGCATTTCGTGTCCATCTTCGGTGAAAAGCAGCATCTACAGTTCCTTCCTACGCAATAAAATTCCTACTTGCAGCAGCACAACAGGTGCGTGAACACAATACTTAACAGATAATATTAAGAACAAACAGAAAGAAAAGAAGTGTTCAATATTTCAAAAACCCAATATAGAACAAAACTGAAATAGAATCCAAAGTCCTCAGTGCAACCCAAACATTCATCATTCCAAAATCCAGTTTACTATGTTCAATAGCCTGACGGTTGTTGGGAATAAGCTGTTCCTGAACCCGGACATTACTTTATTCGGATACTCCTATATATATTACAGAGTTGGAAGCAAATTGTTCATTCGGTTTTCAAGCTGGAACGGGTACAGAGAAGATTGACGAGGATGTTGCCAGGACTCGAGAGGTTGGAGCTAAAGGGAGAGGTTGAGTAGGCTGGGATTCTATTCCATGGTGCGCAGGGGGATGCGGGGTGATCTTATAGAAGTGTATAAAATTATGAGAGAAATAGATTGGGTAGATGCACAGAGTATCTTGGCCAGAGTAGGTGAATCGATTAGAGGATTTAAGGTAAAAGGGGACCAATTTAATAAGAATCTGAGAGGTAACTTTTTCACACAGGGTGTTGAGTGTATGGAATAAGTTGCCAGAGGAGATAGTTGAGGCTGGGACTATCCCAATGTTTAAGAAACAGTTAGACAGGTACATGGATAGCACAGGTTTGGTGTATATGCGCCAAATGCAAGCAAGTGGGACTAGTGTAGATGGGACATGTTGGCTGGTGTGGGCAAGTTGGGCCAAAGGGCCTGTTTCCATGTTGTATCAAGACTATGGGTAATGTTCAAAGTGGATTGAATTGTTTCCAATGACTCAAAGGGTTATGAGCAAAACTTTTTTTTTGCAGTTTGTATGCATCATATGGGTTTCCAAATTTGAAACTGTCTGATAAGAGATCTTACTCTTTCTCAGAAGTATTAGCACTAGCACGATTTGCGAGGAGAAATGGTGCAAAAACACTCTGGCTCCATCATATCATGTTGCCTCTTATGAACCAGCTGAACAGAGTGTCAAAGTGTTAAAGAAGGAACTGCAGATGCTGGAGAATCGAGGGTTACACAAAAAGCTGAAGAAACTCAGCGGGTGCAGCACCATCTAAGGAGCGAAGGAGATAGGCGACGTTTCGGGTCGAGACCCTTCTTCAGACTGGACTTAAAGTTGGAGGAGGTGCAGGTGAACCTCTGTCGGACTTGGAATGACTGCTTGGGTCCCTGAAAGGAGTGGATGGGGGAGGTGAAGGAACAAGTGTAGCATCTCTTGCGGTTGCAAGGGAAAGTGCCCGGGGAAGGAGTGGAGCGGGAGGGAAGGGAAGAATTGACGAGGGAGTTGCGGAGGGAGCGGTCTTTGCGGAAGGCAGACAGGGGGGGAGATGGGAAGATGTGGCGAGTGGAGGGGTCACGTTGGAGGTGACGAAACTGGCGGTGGACTATCTGTTGTATGCGCTGGCTGGTGGGGTGAAAGGTGAGGACCAGGGGGACTCGGCCCTTGTTGCGAGTGGGGGAATGGGGAGAGAGGGCAGTGTTGCGGGGTATGGAGGAGACCCTGGTGCGAGCCTCATCTATAGTGGGGGAGGGGAAACCCCGTTCTCTGAAGAACGAGGACATTTGCGATGACCTGGTGTGGAACGCGTCATCCTGGGAGCAGATGCGGCGTAGACGGAGGAATTGGGAATAGGGGATGGAGTCCTTACAGGAAGCAGGATGGGAGGAAGAGTAGTCCAGGTAGCTGTGGGAGTCAGTTGGTTTGTAGTGGATGTCAGTCAGGAGTGTATCACCTGTAATAGAGATGGTGAGGTCAAGGAATGGTAGGGAAATGTCGGAAATGGTCCAAGTATATTTGAGTGCCGGATGGAAGTTGGTGGTGAAATGGATGAAGTCAGTCAGTTCTGCGTGGGTGCAGGAGGTGACACCAAAGCAGTCGTCAATGTCGTCAACAGAGTGTCAAGTTAGACACAATATGCTGGAGTAACTCAGCGGGACAGGTAGTGTCTCTGGAGAGAAGGAATGGGTGACGTTTTGGGTCGAGACCCTTCTTCAGACTGATGTCAGGGGAGAGTGCGAGTTACTCCAGTATTTTGTGTCGATCTTCGATTTCAACCAGCATCTACAGTTCTTTCCTACACATGTAGTGTCAAGACCAAACAAAAACCTCATCCAGAACATGACCGGTTAAGGTAAAAATAAATGTAATTTCTCATTGGAATACAAAGTGGTAATCTTATTAATAACTTATCAAAACACGTGAGGCGCTAGCAACGGTTGACCATAAAATGAGTTGTTTCTAAAAGGGAAAAAATAAATGGTGTTCCATTGATGATGCCAACTTTAACAAATAAAGCAGAAGAGACAAAATGTAGGAAAGAACTGCAGATGCTGGTTTATACCAAAGATAGACACAAAATGCTGGAATAACTCAGCGGATCCGAATAGAAGGTGAAGCGTTGTGGCAGACTTAGACTGAAATTTAATTTGAGAATTAGAGTGAACACTGGCAGGTGTTTCACTTGGCAGGTTGAAGATGTATGGTCCTTATGCACACGTCATCAAGGTGATTGGAATGATGGAGTTTGGATTCTGCATATTCATCACACCTTATCTATCGATATCAAAGGATTTTCGACTCTACTCTAGACTTTAGAGATGTAGTGTGGAAATAGGTTTCTTTCAGCCCACCGAGTGTACGCCGGCCAGTGACCACCCTGTACACTAGCACCATCCTACGCACTAGGTGCAATTTACAATTTTACCAAAGCAAATTAACCTACATACCTGCAAGTCTTTGAAGTGTGGGAGGAAATCGGCCACCCGGAGAAAACCCACGCAGTCACAGGTAGAACCTATGAACTCCATACAGACAGCACCCACAGTTAGGGTGGAACCCGAGTCTCTGGTGCTGTAAAGCAGCAGCTCTACTCTGTGCCATCATGCCAAATGCGCATTAATGTTGGGATGAATCCAACTGTTCTGCTGAGAACAGATAGCCTGGTTGCAAAGATGGGCTGAAGAAGGGTTTCGGCTCGATAGATGCTGCCTCACCCGCTGAGTTTCTCCAGCATTTTTGTCAGCTTGGTTGCAAAGATAGCTTCAGTCATTAACCTCAAAACAGGGCGAAACAGATATTAAGCTTTATATCTGAGTCAGATTCAGGTCAACATGCCTAAAGTGGAGCTATGCCCATGATGGTCAAAAATGTCACAACATAGAGTGTGTCAAAGCCCTGAAAATTTTAATCAAGAGAGAAACTATCGCCTTTGAAACTTTTTCTTAATTTCTGAAAAGGAGGAAGTTACAATATATCTGTTAATTATTTATGCAATACCGTTCAGCAGTTTCACACAAAGTGCTGGAGTAACTAAGTGGGTTGGGCAGCATCTCTGAAGAACATGGGTAGATGACGTTTTGGGTCGAGACCCTTCTTCAGCGATTGTGGCAGAGCTGGGAGAAAAGAGCTGGAGGAGGCAGGACAACACAGGCAGGTAATAAGTGGACACAGGCGGGGGGTGGGGGGGATGTTTGACAGGCAAATGGTTGGAAGAAAGGTCAGAGATAAAAGCAGAAGGTGTGAGACAGGACTGACAAGTTGCGAATTGTGAAGCCAGAGGGATGAATGTAGCAGGGGGTGGAGGTGGAGGGGATATATAAATGAGACCACAGATGGGGCACAGGGGAGGGGAAGAGGGGGAGTAACGGGGGTTGTGGGGGAGAATTGGGCAGGGGAAGAGGGTGGCGGGTTCGAGATTACCTGAAATTGGAGAATTCAATGTTTGGCAACTATTCAGTAACTAAATTTGAAATTCAGCAATTTAGTTTATTGATCGATTAAATGATTCAGGATGGAAACAGGCCCTTTGGCCCATCGAGACAATGCCAACCATTGATCACCCATTCACACAAGTTCTCTGTTCTCCCATTTTCCCCATACACTACGATATTCCAGGGACAATATACATGGGGTAATTAATCTACCACTCCTCATGAATTTGGGATGAGGTATGAAATCAGACCATCCGGAAACCCACGTATCCCAGGGCAAACGTGCAAACTCCACATTGATAGTACCCAAGATCAGGATCGTAGGTCCCTGGTCTAGGTCAAGGTCAGGTCTCTCCCTCAGAGGGCGGTGGAGGCGGGTTCTCTGGATTCTTTCAAGAGAGACCTAGATAGGGCTCTTAAAAATAGCATAGTCAGGGGATATGGGGAGAAGGCAGGAACGGAGTACTGATTGGGGATGATCAGCCATGATCACATTGAATGGCGGTGCTGGCTCAAAGGGCCGAATGGCCTACTCCAGCACCTATTGTCTGTTGTTCCAGGTCTATGGTGTTATGAGGTAACACCTTTACCAGCTGTGCCACCCTTTGAATATAAGGATCTTTGGCATCTGTTCTGACCTGTACTAAATGTGCAAATATGTATAAGGAAATATTTGTAACTATTCATGAAGGAGTCAGAAGTATTTTGGCTGCGTGAATAAGCTACTGCTTCTAAAGTCTTGTGCCTGTTTGAATTTTGTACAACTTTGTGAAATGTGGTGTCTGTAACTATGAAGAGCAACAGCAGATTTCCTATGTGCTCATTTTCAGCTCAGAATTTTCACTCTCTTTCAGCAACAAAATGGCTAACATAAACTTCCTGAACTTCACGCTGTAGTGCCCGTCCCACTTAGGAAACCTCTGGTGACCTTTCACCCCACCCAAGGTTTCCGTGAGGTTCCTGGAGGTTTTGGTCACTCTCCCTAATGGTCAAAAGTGGTTTCCGTGTGGTCGCGGTTTCTTCTATGTTCCTTCGATTATTTCAACAAAATTAAAACCAGCCTTGACTAATAATAGGTTGCCATTTGGTCGAAGCCAGTGGAGTGGGGTCGGTATTTACTTATAGCCAATCTCCTTCGTTGATCGGCCATTTTGATTGGCTCATTGGAGTTTCCAGCAAAGATCCTATAGGATCTTTGGTTTTCAGGACCTAGAAGATCCGCCGGAAGGTATAATGCCCGCTAACTTTATTATTTAAATCTTTTTATTTGAATTTCACAGCAATTTGCATACATACAATGATAACAGACAGTGATAGTCAGCGACAGTATGTAAGCGACACTCAAAGCCCTTACCCTTACCCCCCCTCAATCCACCCGAATCAGGTCGGAACTAAACAGGGAAAAACAACATTCACATACGTACCCATCCACACAAAGGGAGGGGAGAGCAGCTGCAATAAGACAGAGCAGTGATAGATGGCACTCAGTCCTCTTCCGAGTCCGGAAACAAGTTGAGGGAGTTAACAAGTTCCAGGAAAGGGTTCCATGTATCTAGGAATGTCTTGGTAGAGCCTTTGAGAGAAAACCTAAGTTTTTCAAGCTTTAAATTGTAGAGCACCTCCTTGATCCAGCGGGCGTGTGTCGGGGGACAGGTAAGCCTCCAGTTAAGCAAGATCAGTCTCCAGGCTAACAAGGTTGTAAAAGCCAGGACCCGCTTCAACGCAACAGAGAGGTTGGTGTTGGGAGGAGTACCAAAAATAGCTGACAGTGGGTTTGGAGGAATAGTCTGGCCATAGGCTCTGCTTATCACGTCAAAGCACTCCTCCAAAAGGCTGCCAGCTTAGGGCAAGACCAAAACATATGGCTATGGTTGGCAGGGGATTGATTACATCTGTTTCAAGTGTCCTTGACAGCGGGGTATATTCTAGATAATCTTCCATTTGTGTAGTGGACTTTGTGAAGGTCTTTGCATTGGATTAGGCCATGACGGACACATATGGAGGAAGAATGGATCAAATCCAAGGCAGAGTTCCATTGCTGGTCTGTTAGTTTCATATTCAGCTCGCCCTCCCATGCAGCTTTTAATGAGGTATGAGGATTCAATATTACCGACCCTAACAAGTTTTACAAAAAAGAGATGCATTTCTTCTGGTTGGGATCTAGAGCTAGGATGGAATCGGTCAGGGTTTCAGGCGGGCGATTTGGGAAGTGAGGGAATGTCTTCTTCACAAAATCCCTAATCTGGAAAAAACAGAAAAGGTGGGAGTTTGGGAGGCTGTAGTTGGACAAAAGCTCCGCAAGGGCGAAAAAATGCCATCCTTGTATAGGTTTTTGATATTACTGATACCATTACTATGCCAGGTTTTGAATGCGGAGTCTGTACTTGAAGGTTTAAAGATGTGATTTTTAAGCAGTGGGGTCAAGATGGAAGGGCCTTGTAAACCAAAGTTTTTCCTGAGTTGACTCCATATCTTGAGCTAATTTTTATTACACTTCTTAAAACTGTCTCCACTCCTTTCCCCCCTTCTCTCTCCCCTTCTCTCTCTCCCCACTTCTCTCTCCTTTTCTACCTCTCTTTCCCCTTCTCTCCCTCCCTCCCGCGCTCTCAAAAGGACTTACCGTGCTCTGTGGCAGCCGTTTACCTTCCTCTTCATCGCGCAGAGAGTGCTCCTCCGCTGTCCATGGCCCCCACCTTTGCAGAGTGAGTGTGTGTGTGTGTGTGTGTGTGTGGTCGGTAGCAATGATCCTGTAGAATCTTTGGTCGGTAGATGCAGCTCGCGCTTCGGTTGAGGCTCTCCAGGCGAGTGACCAAAACCTCTGGCGACTCATGGAAACCTTGGGTGGGGGTCAAGGTAACCAGAGGTTTCCGTTCAGGTTTCCTAAGTGGGACAGGGGCATATCAGACTCCACCTTATTGAAGATACACACAAAATGCTGGAGTAACAGGCAGCATCTCTGGCGAGAAGGAATGGATGACGTTTCGGGTCAAGACTCTTCTTCAGACGGAGTGATGCTGCCTGTCCCGATGAGGTACTCCAGCTTTTTGTGTCTATCTTCGGTGTAAGCCAGCATCTGCAATCCCATTCTACACATTCTCTTCTTATTGAAAATGTTGTCGGTGAAGTGGATTCTTTCAAATATTATTTTCACTTTCATTGATTTTGTTAATGGGGAATAAAGACAGATTTTAGTTTAATTTTAGTTTAGAGATATAGTTTAGTAAACAGGCCCTTCGGCCCACCAAGTCCGCACCGACCTGTGATCCCCGCACATTAACACTATCCTGCACACACTAGGGACAATTTTACATTTATACCAAGCCAATTAATCTACAAACCTGTACATCTTTGGAGTGTTGGAGGAAACTGCAGTTCTCGGAAAAACCCACGCGGTCATGAGGAGAACGTACAAACTCCATCCAGACTGCACTGGTAGTCAGGATTGAACCTGGGTCTCTGGTGCTGTAAGCACTGTAAGGCAGCAACTCTACTGCTGCACCACCAGGCCGCCTTGTTTCCTATTTATAACATATATCAGATTGAAACCTTAGCAATAAGGTTAGGCCTGTAGACAAAATAAGGACTATTATAGAATGTGTACTTGTGAATGCTGAAGTTATAGGAACCACTTAAGCACTTAAGAGCAGCGATTTCTACAAATCAACAATGCTTTTAGGCCGCAAGTCGATCTGACCACAAGAACCTCATTGTCCAACGTTTTCTTTGATTGGAATAAATTAACTCTACCAAGTATAATCTCCATTAGATGTAAGTGGATAGTTAACCTTTGCAGTAATAGGAAGAACTACCAAGACTGAACAGAATAAATGCATGCTAATATGTCATTGAATGGTAAATAGAAAACACTGTGAATTAGGAAGGAACTGCAGATGCTAGTTTACACCGAAGATAGACACAAAATGCTGGAGTAACTCAGCGGTTCAGGCTATCTCTGGATAGAAGGAATGGTTGACGTTTCGGGTCCAGACCCTTCCTCAGCCTTGCAGAGATAAGAGTTCAGGGAATGGGTCAGCATACGGCTGGAACAGGTTGTTCGACGTACCCTACAAAGGGACAAAAGCTACAAAGGTCTGAAGAAGGGTCTCGACCCGAAACGTCACCTTTTCCTTCTATCCAGAGATGCTGCCTGTCCCGCTGAGTTACTCCGGCATGTTGTGATTATCTTCTGAGAATTAATAGCATGTATCGTCAAGGTGAGCAATGTAAATATTCAATAATTTGGTTGAATGGTCTACTTCTAATGAGGGTGGCGATGTTAAACATTAGGATAGTCTGATTTTGGTGGCATTCAGTTAGAAATAGGAAGTATTTGTACCAGCACTTGCCCAAGCTTCTCAATGAGCGGCACGGTGGTGCAGCGGTAAAGTTGCTGCCTTGCGCCAGAGACCCGTCATCGATCCAGACTACGGGTGCTGCCTGTACAGAGTTTGCATGTTCTCCCTGTGACCACGTGGGTTTTCTCCAGGTGCTACGGTTTCCTCCCGCACTCCAAATGCATGCAGGTTTGTAGATTAATTGGCTTCGGTAAATTGTGCCCAGGATAGACCTAGTGTACGGGTGATCGCTGGTCTGCGTGGACTCGGTGGGCTGATGCGCCCATTTCCACAATGTATCTCTAAAATAAGTTGTATGTTTTTTAAAGTGTACAGTAATAATGTCACGGACAAAGATAACAGTTCCAGATCTAAGACAAGGAGTGAGGGAAGGGGGTGTCTGGGAATAACACAAGGCAATAATTGGAACAACCAAAAGTGTAGGAAAGGTGAAGTTGGACACACAAATCTCCCGGTAAGAGGAGATGCACAGGATGTGCAGTATCTAGGATGTGAACTAAGGTCAGAGATGTGGGTTCAGGGGTGATGTACGCACTCAACATTTTACATGCTACTGTACTGTTCCCTCTCCAGGTAGAGGAGTCACGTGCCAAGGATTTCCCAGACACTTGAGGGATTTGAGTATGTTCTTCTATCTCTTCCTCTGTTCACCTGCTCATCTCTTCCGATGACATCTGCACAGTTGATGTTGCTGGATCCACCAGCACTGGATCTCCAGCACTGATTAGAGATTTTAATGGGCCTGTCACACTTAGGCGATTGTTTAGGTGACTACAGGTCACTGGTGTGTTGCCTGTATGATCTCCTCAGTCGTCCAAAGAATTGTAGCGTTTTTCTGGTCGACGCTGGATTTTGAAATATTCAAAACTTTTCGGAGACAGTTGGCTTGTCGTAGGTTGTTGCCAGGATGACGTAGGTTGTCACTGGTGCTGACCGGTGAATTCCAACGCAGCTACCTACGTTAACATACATCAACCAGCAACAGGTACCGGCGACTGAATTGTCTTACCTTGTCGTAGCTTGTTGTGGGTGGACGTAGGTTGTCACAGGTGTGGTCGTAGGTGGACGTCCTAATTGGTCGGCGGTTGTTGGTAGCTTGCCGCAGCTTGATGTCGACTAGGTGGTAGGTTGTTGTAGATATTGTCGTAGGGTGGTCCAGTCACTGGACCTGCTTCGATTATACAGTCGCCTAAGTGGGACGTAGGATGTGACGTATCGGGTCAAAACCCTTCTTAAGAATGAAGTTTGAAATCTGGAAAGCCATTGAAGGGCACTATGAAGTAAGCCAGTGGCATTCCATGGTGCCGGCAATCAGTGCTATCTGGCACAGGGCACAGGGAGGTTACAGTATAATGAATGTTAGCGTTGACACAACAGTAGTGCAGTGAATTTCATTCTGGTCGACGCATTTTAGGAATGATGAGGAGAACTTCAAGAAGATGCCGAAACAATTTGCTATAATTGCTCCAGGGATGAATCAGGAAATTGGAATTGTTTTCTTTGAAGCAGCAAAGGTTAAGAATCTGTGAAAGAGCTGTTCAAAATAATGAATAGTCGAGACAGGTTGGATAGAGAAAATCTGAAGAAAACAAATTTTCAAGGTGAAAAAGAAAGGGCTGGAATAACTCAGCGGGTGATGCAACATCGCTAGAGAACATGGATCGGTGACGTTTCGGGTCGGGACACTTCTTCAGAATCGATCCAACACTTCACCTATCTATGTAGCCAGAAAAAGCAGCATACCAGAGGACTGGGAGAAATTCAGAGACCAGCAGAGGAGGACAAAGGGCTTGATTAGGAAAGGAAAAATAGATTATGAAAGAAAACAGGCAGAGAACATAAAAACTAACTGCAAAAGTTTTTTATAGATATGTGAAGAGAAAGAGATTAGTTAAAACAAATGTAGGTCCCTTGCAGTCAGAAACAGGTGAGTTGATCATGGGGAACAAGGATATGGCGGACCAATTGAATAGCTACTTTGGTTCCGTCTTCACTAAGGAAGACATAAATAGGACTTCCGGTTGGCGCCATGGTGTGAGTGGAGTTGCGCCATTACAGCTCCACTAAAAATTGTATAAAAAACGGGGGTCTAGGGGTCAGTCAACCGTACTCACCGCGGGAGAACGACTGGGAACGGCTCCGGTAGCGTTTAAAAGGTCCGTGACGTCATCAGGCGCGCGACTTTTTCAAGAAAATGATGTCTCGCTCCCCCCCCGGAAAAAAACCTGGAAAAAGGGAAATAGGCCCGACTGGTGCCCTGGGCTCGAGTCTGGCTGCTTCCCAAGAAGAGATTTCACAGAGGAAAGCTGAATTGGAGGACCTCAAAGTTAATATCCTAGGTGAGATGAAGAAATTACTTAAAGATAATAAGAAGGATTATAAAGAGGATATTAAAAATTTAAGGGCTGATATTCTAGTGTTTCATGAAAGAATTAAAGAAGATTTAAAAAATGAAGTTATAGAAACGGTAAAAATTATGATGAACGAGTGGAAAGAAAAGGCTGACGCTGAGTTACAAAAACAAATGGTGGAGATAAAAGACGCAGCTGCTGGTATGGAAAGAATGCTGGATGATAAGATTGATCCTATTATAATTACGCTCGACCAACAAAAAGAGACAATTAAAGAGCTAACGGAGATGGCTGCATTAAACACCAAGGAGAGAGAGAAACTCCACTCCGAGAACAAACGTCTATCAGAATTATTACGCAAAATAAATGAGAAATGTATCGATCTGGAGGGACGTCAACGGCGTAAGAATTTGCGTATAGTTGGTTTGAGCGAGGGTCGCGAGGGAAATCAAGACCCTCGAAAATTTGCTGCAAAACTACTGAAGGATATTTTGAATCTGGATCAAGAACCCCTGTTGGGCCGTGCACACAGGGCATTAAGGCGGGCTCCCAGGAGGGATGCACCCCCAAGACAAATGATTGTAAAGGTGGTTTACGATCATGCTTTTGAAGAAATGATGAAGATAATAATACGCAAGAAAAATTTTAAGTATGAAGGAGATAATATCAGTATCTTTAGAGATTATCCGGCGGAAGTGGCCAAGAGAAGATCCTTATTCACAGAAACAAGAGGTGTTCTGAGGAATCTGAAGGATACGAAGGATCTGAGATATGGCTTGATGTACCCAGCAACATTAAGAGTAACCTACAACAACAAAGAGTTCCGTTTCGTGAAGCATACTGTAGCACTGGAATTCGCCCGAAAAATACAGAATGAAACAGAAGAGGAAGAAGAACAAGTGGATCAAGACCAAGAAGATGATGGCTGAACTTTTATGACCCATCCGCGGTTATGAATCATTATGGAGAAGGAGGATGAATATTGGACATGGACTTAAATTTTGGTTTAAAGAGAGATGGACAGATTACTGTGTTATCTACCCATATAAAATGGCAATTATTCACCTAACATAGTATTATCTACCCCCCCCTAACATAGTATTACTAATTAGAATAGTAATTATAATAGTCACTAATAATATGAATTATTACTAAGTATACAAATTTAGTACCCTACCCCAAAATATATAGCATTTAAGATTGGAGCTGGAATTATTAACATCTTTTTTTTACGGAAGTCAGTAGATTAGTAGCCACGTTAGTGTGGCTTGCACTAACACACACTACACTCTATATAGGTGTAGTTATTTTTTTTTCTGAGCACTTTACTAACACTTTTCAACTCACTTTCACTCACACTTTTTATTATTTTAGGTATATTAGATATTTGATTTTATATTATACAGTATATGAAAATATTTACGATTGGTATTATATAGTCAGTTCAAAGAGACGTGTATATGAAATAGAAAGACGTACACTAATTTTCGTCAACCCAAGGTCTGGTTACAATGTTGAGTTGTACGGGCCGGGACGGTTATTCCAATATAAACCACCTTAATAGTAAAATGCAAGATACTAATGGGAAGATTGGGGGTAATGGAATCACCTTCTGTAGTTGGAATGTTAAGGGAGTTAATGAGCCAATTAAAAGAGGTAAGGTGTTAGCTCAATTAAACAGATTGAAGTCTGACGTCTCTTTTCTTCAAGAGACCCACCTTAAAAAAGATGCTCGACACAGACTAACAGCTAAATGGATTTCGAAAGTGTATCACTCCTCATTTATACATAAATCTAGAGGGGTTGCAATAATCATTCGTAAAGGTATACCTTTTAAACTAAGTTCTATAATAGAGGATACAGAAGGTCGGTATGTAATAATTACAGGGGAATTATATTCTAAAAAAGTAACTCTAATGAATATATATGCCCCTAACTTTGATAACCCATTATTTTTTAAGAAAATATTTAATAATATCCCTATAGCTGCAGAACATAACTTAATAATTGGAGGAGATTTTAATTGTACTTTGGATAATTATTTAGATAGATCGTCAACAAAAAGTAAATCTATTTCTAAGTCAAGCATACTTATAAATTCCTTTATTAGTACAGCAAACGTTAAGGATATCTGGAGAATAGATAATCCAATAGGACGAGAATATTCTTTTTTCTCACCTGTATTTGGAACTTACTCGAGGATAGACTATTTTTTAATAGATTCAAAATTACTTCCATTTACATATGATTCAAAATATCATAATATTATTATTTCAGATCACGCTCCATTAACTTTTAAGATAAAATTAAAAGATATAATTATAAAATCTAATAATTGGAGGTTTAATCCCGAAATATTAAAGGATAAGGCTTGTTATGATTATCTGGTAAAACAGATTAAATTATTCTTTGAAACTAATGACAAACCTGAAGTTTCACCATCATTACTTTGGGATACATTTAAAGCATTTACGCGCGGAGCTATAATATCGGCACAAGCATACTTTAATAAAGAAAATAGAAAGACGGAACAAAACTTGGAAAAAGAGATAAAACAATTAGATATGGAGAATACAAAACAGCCCTCTAAATTGTTAAGTAATAAAATTGCAATATTAAAATATAAACTAAATAAAATATATTCCAATCAAGTAATTAAACTTTATCAACAAACTAAACAAGTGCACTTTGAATTTGGAGATAAACCGCAAAAATTGTTGGCTCGACAACTTAGAAAGCGAGAGGACGAAAAAATGATACATAGAATTAGATCTGAGAATGGCAATATATCGACCTTACCAAAAGATATCAATGATATATTTTTACAATATTATCAAAGTCTTTATTCATCAAAAATAACAGGACAAATGGATGAAATGGATACATTTCTACAAAAATGTAATATTAACAGCTTAGATCAGGGAGGTAGAGACTTGTTAAATGCGGATATATCAATAAAAGATATTGAGGAGTCAATCGGATCATTAAATAATGGAAAAGCAGCGGGCCCGGATGGCCTGAGTACAGAATTTTATAAGAAATTTCAAGATCTGATCTCCCCAAGATTACATGCAGTGTATAAATATACATATGAACAAGGAAAATTGCCGGAATCCCTAAATGAATCTACAATTACACTAATTCCTAAGGTTGACAAGGACTTGGAAGACCCAGGATCATATAGAGCAATTGCTCTTTTAAATACAGATCAAAAAATTTTAGCTAAAGTTTTATCACGAAGATTAAGTTTGGTGATTACTAAAATAATACATCATGATCAAACAGGTTTTATCCCAAAGCGTTACTCATCTTATAATTTGAGACGATTATTTAATATCATATATTCAAAAAGAGTTGGGGATAGGGATTTAGCTGTTATGTCCTTAGATGCAGAAAAAGCATTCGATCAGGTTGAATGGCCATATTTATTTAGAATAATGGAGAAATTCCAATTGGGGGATAGATTTTGTAAATGGATAAGAATTCTATATTCGAATCCCACTGCAAGAATATTAACTAACCAAATATTGTCAGCTAAATTTAAGCTTCATAGGGGTTGTAGACAAGGATGTCCGCTGTCGCCTTTGTTATTCGCTATGGTGATAGAGCCTTTAGCTGAAAGGATTAGATCTGAACCAGAAATATATGGATATAATACTGATACTACAACTAATAAAATATCTTTATATGCAGATGATGTATTAATTTATATTACAAAACCAGAGATCAGTATACCCAAGCTATTTAATGTTATAACTAAATTTGGCAGATTTTCTGGATATAGAATTAACTGGAATAAAAGTGAGATTATGCCTATAACCGGAATAAGATCAAATATATTGCAACAATATCCACTAAAAATAGTTACGGATAAATTTAAATATTTAGGTATTAATGTATCTAAATCCTATAACTCATTAATTAAATCTAATTATCCCCTATTATTAGATAAACTTAGAAAAAATATTTTATACTGGAAAACACTTCCTATATCTATGATTGGTAGAATAAATGCTATAAAAATGATCTTTTTACCACAACTGCTATATTTGTTTCAAGCTATTCCTTTCTTTCTCCCAAAGAGTTTTTTTAAAAAAATGGATAACATTGTCAATAGTTTTATTTGGGATTATAAAAATCATAGAATAAGTAAAAAACATTTATGTAAATCAAAAATAAATGGAGGATTAGCACTTCCAAATTTTTTGTACTATTTTTGGGCAGTCCAGATTAAGAATATGAATTTTTGGTGGGTAAATTTGGATTACGAACCAACGTGGTTAAAGATGGAAAAGGAAGATTGTTTACCTTTTAATGTAAGTTCAATTCTTTTTGCGCCAAGAGAAATACAAAATAAAATTTATAGGAACAACCCTATAATTCATAGCAATAGACGTATTTGGAAACAAATAGTTAAGACTTTATGTTTGGATAATTTGTCACTTAAACTACCAATTATGAATAACCCTTTATTTAAACCCTCTATATTAGATAGGGGGTTTAGACAATGGGAGGATTTAGGAATTTATAGGATTGAACATCTGTATAGAAAGGGAAAATTTCTTTTATTTCATGAGTTACAAGAAATTTATGGGTTACCACCACATAATTTGTTTAGGTATCTACAAATTAGAGATTATATTAAGTCTAACACACAAGATTATAAAATTAAAGAACCAGGATTATTAGATGAAGTATTTAATAAACATCCAAATTCAGAAAAATTTATAGCTTATATATATAATCTTATTTTGGATAGGGAGAATCCAACAACAGAAATATACCGTCAAGCATGGGAAAATGAAATTGGTTTATCTATAACAAAAGAATCTTGGGAAGAAAGTTTACAACGCATACATCGCTGTTCATTAAACGCGAGGCATACATTGATACAATTTAAAGTTTTATATAGGTTACATTATTCAAAAACCAAATTAAATAGAATTTTTCCTAATGTCTCTCCTATTTGTGATAAATGTCAGAATTTAGAGGCTAATTTAATACATAGTTTTGTAACGTGTTCAAAACTTAGTTATTATTGGACAGAAATCTTTAGAGTTATATCTGAAGTTCTTAGAGTTAAACTGGATCCAGAACCAAAGTTAATAGTATTAGGAATTCCGGATTCACAATGCGTATTAACAGTAAATCAAAGAATTTTCTTAGATTACTGTTTGATAATAGGGAAAAAAATAATATTGAAATTTTGGAAGGGAACATTAACCCCCATAATTAAAATGTGGACAGCAGAGATGTTGGAGACTTTGTATTTGGAAAGAATCAGATTTGTCCTAATGGACAAATGTGAAATCTTTGAACAAATATGGTCTCCATATATACAATATTTGAAGGGCTAGCTGTTCTTGGCATTACTACTCAATGGGTACTAGACAGGATTTGACGAAAAAAATATGGATTTTCTAATTGGGTTTTGTGTACACGTCTCCGCAATACGACGTTATAATTATAATACATTTTGTTGTTTCTATCTTAAATATGCATATTATACCATATATTGTTTATAAAGGGGAATTATATATATATATACTGAATAGATATATACTAAGTAGTGTTTGTTTTCTTTTTCTTTTTTTTTCTCTTTGACTTTTTATCTTTTTTTATTATTCAAACACAATCATTTTCTTTCTTTTTTTTCTCGATTTAAAGTCTATTCCTTTTTTCTTATTCTTTCTTTATTTCTAAAAAACAGAAGATAATAATAGCGAATATGTTAGTTGTACATTTACTGAATTACGTTGGTATATGTAAATTTGTTTTACTACTTGGAAATTACTATAACTAATAAAAATATTATTAACTAAGGAAGACATAAATAATCTGCCGGAAATAGCAGGGGACCGCGGGTCAAAGGAGTACTTGAGTGAAATCCAGGTTAGTCGGGAAGTGGTGTTGGGTAAATTGAATGGATTAAAGGCCAATAAATCCCCTGGGCCAAATAGGCTGCATCCCAGAGTACTTAAGGAAGTAGCTCCGGAAATAATGGATGCATTAGTGATAATCTTTAGATTCTGGAGTAGTTCCTAAGGATTGGTGGGTAGCAAACGTAACCCCTCTTTTTAAGAAGGGAGGGAGAGAGAAAACGGGGAATTACAGACCAGTTAGTCTAACATCGGTAGTGGGGAAACTGCTAGAGTCAGTTATTAAAGATGGGATAGCAGTACATTTGGAAAGTGGTGAAATCATTGGACAAAGTCAGCATGGATTTACGAAAGGTAAATGTCTGACGAATCTTGTGGAATTTTTCGAGGATGTAACTAGTAGCGTGGATAGGGGAGAACCAGTGGATGTGGTGTATCTGGACTTCCAGAAGGCTTTCAACAAGGTCCAACACAAGAGATTAGTATATAAACTTAAAGCATACGGCATTGGGGGGTCAGTATTGATGTGGATAGAGAACTGGCTGGCAAACAGGAAGCAAAGAGTAGAAGTAAACGGGTCGTTTTCACAATGGCAGGCAGTGACTAGTGGGGTACCGCAAGGCTCAGTGCTGGGACACCAGCTATTTACAATATACATTAATGATCTGGATGAGGGAATTGAAGGCAATATCTCCAAGTTTGCGGATGACACTAAGCTGGGGGGCAGTTAGCTGTGAGGAGGATGCTAGGAGACTGCAAGGTGACTTGGATAGGCTGGGTGAGTGGGCAAATGTTTGGCAGATGCAGAATAATGTGGATAAATGTGAGGTTATCCACTTTGGTGGCAAAAATAGGAAAGCAGACTATTATCTAAATGGTGGCCGATTATGAAAAGGGGAGATGCAGCGCGACCTGGGTGTCATGGTACACCAGTCATTGAAAGTAGGCATGCAGGTACAACAGGCAGTGAAGAAAGCCAATGGTATGTTAGCTTTCATAGCAAAAGGATTAGAGTATAGGAGCAAGGAGGTTCTACTTCAGTTGTATAGGGTCTTGGTGAGACCACACCTGGAGTATTGCGTACAGTTCTGGTCTCCAAATCTGAGGAAGGACATTATTGCCATAGAGGGAGTGCAGAGAAGGTTCACCAGACTGGTTCCTGGGATGTCAGGACTGTCTTATGAACAAAGACTGCACAGACTCGGTTTATACTCTCTAGAATTTAGGAGATTGAGAGGGGATCTTATAGAAACTTACAAAATTCTTAAGGGGATGGACAGGCTTGATACAGGAAGATTGTTCCCGATGTTGGGGCGATCCAGGACAAGGGGTCACAGCTTAAGGATAAGGGGGAAATCCTTTAGGACCGAGATGAGAAGGACTTTTTTCACGCAGAGAGTGGTGGGTCTCTGGAACTCTCTGCCACAGAGGGTAGTTGAGGCTAGTTCATTGGCTATATTTAGTTAGATGTGGCCCTTGTGGCAAAGGGGGTCAGAGGGTATGGAGAGAAGGCAGGTATGGGATACTGAGTTGGATGATCAGCCATGATCATATTGAATGGCGGTGCAGGCTCGAAGGACCGAATGGTCTACTCCTGCACCTAATTTCTATGTTTCTCTGTTCTACAGAGATGATACCTGACATGTTGAGTTACTCCAGTACTTGGTGTCCTTTGTAAACCACATCTGCAGTTCCTTGTTACTAAATGTTTAAGGCATACAAATCTGCAGTCACATGAGACAAATGTGTTTTTTTTCAAATTTAGATGTACCTTGGATGCATTGCCTGGCAGGGTGGGGGATGGGAGCTGCAAAAAGTATAAAAAGTATAAAGTATCCTTTACTGTCATTCAAGCTTTTAGTTTGAACAAAATTGCGTACCTTACAGTCATAACAGAGAATAAAATAACAGAACACACAATGAACACAGTTCAACATCCACCTCAGTGAGTCTACCAGACACCTCCTCACTGTGATGGAAGGCAAAAGTCTTAAAGTCCTTGTCTCTTCATTCCTTGTTCTCCCTGTATTGAGGCGATCCAGGCTTTCGATGTTGGGCCCCCCGCCGGGTGATGGTAAGTCCCACGTCCGAATCCGAGCTCCGCAAACGGGCCGGTTCAAACTCTGCAGCCTGGGGGTGGACGAAGCTGCCACCCTCCAGTCCAGCGGACGAAGCTGTTGTTGCCGGAGCTCCGGAGAATCGGTCACCAACCTGGGACCTGCGAGCTCCCGATGTTGTCGTCCACTGGGCCCGCGGCCGAGCCTCCGAAGCTCTGAAGTCGGGCCCCCGCCGCAGCTGAGTCCGGGCTCTGCCTCTGGAGCCTCGAGGTCGGCCCCAGTTGGAGGCTGCCAGCTCCACAATTAGGCCTCAGCGCAGACAAAGACAGAGACTGAGATACGAGAAAGATAAGGTCGCATTCCCCCGAAGGAAGAGACTAAAACAAGTTTCCCTCGCCCCCCACACATACACAACTAAACATAAACTAAAGCATACATCCAACAAGACAAAAGAAAACAAAAAAAAAGTGAAAGCCAGACAGACTGCAGCGAGGCGCAGCTGCTTGGGCAGCGCCACCACTTCCGAAAACATGACTCCGTTAAAACATTGAACATGTAAAACATGTAAAGAAAATGTTGCCTGGTCCGTGACTACGACCCTTGTTGCAATCATCTTGCAAAGAACCAGTGTGAATTCAAAGAGCCCATTAATCTCTTCATGTTTATTGGAGCAGAATTAGGCCATTTGGCAAATCGCACCTACTCTGCCATGCCAGCACTGCTGATCTATCTTTTCTTCTCAACCCCATTCTCCTGCCTCCTCCCCATAACCCCTGACACCCATGCTAATCAAGAATCTATCAATGTCTGCCTTGAAAATATTCCTTGACTTAGCCTCCACAACCATCTGTGGCAATGAATTCCAGAATTGACAAAATTAATTTCTCCTAATCTCCTTTCATCCTTTTACTCTGAGGCCATGTCCTTTGGTCCTAGATTCTCCCACTAGTGGAAACATCCTCCCCACATCCACTCTATCCAGGCTTTTCACAATTTTGTAAGTTTCATTGGGGTCCCCTCTCATCCTACTAAACTCCAAACCAAACATCTTGTGCTGCACAATTCCATATGTTTGATTATAAATTGTTCAAGAAAAAAAAAAAGTTAATATTAGAGTCATAGAGCGTGGAACACCTCGGCCCAACTTCCACACACTGACCAACATGTCCCATCTACATCAATCCCACCTGCCTGAGTGGATCATATCCCTCTAAACCAATCCCATCCATGTATCTGCCTGGATGTTTCTTAAACATTGCAATAGCACCTACAATTGGCTTCAGTAAAATTATAAATTGTCCCTAGTGTGTAGGATAGTGGTAGTGTACGTAGTGATTGCTGGTCGATGTGGACTCAAGGACCTGTATCTCTAAAGTCCGAAGAAAATCCTGCTTTCTACTCATATCCTTTGATTCCGTTAGCCCTAAGAACTATATCTATACTTTGAAAACATCCAGTGAATCGGCCTCCACTGCCTTCTGTGGCAGAGAATTCCTCAGATTCAGAACTCTCTGGGTGAAAACGGTTTTCCTCATGTCAGTCCTAAATGGCCTACCCCTTATTCTTAAATTGTGACCCCTGGTTCTCGACTCCCCCAACACCGGGATCCTTTTTCCTGCGACTAGTATGTCCAATCCCTTAAGAATTTGATATGTTTCTATAATATTGTCATGGCATGGAATGTAACTAAATATGGCATGGAACTTAATATGATGAAGAGAGCAATTGGCAAGATCATTCATACTTAAATGGAATCTTTAGGAAGAGCAAGGGGCTTCAATTTCCTTCTGCACTGTACATGGAGACTTTAGACTATTCCTATTACTGCCCCGAAAGGCTGACATTTATGTCAGGGAGTTAATGGCTTTGGAGATTGTATGAATATCATCATACAATTTCCCTTTATCGCTCTATGCTCCCCTTAATCTTTAATCTCTACCCATTCAATAAACTTGTCACATTGCCTGGGAAATGCAGAATTACTGAGAACATTAATATTCATCCATTAAAAATGCATCCCTTTCACCCAATTAAGATACTCAACAAAAAATTAACCTGCCTTTTGTTTGATGAAAGATTAATCATTTTTTTGAGCATTGTCAGCATTTTGGTTCATTTTGTAAGTCTAACATTTGGAGTCATTCCTTTAATTTTCACTTTTGCTGCTTTATTTTAACCTCATGAAACACCCAGTGGGCAGATTTTGGTGAGGGATGATCAATGCAGGTAACAGCCTTCAATTGAGGTAATAATCAGGGCACTTATTAATTTTGGTTCAATCCGTTTGTCTCAAACCTTGCATTTAATGCCATAAGTGGTCCATACACAGTGCGATGCGATAGAACGTTATTTATCCTAGGAGGGAGATTGATCCGCCAACAGTCATAAAACACAAAATATCAGAATCAGAATCACACTTAATTCGCCAAGTATGTTTTGCAACATACCGGGAATTTCATTGATATGACATTAAAGTGATGAGTGCAAAGGATTGGCGATGTGCATAGATTGGGGGGGGGGGGGGGGGGGGGGTCAGTCTCAGTCTACCCCATGACAGAAGGGGGAGGAATTGCACAGTTGAAGAGCATCCTCCCTTCCAAGACCACCTCCCATGAATCCTACTCCACCCCCTCCCCAGACGGAACCAACCTTCCCGATGAGTTTGTTAATCCAATTGCCATCCATAGCCTTCCATACACAAATATATACTCACTTAGTGTTGTCGATACGGACTCGGTGGGCCAAGGGCCCTGTTTCCACACTGTATCACTAAACTAAACTCAACCTTCAACAAAATTGATGCACAGAGGGATCTTTGAGTCCAAGTTCCTAGTTCACTAAGTTTGAGTACTTAGGGTGGTAAAGAAGGCATATGGTATGCTTGCCTTCATTGCTAGGGGCATTGAATATAAGAGTCAGGAAGTCCAGATGCAGCTCTCTAGGACTTTGGTTAGGCCACAGTTGGAGTATTGTGTGGAGGTCTGGTTGTCCCATTACAAGAAAGGTAAGGATGCTTTGCAGAGGGTGCAGAGGTGGTTTATCAAATTGCTGCCTGTATTAGAGGGTTTCAGCTGCAGGGTGAGGATGGATAGACTTAGATTGTTTTCTCTGGAACGTATGAGACCGAGGGAAGACTTGATAGATGTATATAACATTATGAAAGGCATAGATAGGATAGAACCTTTTTCCCAGGTTGAGAATGTCCAACATTAGAGGGCACAGCTATAAGGAGAGAGATGGAAACTATAATGGAGAAGTACAGGGCATGTTTTTACACAGCCTGGATGCACTGCCAGGGTGATGGTGAAGGCAGAAACCATAGTGGTGTTTAAGTTGCTTTTGGATAGGCACATGGATTAGCAGGGAATGGAGAGATATGGAACACTTGCAGCCAGATGAGATCAGTTCAGCTCGGCATCATGTTTGTCACAAACACTTTGGGCTGAAGGGCCTGTTCCCGTGTTATTCCCTATCGATCCATGACTTCATATATGTTCCTGTACTATGGACAGTTCTATGTTCTATCTTCCACACTCAATATTCTGACACAAAATACAATATTCACTAAAAAGAGCCATTGAATACTCCTAGGTAGACAAAAATGCTGGGGAATCTCAGCAGGTGAGGCAGCATCTATGGAGTAAAGGAGATAGGCAACATTTCGGCCCGTAACATTGCCTATTTCCTTCGCTCCATAGATGCTGCCTCACCCGCTGAGTTTCTCCAGCATTTTTGTCTACCTTTGATTTTCCAGCACCTGTAGTTCCTTCTTAAACATTGAAAACTCATTCCTACCCAAGTTATATGTTTTCCTTTTCTACAACATTTAATTTCATAAACCACAGTGTTTAGGGAGAGACGGGCAGCACAGTTGCCCAGCTGGTAGAGTTGGTGCTTCACCAGAGGTCCAGGTTTGACCTTAACCATCGGTGCTGTCTGCGTGGAATTTGCACGTTCTCCCTGTGACCATGTAGGTTTCCTCCAGGTGCTCCAGTCTCCTCCCGTGGATTTGGAGGATAATGGGCCTCAGGGAGCAGATGCAAAAGTAGGAATACACAGAACTAGTGTGAACGGATGATCGATGGTCAGCATGGACTCGGTGGGCCGAAGGGCCCTTTTCCATGCTGTATCTCTCTATTAAGTATAAAATATCATGAACAAAATGACTGTTGGGTCTTCGTTCCAGAGAAATAGCTAGAGCTAAGGAGGCACATTCTTGGTACTTTTCCAAACTAGTGCAGAGTGTGTCAACTTACTAGGAGACGCGACTGAGACCATAAATTCACAGGATGCCCATTTCTCACAGCTCTCTCCGAGATGTAACATGTTGATGCAGTGTTACCAATGGCACTCCATCAAGACTTTAACTGGTACTGCAATCCTTGACAAAACTGCTAATGAAGGCCATTAATAACTGTGCATGGGGTGACGGAACACTCCTCCTTTGCAAATAATGCAAGGTCTTGTTTTTGCATCCCTGGAAGAGAGTAGGTACATTTTAAATTTGCTGAATCATATTTCGAAAAAACTGGCACATTTTCAACTTGTCAGATGTTACGCCAATATGGTGGTCGAGAGAGCACATCAATTTATCTAATTTCTTAGACTTTAGACTTTGGACATGCAGCGCAGAAACAGGTCTTCTACGCCCAACCGAGTCCATGCCGACTAGCGATCCCCACACACTAACACTATCCCACGCACACTAGGAACAATTTTACAAGTTTTACCGAAGTCAATTAACCTACAAACCTGTATGCCTTTGGAGTGTGGGAGGAAACTGGAGCACCCGGAGAAAACCCACGTAGAACATACAAACCCCATACTAGAACACCTTTAGTCAGACAGTATCTCTGGAGACCATGATTGGTGATGTTTCAAGTCAGATCCCACCTTGGGTAATATTGCAGATCGGGACCCTTGGAAGACCCGAATCATCATCTATCGATGTTCTCCATGGAAACTATCTGATCTTTAAGTTACTCCAGCATTTTTGGGCCTTTCCTTGGTAAACCAGCATCTGCTGTTCCTTGTTTTTACATTTCCAAATTAGATGCGATGCGTAAGGGTGGATAATGCTGAATTTTCCCTTACAGCCCATATCTAGTGGGCTTTTTCCTCTTGGAAGCAAGAATGTTTATCCCTTGCCTGTTCTTATGGTACCCAGCTTTCATCCACTAATGCTCCATCGGATCATGATGGGAAAACAAACTTTGATTGGCATCCTCTTTCTTCATGAGTTCCCTCTGTAACTGCAGAATCCATCAATCTCCTTTCAAAGAGGAATTACATTCAGACATCTTGTCCTTGGCACATCCACCCGACATAATTAGTTGGGAAGTTCAGGATAACATGTGAGTGCAAGGGTTAGGTAGAAAGCTAAAACTCTCAGGATTCTGCCAATTCAAAATTCTAGCTCGTAATGCAACAAACGGCAGTCTAAACTTTAGTCCCGCTTTTCATTCTCCATTGTGGCTTGGTTACAAATATTTCCATTAAAATGTAAATTACGATGTAGACATTTTAATGTTTCAATACTTCACGTGGTGATGAGTACTAAATAGAGTTGAGGTTAAAGTCTGGCGCACCAGTAGGGCAAAATAAAGGAGATTTGTTTTTCGTCGGGTATTGATATGTGAGCTGAGGTTATCTCATGTTAAGACTGGTTGATTGAAAAAAAACTAATCAATTTCCCATGCTATCACCTTACATTTCCATCATCTCAAAGAGCATATTTTCGTTTTGTGAAAGAGTCAACATTTACTTTGAACTATCGAACAATTCTTTAAAAATATTCTATTCTACTTTCTTTTCCAAGAATATTGGCCCCTTTCATCTCTCGTTTTCACACCTTACTCTTCCATATTTCTATGTCTCTATCTCCCCTGACTCCCAATCAGAAGAAGGGTGTTGACCCAAAGCATCACCCTTTCCGTCTATCCAGAGATGCTCCAGCATTTAGTGTGTGTCTATTCTACATAAACTGTGCAAGGAGTACCAGCCTTCCCGCATAATATTGTAGGAAGGAACTGCAGATGCTGATTTAAAGCAAAGATCGACTGGAGTAACTCAGCGGGACAGGCAGCATCTCTGGATATAGGGTATGGGTGACATTTTGGATCGAGCCTTCTTCAGACTGAATCTGGGGAGAAAAACCTTTGGCTTCCTCTCTCTCTCTCCATCCCTCCCCCATTCCCAGTTCTCCGACTAGTCTGACTGTCCTCGTTTACCCATTTTTTCTCTTTTTGCTTTGCTGTTACTTTCTCCGCATGCGCGGTAGATTGGGAACACCGTTTGATCAGAGAATGGTGACGCAGAGCTTGTGCAGTATTCGGCCAGGATGCTGTTTATAAGGCTGCAGCCATTTTATGTAAGTTAGGGTGATGTAGCATGTTCAAATTTATTTAGTAAATTACTGTTTAATTACTTACTCTGCTGTTGTTATTGTTGTAGGCAATACATAACAAGACTCTATCCATAACATTAATGAAGAGCAAAAGTAACTGCAGACATTCGAAGGCAAATGAAAGTAAAGAGTGCCGGAAATACTCAGCGGGTTACGTAACATCTATGGAGAGAGAAACAGTTAACATTTTAATTTGATGACAACTAACAACTTGAAAAATCATTGACCAAAAATGTTAACTTTATTTCTATTTCCACAGGTGCTGCCTGCATGAGAATATTTTCAGCATTTTTTGCTTTTATTAATCTTTGTAAAATGCTTTGCAACTTCCTGAGGTGGTGAAAGATGCTAAAGAACACAGATTTATCTTTATAGATTTAGTGTACATGAGGAAAACAGATAATGAGGGAATAGAAAAGTTGGTCATAATATGGATCTTATATTATCTTACTATGTCCACATTTTTGTGCTATTCAAGATAGAATTTAGTTTTAGTTTAGAGACACAGTGTGGAAACAGGCCCTTCTGCCCACCGAGTCCGTGCCGACCAGCGATAGCTCTACGCTAGCACTATCCTACACACACCAGGGACAATTCACATGTATACCAAGCCAATTAACCTACAAACCTGTACATCTTTGGAGTGTGGGAGGAAAACAAAGATCTCGGTGAAAAAAGAATACACGTCACGGGAAGAACGTACAAACTCAATTCAGACAGCGTCCATAGCCGGGATCTAACCTGGGTCTCTGGTGCTGTAAGACTCTACCAATGCGCCACCATGCCAAGGGTGGACAATGTTGGATTGTTATCTTTAGGGCATTTAATGTGGACCAGAGACCTGACAAAAGTATATAAAATTATAAGAAGCATGGATAGGGCAGAACCTTTCTCCCAGGGTGGAAATGTCAAGGATGAGAGGGCACCGTTTAAAGTGATTGGTGCGAAGTTTTAAGGGGGCGTGTGGAGCAAGTTTTTTACACAAAGTGGTGAGTGTGTAGAACATGGCGGTGGTGGAGGGAGTTATGCCAGTGGCATTTAAAACTCCTTTAAACCGGCACATGGATGGATGGATATGGATTACATGCTGACAGAGGAGATTACCAGGTTTATTAATGGGTTTACTGAGGCCATTTGTAGCCTGGTTGCTCCTGATCTTTTCTTGCATCCAGGCCTTTACCCGTCAACCCCCCCACCCCCCCCTCCCCCCCGCCTGAAGAAAGGTCCCATCCAGTAACGTTTTTCTTCATTGATGCTGCCTGACCCGCTGAGTTACTCCAAAACTTTGCGTCTATCTTTGAGATTAGATCGACTTTGCATCATGTTCAGTATAGACATTATGGGCAGAAGGGCCTGTCCCTGTATGGTATATTCGATATTCTGTTCCAATATCCTTCTCTTAGGTGCATCCTATCTCAGAATTGTTTCTGAATTTTTGATGATGCAGATCCTTTCATTGCAGTGTTGTGAACATCTGCAGAGGAAAGGAACAGAATGAACAGAAGGTAAAGGAGGTCTGGGAACATGTTCCCTGGGCATGACCCTTGGCACAGAGGTACACTCACTGGTATCTGGTTTGGCCATGTGTGGTGTTACGTCAAAATGAATTACATGCGAGGCTGGATGCATGCGCGCTGGTTTCAAGTATTCCCTGCTGAATTCAGACAATATTCAAACCTGCAGAAAACTGAATCAACGATGGCTCATGTTACATTATGGCTGTAATGGCATGAATGGCTCCTACAATTGCTATCTTATTTTGACATTTGAATAAAGAACTTTGGGGTGGCACGGCAGTGCGCCTTACAGCGCCAGAGACCCGGGTTTTATTCTGACTACGGGTGTTGTCTGTACGGAGATTGTATGTTCTCCCCGTGACCTGCCTGGGTTTTCCCTGGGTGCTCCAGTTTCCTCTCACACTCTAAAGATGTACAAGTTTGTAGGTTAATTGGCATCGGTAAAGATTGTAAATTGTCCCTAGTGTGTAGGATAGTGCTAGGGTATGCAGATTCCTAGTCGGAACAGACTCAGTGGGCTGAAGGGCCTGAATCCGTGCTGTGTCTCAAAACTAAACTAAAACTGAAAATGCATCAGTGAGAATTAGGTGAGAACCATGTGCTAATTAATGGATGTAAATATTTCAGAATTATCAGACATGACGTACATTTGGCAGACGTTGATCAGCTTCTTCAGCCTAATGTTTAGTTCACAAATTATTTCAAATCTAATCTATTATAACTGTGAATGCATCATGAACTTTTGATTAGGTGCCATACTAGACGATGTTACAATATATTCAGATCATAAGATATACAATTATATAAAATTATCAAGGGTCAAGAGACAAGAGTATTTAATTGTCATATGTCCCGGATAGAACATTGAAATTCTTACATGCAACAGCACAACAGGAATGGTGGTGGAACAGCAATGGCAGGAATGTCTGGGCATAATCAGGAAGACGCAGGATCATTTCATTCCAAAAAGGAAGAAAGATTTTAAAGGGAGTAGGAGGCAACTGTGGCTGACAAGAGAAGTTAAGAATAGAATAAAACTAAAAGAAAAGATGTATAACACAGCAAGGAGTAGCCGGAAGCCAGAGGATTGGGAAACTATCATAGGCCAACAGAAGGAAACAAAACGGGCAATACGGGCTGAAAAGATGAAGTACGAGGGGAAGCTGGCCGGGAGTATAAAGAAGGACAGTAAAAGCTTCTTTGGATATGTTAAGGGAAAAAGTGTAGCAAAGTCTCCCTTGAAGGCAGACATGGGTGAAATAATTACGGGCAACAAGGAAATGGAAGAGTTGCATAGGTACTTCGGATCTGTCTTCACTAAGGAAGACACAAATAATCTCCCGGATGTACTGCAGGACAGAAGGGGGAAATGGGAACTGAAAGAAAGTTTCATTAGGCGAGAAATACTATTGGGTAGGCTAATGGGACGGAAGGATGATAAATCCCCTGGGCTTGATGGTCTATATCCCAGGGTCCTCTAGAAATAGTGGCATTTTCGAATGTTCAACAGGTTCAGGATCAGTTCCTGTGGATTGGAGGATAGCTAATGTTATCCCACTTTTCAAGAAAGGAGCAAGAGAGAAAACGGGGAATTACAGACCAGTTAGCTGACTTCGGTGGTGGGAAAGATGCTGGAGTCAATTATTAAAGAGGTAATAATGAGGCATTTGGATAGCAGTAAAAGGATTAGTCCAAGTCAACATGGATTTATGAAAGGGAAATCATGCTTGACTAATCTTCTGGACTTTTTTGAGGATGTGACAAGTAAAATGGTTGAAGGGGTGCCAGTGGATATAGTGTATCTAGACTTTCAGAAAGCCTTTGATAAGGTCCCGCATGGGAGACTGGTGACTAAAATTAGAGCACATGATATTGGGGGTAGGTGTTGACATGGATAGAAAATTGGTTGGCAGACAGGAAGCAAAGAGTAGGAATGAACAGGTCCTTTTCAGAACGGCAGGCAGTGGCGAGTGGAGTGCTGCAAGGCTCGGTGTTGGGGCCGCAACTGTTTACCATATATATTAATGATTTGGAAGAGGGAATTAGGGGCAATACTAGCAAGTTTGCGAATGACACAAAGCTGGGTGTCAGTGTGAACTGTGAAGAGGATGTTAGGAGGTTGCAGGGGGGACTGGATAGGTTGAGTGAGTGGGCAGATGCGTGGCAGATGCAGTATAATATAGATAAATGTGAGGTTATTCACTTTGGCAGCAAAAACAAGGGGGCAGATTATTATCTCAATGGGGTTAGGTTAGGTAAGGGGGAGGTACAGCGAGACCTGGGTGTCCTTGTACACTGGTCACTGAAAGTTGGCATGCAGGTACAGCAGGCAATGAAGAAAGCTAATGGAATGTTTGCCTTCATAACAAGAGGATTTCAGTACAGGAGTAAAGAGGTTCTTCTGCAGTTGTATAGGGCTCTGGTGAGACCACATCTGGAGTATTGGGTACAGTTTTGGTCTCCTAATTTGAGGAAGGACATCCTTGTGATTGAGGCAGTACAGCGTAGGTTCACGAGATTGATCCCTGGGATGGCGGGACTGTCATATGAGGAAAGATTGAAAAGACTAGGCTTGTATTCACTGGAGTTTAGAAGGGTGAGGGGCTATCTTATAGAAACATATAAAATTATAAAAGGACTGGACAAGCTAGATGCAGGAAAAATGTTCCCAATGTTGGGTGAGTCCAGAACCAGGGGCCACAGTCTTAGAATAAAGGGGAGGTCATTTAAGACTGAGCTGAGAAAAAACTTTTTTACCCAGACAGTTGTGAATTTATGGGTTATTATGGGTTTTACAGAGCACTCTGTTTACGTATCTGTTGTGCTGTAGCAAGTAAGAATTTCATTGTTCGGTTTCGGGACATAAGAAAATAAAACACTCTATACTCTTGACTTGACACTTCAACGTTGATATTCCAACATACTCGTGACTCGTGTGTTGTAGATAGTGGATTGTGAGGAAATGATTCTTTCAGCAGTGAATACCAAGCTCCTGAACTGTTCTATGGAGCACAGTACTTAGGCGGCTGAGTGAGTTGACTTATTTAATTGTGAGTCCCAAGAAGTGGGTGGTAGGTAGCCATAATGATGTCAAGGGCAGGCGGTTAGTCAGTCTTGTTGGAGATGGTTATGAGTTCACGTGACATTTTTTGGAGCTAATTCAAGTTGCCATTTGCCAACACATCCCTCTAATTCCACAAATTCACCACCTCTGACTCAATAAGTCATATGTTAACCTACTCATTACTGGGATCCTTCTCGTACACGTCCGATGGAGGTATCTGAGAATATACATAAACTGTATAATTTGTGTAACTGTTCTTCAGTTTGTTTTATGTGGAGGGAGGAGGGGGTGGGGGGGGGGGGGGGGGTCGGTGGAATCTTTTTTTTTCAGTTTCTTACCTTGCCGTAGATGTGATGTTTCTGGGGCGTGCCGCCGTTCGCTTTACGGCCCATCATCGATGGAGCTGGAGGCCTTGGGGACTTAATATCAGAGCCTAGGATCGCTCCAACTGTGGCCTGCGGATTCACCATCAAGAGCTCACAGTCTCGGGAGAAGCTCGTCGGGAGCTCTGACCAACGCAGAGGCTCGACCAGTCCTGAAGCTGGGTTCGATCACCCGGCACGAGGGAGCTGACATCGTCCCGATGCAGGAGCGGGATCGCCCCGACACGGAGGGCCCAAAACGCTGCCGACTACTGGAGTCAAGATCGTCCCATCAACGGAGGGCGCGAGGCCCCCGACTGTGGGAGAGCCAAGGGAAGAGATTGAACTTTTGTTCGCCTTCCATCACAGTGAGGAATGTGGAGTCTCTGTGGTGGATGTTTATGTTAAAATGTGTTTTGTGTGTTCCGTTGCTTTTTATTTGTATGACTGACTTATGAAATTCTTTGTATGTTGCAAAACATACTTGGCTAATAAAGTATTATTGTGATTGAGATTGTTGACCTTTCCAGCACCAACACATCTTCCTCAGACATGAGGCACAAAATTGCTCACAATCCTACAAATGCAGTCTGACCAGCACCTTGTAGAGCCTCAGCATTGCATCCCTGTTTTTGCATTATAGTCCTCTCAAAGTAAAAACTAGCCTTCTTTAATTGTTTGTCACCATTCAAAGCTAACTTTGACAGAACCGCAGAGCCTTCATCTGCACTTTGTTGTAGGATTTAATTTTAGTTTTAGAGATACTGTTTCGGAACAGGCCCTTCTGCCCTCTGAGTTCACAGTGCCCATCAATCACCCAGTCACATTAGTTTTACGTTACCCTACTTTCTCATCCACTCCTTACACACTAGGGGCAATTTTACAGAGGCCTATTAACCTACAAACCAGCACATCTTTGGGGTGTGGGAGGAAACGGGGAGCATCTGGAGATCAGGGACCTCTTCCCAGGGAGAATGTGCAGAGCACACAGGCAGCACCTGAGGTCGGGATCAAGGCCAGGTCTCTGGCACTGTGAGGCAGCCATTGTGCCAATTCATAGCTTTGCCGATTGCATACTGTTTCTACTATATGACCTGCATAAAGTCCTGTGTAGTAGCTTCATTAGGTCAGCATCTCATTCTTACATAGACCCACTTAACTAGTATTAAGACAGGAGTTTATCTCCACAGGGGCTGTGAGGTGGTTACACCTATCAACAAGATTTAAGATTCAAGAGAGTTTATTGTCATGTGTCCCAAATAGGACAATTAAATTCTTGCTTTTCTTCAGCACAGCAGAACATTGTAGGCATATAATAACTGCCGTTATTATCTAAATGGAGGCCGATTAGGAAAAGGGGAGATGCAGCGCGACCTGGGTGTCATGGTACACCAGTCATTGAAAGTAGGCATGCAGGTACATCAGGCAGTGAAGAAAGCGAATGGTATGTTAGCTTTCATAGCAAAAGGATTTGAGTATAGGAGCAGGGAGGTTCTACTTCAGTTGTATAGGGTCTTGGTGAGACCACACCTGGAGTATTGCGTACAGTTCTGGTCTCCAAATCTGAGGAAGGACATTATTGCCATAGAGGGAGTGCAGCGAAGGTTCACCAGACTGATTCCTGGGATGTCAGGACTGTCTTATGAACAAAGACTGCATAGACTCGGTTTATACTCTCTAGAATTTAGGAGATTGAGAGGGGATCTTATAGAAACTTACAAGATTCTTAAGGGGTTGGACAGGCTAGATGCAGGAAGATTGTTCCCGATGTTGGGGAGGTCCAGGACAAGGGGTCACAGCTTAAGGATAAGGGGGAAATCCTTTAGGACCGAGATCAGAAGACATTTTTTCACACAGAGAGTGGTGGGTCTCTGGAACTCTCTGCCACAGAGGGTAGTTGAGGCCAGTTCATTGGCTATATTTAAGAGGGAGTTAGATGTGGCCCTTGTGGCTAAAGGGATCAGGGGGTATGGAGAGAAGGCAGGTACAGGATACTGAGTTGGATGATCAGTCATGATCATATTGAATGGCGGTGCAGGCTCGAAGGGCCGAATGGCCTACTTCTGCACCTAATTTCTATGTTTCTATGTTTCTATTCATTCCAAACAAAAAGGTTTGGGTGTACAAGCAGATATCCAAACAAGAAAAGATGGATGATGTTGGATGACCCTTGATTAACTCACATTCACATGTGCAGTTAGACTTTTCAATGGGACACTTTGTTACTGTCTAACAACGGATTGCCGTAGGACACTTTATGGCACGCATCTATCTCAAAGATGCATATTATTCAGTTCCCATTCACAGAGTTCACTGGAGATATTTGAAATTTAGCTGGATGGGCAACGATAGCAGTTAAAGCGTTGCGAAATGGGCTAACTTCAGCTCCCAGGTTGTTTACCAAATTACCAAGCCAGTGCTTGTGCTGCTCGACGTTCGAAAATACATATTTATGGCCTATCTGGATGATATTCTAAAAATGCTGAATCTTGCTAAATTAGCTGTTTCAGCCGCAAAACTAATATTTGAGAAATTGAGGTTTCTCATCCATCCAGTTAAAATTAAGTTGATACCAACTAGAGTTATAGATTGACTTCGCCCTGGGGCAAGAGATTAGAATTAATGGAAGCTTGTAACTATCTTGTTGTTTATTTATCAAGTGGCCAGTGTAATTGGCAATTTAGTGGCTGTGTTTCAGCTGCATAATTGGGGCCTTTGCATTATCAGAACTTAAATCATGCAAAGGAGCAAGCCCTCAAGTACCGTGTAGGTCATTGTTAACAGATCTATGCTATTACCAGCTGAAGCTTCAAGTCACAATGATGGACAATCAGTACTCAGCATTGCTCCAGTACTTTTGGTCATTTAACCTTCAGTTATGTTACAAACTGATGTTAGTGCTCAAAGATGGGAAATTACTATCCCATCTCTAGTCGCATAGGCGGATGGGATGTGCAGGAGTTACTAATTCCTCAGTTATGTGGTATCAACTACCAAAATCACTAGGTGCATTCTATGGGTTAAAGGTTTATTGTGCGAATATGCATATCTGCGTGCTCACCTACAAGTTGACACACTACGGTGGTGGCATATATTAATCACATGGGTTTAATCAAGCTAATATCCTGTGATAGTTTACCTAACCTCATTTGGCGCTGGTGTATCATCAAGTAAATCAATGACAACGCAGAATGGATGTTGGATCACAAAGTATTTAATGACATTGGGGATTGATGGAACACCAAATATCGATTTGTTTGCATCTAGTCTCAATCAACAGTTTTTATTGTAACTCCTCATAAAACAAAGATCCAACTTCAAACTGGTAAGATCTCATTTAATCTTACAATTGAAGTTCAGATTTTTGTTTGAGTTGAGTTTAATAGTCTGATGGCTGTGGGTAAGAAGCTGTTCCTGAACCTGGATGTTGCAGGTACCTTCTACCTGAAGGCAGCGGAGTGATGAGTGTGCGGCCAGGATGGTGTGGATCCTTGATGATGCTGGCAGCCTTTTTGAGGCAGCGACTGCGATAGATCCCCTCATTGGTAGGGAGGTCAGAGCCGATGATGGACTGGGCAGCGTTTACAAATTTTTGTAGTCTTTTCCGCTCCTGGGCGCTCAAGTTGCCGAACCAAGCCATGATGCAACTGGTCAGCATGCTCTCTACTGTGCACCTGCAGAAGTTCGAGAGAGTCCTCCTTGACTCTCCGTAATCTACTCATGAAGTAGAGACGCTGATGTGCTTTCTATATAATTGCATCAGTGTTCTGGGACCATGAGAGATCTTCAGAGATATGCACGTTGTTTTCATAGAGTAATACAGTGTGGAAACAGGCCCTTCGACCCAACTTGCCCACACCAACCCACATATCCCATCTACAGTAGTCCCACCTGCCTGCTTTGGCCCGTATCCCTCTAAACCTGTCCTATTCATGTACCTGTCTAATTGTTTCTTGGACATTGTGATAGTCCCTGCCTCAACTACCTCCTCCAGCAGCTTGTTTCATGCACCCACCACCCTTTGTGTGAAAAAGTCACCCCTCAGATTCCTATTAAATCTTTCCCCGCTCACCTCTGTCCTCGAATCCCCTTCTCTGGACATAAGACTCTGTGCATTTACCCGATCTATTCCTGCTGTACACTTGCCACAGGTAAATTGGTGAGGATAAGGCCAGGTAGATTTGTGTTAGTTACCTCATTATCTCAGACCTTCAAGATGGACAACATGTTCAATGCTGATTCTGCCAAGCTGCTCTTGTTGATGAACTAATGAAGTCACCGTGGGTGGCACAGTGGTGCAGCTGGTAGTGCTACTGCCTCACAGAACCAGAGACTCAAGTTCAATCCTGACCTTGCGTGCTGTCAGTGTGGAGTTTGCACATTCTCCCTGTGACCACCTGGGCACCAGTTTCCCCCCGTCCCAATGATTTGTGAATTGTAGGTTAATTGGCCTCTGTAAATTGCCCCTGGATGTTCATAAGTTATAGTAGCAGAATTAGGTCACTTGGTCCATCAAGTCTACTCCGCCATTCAATCACGGCTGATCAATCTCTCCCTCTCAACCCTATTCTCCTGCCCTTCTCTCCATAACCGCTGACACCCGTACTAATCAAGAATCTTTCAATCTCTGCCTTAAAACTATCCATTGACTTAGCCTCCACAGCCTTCTGTGGCAATGAATTCTTGTGTTGTGATGTGAAAGGAGTGGATGAGAAAGTGGTAACATAGAACTGGTGTGTGAAGGTGATCGATAGTTAGTGTGGACTCGTAGGGCAGAAGGACCCGTTTCCACACTTTATTACTAAACTAAAATTAAATCTGCCCAGAGTACATTCTGCATCTTTGCCACTCACACTGTTTTCCCCATTAATTCATCAGTTGAGGAAGCTGATCTTTAGTTTAGAGATACGGCACGGAAACAGGCCCTTCAGCTCACCGGATCCACACCGACCAGCGATCCCCGCTGACTAACACTAACCCACTGGAGCCAATTTTACATTTATACAATTATACCAAAGCCAATTAACCTGTGCATGTTTCGATTGTGGGAGAAAACAGAAGATCCTGGAGAAAACCCACGTGGAGAACGTACAAACTCCGTACAGACAGCACCCGTAGTCAGGATCGAACCCAGGTCTCTGGCTCTACCGCTACGCCACCATGCCACCCTTATGAGGAAGTTTTAGTAGGCAAGTTTGACCTGTCGTGACTTTGCTGAATGCTGATTGGATGACCCACTTGTCCACAGCTCCAAACCATCAGAGATGTCAGTCTTCAGACAATTCCATTCTCTCTGCAGTTTACACCAAACTCATTTCTCATATGCTGTTTTTCCAGAATCCTCTAATTTAAAAAACAGCTCTATATCCCATCTCGTTATGGCTTCCTCATTAAAGCCAATGCCTTCTGGGGCTATAATATATTTTTAGTAGCATATAAAAAAAATGATGTGCGAGCTCTGTTTTAATGCATACATTTTGCATGAAAATGCACCCTGGACTGCAACAAGTAGATGTTTTCGTCGTGTTGGTACTGTATTGGCAACTTTTTTACTTGTAATACTAATACGGTTGTTATGGGTGGAACAATGGACACAAATGTAATTCTAATTTAAGACATTGAATGAACTAAACATTTGCACAGAGTAAATTTTTTTTCTGAAAATTAATTTTTAAAAGCTCTAATTTACTTGCAATATTGGCTTTCAAGTGATATAAATGTGTTACATAATAACACAGGCATGTTCCATTTAAGTAGCAATTTTGTTTTAGGTGCCATTGCCTTGCAAACACTTCTTGTGTCGTGTTGGCAGACACAGACAAAGTGCCTACGGCAGATACTGAGAAAATTCACATGTGTAAGTTTAGTTAGGTTTAGTTTAGTACAGAGATACAGTGAGGAAACAGGCCCTTTGGCCCACTGAGACCACACCGACCATCGATCCCCACACACACCAGCACTATCCTACGCACACTAGGGCCAATTTTACAATTATCCCAAGTCAATGAAACTACAAACTTGTACGAGTGTGGGAGGAGGATGGCAGAGAAAACCCACGCAGGTCACGGAGAGAATGTACAAACTCTACAGACAGCAGCCGTAGTCAGGATCGAACTAGAATCTTGAGTAAGGCAGCAACTCTACTGCTGCACCACAGTACTGATGTGTAAGGATTACACACCGCAGGTTCAGCCAGATAAGTTCATGTTCATGAGTTCTGGGAGCAAACTCAAGTCATTTGGAACATCAAGTGTACTCCACTATTCTATCATAGCTGATGATGCATTCGCTCTCAACCCCATTCTCCTGCCTTCTCCCTATAATGCCTGGCACCTAAGGCATCCAGATTGTTAATCAAAACCATATAACCATATAACCTGAAAGAAGAAACCACAACTTTGGGAGTTGACCCCCTTCTTCAGACTTAGGATTCGAGGCCAAATACCGGACCATATCTCAGAGGGGAATAGATAGGATGAATGCACAGAGTCTTTCCCCCAGGGTAGGGGAATTAAAAACATACGTTTAAGTTCATAAGCTCTAAAAGCAGAATTAGGCCATTTGGCCCATCAGGTCTACGCTATTCAATCATACCTGATCTATCTCTCCCTCTCAACCCCATTCTCCTGCCTTCTCCCCATAACCACTGACACCCGTACTAATCAAGATAATCGATGGGTGACCACCAGCAAGGGTGAGCTGACAATGCAGGAGTCCCCCGTGGCTATTCTCTTCCTTGGATTCTTTGGAGGGGTGGTCTTTCAGAGGAAAGCAGCAACAGCCAAATTAGTGTCACCAAGCCTGACTGTTGTGCAGCAGAGTAGGACTATAATGCAATAGGAAAGGGACTGCAGACATTAATTTGTACCAAAGGTAGACACTAGAGCAACTCAGCGGGTCAGGCGGCATTTCTAGAGAAAAAGGATACGTGACATTTCCGTGTGGGACCCTTCATTAGACTGATTGTAAGTGGTGGAGGGGAGGGGAGGGGGGGAACTTGAAGCAAGAAAGGACCTGACAAATCAGGGCTGGCAACAAATGACCTCACTTTGGATGATCAGCTATGATCATATTGAATGAATGAATGAAGAGTTTATTTCAGTCAAACATTAAAAATAACAGAACTTTACAATCTGTGTGAATATGAACCAACACTGTATCCATTTCACACAAGGTTCACTTAATCAATGACCGAAAAAGGAACAGGCTGAAGCCACAAAGCTTATTTTTGGCTATCCTATACAATCCATAAGATAAGATAGTGATACCTTTCTACACTTAGCCCTATTACCTACATTAGGTTGGTATATATTTTAGGATCACAATGCTATACAGAATATCAGCATTACAAAGAAAATGAAAAAAAGGTTGAATGGCGGTGCAGGCTCGAAGGGCTGAATGGCCTCCTCCTGCACCTATTTTCTATGTTTCCATGGCTCACGTTTCCAGATCCGAAGAAAGGTCCCCGACCTGAAACGTCGTGCTGGTTTCCCTCTCCACAGATTTTCCAGTTGTTTTTTGACATTTATCTCGGCTTGTGAGCTTGCTTTTGATTTATCTCACAGATGAATTAATGGTCTGCCCCATCTCTGAGCAACTGCCTTCCTCTCGGAGCAGCTGGTCCTTGTTATTAATGCCCTAATTAGGATGTTGCCCTGCGGCTGAGTGGCAGAAACCTGGAGAATTTAAGCATGTCTTGGTGTTCGCGGTAGCGTTGATTCCTAAAGCAACTACAATTTTGCAAACATTTTATTTCAAATTGTCGCTTCCCATCAAGTCAGCCTCGTCAGAGATTATCATTTCAATGTTAGAAAAATAGGGCTTCGTTGCTTATTTTGCACACTTAAAATTAAACTGAAATCTAATCACATGCAGCAAATTGCTCCCACAATCTCCTGTTCCGTTATATCCCACTGTACTGCAAGCATTTTGTACTCCGTCACTTACCTGTTCAATTTTCATTAAATTGAAGGACCCAGCAATATCTGTGAAACATGGTCTTTTATAATAACATTTACACATTTCACAAGTGAGAGCCTGAATGTAAGTTGTCTGGCAGATATCCCTCTCCATTTGAATTGTTCCCAAAGACTGAGCCAGATTCAGTTAATTTGTTAGCTGCAAAGCAGAATGTGTCCGGGCTAGCGAGACTGCGAGTTATTGATTTGCTTCTGGTTTTTAGCGAGTTCCATAATTCAGGTGCTGGAAAGCAATAGTTGCCGATCATTTTCACCTAATTGGGAAAATGATGCACTCTTGAAATTGAGGGATGCAAGCACTTAAATCTTTATATTAAATTATTACTTTGTTGTTTCCTTCAGTCGTGAGTTAAAAAAAAACCAAATCACACTATTTTCCACACAGCCAATTTAAGTTAAAATTGCCCAATATTGAGATTCCTATCTCAGATATGTTATTGCTCCATTTTATGGTTTCTAGAGCATGGCTATCGCAGTTATTAGTATTATTTATTTATCTGTTTGTTTTATATATAATGTGTTTTTTATTGTTCTGCATCACGTGTTTTACAGTGTACTATGTTTACACATCTGCTGTGCTGCTGCAAGTAAGTTCTGTTTACTGGCATGACAATAAAACACTCTTGACGTTACTTTTAGACTTTGGACTTGAGATACAGTATGGAAACAGGCCCTTCAGCCCGCAGAGCCTGCCGACCTGCGATCCCAGCACATTCCTGCACACTGGGGACAGTTTACAATCATACCAAGCATTTTTTACCGAGACCAGCGATCACTTGTACACTACACACTAGGTACAATTTATAATTTTTTAGTGAAGCCAATTAACCTATAAACCCGTACGCCTTTGGAGTGTGGGAGGAAACCGGAATACCCGGAGAAATCCCACAGTGGTCACAGGGAGAATGTAAAAACTGTGAGGCAGCAACTCTACTGCAGTGGCACTGCCCACCCCCTCTTGACTATTTTATTCACTGGGTGGCCAGTCCAGAATATTATTGCTCATTCTGATTACCCTTAAAAATGGATCATTTGTTTATGTCAACCATTAATGTAAGTACTACAACAGTGCTTTCGAGAAGGGAGTTCCAGGATTTTAACTGATGGTCCAGGAGGAAGGGGCAATAGAGTCTTGGAGATTACAGCAGTGAAAAAGACCCTTTGGCACGCAATATTCATGGCGTTAGTGATACCTTTCTACACTTAACCCTATTACCTACATTAGGTTGGTATATATTTTAGGATCACAATGCTATACTTGCAGGGAGCCCAAAGCTGATGGTGTTTCCATGCCCATGGCCTTTGGCCTTTGTCCTTTGGTTAGCTTGTTTGTTCCTCTTAGCTACGGCACATCAGCTTGACCTTGGTCAGATTAGTTTAGACTGTATGGCAAATGAAATTGCTCATATGTTGCAAAACATACTTGGCTAATAAAGTATGATTATGATGATTATGATGAGACACAGCGTGGAAACTGGTACCTCGGCCCATTGAGTCCGCGCCGACCAGCGATCCCCGCACCCTAACACTACATTAGACACATTAGGAACAATTTATAATTATACCAAGTTAATTAACCTACAAACCTGTACATCTTTGGAGAAGGCAGAAGAAAAATGGACAGATTTAATCACCAGCCAGTCGATCGAATGGCCTCTTGTCTTTTGTGATTCTGAAACTTTGAAACTATTTTAACCTTGCAGCAAAATTATTTCCACACAGTTCTGCCAACACAGCAAAGGTTTCTATCAAAGCTCCGTGGTAGTAGAACTGTAGATGGGGAGCTTGTAACACAATGAATAACCATATCCCCTTCCTGAGGTCAGACTGATGAAGTGAAGGTCCCCTCCCTTTCTCTCTCTCTCTCTCTCTCTCTTGTCAGCGTGAGCATAAATTTTGAAATAATGTCAAATCAGTTCCTCATGTGCTCAAACCCACAACGGCATCCTCCATAATTTAACACTAATGAGTATTAAAGTGTCTAATTTACTTAGGGAGACAAAGGGAACTGGTGCAGGAAATTCAAATTAATCCTTGCATAGCAAGCCAGCCCTTGATTAACCTCATACTAAGGCAACAAGAAAGCACACACTTTGCCGCAGGAGCACATGTAGATGCCAGCAAGTCTCCAAACATGGAAGCTGGCTTTATTTGGATTACAGCTTGTTTAGTCTATGAAAAAGAGAGGGTAAATTTAACGACGGAATGTGCTGATGCCACTGGTATTATGGACAAGACGTCAAGAGGCAAGAGTCATGATTTCTAGAATGATTTCTAGGTGAATTGATTGATTGATATTATATTGTGGATAGATACAAAATGCTGGAGTAACTCAGCGGGACAGGCAGCATCTCTGGAGAGAAGGAATGGGTGACTTTTCAGGTCGAGACCCTTCTTCAGACTCTATATTGTCACGTGTACTTGGTGGAGTGAAATTCTTTGTTTTGCATACAATACACGAGTATGCAAATAGTTGCTATGTAAAGGGCACCGATAAAGTTACAAAAGTATTCAATATAGTTTCACTGGTCGTCCTTCCCCCCCCACGCCGGGTTCCCCTTGATTTTCTCTCAGATCTTTGAGAAAATTGAAACCTAAGAATGACATTAGGAAACCAATAGTCCCGTTTCAGCTTGTCGAAAAGGGAAAGGATGGAAGAAACAAAAGAACCAAAGAGCATGTCAGTAAGAGGGTACAGATCTTGAGAAGATGGTTTTGCAGGGCTGATGTCAACTTGGAGACAATGGGGACCGCATTTGATCTCTAAAGTTCATAACTTATCATTAGAGCCAGGATTTTGCCATAAATGCCTTTTTTTTGATGATTTCACCAAGATAACGCCTTTTTCATGATCTAGTGCCTAAATCTAGTGCCTTTTTTTTTCAGTTTTGCTAAAAGGTCGTGCTATTTTCTCTGGTTGTACCATATTTCAATGACGTTTTCTACGTTAACACGTTAATATTAATGTTATTATGAATGTGTTAACACAGTATGAATTACAATAAAATTTCCACCACTGGGGCGAAACCAGGGGCGCCACCGTCGGTCGTTCATTCGTTCGTGCCGCTGCCCGCTGGTTCAGTATTCCCCACCATCTATTTATTGCTTCCAGTTTTCCAAACTTCCCACAAGCTACCACTTCCCTTCAGAAACGTGGCAAATCATTAGTGAATAACTTGCAGGTTTTCAACAAAGTCACTGACGATATTCGTAAAGTTCCTGGTGATGTAGGTAAAGACATACAAGGAAAATGTGAGAGAGTGATTTTAGTGAACAAAGGTCTTGAAGAAATTCAAAACATAGCTAAAGTTCTCAAAGGTAGTTGTAATGTAATGTTTAGAAGGATGAGGGGGAATCTTATAGAAACATATGAAATAGTAAGATTAAATGAGAACTTACCAGTTTGAAGTTTGATCTTTATTTTATGAGTCGTCGAATTGCGGGACTACGTGAAGAACCCCGTACAGCCGTCCGTGCGGCAATCTTCAAAGCAACGGTGTGAAATCACAGCTAATAGTGACTGAAGTATAATGGTAACTGCAAGTGGTCCCTTAATTATAGAGTAACACAGGTACAGTGCGTGGAACTTCTGGCCAGCTTTCATGCTGGCAGCAACCAGTGAACCACTACTGTCAATAAAGACATGGGATGCATTGTCGCCAAAACTATGAAACCTTGCTCGTTCTAATAGCTTGTGCTTCGCCCTCCAGGTTTCACCTATGGAAAAGTCTTACCTGAATAGAAGATTCGGCAGCCAACTGTAATGTCCCCCTGAGAGCGGTGTTCACTACATATGTGTTTGGGATGGTAACTTTCTTGCCAGGCATAGACCTCTGGCACATGCCCTGATCCCTTGGGCATGCTCTATGGCTATACCCTCAGACTTGGCGTTAAACTATACCAATCCCACATGCTCTCTTCTTACATGAGGGAGCCATAAAGCAGGCCTACTGCAAAGCCCTGCTGACACAATTTCCCATGTAGGGCCATTAGCAACAATTTGCAAAATAATGAAAGATTTACTTAACAACTACTGGAGCAGTAATGAACACTGTTTGTCCATCATCGTGACTTTATTAATTTCAGTTGGTGTTAACAATGACCTAGATGGCACTTAATAATTAACCATTTAACAAAATAACTGTTGCTCTACTTACACAGCTGAATTGCATCTATACAATTAACAATTAATCTAACGACTAGAACTGTTTTATAACAACAACTGTTACCAAAGTCTTATTGACTGCAATCTGTTGCCCAGGCCGGCATCATGGCCAATTGAATACCTAAACGTAAATCCCAACATCCTACAAGTCTATTTGATAGGAACTTAATCTAACTGGATAGAGGAGCCCAATTTCTCAAATATAGTTTGAGACTTAACAGTGGATTTTAGCATATATATAACCAGCGTTTTTTAAAACTAAGAATAGTTTTCTTTGAATGCTTTTTTGTCATCATTCTGTTATATTGCCTTATCCTAACAATGCCTCCTCATCCCCCATGATCACTGTAAATGGGAATACCCTACTAAACTGCTATTCCCATAAAGCAGGCAAGCAAGGTACCACTGGCGCCCATGAAGCAGCCCTTCCCATAGGCCAGTATTTGCCATAGATTTGGTGTTCTCATGGAGCAGCCCTGAGCAAAGGTGCTGCTGGCATAACCTCTCCAATAGGCTAGCCTGCCATAGTTTGTCATCCCCATGAGCAGTCCTGAGCAAAGGTACTGCTGGCACAGCCTGTCCATCAGGCTAGCCTGCCATAGCTTGGCATCCCCATGAGCAGTCCTGAGCAAAGGAACTGCTGGCATAGCCTTTCCCATAGGCTGGCACTACCATAGTTTGGCATTCCCATGAGCAGCCCTACCCAAAGGTGCTGCTCTCTAAATTAATTCCCAGGGGTGAAACCTCCCAACGTTCCTAATTGTACTGACTATTTTTGTCAGTTGTCCCCATATCCTGGGGATTATTGTAGTTTGGGAACCCCATAGGTGAATTTCCCTTCCCCAGGAATCCATATAAATATATAATATTACCAGCGGTACCCTCCTGGCACGCCAGCTAATCATTTATGTGAGTTAACCCCATGTGCTGGCGACTACTGCGGTCTGGGAACCGCATATACTTGAGTTTCCCCTGCACCGGGAACCCAGGCTGAGCATTCAGGTCCGTTAAGCCCCATCTCCGAGGGACTACTGCGGTCTAGAACCGCACTATTGTTGGGTTTCCCCTCCCCGGGAACCCAACTTGTGGAGTCACTGACCGCGTTATCAGTGACTCCGATCGCGAACCCGACTTTCCTAGCTCTCCGCTTCCACGGTCGGACCAGGGTTTTCCCCGAAAGCCCTAGGCTGGTTCCCTCGTCGGCCATCGCGAACATCCCGCAAAACTCCGGAGGTTCCTGCAGGAGACCTAGAACAGGTAAGAAATAGCGCTTACCTGAAACGTTTTTAGACTTACCGTTGGAGGAGCTGCGCTGCACCACAGTCGCCTGCACAAAAGCGTCTGACGCAATGACGCATGAACGGCTGTACGGGGTTCTTCACGTAGTCACTCACATGACTCCGAAGTAAAATTATAAAAAGACTGGACAAGTTAAATGTAGGAAAAATGGTCCCAATGTTGGGCGAGTCCAGAACCAGGGGCCACAGTCTTAGAATAAAGGGGAGGTAATTTAAGACTGAGGTGAGAAAAAACGTTTTCACCAAGAGAGTTGTGAATTTATTTATGGAATTCCCTGCCACAGAGGGCAGTGGAGGCCAAGTCACTGGATGGACTTAACAGAGAATTAGATTGAGCTCTAGAGGCTAGTGGAATCAAGGGATATGGAGAGAAAGCAGGCACGGGTTATTGATAGGGAACAATCAGCCATGATCACAATGAATGGCACTGCTGGCTCGAAGGACCAAATGGCCTCCTCCTGCAACTATTTTCTATGTTTCTATGTTTACAATGCACAAGATATTGACATGAACCCAGAAAAACCCACGCAGGTCACGGGGAGAACATAGAAACAGACAAGCGCCCGTAGGCAACTCTACCGCTATGTCACCGTGCCGTCCATTATTCAGTTGCTCAATAACTTTGTCGCCCCTTCTGTAAACATCTTATCAAGGACAGGAAGGGGAACTGAAATGGAATGTGCTTCTAATCCTCCCTTCAATTCACTTCCCCGAGCTAGAAAAGCTTAACTCAGGTCAGAGTTAAGATTGCCTGAGACTCCAGTGAGATTATTGGATTCTGAGCAGCACATTTACAGATGGTTGCTGCTATCTTCATATCAGTGACTTCACCATCTGTTTAGGAATTTTGTTTAAAAAGGTGGTACCTGGGAAAATCGCCCAATTATCTTTAACTGGTCGGATTGAAACCAGCTTCTCTGCTGACTATAAATTATACAGGACCCTTCCTCTTGCAATCGCTTCATTTAAAGACAGCAGCATGGTGGAACAGTGGTTGAGTTGCTGCCTCAGAGTGCGAACGATCTGGGTTCGATCCTGACAATGGACGCTGTCTGTATGGAGTTTGTACGTTCTCCCCGTGACCTGCGTGGGTTTTCCCTGGGGGCTGGTTTCCTCCCACACTCCTAAGACATACAGGTTTGTAGGTTAATTGCCTTTGTATAAATATAAATTGCCCCTCCTGTGAGTAGGGCAGTGTTACCATAAGAAATTCTTGCCATAGAGGGAGTACAGAGAAGGTTCACCAGACTGATTCCTGGGAAGTCAGGACTTTCATATGAAGAAAGACTGGATAGACTCGGCTTGTACTCGCTAGAATTTAGAAGATTGAGGGGGGATCTTATAGAAACTTACAAAATTCTTAAGGGGTTGGACAGGCTAGATGCAGGAAGAGTATTCCCGATGTTGGGAAAGTTCTGGGCAAGGGGTCACAATTTAAGGAAAAGGGGGAAGCCTTTTAGGACCGAGATGAGAAAAACATTTTTCACACATTGAATCTCTGAAATTCTCTTTCACAGAAGGTAGTTGAGGCCAGTTCATTGGCTATATTTAAGAGGGAGTTAGATGTGGCCCTTGTGCCTAAAGGGATCAGGGGGTATGGAGAGAAGGCAGGTACGGGATACTGAGTTGGATGATCAGCCATGATCATATTGAATGGCAGTGCAGGCTCGAAGGGCCGAATGGCCTACTCCTGCACCTATTTTCTATGTTTCTCTGTTTCTATGTTAATGTGCTGGTCGGCGCGGACACGGTGGTCCGAAGGGCTAGTTTCCGCGCTGTATCTCTAAACTAAACTAAATGGGTAAATGATCAGACTTCAGATCCTACCTGATTAAACATGCCGTGTACTGTACAGAAATTGTGTATGCAAGAATTTCATTGTCCTATCTGGGACACATGACAATAAACTCTCTTGAATCTTGAATATACTCCACCCTGTGTTGTATGGGGCCACAACTACCACAACTTGTACATCAACACATTTAATCGTGATCCATAGTTGATAGTTTACTCTCAAATATCCTCAGAATGTCTGTGAAGTTTTGGATTGATAGCGAACTAAAGAACAACTTAAAGTTCAGAGAAGCATACTTATGCCACCAAAGCTTGCCTTCTTAGTCATAGATTCATACAGTGTGGAAACAGGCCATTTAGTCTAACTTGCCCACACCGATCAACATGCCCCATCTACACTAGCCCCGCCTGTCTGCATTTGGCCCATAACCCTATAAACCTATCCTATCCTAATTTAAATGTTTCTTAAACGTTGTGACAGTACCTGCCTCAACTACCTCCTCCAGCAGCTCATTCCATACACCCACCACCCTTTGTGTGAATAGTTACCACTCTAGTTCATCACCCTGAAACATGTGCCCTCTGGTTTTCGATTCCCTTATCTGGGCAAGATCTGTGTTTACCCGATCTATTCCTCGCACGATTTTGTACACATCTATAAGATCACCACGGCCATGGTGGTGCAGCGGTAGAGTTGCTGCCTCACAGTGTTTGCAGAGCTGGAGACCCGGGTTCGATCCCTACTACGGGTGCTGTCTGTACGGAGTTTGTATGTTCTCCCCGTGACCGGCGTGGGTTTTCTCTGTGATCTTTGATTTCCTCCCACACTCCAAAGACGTACAGGTATGTAGGTTAACTGGCTTGATGTATGTGTAAATTGTCCACAGTGTGTGTAGGATTGTGTTAGCGTGCGGGGATCACTGGTCGATGCATACTCGGTGGGCCGAAGGGCCTGTTTCTGCGCTGTATCTCCAAAACAAACTGAAGCTGAAACTAAAAACACCCCTCATCCTCTTGCGCTCCAAAGAATAGTAACAAAGCTAGGATTCCCTTGCTGCGACCATTCACAGCCTTGCCGCTCCTAGCTGCCACTCCTGCTCTGATCTCCAATTCAAGTGCACAGACCATTCACTGGCTGGGCTTTTTAAGGTTCCTGTGCTAGTCCTTAATTGTCCCAATGCTGTTGCATTTATAGAAATGCTGGAGTAACTCAGCGGGACACACAGTTACTCCAACATTTTGTGTCTATTTTCAGTGTAAACCAACATCTGCAGTTCCTTCCTGCACATTACATCTGAAGGAGGGTCTCGACCCTAAACATCGCCTATTCCTTCTCTCCAGAGATGCTGCCAGTCCCACTGAGTTACTCCAGCATTTTGTGCCTATCTTCGGTTTTAGCCATCATCTGCAGTTCCTTCCTACATTCATAACCTGGTTTTGTTGGATAGTTCAAGTGATTCACTCTCTCTGATTGATTGACAGACAACATGGTAACAGGCCCTTCAGCCCATTGAGTCCATGCCGACCACCGATCACCCCTTCACAATTGTTCCATGCTATTCCACTATCGCATCCACTCCCAACACACCAGGAGCAATTTACTGAGACCTATCAACTTATAAACCCGCATGTCTTTGGGATTTGGGAGGAAACTGGAGGAAACCCACACGGTCACAGGGGTAAAATGCAAACTCCACACAGACAGCAGCCGAGGTCAGGATTGAACCTGTGCTGTGAGGCAGCAGCTCTACGCGCTGTGTTACCGGGCTGCCCTCAATATATTAAGATCCTTAGCATTTGTGCAAATCAATGTTTCATTTGTTATACTTTAAGTCCCTTGATCCTAATTCCTTTAGTAAACTGGGTTAACAGTGTCTATATAATTGTACACGCTGAGGGCTGCCTTTTTGCTCAACTGTTGAGATGAAGCCTCCTTGTTACTTCCTTGTAGCTCGATCACATTACACCAGGGATGAGCTTTGTTGCTGTTCTCAGCACACTTTCCATTGCAGCTAGATATTATCTGCAACAGTAGGAAATAAAACAGAACTTAATGAGGGCAATTTTAGCAAGTTTGACTAACCAGTGGGTTGTCTTTCTCTGCTTGTCACTGTATCTCGGTACACGTGACAATAAACTAAACACACCTCTGCCTCCAATCAGGTGTACACTATTATTTACTATTTTCTGATCAATAGGGTTGGAAAGTTATGCATAGTTTGAGGTAAATATTTCCTGCAGACATCAATTCTATTTCCTCTCCTTTTCTAACTTAGATGGTGCACCTTGGTCAGCTTGGGTGAACTGGGTTGAGGACACCGTTTCTGTCCTGTTTGACTCTATAACTTCCAGGGAGGCACAGTAGAGTGATGCAGCAGTAGAGTTGCTGCCTTGCAGCGCCAGGGACCCACGTTCGATCCCATCTGCACGTGCCGTCTCTATGGAGTTTATACATTCTCCCCGTGACCTGCGTGGGTTTTCTCCAGGTGCTCCGGTTTCCTCCTACACTCTACAGATGTACAGGTTTGTTGGTTAATTGGCCTTGGTAAAAAAATGGTGAATTGTCCATGGCGTGTAGATTAGTGCTTGTGTACGAGGTGATCACTCGTCGGCACGGACTCGGTGGGATAAAGGGCCTGTTTCTGCACTGTGTCTCTAAAGTCTCAAGTTAAGTTTAGTTTCATTTTGTTCAGAGATGCAGCATGGACACAGTGCCCTTCAGCCCACGCAGACTAGCGATTCCCCATTCAAACTGGTTCAATGCTGTCCCATTTTCACATCCATTCCCTACAGACTAACGGCAATTTGCAGAGGCAATTAATCTACAACCCACACATGTTTGGGGTGAAGGAGGAAACCGCGTGGTTACATGGAGAATGTGCGAACTCCACACAGACAGCACCCGAGGCTTTGCCAGCTGCTTCCCCTGAGGTGGAGCGTGCAATGCCATTGAAGCAGATGACTTTACCCTGCGTAGTGTTGAGCTTGCTCTGTGATATTGGAGCTCAACACCAGCACACACTGCACTCCTGACATGTCTCAGGGTGGTGGGAAAGCTGTAGAAATGTGAGAACGCACACATTTTCACATTTCAGGGACAGTTTCTTCCCAGCTGTCATCAGGCAACTGAACCATCCTCTCGCCAACAAGAAAGCGGTCCTGCCCTCTCATCTACCCCATCGGTGATCTCCAAGAAATCTTTAATCGGACATCACTGGGCGTTATCTTGCACTAAATGTTATCCCCTTTATCCTTGATCTGTACAGCTTGATTGTAACCATGTATAGCCGTTTTGCTGACTAGCACTCAATATAAAGCTCTTCAGTGTAACTCCGTACACTTGGACACCTCCAAGCTATCTTTAATCTGACTTTACTGGACTTTATCTTGCACTTTATGTTGTGCTTTTATCTTGTATCTATCTGTACTCCATCACTCCAAAGGTGTCCAGGTTTGGAGGGTAAAATTGTAAATCGTCCCAAGTGTGTGAAGGTTAGTGCTAGTGTACAGGGAATGCTGGCCAGCGTGGGCGAAGGGCCACTTTCCATGCTGGATCACTAAACTAAACTATACACTGTGGGCAGCTTGATTGTAATCTTGATAAGTCTTTTCACTGATTAGCTAGCACACAACAAAATGCTTTTAACTGAACCTTGGTACTCGTGACAATAATAAACTAAACTAAACTAATCTGAATTAAATTAAATTAAACTAAATTAAACCAAAGGAATAAATGTAACAATAAAGTATCCTTCATTCATAAAGGAGTCAATGAATTAGTAACTCGCTGCTGAATTTCTAAGTCACATTTGCAGAAACGGCAGGTAGCTGGTCCAATTGAACTAACATGTAAGAAACCCGTACAGTGTTCCTGGTTAAGCTTAGCAATGATGATAGTTCCATTGGGGAATTAACGTCAAGGGAAATTCGTTCGATTCCCTCTCATTAGATTTGCCTTGCATTTTTCTTTGTCAAATGATCAGCTTAACCCCTTGCTCTTGGCTGGATTTTGCTTTGAGTTGCACCAAACTGGTTCAGTATCCGTGGAACTGCAGAACATTGCTGACTGTAAACAGCAGCAAACAATTTGGAGTTGCCAATAACTTCATAAGTGACAGGAGCAGAGTTAGCCTGTCTCCTCCGTCATTCAATCATGGCTGATCTACGTAGGAAGGGACTGCAGATGCTCGTTTAAACCAAAGATAGACACAAAAATCTAGAGTAACTCAGCGGGACAGGCAGCATCTCTGGGGAGAAGGAATGGGTAACGTTTCGGGTCAAGATCCTTCTTCAAACTCAAATGGGTGACGTTTCTGATCGAGGCCCTTCTTCAGGCCTGGCTGATCCATCTTTCTCTCCTAACCCAACTCTCCTGCCTTCTCCCCATAACCTCTGACACCCGCACTAATCAAGAATCTATCTATCTCTGCCTTAAAAATATCCCTTGAATTGGCCTCCACATCCTTCCATGGCAATGAATTCCACAGATTCACCACCCTCTGACTAAAGAAATTCCTCCTCATTGTAAATAAACGTCTTTTAGTTCTGAGGCTGTGGCCTCTGGTCCTAGACTCTCCCAAAAGTGGAAATATCATCTCCACATCCACTCTATCCAGACCTTTTACTATTCTGTAAATTACAACGGGGTCCCCCTCATCCTTCTAAACTGCAGCGAGTACAGGCCCCGTGTCACCAATTTCTCATCATATGTGAACCCATTCAGGAATCGGAAGTTTCATCACAAATAAATGCTCTTCTTTTCCTCATTTTATCCTCATTTCCAACATTATTCTGGCCCGAGACCAGGTCCATAATTGCCAATTTCTTCCAATGCCTTGCCCAGGTGTCCCTTAACTCATTTGTGAGCCCAATAGTATGTGTCAGAAAATCATTCCACACCAAGGAGACCAATTCTGTATTTAGCCATAGTGCGTACATTTCCATCAGCAGTCACTGAATTGTATTCATGAAGCCGGTCAAATGCTATTCCTACAGCAATTATAATGCACCCACAGCCATCAGTATAGTTTAGTGATCAAACCCATCTCTGCAAATTACTCCTCAACTCACTGCTCAGACTTCAGGAGCTTACATTTACAAATGATGTTCCCACTAGTGGGAGAGTCTAGGACTAGAGGTCATAGCCTCAGAATTAAAGGATGTACTTTTAAGACGGAGATGAGGAGACATTTATTTAGTCAGAGGGTGGTGATTCTGTGGAATTCTTTGCCACAGAAGGCTGAGGAGGCCAAGTCAGTGGATATTTTTAAGGCAGAGATAGATAGATTCTTGATTAGTACGGGTGTCAGGGGTTATGGGGAGAATGGGGTTAGGAGAGAGAGATAGATCAGCTATGATTGAATGGTAGAGTAGACTTGATGGGCTGATGGCCTAACTCTACTCCTATTCCTTATGACTTCAAGTTCAAGTTCACATTTATTGTCACTTAACCAACAGTAAAATACAGTAAAGTACAGTAAAATGTGAGTTATCACACAGCCATACTGAGTGAAAAGCAACAATACACACAGACACATAAAATCAAATTTAACATAGACATCCACCGCAGTGGAATCCACATTCCTCACTATGATGAAGGCAATAAAGTTCAGTCATCTTCCTTGTTTGTTCATCCGCGGCCGGGGCCTTGGAGCCCTCCGCACGTGCCGCTACCGATGGTCCGATCTTCAAGCCCTCTTGTCGGGATGATCAAAACTCCGACGTTGGGATGGATCGGAACACTCTGCGGCATGGAGCTCCCGAGTCGGCTTCATCTTCCTGGAGCCCGCGGCTTCACGATGTTAAAGTCCACAGGCCCCACGGTCGGAGCTCCGCTGGCGACTCTCGGCAGAGGATCGCAGCTCCCGGTGTTAAAGCCTGCGCCGCACCCTCGGTTTGAAGCTCCGGGCCGGTCTCCAGGAAAGGCCTCACCACACCATGTTGTAGGCTGCAGGAGGGGACGGAGATGCGACACGGAGAAAATTTGCATCTTCATCGAAGTAAGTGACTGAACAAGGTTTCCCCCGATTCTCACCCCTCCCACCCCCCACATTAAAAAAAAACAAGAAACACTAAAACATACTTTAAAAACGTACTTAAAATAATAAAAACATTGAGGGGACTGACAGACTGTTGGCGAGGCAGCCACCTCAGTGGCGCCACCTAATGGATGACCTTACCCTGTTCCCAGCTCTGCAGTCTTGCCGATACTGTGAAATACTGTGGAAGCGCACACCTCCAGATTTAGGGACAATTTCTTCCCAGCTGTTATCAGACAACTGAATTGTCCTACCACAACCAGAGAGGAGTCCTGAACTAGTATCTACCTCTTTGATGACTATCCTTGATCGGACTTTGCTGGGTTTACTTTGCACTAAGGTTATTGCCTTATCATGTATCTATATCATATCTATACACTGTAAATGGCTCGATAGTAATCATTAGAGCCTGGATGTTTAGGCACTAAAAAATGCTGAAATAGGCAGGCAAAAAGGCAAAATAAAATTAGAAAAAAGGCACAAAAAAGGCATTTATTGACAAAAAAGGCATAAAAAGGCATGCATTTCCACCACCAAAATATGGTTAAAAATGATAATATAAAGTTATACTATATTAAATGACCAAAGTTGTCTGGTTGCACATAATTACTAGAATTTTTTCAAATTATCTGGTGTTAAACTGTGCCGTCTGTCAGACAGAATATGCTTCAGTTGTGGAAAACTTCTTTCTGCCTCACTGAGGTCACTGGTGCATACCCGAGACAAGCTACAGACTCTATATTCATGTCGCTATCTTGTGCATTACAACTGCCTTTGAGAACTTTAGCTATGTTTTGTATTTCTTTGAGATCTTTGTTAGCTAAAATCACTCTCTCACATTTTCCTTGTATGTCTTTACCTACATTGTCAGGAACTTTAAGAATATCGTCAGTGACTTTGTTGAAAACCTGCAAGTTATTCACTAATGATTTGCCACGTTTCTCAAGGGAAGTGGTAGCTTGTGGGAAGTTTGCAAAATTGAAAGCAATAAATAGATGGTGGGGAAGACTTAACCAGCGGGCAGCGGCACGAATGAATGAACGACCGATGGTGGCGCTCCCGGTTTCGCCCCGGTGGTGAAATTTTTATTGTAATTTATACTATGTTAACACATTAATAATAACACTAATATTAACATGTTAACGTAGAAAATGTCATTGTAATCATGGTACGAATAGAGCAAATAGCACGACATTTTAGCAAAAAAATGCTGATATAGGCACTCGATCGTGAAAAAGGCATTATCTTGGTAAAATCATCAAAAAAGTAATGAAAAGACATTGATGGCATTCATGGCAAAATCCTGGCTCTAGTGATCATGTATTGACTTTCTTCGGACTGGATAGCACGCAAAAAACCTTTTCACTCGGTACACGTGGCAATAAACTAAAATGAAACTGAATACTTTTAGTGAGTACAAAGTCCTTTTGTTGGGGGAGTCCAGAACCAGGGGGTCACAGTTTAAGAATAAGAGATAGGCCATTTAGGACTGAGATGAGAAAAACATTTTCACGCAGAGAGCTGGGAATCTGTGGTATTCTCTGCCACCGAAGGCAGTGGAGGCCAATTCACAGGATGTTTTCAAGAGAGTTAGATATGGCTCTTAGGGCTAACGGAATCAAGGGATACGGGGATAAAGCAGGAATGGGTACTAAGTTTAGATGACAAGTTGGGCCGAAGGGCCTGTTTCCATGCTGTATGACACTAGACCTCTTATGTGCCTATGTACCTTTGTTTTGCATTCAATCCTGTAAAATCATACTAAAGATAAGCGCAATTATACACAAATAAAACGGTGCAACCATTGTGGTGTAGTGGCGGATTTAACCGAGACAGTAAACAAACAGTCGCTACGTTTTTTGGTGTCAACAAAGTTTCAAAGTTCTTAACGGCACATCCTTGACCTGGCTCCATCTTTAAATCTTCCCTTTGTCCAGCATCCACCGCCAGAGAATTCCAGGGATACGAGTCGGAGGAGGTGGGGCTGCACAGTGGCGCAGCAGTAGATCCACTGCCTCACAGTGACAGAGACCTGGGTTTGATCCTGACTAGGGGTGCTGTCTGTAAGAAGTTTGTACGTTCTCCCCGTGAGCAGGTGGGTTTTCTCCGAGATCTTCAGTTTCCTCCCACACTCCAAAGTCATACATGTCTGCAGGTTAATTGGCTTGGTAAAGGTGTATAAATGTAAAATTATTCCTAGTGTGTGTAGGAGAGCGTTAATGTGCGGGGATGGCTGGTCGGTGCGGACTCGGTGGGCCGAAGGGCCTGTTTCCGTGCTGCATTTCTAAACTCTAAACTAGACAAAACTATTGTTGGATTCATGTCATTGATTGTCAGCGTGGACTTGGTGGGTTGAGGAGCCGGTTCCCATGCTGTATCTCCTCTGACTTCATGTCTAAATGCAGAATGTTATACAGCCCTGGCAATCCTGACAGGAATGCATAATGCGAACAAGAACTTTACAAGTGGCATCCTACAAAGCTGTCAAACACTTGTATCCACGCTGTGTCTCTAAACTAAACTACGGAGGTCTGCAGAACGCAGAGCTCCAGTGCAAACCCTTGCCCTTGTGATGATCTGGCCACTCTGCCAGCATCAATCATGGCTGCAGGGACCATGTCTGGAGGATGTCTGGGGAATGCCCACAGGGAGCAACACCTCCTACTGAGAGGGGACCTCACTCAGTCAAAACTACTCCCCTCCCAGTTTACAGTTAATCATACAAAGTGTCTTAGCTCGAGGGCAGGATCCCCACCGGAGGTTTGTCACAGTACGGATACCACAGAGAGAATTTCTGTTAGACGCCCAAGAGGATTAGTGGTGATGTTGTTAATCCACAGTAGTGGTGATACATGCAGGGACCGCATGTATCACCACTGGGCCGTCTGCACCAAGTTTCTCACTTCAACCTCACCATGGCTTGTTAGACTAAACTTTGGAGACACAACGCGGAAACAGGCCCTTTAGCCCACTCCGACCAGCGATCACTATATAACACACACTAGGGACAATTACCAATTTTTACCAACGCCAATTAACCTACAATCCCAAAGGCCTTTGGGGGTGTGGGAGGAAACCGGAGCATCCGGAGAAACCCACGACATCACGGGGAGAATGACTGAACTGTAAGTAAAAGCGGATTCTACTGTACCTTGGAACTTGTGACTAAATGACCATTGGAACATTGAACTCTGTACAGACAGCACCCAGAGTGAGGATCAAACCTGTGTCACTGGTGCTGTTAAGCAGCAACTGTGCCACTGCACCACGGTGCCCGCCTTAACAAAACCTTGCAGTCTTATCAACAAGGGTTTGGAGTGATAATAAATCAATTTGGTATTAATGGAGTTTTGTTTTAATATTCTTTAGATTCAAGTGTTACTAATTCCCAATCTCCCAACTTTATTTTTAGCCTTTGTCCCCAGAATCTCATTTCATGTGTTTTTTTGGTGGAAATTAAGTTTATTAAAACACTAATAAAACACTGCGGCACAATGGCGCCTTGGTGGGGTTGCTGTCTTACCGAGACCCAGGTTCGATCCTGACTATGGGTGCTGTCTGAATGAATATTGGCTTTGTAGGCTCATTGGTTTCGGTTAAAATGATAAAATTGACTGTAATGCGTGGGATAATGCTAGTGTGCGGGGATCGCTGTTTTAGATGCTGCTGAGTCCGCCTTACATATTGGTATTAGTATCAGTTCATCATTGTCATGTACATGGACATAGCAGAGGCTATGACAGAAATATTTCAAATGTCATTAGAAACGGGAATAGTGCCAGAGGATTGGTGTACTGCGCATGTTGTTCCATTGTTTAAAAAGGGTTCAAAGAATACACCTAGCAACTATAGACCTGTTAGTTTGACATCAGTGGTGGGCAAATTATTGGAAAGGATACTTAGAGAAAATATATATAAGCATCTGGATAAACAGGGTCTGATCAAGAACAGTCAACATGGATTTGTGCCTGGAAGGTCATGTTTGACAAACCTTCTTGAATTTTTTTGAAGAGGTTACTAGGGAAATTGATGAGGGTAAAGCAGTGGATGTTGTCTATATGGATTTCAGTAAGGCCTTTGACAAGGTTCCCCATGGAAGGTTGGTTAAGAAAGTTCAATCTTTGGGTGTTAATGGTGGAGTAGCAAGATGGATTCAACAGTGGCTGAATGGGAGATGCCAGAGAGTAATGGTGGATGGCTGTTTGTCAGGTTGGAAGCCGGTGACCAGTAGGGTGCCTCAGGGATCTGTGTTGGGTCCACTGTTGTTTGTCATGTACATCAATGATCTAGATGATGGGGTGGAAAATTGGATAAGTATGTATGCAGATGATATTAAGATAGGTGGTGTTGTGGATAATGAAGTAGATTTTCAAAGTCTACAGAGAGATTTGGGCCTTTTGGAAGAGTGGGCTGAAAGATGGCAGATGGAGTTTAATGCTGATAAGTGTGAGGTGCTACATCTTGGCAGGCCAAATCAAAATAGGACGTACATGGTAAATGGTAGGGAATTGAGGAATGCTGTGGAACAGAGGGATCTAGGAATAACTGTGCATAGTTCCCTGAAGGTGGAATCACATGTAGATAGGGTGGTAAAGAAAGCTTTTGGTGTGCTGGCCTTTATAAATCAGAGCATTGAATATAGGAGTAGGGAAGTAATGTTAAAATTGTACAAGGCAATGGTAAGACCAATTCTGGAGTATGGTGTACAATTTTGGTCGCCTAATTATAGGAAGGATGTCAACAAAATACAGAGAGTACAGAGGAGATTTACTAGAATGTTGCCTGGGTTCCAGCAACTAAGTTACAGAGAAAGGTTGAACAAGTTAGGTCTTTATTCTTTGGAGCGCAGAAGGTTAAGGGGGGACTTGATTGAGGTCTTTAAAATGATGAAAGGGATAGACAGAGTTGACGTGGATAAGCTTTTCCCATTGAGGGTAGAGAAGATTCAAACAAGAGGGCATGGCATGAGAATTAAGGGACAGAAGTTTAGGGGTAACATGAGGGGGGGCTTCTTTACTCAGAGAGTGGTGGCTGTGTGGAATGATCTTCCTGCAGAAGTGGTGGAGGCAGGATCGATTTTAACATTTAAAAGTAAAGTGGATCGGTATATGGACGGGAAGGGAATGGAGGGGTATGGTCTGAGTGCAGGTAGATGGGACTAGGGGAAAATGAATGGTCGGCACGGACTGGAAGGGCTGAGAAGACCTGTTTCCATGCTATAATTGTTATATGGTTATATGGTTAATTGGATCAGAACAGTTTAGAGGATAGACACAAAATGCTGGAGTAACTCAATGGGTCAGGCAGAATTTCTGGAAAAAATGGATGTGATGTTTTGGGTCGGGACCATTCTGAATTACTCCAACATTATCCTCTAAACCTTTCCTTTCCATGTACCTGACCATGTGTCTTTTATATGTTGTTTTAGTACCTGCCCCAACTTCTGATGAAGGGTCCCGACCTGAAACATCACCAATCCATTTTCATGAGATTTTGTCCGACGCTCTGAGTTATTCCAGCACATTGTATTTATCTTTGGTATACGCCAGCATCTGCAGTTCCTTTATATTACATTGAGGTTTTGAGGATTTAGGCCAAACGTGGGCAAATGAGTCTGACTTAGATAGAATACCTTGGTCTGCATGGACATGTTGGGCTGAAGGGCCTGTTTCCGCGCAATATGACTCCATGACTGCACTTGTTCCTTCTATGACTCACCTTCAAAATCTCATGCCGTCCAATATCCTGTACCAGAGCACGTTCAAAACGAGTTGACAATGCTTCACTATTTCCAGACAGGCTATTACCCTTTCACTTCAGCTCCGAGAGGACACTAATAGTCTAAACTATTGACCTATTATTGACTAAAATATTGACTTCTCTAACTTCAAGTAACACTTGCTTTGCCCCTCTCTCCATCCCTCCCCCATCCTTGTTCTCCAACCAGTCTGACTGTCCTCCGGATTAAATTTTATCTTGCCTCGTTGTCACCTTCCCCGAGCTAACAATGATCCGTTCTACATTTTCCTTGACCTTCGTCCCGCTTTGATCTCTCGCTTCCATAACTCTGTGCCTCCCTCTCCCCTGACTCTCAGTCTGAAGAAGGGTCTCGACCCGAAACGTCACCCATTTCCTCCCTCCAGAGATGCTGCCCGTCCCGCTGGGTTGCTCCAGCATTTTGTGTCTGTCTGTAATATTTGGAGCCATCATCGGTGTAAACTGATCAAGAGGAGCCGCGCTGTCAGAACAAAGAACGGGTGTGATTTATTCAGCTGTTATGACAATGAAGTTACAACATGCATGCCTACACCACACTTCATTAACATACCAGCCTTTATGTGAGCTATCAGGGAACTTGTAATGTGTGCTATTTGCATTTCAGATGAGTTGTGCCTTCAGAATTTATGAAACATTGTGCTTACATACCGACCTCTTGCATTGATTTCATTGCTGCTAATATCTGTGGGATGCTCCACATGAAATCCTGTCACAGCTTCAAACAGCTGAGATGCTGCTTCCCTTCGGGGGCTGTGACTGGTGTCAGGGACACAAGCTGTCATCTCCTTCTGTGATGGTAATAAATGATTCATATTACAAACCGTATGTGTAATACCCGGCCCCACGAGGCTCAGCAGAACTGAAGCCAAGTCACTTGTATATACAGTTTACATGTCATTAGCAATTTGCTTTGCCTGCTGCAGACACCACAAACGCAGGTTAGACCTAAACCAGACAGTAACACAGATTTCACACCTGAACAACCTTCTCTACAGGGCATTGATCCATATATTCTTTATTATAAAGAATCTGACATTTAGTTTATGGATAGCACGGAAACAGGCCCTTCAGCCCACCGAGTCCACACCAACCAGCGATCCCCGAATATTAACACTACCCTACACACACTAGGGACATTTTATTTTACATTCATACATTTGTACCAAACCAATTAACCTACAATTTTACTTCAGAGTCACGTGAGTGACTACGTGAAGAAGCCCCGCCAAGCGCATGTTCGGCATTACGTCAACGCATGTGGCACCGACAGGGTGGAGAGCGCAGCTCCCACCAGCGGTAAGTTTAACCCGTAGGTAAGTCAGTGTTGAACTTTCTTGCGAGGGTTTTTAAACTCTGTAAGTCTGCAGAGTCAGCTAGAGTGTTCATGTGTTTTGAAAAAAATTAAAAAACTCTGTAAATCTGGCTCGAAAAACGGAGTCAGCTAGTGTAAAGTATTTTTAAACTGCGGTAATTGAAAGGAACCCGCTGGAACCGCAGTTTCTGATTTAGATCGGATCGGGAGATATGGGCTGCTTTAAAAGCCAGTTCCCGCTATTTAACGCTATTTAGATCGGGTTTGGAGATAACGGCTGCGCTAAATGCTGGCTCCAAATACCCACAATGGTAAAATAAAGTCTGCTCTGAGTATATGTTACAAGATGCAGTTTTCCTTTATGGAAATGTATATAACCCTGTGATACTGAGGTTAATACAAATATTCTGCAAGCAGAATGTGCCTCTCAGAATTACAATTTTAAACATATATGGTTTATGCACAAATACAAAACAGTAAAGAAGTAACTCTCCCACAATGGAGGACAAGAATGTGGGGGAGGCTGGAAATGGAGAAAATGCTCCACACTTGACTTAGTCAAGGGTTCTAAGACCCATGTATGTCTTCCTGTAAGGCAAGCTCCGTAAGAGTTTCCATACGCTGAGTATGGTGCCTATGAAAATGGGATTCTGATTCTCCAGTACCTTGGTTAGGTCTGGATGAGGTCCCAAGAGCAAGATAAAATGCTCCAAACTCTAATCAGTCAAGGGTTCTAAAGACCCATGAGATTCTAAGGCAGACTCCGAAGGAGTTTCCATACATTGAGTATGGTGCCCATGAAGAATGAGAATAGTAAGATTGAACGAGAACTTACCAGTTCGAAGGTTGATCTTTATTTTATGAGGAGTCGAAGTGAGGGATTTCGTGAAGAGCCCGCCGGCGCGCATGCTCGACATACTTCAAAGTAGCGGCGTGGGATCACAGAACCAACAATAGAAATGACTTCGCATAGTATGATTGAAGTGACTAAGATTACCAGATGAAGGTGATTGAGGGTTGGGCGAGGAGGGCACGAAATCCCTCACTTCGACTCCTCATAAAATAAAGATCAACCTTCGAACTGGTAAGTTCTCGTTCAATCTTACTATTTCATTTCGGAGTCACGTGAGTGACTTCGTGAAGACTTCAAAGCTTCTGTGATTACACGCCCTGGACCACGTCCATGCTGACACACCACTACCAGGGATGGATGGGAGGAACAAACTTGCTCAATAGTTCATACTGCAAAACAAGAGCATATTTATTAATAACAAATCAAAACCCCTCATACGGGGACATCTCTACGTTCTTGACCTGCATTCAGCACGGCTTCTGCGAACTGTAGAGGAGCAGCAACAGGCTTGTTATAAAAACGCTGGAACACAGCTTCATTAGCCCATCCTGCGGTGGCGAGAATTTGGTCCATGGGCACCTCCATGACCCTCGCCGCTGACGTCGATGCAGCCCTGGTGGAATGAGACTTGAACACATTAGTGTCGATACCTGACTTACCCAAGACGACTCGAAGCCACCTGGATATCGTCTGGACTGTCACTCGATGATGAGGTCTCTTATGAGTGACCAGCAGGTATCTCTCCATTCCTCTGATGCGTGCCGTCACCTTGACATAGTGGCGGATATGTGAGGCTAAACATAGCCTAGCATCTGCGGGGTATGCCGGGAACTTCAGCTGCAGCCCTGTGCACCCAGGTCTATGCTGCTTTAGTAGCTCGTCAATGAAAAAGACTACTTCTGTGGGGGTAGACGTTATTCTGTCGACACGAAGTTTGTATAGTGTCTGTACCCTCTGAGCTGAAGTCAGCGCTAGTAACATCACCAGCTTCATGGTGAGTTGGTCCAGTTGGAGCCCTTCCATGGCATGTGACCACGTCCTGAGCAGGGTTAATACGTCCCTGACATCCCAGGTGATATTATAGCGTGGTGTAGGCGGATTCATATTGAATATACCCCGCATGAGTCTGGACACTAGCCTGTTGGATCCTACCTCCAAACTGAGGTAGAATGATAGCGCACTTCTGGCGCTGTTGATGGCACTGTAACTTAAGTGTTCATCATGGTGCAACCCCGCGAGGAATTCCAGGACGTCGGTTATTGTCACGTCATCGTACGTGATGCGAGAGCGGCTGCAGTAGGCTTCCCACTTCTTAATATGCGAGCGGTATCTTCGCCTTGTGGACTCTCGACACGACGCTCCGATGGTATCCATGGTCCGAGCCAAGAGGCCGTATTGGACTAACGGCCTGTTCAGAACCTGCAAGCCAACAAATTTAAATAGCCATGGCAGGGATGCGGCTCCCCTGAGACAGGGTGAGTAACCAATTGTGGGCAACCCTTCAAAAGGACCCAAGGTTCGTTGAGCATGTCAAAGACCACCGGATACCAAGGCTGTGTGGGCCAGTCGGGTATAATAAGGATGCCCTTGGCAGCATCTGCCTGAATCTTTTGCAATACCCGACTGATGAGGCAAAACGGGGGGAAGGCATAGAAAAACCACTTCCCCCAGTCCAGCGAGAATGCATCTAGCGCTATTGCCCCAGGATCTGGTTCCCATGAAACGTAGGTTGGTACCTGATGGTTCAACCGTGACGCAAAGAGGTCAATGTCCGGTTTACCAAATTTGGCTGTGACTTTAGAAAAAATCTCAGGATGCAACATCCATTCAATATTGTCATTAAATTCGCGTGACCTGGTGTCCGCCACAGTATTAAGCTCACCTGGCAAATAGGTAGCTGAAATCCAAATGTCTCTTTGAACACACCAGAGCCAAATTGAGTTAGCCAATTTGTCACACGAAACTGACCTGGTACCACCCATATGGTTTAAATATGCTACTGCTGTGGTGTTGTCTATTTGGAGACGGACATGTGCTCCAACAAGCTTAGAACAATACACACGAAGTCCGTGGAATGCTGCCAGCAACTCCAAATAGTTAATCCCTTGAGTTAACAACATCGTTGATTCAAGGGTGTCCCATCTGCCACCACAACTAGAGCAATTATTCGTGGCTCCCCAACCATTGGAGCTTGCATCAGTTTGCAAATATACCACCGGATTAGCCTCCCTAATAGGCTTGAATGAGCTGCTAATGTGACACACCCACCATTGCAACTCATTTATCGCTTCGGGCGGCAGCTGCATGGACCGATCATAATGACCAGCGTTTTGTTTTAACGCAGCAATTTTAGCTCTTTGCAAATTCTGATAATGCAAAGGTCCATATCGCGCTGCCGGAAACAAAGCTACCAGCTTCCCAATTATTGTAGCTAAGTGCCGAATCGATGGTATATTGGTGCGGATTAAATCTTGACACACCTGGGTAACCTCCTCAATCTTGTTCATTGGAATGGTAACCCTCATGCCTATAGAGTTCACCGTGAACCCTAGGTAATTAATCACCTGGGCAGGGTAGAACTTTGATTTCTCTGGATGGACAATAAACCCCAATTGTTGAAATATATTGACAGCAGCTGCAACACCCTGTTCAGCCAATTCTAGGGTGTGGCCCACAATTAAGATATCATCTAAATAGGCCATAACTATATGGTGTCGTTGTCTCAAATAAGCCATAATTGGCTTCACTAATTTAGTGAACAATCTAGGGGCTGTGGTGAGCCCATTAGGCAAAGCCTTGTACTGCCAGAGTTGCCCCATCCAGATGAATTTTAAAAACCTTCTGTCACATTTCTGGACGGATACGGAATAATATGCGTCTTTTAAATCGATGCATGCCATAAAGCAACCATGAGAAATCAATGATTTGGCTGTTTCAAACGTATCCATTTTAAAATGAGTATATGTTACAAAAGTATTCAAACGGGTTAGATCAATAATGACACGACAACCTCCATCCTTCTTAGGTCTGGTGAATATGTTCGAAACAAATTCAACTGGCTCATGCACCACTCTCTCAATCACTCCTTTGTGCTCAAGACTTAACAGTTCCTTATAGCCGGCTGCCTGTTCTGCAGCAGATAATTTAAACGTTCGAGCGGGCATGTGCTGGGATGGAGGAATGTCGCCATTAATAAACTCAATTTTATGACCCTGAATATTCTGCAACACATACTCGTCACCAGTAAAATTACCCATGCACCCAAAAACCACCGAAGGCGACCACCAACATGTGAAGTTAAACAGAGAGAAAAGAGAGAACCAGACCCCCTCACCTCCGTGGTTACCGGCGGTCCTTGACACGCGTGTGCGGACGTGGAGGTGCTGGGTTGGCTTGAGGGCGCGGCGCCTTCGTTTTCCACCAGGGTCTCTGCCGACCCTGTCCTAAAAAAGACCCCTGGTGCTGGGTCTGATGTTGCTGTCGTTGTGGAGCTTGAGGGTGGGTCCTCGTCGAGGTACTGGCAGACCCTCATGATCGAATGTATGGAGACTTTGAGCCTGACGGTGTGGGGGCACTCTGAGGGCACATGATCCCCACCGTTTTGGCTTGCTCGTCAAGCTCTTTGACTCTCTTCGAGAGGTCCTCCCCAAAGAGCTGACGGGGCGGGGGCGGCGGCGGTGGTTTGCACAATCCTGCAATCTTTGGATTGAGCGCTGGGCGGATGCTGGTTTTGCGAAACCCGTTAATTTCGTGCTGGGTCGCGCACAGGAGGGCCAGGGCATCTTCCTGGTCCAAATTCAATTCGTCCCCGTCCACCGACCGCACAAAGGCGGTAATACCGGCCGTGAGGAGCTTCAGGATCCGCTGCAGTTTTACCTCCTGTTGACGGATAGCCGCACTGATGTTGCCCCATATCGGCGTATTGACCACAGGCACGTTGAGGGAGTTGCAATTGGATGGAGCCTTGTGACGGCTCATTGCCTGAATGAGGACTTCTTCCTGTAGTTGCTGGTTGTTAAGAAAGTCCACAGTGGCTGCCAGCTTCGTGTTTAAAGGAAGTCCAGATGAATGTGGGGCCGCAAATTTGGTCGCCACATCCAGAAGATCCTCCGCTGGTACCTCCACCGGAGGTGGTATGGAATCCACCAAAACCTCCTCCTCCTGCTGCTCCAGGCTGATGGTAGAGGCTGGTGACGACGCCCTGTGCCTGTGGCTGCCCTGCTGTTGTTGGCTTTGAAGCAGGAGCTCCAGCAGCCGCTCCATACGGTCAATACGCCCTTCACCCTGAACACTCAGGTGGTCGGAGTCCTCCGGCTCTGAAAAGAAAACCGGGCTCCTATCATCGGCCCGCACCTCATCGAGGCCCTGCCGGTGCCGGTAGTTGTCGCTAACAGCCGCCGAGGCGAAACTGTGCGATTCCCGCGCGGGCGTGTTCAACCGCCTCCGTTTAGAGGGAGCTGACGCCGCTGCCACTAAGGGCACTTGCAGCGTGGTGTCGGCACCAGCCGAAGCATGGCTACCTGAAGCCCGCGCAGGCTTGCCGGCTGCCCACATCGTGGACCTTGCCGACGCATGGTCTCGCCCACCCATCCATGGGGGGCTCGGCGACCGTGACGAGACCCGACTCAACCGACCCGTCCCGGCGTCGAGAGTCGGGGTGTGCCGGCTGGACCTCACAGCCGCCCCGGGTCTCGCCCCGGAACCTGACCGCTCCTCCGTGTCAGGCAATGCCTTAGCCCTGGCAGGGTTAGGCTTCTGGGCTCCTGCCCTGCCCCTTCTCGGGGGGCTGAGTGGAATGGGCCGTGCAGCCGCACGCCCCCTGCTCGAGGTCGCCAGCGAGCCCGCTGACGACCTGACTGCCATGGCAGGGTCCCCCTGCTCTGGCGGCACACCACACTCCTCCTCGTCGAACTCCTCCGAGCTGTGGTGTGCTGGCGGATCTGGACCTGTAATCACAGGGCTTACCCACATCTCCACCTGAGTCCCGGCCTGCACTGCAGGTACTGCCGATGGTAAAGGCCCCGGAACTGTTGACCGGCGAACTCGTCCTGACGTCCTCCGTCCCTTCGAACTCCCATCCATGTCCTTGCTGCAAGACATAACGAACAACAAGGACCACCAACTAAAGGTGGAATACTCACCTCCGTGGCCCCTTATGAAGGGCTGGCGAGGAGCGCGCTCCACCGCCAGCCGTCGCAGCAACGCGTTACGACGATATATGTCAAGCATGCGCGCCGGCGGGCTCTTCACGAAGTCACTCACGTGACTCCGAAATGAAATCTCATTCACCAGTGCCTTGCATAGGCCTGGATGAAGTCTCCCTAGAGCAAGACTTGGGAGTACCAGGGCAGGATGAAACTGACCCTGAAGCTGGAGTCCCGACTTATGTGTATACACCAGAGCACAATAGAAATGCTCCGGGTGTTCCCGATGTAGCACCAAGTTTTGCTATCTCGGTATGGGCTGGTGAGGCTATGGATGAACCTGGCGGGCAACATTATTTGGTTTCTCACCTACTCCAAGAAACTGTTATGACTGAAACAGTAAAAAATATATAAAAATATATAAAACACCCGTCTATTGTGCCTCGCTCAGGGTGCCAACAGTAACTCAGTAATTAGGCACCCATGAGTGTAATGATGCGAGGACAGGAAATGTGTTCCAGTACGTCCTCTAGCTGATATTCAGTTGGCATCATTGTATTTGGGGAAGACATACATGGGTCGATAATGTCCAATACTTTTAAGACATGCTTGCGATACTCTGCAATGCATATTCAAACCCAATTGTATGATGCAAATTGCCATTTGGCTAACATTATACCCAAAAAAATGAGGATTATGTGGGCAAGCTATAACCAGATTAATGATTGATGAAAAACTGCCCAAACAATTAAGGATATTTTCCTTAAAACTTCTCATCCCTGCTTTGAGAAAACAAACAGGTTGAATACGAACCCCTATATTAAGAGAAGGGATCTTCTGGTTCATTTACGGAAGTACAGAAACGTCATTCCATCACACATGGAATTTCTGGGAAACAACCTCTGGTTGGTTGTAAGATTACAATTGTTTTGTAATTCTGCATTAAATCTGATCGGCTTGGTGTTTGAATGTACCAGGAACTCGTCAGGTAGAGTTAATATATCCCAGACACAAGTATGGGGGTTGCAGAGTCATTCTGGGACTCACTAACTTAAAATTAATAGTTCAGTATAGGCATTTAAAAAAGTACACTTCAACACCGTAATGAAGTTGTTATCACAAGGCTGCTATATGGCTATTATTAGACCTAAAAAAAGATGCCTTATTATTCAGGTACTTCAATTAATTGGATGGGTCAGCTGAAGGAATTACCTAATGGGTTAAATTCAGCCCTCAGATTGCTCACACAAGTTTTGAAACCAGCACTGGTGTTAATGAGGGCTCATAATCACATTGTAATGATTTATAGAGGATATGTTAATTGTAAATGGAAGACAGCTGAAGAACTGGGTTCAGCAACCATAAGCCTATTGAAAGGCTAAGGTTCTGTACATCCAAACAACATGGAAGTTACAGGCATCCCAAACAATTTATTATTTGGGGTTTGTCTTTAATACAGTTGATATGTCAGAAACTTTATCAACAATTAAGGTTGGTGATGTTACAAATGCCTGTATTTGTCTTGGTAAAAACGATTATCCCACCATTCAATAAGTAGCTACGGTTACTGGTAAAATGATAGCAGTATTCATGCTGTCGAATTGGGACCTCTGCATGATCAAAGTCTGCAAAGACCATAGTATAAGAGTAAAAAGCGTGCAGGTTATTGATTAGGTCCATGCAGTTACCAACTAAAAAGGTTGAGCTGAATTCAATGATGGATTCTCAATGTTGCACAAGTTACTAGAAGTAAAAATGTGCTTGTTCAGCAATCTTCAGTGTTATTACAGACTGATGAGAGTGCTCTCGGATGGGGAGCTTAGGACAGCGACACCAGTTGTGGTGGTCGATGGACTGTCCAAGACGATTAATTCTCCAAATACATAGTATGAATTATTTGGAGTTATTGGGGCGTTTTATGCATTGAGTCTCATCCGTTAATATCCCGATTTATGAGAGGAATTTTAATAAAATCCTACCAAACCCAGATATACAGAAATCTGGGATGTCAGTAGAGTTCTCACATCGCTTCGGCAATGGACTCCAATTACGTTACTGTCTTTTCAGAAGTTAATATTTAAAATGGTTATGCTCATGCCATTAATATCAGCACAATGTGTACAAACATAACAAATGTTGTGGTTAGATTGTATGTAGTTGTCTGTAGATAAAATAACGTTTTATGTCAATGATCAAAGCAAGCCAAGAAAGGCTGGAACCAATGTAATCTTTAAGACATACTCTGTCAACTAAACATTATGTGTGGTTAAGCATCTGACTTAATATATTGAATTAAGAGTCTCCGAGATTGTGAGACACCAATGTTCATTACCCACACGAAACATATAAAAAGTGACAGTACAAACTATTGCTAGATGGATAAACAGGTTCTGGATTAATTGGAGTAGACACTCGTGTGTTTAAATCTCACTCCACAAGGGCGGTATCAATGTCCGCGGCAAAGGTGCAAGACGTACCGCTCGACCAAATTCTGGAGATCGCAGGATGGTCTAAAGAAGAAACTTTCCTAGATTTATGATAAACCTGTTGTTACAGTGCCAGGGTTGCACATGCTGTGTTGGGTTCTGTTCAAAATCGTTTGCTTTGTTGCATATCATTTGTTGTTATTTCCCCTGGGATAGAGGGGTTATTATTTTTCTTTTTATTATTATTATTAAAAAAGAAAAAATAATAAAATATTTATTGCATAATTTCAAGCAATATATATAATTTACTCACTACTGTGTAACTGAAGCAGTGTGTCGTATGGAATGATCTACGGCATGAAAATCACAGAGCTTTAAAATCTTCACGTAGTCACTCACGTGAGTCCGAAGTAAAATAGTAAGATTAAACGAGAACTTACCTGTTCGAAGTTTGATCTTTATTTTATGAGGAGTTACGATGAGGATTACGTGCTCTCCGCTCCCAACCCTCATAATATAAATGATCATCTGGTAGTTCTAATCTTTGTGAGCATTACTATTTTACTCCGGCTATTGGTTCTGTGTTTTTCACACCGCTGCTTTGAAGTATGCCGAACATGCGCCTGGCGGGGCTTCTTCACGTAATCCCTCATCGTAACTCCTCATAAAATAAAGATCAAACTTCGAACAGGTAAGTTCTCGTTTAATCTTACTATTACTCTTTGGAGAGTGGGATGAAATCTCAGAGAAAATCAACATGGTCATGAGGAGAACATACAAACTCCGTACAAACAGCACCTGGATTCAGGATTAAACCCGGGTCTCTGGCGCTGCAACTCTACTGCTGCGCCACCGTGCCGCCCTTGTTGAAGTTCAAGATGTTTCAGGAACTTCCTATCACTTCCAAAGCTCCTCTCAAAACTGTCATTAGTTAGGGCTTAATTAAGCCATGTTTTACTTTGTAAACACATCTGTTTGCTATATTACTGGCACACGTAATGGGGCTGTAAAATGTAAATTCAGGAGAAAAACAAAAATATTTTACGTGCAGGCAATTTTGTGCCACAGATTTACGATCATACGTTAATAATGTTGTCGGGACAGCTTCATCTCAGCTGTTTCCAGGCAACTGGATCATCCCACCATGACCAGTAAGCAGTCCTGAACCACTATCTACCTCATTGGTGACCCTCGGTCTATCTTTGATTGGACATTGTCGGCATTGCCTTGCACTAAACGTTATTACTTTATCATGTATCTATTCACAGTAAATGGCACAATTGTAATCACGTATTAGCTTTCTGCTGAAGATAGACACTAAATGCTGGAGTAACTCAGCGGGACAGGCAGCATCTCTTGAGAGAAGGAATGGGCGAAATTTCGGGTCGAGACCCTTCTTCAAACTGATTTCAGGGGAGAGCGATATACATAGATATGGTGTCAAAATAGGACAATGGGAATAGAGATCAAGGAAAATGTAGACTAGATCATTGTTAGCATTGTCTTTCTGCCGACTGGTTGCATGCAACAAAAGCTTTTCACTGTAGCTCGATACACGTAACAATAAACTAAACTGAACTGCTGTAGTTCTTATTTTAACACAGTTGCTCCACCCTTGTGGTAAACCAACCAAAGCTCACAATCTTCGGTAATGATACCTGATGTTAATTCATGACAATATTGAAAAATGATCAAAATAAGCTCGCTGCTTGTTCTTCAGCTGCCCCCAAATATGACAATTTTTTTGGGGCATAAAAAGATTAATTTCATTTTTTCTGCTTGTTCTTCCTTATCTCTTTCCTTTAATTCTGAGGCTGTGACCACTGGTACTAGACTCTCCCATTGGTGGAGACATCCTCTCCACATCCACTTTATCTGGGCCTTTCACTATTCCCTGCCCAAAATTTGATGATTATTTTGGGGAATAACAGATTCATTTCCATTTTTCTTCTTGTTCCTGCCGAACAAAGCTCTAATTTTTAAATAAACTAGACTAAGTGGGAGCCGTTGGGACCCATTCTCACATGGGAGGGCTGGTCCCCCAATGCAATATTCCACCTCTCCACCAATTCCAATATTTCACCGCTCATGCATAGCACACAATTGCGCAGGTGCGGCTGACGGGTTCCCGTTGTGACACCCCTGATCCCCCCCTCTTCCCCTCAACACCCCCACTGTCCCTTGCCCTCCACCCCCCACGCACTTTCTCCTTCCCCAACTCAACCCCTGCCCTATCCACTCTAAGCGGCTCTCCGGCAGCGCAGCCATTCCCGCCCATTGGGTTCCCATTGTGACGTAGAACACGCAGGTATTACTGCGCAGGCGCAGCTGACGGGCACGGCAAGTGGAAAAGGGATTTATTAACGCTTAAAATGTGAATAACCCTTAAAATATAACAACAGTTTAAACGTAAAAGAGGAAATTGATTCAGTCCATTGTTTCTCTTTGCGCCTTTTGTTGCGTTCTGCAGCCGGGGAGGGGGTTGACTTCAGGCGGGGCTGTCGGGGGCTGGTGAGGGAGGCGGGAGCATCGTGCAGCTGAGGGAGGGGGACGGCTTCCGGTGGTGGCCAGTGAGGGGAGGGCTTTCTGGAGGACTAGTATGGGTGTTGTGGGACGAAGGGACTGGTTGGACATTGTGGGCCAAATGGATTCTTGGATTAGTCCTGCAGCTGGGGACTGGGAGGCTTCAGGTGGGGGCGGAAGGGGCATTCTGTAGCCGGGGAGGGGTCGGCTTCATGCAGGGGCCGGTGGGGGAGGGGAAGCACAGCCGCGGCCTACCGCTGCCATGGCTTGCCGCTGGGGGTGGGGGTGTGTGGGTGGGGATGGTGAGCCCTGCCAGCGCCCGGCCCCGCTAGTGGCCGGCTCCCTCAATCCCCCCCGGATGTCGAGTTTTTAGCAATCAGGCAGGCTCCGCGCTCCAGGCCACTTCCGTGCACCGGGCGGCTTCTGGAGCCACAGTTCACTCACTCACAGCTTCATGAGCCACAGTTCACTCACTCATGGCTTCTGGACCCGACTCTCATTCGACGCTCGCTCACAGCTTCTGGACTCGACTCTCACTCATGGCTTCCGGATTCCGGGCTTCCAGGCTTCTGGGCTACTGGGCCTCCGGGCTTGCTGACTGACTCACGCCTGACTTGTGGACTCATGCCCAGCCTCCGGGGCTTTATTCTCCTCGCCCCCAGAAGGGGCGTTACCTTCATGGTGACTAACAGGCGAGAAGACCAATATGCTAATCTCACGATTTTCTAAACCTTCATAACTTTTGTAATGCTCCACCAATCAGAACAAAACTTGGCGCACTTGGAGCAGAGGACAATGGTGAGTAAGGTGTCGAAAAGATCCTAGCAATATAGTGTACCGTTCTTGCGCAAATTCAAAGACAACGCAGACCGGAAGTTGTCAAGATGAGAGTTTTAGTAATAGTATAGATAGATGATAGATGATACCAACAGCAAAGTTTCCCTCTTAGAAGAGTTGCTCCATATTGTCCACAAGCTGAGCAAAATCAGTCCAGCAGTAAGCCACAGGTTCTGCTGAGGTAGGAATCTGCAGTGTGAATATGTACATATTTGTAGTGGAATTAGATAGAGCTGAGATGACTGTCCCAGAATCTGGAGGCTGACACAAAATACTAGATTAACTCAGCAGGTCAGGCAGCATCTCTGGAGTTGAGGTGGTTTGTGCACAATGTTTCTGAAGGGAATTGTTCGTTTTCAGCTGCCCACTACGGGTTTGTTTAGTTTACTTTCACTTGTTCCGTGGTTCAGTGAGAAGGTTTTTTGTTGCGTGTTGTCCAGTCAGCGGAAAGGCTGCACATGGTTACAATCAAGCTGTCCACGGTGTACAGATACAGAATAAGGGGATTATCATTTAGTACAAGATAAAGTCTGATTAAAGATAATTTGCAGGTCTCCAATGATGCAGATGGGAGGTCAGGACCCATCTAGTTGATGATAGTTCAGTTGCCTGATCACAGCTGGAAAGAAAATGTCCCTTTATCTGGAGAGAGACACAAAATGCTGGAGTAGCTCAGCGGGTCAAGGGACATCTCCGAAGAGAAGGAATAGGTGACGTTTCAGGTGGAGACCCTTTTTCAGACCTAGAGTCTGGGGAAAGGGAAACAAAAGTTATGAAAATGTACAGAACAGACCAGAGACGGTACCAATGACTACATCTGGATTCACCGATGACTGTAAAGGAGGTGTGTGTTTTTACACTTCTGTACCTCTTGCCTGAAAGGAGAGGGTAAAAGAGGGATTGACTGAGGTGAGATGTCCTTGATTATGTTGGTGGCCTTGCTGAGACAGTGTGACGAGTAGGTGGAGTCGATGGAAGGGAGGTTGGTTTGCGTGATGGTGTGGGCTGCGTAGAGAAACCGCAGATGCATCAAAACCCAATTGGGTTGGGATACACATTGGGATATAGCTGGGATATATGCTGGGGGACATGTCACGTTGAGGCACTGCTAGATGGAGTCAGTGCAGGAGCCCGATCTACATGGACTCCACCAGGGGGCGACACCATGAGAACCTCTCCTTCACCTATCAGATCAATCAGATCGGTAGACACGGTGGCACAGCAGTAGAATTGCTGCCTTACAGAACCAGATACCCAGGTTCGATCCTGACCATGTTTGGAGTTTGTACATTCTCCCTATGACTTGCATGACTTTTCATTGGGTGCTCTGGTTTCCACCCACGCTCCAAAGGTTCTAACAGGTTTTAGGTTAATTGGCATTGGTAAAATTGTATATTTCCCTAACGTGTGCAGGATAGTGTTAATATCTTCCCTCTGAAACCATAAACTCTCATCTTGTTTAGCAGCCTCACATGTGGCACCGTATCAAAGGCCGTCTGAATATGCAACATCCGCTGACTCTCCTTTGTCTATCCTGCTATTTGCTTCCTCAGTGTTGTGTCCTGCAGTCACCACTAGAGGGCTCTGCCTCAAAATGAATGTTTCCTCAGGAAGGGTCCCGGGGGGATCTTCAACGCTTTAGCGGCAGGTGGTGGAGGGGGGATCGTTGTTCAGCCTAGGGAGGGGCGACGGATTCAGGCAGTGGCCAGTGGCGGTGCGGGCTTTCTGGAGTGCTAGTATGAGTGTTGTGGGCCAAAGGGACTGGTTTCCAGGGGGCTACTATGGACATCGTGGGCCGAATGGATTCTTGGGCTTGTCCTGCAGCTAGGGACGGGGATGCTTCAGGTGGGGGCTGGAGGGAGCGTTCTGTAGCAGTGGGAGGCGGACAGCTTCGGGCAGGGGCCAGTGTGAAGGGGAAGCGCTGGCGTGGCATGCTGCTGCGGTGGCCTGCCGCTGGGGGGGAAGGGTGGAGTGCGGGGGGAGGGGGATTGGGGTGTGTGGGTGGGGATGGTGGGCCTCGCCAGTGCCTGGCTCCGCTAGTGCCCAGCCCCACCAACGCCTGGCTCCCTTAGTTCCAGGTCACTCACTCAAGGCCTCTGGAGCCACAATTCACTCAATCATGGCTTCTGGAGCCACAGTTCTCGCACTCACGGCTTCTGGAGCAGGACTCTCACTCACGGCTTCTGGACCCGACTCTCACTCACGGCTTCTGGGTTTCCGGGTTTCCGGGCTTCCGGGCTTGCTGACTGACTCCCGCCCGATTTCTGTATTCATGCCCGGCCTCCGGGGCTTTATTCTTCTCTCCCCTGTAAGGGGCGTTACCTTCATGGTGACTGACAGGCGAGAAGCCCAATCTGCTCATCTCATGATTTTTTAAACCTTCGTAACTTTTGTAATATTTCACCGATCGGAACACAACTTGGTGCAGTTGGAGCAGAGGAGAACGGTGAGTAAGTTGGCAAAACAAATCCTAGCAGTACATGGTACCGTTTTTGCGCAGATTTTAAAACAATGCAGACCAGAAGTGGTCAAGATCAGATTTTTAGTAAAAGTATAGATAGATAGATAGATAGATGAAGGTATGATGGTTGCTCAGGCTGGGTACTTCAGATGAACCTTGTTCTATTACACTGCATGCTGATTCCTCATCCACAGTTCTGAAGGCAGGACGAGCAAGCAGAAGTACAGAACAGCCTGTTTCAGGATCAAACACCCAGGGTGTCTCTGTTAAGAATCCTTTGAAACAAATATGGGGAAAAAAACTACTTTGATGTGTTTCATGTGACGGGGACTGATGTCAGTACGACGGCAGAAAACTCATGATTTGTTCCAGCAGAACAGACGCATGTAACTCTGGCCCGAGACTTGTGCCAGATTAACTCAATCTAGTCTCAACCCCGAGAACTGAAACTGGAATCTTTCCTGTGATCCTGTGAAGTCGAGTGAAGACATCACTGCAGTGACAACATCAGCAGTTCTGAGTGCAGCAGGCATGGGAGGCTCCCAGTTTTATTGTTGGCTGTACAGAGAGAGTACAGGCAGACAATATGTTGCAGACAGTTGCAGTCATAAAGTCACAGACTGTTGAGTCATACAGCATGAAAATAGTCCTTTTGGAAACTGAGACTGCACCATACATCAAGCAGCCATTTATACTCACCCTTCACTGATCCCATTTCATTCTCTGGTGCACAGGCAGCCACACTATGGTCCTTGACAGATCTAGGTCAGGATCCAGCATGGAGTCCAAGACAACTGGGGACCCTTTTCTGTATGGTGCAGCCTTCATCCGCCTTCCCAGCCGTTGTGACGCTCCACTAAGGTCAGCTATCGTCCTCCACCTGTTCCGCCATTGAGATCTTGGTTGGATTGCTCTTTGTCAGACACCTCCCCCTAGACCTTACCGCCATGGGTGGCCCTACCAGGAGCATAGCTCCAAATGGCATCGCTCTTAGGATCTCAGGTCCACACAAGCTTCTCCACCACGACAAGGTGACAATCCACACAGATACAATAGAGGCTTTTAGATGGGCACATGGAAGTGAGAAGCAAGGAATAGAGAGATATGGATCATGTGAGATCAGTCTAACATGGAGGCACAGTAGCGCAGCTGTAGAGCTACTGTCTTCCAGCTCCAGAGATCCATGTTCTATGCTGACTATGGGCGCTGTCTATATGGAGTTTGTACACTCTCCCAGTGACCTGCATGGGTTTTGTCCGAGATCTTCAGTCTCCTCCTACATTCCAAAGACAAACAGGTTTGTAGGTTAATTGGCTTGGTAGAAATGTAAATTGTCCCTGTTAATGTGTGGTGATTGCTGGTATGCATGAACCTGGTGGGCCGAAGGGACTGTTTCCACATTGTATCACTAAACACAACTAAACTAAATATCTGATCTGAATTAAGAGTCCTGCTCATGCATCTTAGTTATGTTATAGCCAGAGATGTTGGGAGGATAGACAAGGCATTGTGGCCTAATTTAGAAGGTTGGAGAGAGGCAGGGAACAGCTGGGACAATGAAACAAAGAGGCACCGTGAACACTGCCATGTGATTGCCATCTGGTGACAGCAGAGCTAAAGATAACTTCACAGCTATGTAGTGGGGACTTGAGAAGATAAGGTGTCTGGAAGCAGTCATGTTTCGCAAAGAGACTACATGATGAGAAGGAAAATAAAACAGACAATATAATTAAGGTCTCTCCAGCCTGACAAGGAACAATGTGTTTCCTTTATTCAGGATGAGTAACAGCTTGAAATGATTGACTTGTCGTGAGTCGTGAGTGCCTTGGGTTAGAACAAAAGCTAAATTTGTAAATCTGAAGGACAAAAAAAATCATATAAATCCTATCATAGTCTAAGGCATCAGGAGGGTGGCAACGTGGCACAGCGGTAGAGCTGCTGCCTCACAGTGCTGGAGACTTGGGTTCGATCCTGACTATGGGTGCTGTCTGTGTGGAGTTTATACGTTCTCCCTGTGACCGCATGGGTTTCCTCCAGGTGTTCCACTATCTTTCTACATTCCAAAGATGTATAGTTTGTAGGTGATTTGGCTTCTGTAAATTTGCCCCTGGTGTGTACGGAGTGTATGCAAAAGTGGGATAACATAGAATAGTGTACGGGTCATCAATGGTCGTTTGGGCACAAGGGTCTGTTTTCACGCTGTATTTCTAAACTAAACAAAACATCATCAGTCATAATCCAGGACCAAGCATCGCAAGTCCCTGAGTACGAAGCTCAGAGATAACTACACTCCCACCAACAGAGCAAATCTGGCCCAGGCATTCATACGGGTAATATCTGCCCACGTCATGAGCCTTGTGAATTAGTGTAAGAAATATTAAGCTGGAACAGGAAATCCAATGAGAAGTTATTGGAAGTCAGTGGCTCACATGCGTGCTTAATGCTAATAAAGATTACGGCATACTAAATGTTGGTTTAGTCTTTTGTTTGACATATAAGTTGATACTCAATGGAGGAAATAGGATCAACAATTCCTTAATTAATTTTTATGTTATATTAAGCAATTTTAATAATTGTAACGTTTCTTTGACAGAGTTTGTAGAAGGGAAAGCTCCCTCCACTGTCAAAGTGTATGGGTGTCCTGTGGCCATCAGGATAACACAGGGCAGCACTGTGGTGCAGCAGTAGAGCAGCTGCCGTACAGTGCCAGGGGTCTATTCTGACTATGGGTCTCGTCTGTAAGATTTTGTACGTTCTCCCAGTGACCTGTGCGGGGTTGTTTCCGGGATCTCCAGTTTCTTCCAGCACTCCGAAGACATACAGGTTTGTAGTTTAATTGAGTTTGGTAAAAAGGTAAATTGTCCCTAGTGTGTGTAGGATAATGTTAGCGTGTGGGGATCGTTGGTCGGCGCGGAACCGATAAGCTGAAGGGCCTGTTTCCGTGCTGTGTCTCTAATCTAAACTAAACAAAACCTAAGGTCTCCACTCTGCTGGGCCATTGGTGTGGAACAGGCCCAGTGAAGTGTTCCACAATGAGCCTGGGAAAGTGAGAGCAGGCCACAGGCTGCATCCAGCTTGACTAGGCCCATCGGCTAGGAGTGAGATCATGTCTTCTAGTGGGGAGGATACTTTCAATGGCGTCACTCTGTCAAAACAAATATCTTGCACAATTCTGGTGTAATTCAGCTGGGCAGGCAGCATCTCTGGATGGAAGGATTGGGTGACACTTCTTCACATGTTGCCTGTCCCGCTGAGTTACTCCAGCATTTTGTGTCTATCTTCGGTGTAAACCAGCATCTGCAGTTCCTTCCAACACACATATTCCTGCCTGGAATATCTTGGGCTCAGTAGACCTGAGGCAGCAAACCTGGTCGAACCAGATTTAGTCCTGAGCTTTGGTGCTGTCTGTGATGAGTTTGCACACTCTCATTGTGATTGTGCAGGCTTCCTCCAAGTGCTCTGTTTTCCTTCCACATCCCGAGGACCTGTGCATCGGTAGGTGGATTGGCCTCTGTGAATTCTCCCTTCCATGTGGGTAAGTGGGAAGACCAGGGAACGCTTGTGTCTCTACTTCCCTAGAAGTTTAAAGAGATTTGGCATGTCTCCAACTGCTCCAATAAACCTCTAGAGATGTACCGTAGAATGTATCCTCACTGGAAGCATCACGAGGTGCCGTAGACTAGACTTTAGAGATGCAGCGTGGAAAAAGGCCCTTCAGCCCACCGATTCTGCGCCAAACAGCAATCAACCCGTATGCTCGCACTATTCCACACACTAGGGACAATTTATAATTTTACCAAAGCCAATTAACCTACAAACCTGCACGTCTTTGGAGTGTGGGGGGAAACCAGAGCATCCGGAGAAAACCCACATAGTCGCAGGTTGAACATACGAACTCCACACCGACAGAGCCCATAGTCAGAATCAAACCAGGGTCTCTGGCATTGTGAGGCAGCAACTCTATCACTGTTCCATTGTGCCACCCCGAATGTAAGAGGATTTTGTGTGTATTTGAAATGCCGCAGCAGGCCATGTGATAGATACAGAGTGTGCTGGTCACAGCCTACTCCATCATGGGCACAGCCCTCCCCACCATCGAGAGCATCTATTTGAGGTGTTGCCTCAAGGAGATGGGATCTATAATCAAACTCCATCATCGCCAGGCCGTGCTCACTGCTATAAATCAGGCAGGTGGTACAGAAGCCTGAAGGCCCAGGCCACCAAGTTCAGGAACAGCTACATTCCTACAACTATCAGCGGAACACTAGTGTCCGCCTCTTGCACTACTATGGACTTGTTTTTCATTAAATTACAGGTCCATCGCTGATTTCCTGGTGATTGGTGGTACTGCACCTCTTTTATGTGGACAAAATTACAAAAACACACTTCAAATCCACAACCTAGGAAGTTCCCCCAAAAATGTGGCGCCTCAAGGAGATGGGATCTATAATCAAACCCCATCATCGCCAGGCCGATCGGCGGGTCAAATTTGTATCCTGCGGCCAGTGCTCTGGACCTCCGACCCTGCTGGAGCCAGCAGGTCCGTTCCCAGCTCCGACTTCCATGGCCGATCGGCGTGTGGAATATTCTCCCCACTGCTGGGGTTCTAGAACTCTAGCCCGGCCAGAGCCGCAATCCTTTCCCATTGCGAACATTCGAGGCCAACTTTGCTGGCCGGCCCCTCAAGGCCGTGACATGTGTTGGTCAGGATGGCTCTGGAACCAATGGTGCCGGAAAATCGGACGTGGACCTGCAATGTTTTGCGCTCATTTCTAGTTTTTTTTGCGCTCCTCCTTCTTTTAGGACGTTCATGAATAATTTAAATATAATTTGTTTTTGTCTGTTTGTCTGACTCTACCTGAGATGCTGCTGCTGCTGCCAGCAAGGTTTTCATTGTACCTGTATCTCACCATACGTGTGCATATGACAATAAACTTGACCTGACGACGTGAAAGTGGGGAGTATAATAAAATCTAGAATTATATCGTGGTAGAGCTACTGCCTAATAGCGCCAGAGACCCGGGTTTGATTCTGACTACGGGTGCTTTTATTAATGGACTTTGTACATTCTCTCCTCGACCTGCCTGGGTTTTCTCTGCGAGCTTTGATTTCCTCCCACACTCCATAGGCGTACAGGTTTGTAGGTTAATTGGCTTGGAATAAATGTATAAATGTCAAATTGTCCCTAATGTGTGCAGGGGTAATGTTAATGTGCGGGGATCGCTTGTCGGTGCGGACCCGGTGTGCTGAAGAGCCTGTTTCCGCGCTGTATCTCTAAACTCTAAACTAAACTAATGTTGGATTAATGTAATGGTTGATGGTCGGTGAGGACTCGGTGGGTTGAGGAGCCTGTTCCTAAGCTGTATCTCGTCTGACTTCATGTCTAAATGCAGCATGTTATACAACCCTGGCAATCCTCCAGGAATGGAGAATGTGAACAACACTTCACAAGTGCCATCCTACGAAACTGTCAGACACATGAAACATTTGTTTTATTCCCTGAGGGTATGAATTCACTCTCGCCAAGCTTAGCTGATCTCTGATAATCCTACATGTTGGAAACTTCACAACCAAGATACAAGCTCAGGGAACAAGCTCAACTTTGATTGTCTGCACTGGAATCTCAGCCACCACTTGTCGGCACATCTATACATTTGATTCCATTGATATGCATGCATTTTTCATTTTGAGTAATTTTGTACATTCTTAACGAGATAAGGTTTCTAATATTATAAAAAAACTATGCAATTGTATTGCAATTACAGTTACAATTGGCAAAACTATTTAACTGAGGTTGCTAAACAAAATATATGTGAAAAATTAGGCAACAATATTTAGGGACTTACATTAAATTTAATGGTTACATTTTATCGTTGTCACCTTCCCCTAGCCAGCAATGGTCTATTCTACATTTGCCTTGATCTTTCTCCACTTTGATCTCTCATTGTCACACCTTACCCTTCCATATCTCGGTCTCTCTCTCCCCTGACTCTCTGTCTGACGAAGGGTCTCAACCCGTAACGTCACCCATTCCCTCCATCCAGAGATTCTCCAGCATTTTGTATCTGTCTTCAATATTCAGATACAACTATTTGTGTATCTAAAAAAATACATAAGGTGCTGGAATAACTCAGTAAGAAGGGCAGCATCTATGGAGAACATGGACAGGTGATGTTTTGGATCTGGGATCTTCTTCAGGGTCGATCTGACCCGATATGTCACCTGTCCATGTTCTCCCGAGATGCTGCCTGACTTGTTGAGTTACACCTTATGTCTATTTTTTATATACACCAATAGTTGTCTCCAAATATTGTTGCTTGACGATTCACATACATTTGCTTTAGGAATCACAGTTAAATAGATTTACAAATTGTAACTGTACTTACAATATCATCGCATTACTTGTAATTTTTTTTGTAAACCAGCATCTGCAATTCCTTTTTTATCCGGATGAATGAAAAACTGTCATTTTCGTATTAAGGCCTAATGCCACCTCCCAAAGTGTCTGGTGTACATATGCCGACCCAAACCAAGGACTTTTGGAGTCATGTGAGTATATTAGTAAGGGAGTCGGGGGTTATGGGGAGAAGGCAGGAGAATGGGGTGAGAGGGAGAGATAGATCAGCCACGGTTAAATGATGGAGTAGGCTTGATGGACTGAACGGCCTAATTCTGCTCCCATAACATATGAACCTATGAACGTATATAACCAATATATTTGGCAATAAGTACTAAGTGTAGGTTCTAAAACCTCAGTCTGAAGAAGGGTCTTGATCTGAAATGTCACCCATTCCTTCTCTCCAGAGATGCTGCCTGTCCCGCTGAGTTACTCCAGCTTGTTATGTCTATCTTCTACAAATCCATATGTAGGTATACAGAGCATCCATCTGAGCAAAGGTTCCGACACGGTCTGAAGAAAATGGTTGCCTGTCCATTTGTCTACATATGCTCCCTGACCCACTGAGTCACTCCGGCACTTTGTGTTTTGCTCAAGATTCCAGCATCTGCAGTTCCTACTGCTTGTGGTACACAATACATGCCTAAACAGCAGTTTTAATCAAAGCTTAGTTCGAGATAAAGACTACTTGTAATAACAGTGCAAACATGTGCTGTTCACAAAAGGACACAAAATGCTGGAGTAACTCTGTGGGTCAGGCAACACTATCTGGAGAACATGGGAAGATGATGTTTGGTGTTGAGGCCCTTCTTCAGTCTGATTGCGGGCGGGTGGTGAAGAAAGCAGGAAGAGAGGAGACATAGATTAAGTAGGTATGTTACAAAACTTACCTTTAGCGGTGCTCCAGTTCTGCCGCTGGCCGTGTGCGCGACTTTGGCGCCTTTAAGGAGGGGGCGGGGTTGAAATGCGGTTTTCCCCTTGCAATCCGGAGCTTTATTTTCTCGGAGTGCGATCTATTTTTGGAGATTCGTTCCGACTGCCAGTAAGTCCGTTTTTTAAAATAAATCGTCCGACTATTTAATTGTTGCAGTAAAATAAAAATTAGCTCCCAATGCCGTGAACGCCGACAACGGGGACGGATTTTACGTAGGGGACAGGTAAGTGAAAGCTGTTTATTTTTTCATATAAATTTGCTTTTTTAAGGGACTTTAATCAACATTTCATGTTGCAAAAAAGGGTGATTTAGCCCCCATATGAACTGTCAGAATTGTTCCTGCTGATATGGGGTTTAAATTCACCGCTACCGCAACGTTCCAATACAGCGCGTTCCATAAAATCCCACTCACAAGCTGTTTAAAATGCCCATTAATTTACAGGCATTAAACACTGAATTCCTTCAATTTGGCCTATAAATTAATGACAATTAGATTTAAAAATCATGTTTTATTGTGAATTATTGTGTGACTGTTAATTGGACACGTAGGCTTTAAAATTTATTTTAATTTTTTCTTAAGAAATTGATAAATGTTTAAATCTAGTAATTGAATTTTGTAATTGGCTACAATTGGGTAACTAACTAATTATATGCTTGCATTTCAGGTCATCCAAGTAAGATTGTTTCATATTTGTTTCAGAATACTTCAATTTATAATAACTGAAAATTTCTTTCAGTTCTCTTAAATTTTAAGGAAGTTATGACTGAAGTTAATGAACGGAAGTTAAGGCTTTTGACTGTCCTCGATCACAACTTTTGTGACAAGTCAATAGAAAAGCAATAGGAAGCAAGTTGCTAATTTCTGAGTATGAAAATGGCCCTAACTATTTTTACTGAAGATATGAAAGTGAATTAGGTGTCAAATTAAACTTATTTTTATGCTTTATCTGATGGGATAAATTGCAGACTTGATTTTTTAAATCTCAAAATTTTGTAACATTGCTAGATTAAGCAAGGCAGGCAATAAGTGGACATAGGTGGGGGGGGGGGGGGGTTGATAGGTAGATGATTGTAACAAAGGCCAGAGATTAAAGCAGGAAGTGTCAGACAGGATTGAAGAGTTGTGAATTGTGAAGCCAGAACAGTGAAAGGCCTGGATAGAGTGGATGTGGAGAGGATGTTTCCACTAGTGGGAGAGTCTAGGACCAGGGGCCATAGCCTCAGAATAAAAGGACGTACCTTTAGAAAGGAGACGAGGAGGAATTTCTTATGTCAATCTGTGCCTTAAAAATACCCAATGACTTGGCCTCCACAGCCGTCTGTGCCAATGAATCCCACAGATTCACCACCCTCTAGGTAATTGTTACGTGCAGATTGACAGATTCTTGATCCTTAAGGGTTATGGGGAGAGGACAGGAGAATGGGACTGAGAGGGAAACATAGATCAGCCGTGATTGAATGGCGGAGTAGACTTGATGGGCCAAATGGCCTAATTCTGCTCCTATGACATTAGCTCATTAAACATAGAAACATAGAAAATAGGTGTAGGAGGAGGCCATTCAGCCCTTCCAGCCTGCACCGCCATTCAATATGATCATGGCTGATCATCCAACTCAGTATCCCGTACCTGCCTTCTCTCCATACCCCCTGATCCCTTTAGTCACAAGGGCCACATCTAACTCCCTCTTAAATATAGCCAATGAGCTGGCCTCAACTACCTTATGTGGCAGAGAAGTCCAGGGATTTCACTGTGTGAAAAATGTTTTTCTCATCTCGGTCCTAAAAGACTTCCCTCTTATCCTTAAACTGTGACCCCTTGTTCTGGACTTCCCCAACATCGGGAACAATCTTCCTGCATCTAGCCTGCCCAACCCCTAATGAATTTTGTAAGTTTCTATAATGTTTTAAATTCCTCCTCAATCTCCTAAATTCCAGCGAATACAAGCCGAGTCTATCCAGTCTTTCTTCATATGAAAGTCCTGACATCCCAGGAATCAGTCTGGTGAACCTTCTCTGTACTCCCTCTATGGCAAGAATGGCTTTCCTCAGATTAGGAGACCAAAACTGTATGCAATAGACCAGGTGTGGTCTCACCAAAACCCTGTACAACTGCAATAGAACCTCCCTGCTCCTATACTCAAATCCTTATGCTATGAATGCCAACATACCATTCAATACATACTATACATACCAACTTACCATTAAGAGGGAATGTAGGAGGAGAAGGAAGGGCAGGGGAGAAATAGGTGCAAGTCCAGGTGGGGCACGGTGTAGGGGGAGGGGTGGAAGAAAGTGCAGGGTGGTGGGGGTGGGTGGGAAGATTGGGGGTCTGTTGTTAGAGATAAGGGGAAAATTCAATGATTGTATCATTGCCACCCAAGAGAAATACAAGCTGTTCCTCCAGTCTGTTTGTGGCCTCTGTCAGATCAGAGAAATCCAGAAAAATAAAGAAAACAAAAACGATAATTCAGTAAAACTAAATTCAGAACCAGTTGGTATCAGATGGGATTGAGATAACACATGCTTAGCAAACTAAGATACACTGTAGATGTTCTCACTTGTGTATGGGGAGATCATATTCAGATGAATTAAGCTGAAAGGTATCATATGGGTAATTGTAATAGGCTTGCCGGATGCTCTAAAGAGAGTTGTTTGTACGACATTGGTGCGGTAATGTTTTAATTGTCATTCAAAATGTTAACCTTTCATTTCAAACGACAATCATGTTGGGATGTAGTTGCCTTGGGAAGGGACATCAATGACTGGCACATCTAAGCAGATGGTGCTGATTGTAAGGACACCAGAAGCAAAGGGGCACCATCTGCTCCCAACAAGTCTAATGGCATTCGTGTGGAAGTTGAAAAACAAGATGGAACTGCAGCAGAGCCGCCTCGGTGAGCTGGCGAGACAGAGTGTAAGGAGCGACGGACAGCTTCTGGGGCCGTCAATGCCCAACATTGGGAGTGCACAAAAAGACCGTGGAACTCCACACTAATATGCAATGTGAACATCCACTTTGTAGAATGAGTTGGGGTGGGAGATTGCAGCCTTCACGTGGTCCACCCTGTTTCGACGAATGCAATCAACCTGGCGTGCACAATCAAGCAAGATCAAACAGAACAAGTTGTTCTACAACTTTAGGCTGTGCACGCCGTACGGAGGTAGAAGAAGAGTAGAATGAGTTCAGATTAGTTTATTGTGACGTGTACTGACCAAGGTGCAGTGAAACGCTTTTGTTGCGTGCTATCCAGTCTGCAGAAAGACAATACATGAGTACAATCGAGCCATCCACAGTGAAGACATACTTGATGAATCACATTAAACACCTGAAATGTTAGGCCCAATGCAAATTGGAGGAACAGCACCTCATATTTTGCAACCCAGCAGTATGAGTATTGACTGCTCTAACTTCAATTAACCCTTGTTTTCCCCCTCTCTCCATCCCTCCCCATCCTAGATCTCCGACGTTTGACTGTCATCCTGATTACATTTTATCTTTGTGTGCCTCGTTGTCACCTTCCTCGAACTAACAATGATCTATTCTACATTTTCCTTGTCCGTCCCCTTTGATCTCTCGTTTTCGCACCTTACGCTTCCATCTCTCTCGTTTCATTCTCCCCTGACTGTCAGGCTGAAGAAGGGTCTCAACCTGAAACGTCACCCATTCCTTTTCTCCAGAGATGCTGCCTGGCTCGCTGAGTTATTCCAGCATTTTGTGTCTATCTTCGGTGTAAACCAGCATCCACAGTTCCTTCCTACACCTGAAATGTTAACTCTGTTACTTCTACTTCAGATGCACAGAACAGCATTTTCTGTTTTTGTTTCAGATGGCCAACATTTGCAGTTTGATGGGTTCTCATGCACAGAGGACATAGTACAATACAGAACGGGAACAGGCCCTTTGGCACACAATGTCCGTGCTGAACATGATGACGTTAACCTGTTCTCCTTTGCCTGCATGTTGTTCCCATCCCCCCCATTCCCTGCATATCCATGTGCCTATCCAGAAGCCCCATCGATGTCACTGCCGTGTCTGCCTCCACAACCACCAGCAGCAGCAGTTTCAAAGCACCCGCTACTCTCTGTGTACTAAACGTGCCCCGCACATCACCTTTAATCTTTGCGCCTCCTCTCTCATATCAATTTCCTCTGGTCTATGGCATTTACATCCTAGAAACATAGAAAAATAGGTGCAGGAACAACACATTCGGCCCTTCGAGCCAGCACCGCTATTCAATATGATCATCTAAAATCAATATCCCGTTCCTGCTTTTTCCATATATCCCTTGATTCCTTTAGCCCAAAGAGCTAAATCTAACTTTCTCTTGAAAATATCCAGTCTGACTCTAATTAACCTTTCCAAATAAGAGTAAATCCTCTGTTGAAGAGTCCTTTCCCAATTGCTTCCCAACCACTGACATGGGGATCACCAGCTTATAATTTCCTGGGCTAATTCTACTTCCCTTCTTACACAAAGGAATAACATTAGGTCCTCCGGGACCACGTCCAAAGCTAGAGAAGTTACAAAGGTCTTTGTCAAGAACTCTGCAATCTCCTCTCCTGCATCGATCATTAACATGGGGTGGATCCCATCAGGCCCGACAGATTTATCCACATTTATGCTCTTTAAGAGCCACAACACAGTTCCAGTGCAACCCAACCCCCCAACCACCTGTGACCCAGAAGTAATTCCAATGGTTTTAAAAGTCTGAAACCCTGCCCCATCCACAACTCCTGAGCCACACATTCACCTGGCCTGTCTTCCTGCTCCTACCTTTACTAGCACGTGCCAGTGAGAGTAATCCGGAGATAACTCCTGCTTTTTAACCTTGTGCCTGACTCCCTGTAATGTCTGTGCAGGATCTCATCCCTGTTTCTCACCTATATCATTTGTGCCAACATACACAGCAACATCCGACTGCTCGCTCTCTAGAGACAACCTGTACCCTGGCACCAGGGTGGGTGGGTTAACATATGAGAGCATTTGACGACACTGGGCCTGTACTAATAGAAACGTAGAAAATAGGTGCAGGAGTAGGCCATTTGGTCCTTCGAGCCAGCACCGCCATTCACTATGATCATGGCTGATCATCCAAAATCCATACCCCATTCCTGCTTTCTCCCCATATCCCTTGATTCCGTTAGCCCTAAGAGCTAAATTTAACTCTTGAAAACATCCAGTGAATTGGCCTCCACTGCTTTCTGTGGCAGAGAATTCAACAGATTCACAACTCTCTGGGTAAAGACATTTTTCCTCATCTCAGTCCTAAATGGCCTACGTCTTATTCTTAAACTGTGACCCCTAGTTTTGGACTCCCCCAACGGCGGGAGCATTTTTCCTGCATTTAGCTTGTCCAATCCTTTAAGAATGTTATACGTTTCTATAAGATCCCCTCACCCTAAGTTCCAGTGAATACAAGCCCAGTCGACCTATTCTTTCATTATATATGACAGTCCCGCCATCCAGGGAATTACCCTATGCTGCACTCACTGAATAGCAATAATGTCCTTCCTCAAATTAGGAGACCAAAACTGCACACAACACTCCAGGTGCGGTCTCACCACGGCCGTGTACAACTGCAGTAGGACCTCCTTGCTCCTGAACTCAAATACTCTCGCAATGAAGGCCAACATTAGCTTTCTTCACTGCCTGCTATACCTGCATGCTTACTTTTAGTGATTGATGTACAAGGCCACCCAGGTCACGTTGCACCTCCCCTTTTCCTAATCTGACACAATTTAGATAATAATCTGCCTTCCTATTCTTGCCACCAAAGTGGATAACCTCGCATTTATCCACATTATACTGCATCTGCCATGCATCTGCCCACTCACCCAACCTCCCTGCAGGTCGCCCTGCAGCCTCATAGCATCCTCCTCGCAGCTCACACTGCCACCCAGCTTTGTGTTATCCACACACTTGGAGATGTTACATTCAATTCCCTTGTCTAAATCATTAATATATATTGTAAATAACTAGGGTCCCAGCACCGAGCCTTGCGGTACTCCACTAGACACTGCCTGCCATTCTAAAAAGGACCCGTTAATTCCTACTCTTTGCTTCCTGTCTGCCAAGCAGTTCTCTATCCATGTCAATAACCTACCCCCAATACCACGTGCTCTAATTTTGCACACTAATCTATTATGTGGGAACTTATCAAATGCTTTTTGAAAATCCTCAGAAGGATCCAACTGGCTACCAGATCTGTGCCTCTCATAATATTATCTATTTCTATCAGTGCAATTAAGAGGTGATAGGTGGATACAGGTGAGCGGGATTTTTACAGCCTTAAACTATGAAGACTGAAAATGGTCGGCATGGACTCAGTGGGCCGAAGGGTCTACTTTCATGCTGTAAATAAATGAAGTCAATTCAATCAATCAATTGTGAATGAGTTGATAGATTTTTAAATATAAAGGGATTAAAGGCATAGATCGTTAGTGCAAGAAAGTGGCTCAAAGGTAAAAAAATCAGTCATGACCTTACTGAATGGTGAAGCAGGCAGGAGGTATGAAATGATTTCTGCGCATCTATTTCTTGTGGCATGTTCAATTTTGCGCATCGCAACGTAACTGGGAGAATAAGCACATGGCATGCAGAGAAGAACAAGCTGTTAACAACACTTACATTTTATTTGCCATGCTAGATACCTGAACCAGAGAGGGAACATGGCCCTTAAGGATTGTAGGTCCTTGTGATGTAGAGTGTAACTAGCCACACATATATATTTACCTGTCTTTGTGCCCGTTCACAATTGATTGACTGAATTGACATGGAAATAGGCCCTTTGGTCCACCAAGTCCATCAGTTTAGTTTAATTTATTACTGCACTGCTATGAGCGGCACGGTGGCGCAGCAGTAGAGTTGCCTTACAGCCCTTGCAGTGCCAGGGATTCGGGTTTGATCCCAACTACGGGTACCGTCTGTACGGAGTTTTACGTTCTCCCCGTGACCGCGTGGGTTTTCTACGAGAGCTTCGATTTCCTCCCACACTCCAAAAGACGTCTTTGTTTTCCAGGTTAATTGGCTTTGTATAAATGTAAAATGTCCTTAGTGTGTGTACAATAGCGTTAATGTGCGGGGATTGTTGGTAGATGCTGCCGCTGTGGCCCAAAGGGCCTGTTTCTGTGCTGTATCTCCAAACTGATCTGAACTAAACTAAACTATTATCATGTGTACCGAGGTCCAGTGATAAGTGTTTTTGTTGGATGCTGTCCAGTCATCAGAAAGACTAGAAGCGGAAAGACTACACAGAGCGGTTGGTGTGAGCAGAACCTTTAACTGTTTCTATACACGAGTTGACTATTTTCAATGTTCATACTGTATGGTTGTAAAAATACCCCTTAACTATATCCACCTATCACTAGCCTAGCTTTGGCCTAGCCTCACGTTCTTCCAACTTTCTCTCTCCCCCCCCCCCCCCCCCCCACCCCAGAACCCGCTCTACACAGTCAGTCTGAAGAAGGATCCAGACCAGAAACATCACCTATTCCTTTTCTCCAGAGATGTTGCCTGACTCGCTGAATTACTCCGTCATTTGTATTTTTCTTCGACCATTGACCACCTGATCACACAACGTCACAGCGAGAACATGTAACCTCCACACAGACAACACCCAAGACCAGGATCAAACCCAGATCTCATTCACTATGAGCATGTAGTTCTTGAAGCTGTGCCACTGTGCAATCCGTTTTGCAGGTGTCATGTGTCAATTCGATCTTAATTCTAGAAATGAAAGTGATTTCACCTTCACAATATCTAGATAACTTGGAACCATAGATCCAAAAACGTGTAGCAAGACTTGTCCTGTGATATCCTGCCTTCAATCTATGGAAGTCCAGATTGTTATCTGCACCAGAGCCTTGATAACAAACCAAACAGGGCAGCACGGTGGCACAGTATTACAGCTGCTGCCTAACAGTGCCAGAGACGACCAGCAGGTTTGATCCTGACCAAGGGTGCTGTCGTACAAAGTTGTACGCTCAACTTGCAACCGCTGGTTTGTGGCTCATTGGCTTCTGTTAATTGGCCCAACTGTGTAGAACAGAACTAGTGTATGGGTGATTGCTGGTCACACGGACCCTGTGGGCCGAAGGGCCTGTTTCTATGCTGTAACTTGTAACTGAACTAAAAACGAAAGTAAACCAAACAGCGTTGTTTAGTAATAATGGCATATTTTGAAGTCTTGAATTCATTATTAAACACAACTGGATTTAATGGAAATCATGAAAGAAGTGCATCAGATTAAGAGCAAATGAAGATTCTATTTACTGGGGTGGGGTGGGGGGGGGGCGGGTCCTTGGTGAACGTATCAAGACTTATTGTGTTCGGGTTCATGCGTTGCAATCTCACCATTAAGAAGTTGAGCAGTCAGTCAATCACCATGGGAACTTTCTGGAGCAAAAGGATAGGTGATGTTTTGGGTCAGAACAGCGAATGACCCTCTATCAATCAATGATGTTCTTTCAGTTAAGTTATGTTTATTGTCACGTGTTATGATGGGAAGAGACAATGTCCAGTGAAGCCCCTGCCACTTCTTCTCATCTGTTGGACGGCAGAATGCTGGACACCTGCAGAACTCTTTGCCTTGTGGAACACAACCATTGCACCAATGGGTTAGGCTTACAGGGTGGCGAGTTTGGCTCTAATTAAAACAGTCTGAGAAGTTAATTGGCTTCAGCAGAAGGTGCAGTGGAAGGAGTCACATAACTATTAGGAATGTTAAATGTGGCGTGGGACAAAATACTTCCATGACAGAAAGAATGTCTCCAACACTTTTTTGAAAACTAGCATTTACAGTTCCTTGTTTCTCCATCGCCAATAGACAGTAAAGTAAGCATATCTATCAGCCTTCTTCTTTCACATCAAAGTCCCTATTTCAGTCCTCCGCCCAACAGTGCAGAACTCATCCATGCTCCTAAACGTGGCATCACTGATCGACAACGACACAAAGTGTTGGAGTACTTCAGCAGGTCAGGCATCCTCAGAGAACATGGACAGGTAGCGTTTCACATCAGGATCCTTCTTCCGGTAAAAAGCTATCGCAAGAGGTGACAAGGTCACACAGAGGTAGAGCTGTAGCCTCACAGCACCATTGACCCGGGTTCCATCCTTACTACGGGTGCCGTCTGTACGGCATTTGTGCGTCATCCCTGTGACCCGAGTGGGTTTTTTTGCAAAATCTTTGGTTTTCTCCCACAATCCAAAGACGTACAGGTTTGTAGGTTCATTGGCTTGGTATAATTGTTTTTAAAATGTCCCTTTTGTGTGTAGGACAGTGTTAATGTGTGGGGATCACTAGTCGGTGCGTACTCGGTGAGCCGAAGGGCTTGTTCATCTGCACTAAACATGCATCTGTTCACTAAACTACACTAAATTAAACCCGAAACATCAACTATTCATATTCTCCAAAGATTCTGCCCGACTTGCTGAGGAACTTCAGCACTTTGTGTCTTTTTTTGAAAGCCAGCATCAACAGTTCCTTGTTTTTATGTCCCCGATAGACAGTTAATTAAGTATATCTATCAACCTTCTCTTGTAACTTTTCACATCAAAGTTCCTATTTCAGTTCTCTGCAGCTGAACCTATGTGTGACAAGGAGCCTCGCACTCTAACATTACCCCCTAACCCAGCAACAGGAGGGTCAGTCATAGTTTTCCATCGTATAACACTGCCACAATACTGTTTTCCCAATTCTATTTATTTCCTGCTTTTGCAGCTGCGATTATTACAGTGATAGAGTATCTTCATCATGGTGTCCTCTTGCTGTGTCCTCTTGTGTCATGTTGCTTACTGTCCCTCCCTGGTCTCTTAGTTTTAGTTTAGTTCAGAGATACAGCGCGGAAACATCACTTCAACCCACCGAGTCCGCACCGACTGGCGATCCCTGCACACTAACATCATCCTACACACACACAGGACAATTTACGATCTTATTGAAGCTAATTAACCTACAGACTTGTACGTGTGGGAGGAAGCCGAAGATCTTGGAGAAAAACCAGTGCAGGTCACGGGGAGAACGTACAAACTCCGTACAGACAAGCTCCCGTAGTCAGGGTCGAACCTGGGTCTCCGGCGCTGTGAGGCAGCAACTCTACCGCAGCCCCAGCGTGCCGCCCTTCTCTACCTTCAACAGTGCACAACTTTCCCTGACAGGACACAATGGAGTTTGTGTGAAGATAGACACAAAAATAATTGAGTAGACAGCATTGTGGCAGGGTTACACTTGGTGAAAAACTAAGATGGACGGTTCTGTAGCTGTGTTAGGGGGCAATGGAGTAACTCGACAGGTCAGACATCATCTCAAGAGTCAAGAGAGTTTTATTGTCATGTGTCCCAGATAGGATAATGAAATTCCTGCTTGCTGCAGCACAACAGAATATGTAAATATAATACAGAACAGGAGATAACAGGATCTCTGGAGAAAACAAATAGGTGACATCTTTGGGTCGAGACCCTTCTTCAGACAGTTTGTGTTATTGGTTTGGATGATGTGGCTGTCACATTTGAACAGCTTTCAGAGTATACAATATATGAAATGGAGGCATGAGATTCCTGGCACATTCCAGTCTCTCCCTGCTAATCTTTCTACATCTCGGTTTCTAAAAATCCATCTATCTCCAAATCAAAATGATTCAAGGACTCTGCTTCCAATACCCTTCAAGTAAGAAAATCCCAAGACTACAAACCTCAGAAAGAAAAAAAGGTCTTATTTCTGTCATAAATGGACAACCTCATTTTTCTTTTAGTTCTATGTTTTAGCTGCAACGCGCCAGCTAACTTCACACAATTGACACCCACCCATGTTTTTATTGAACAAACAGCAAGTTTGGCTGTTATGTAGTTGAGAGATTCAGAATCAATGCTTCAGGTTGAAGACCCTGCCCTCATGAATCTAACATCTCCCAAATTGCTGTCATTAATCTATCAATCAGCTGGCTTTGTAAAATAACATATCGTCCCAGCAAGATATTCTCCTTGTCCAATCTCTCCTTCTGACAACCAACCTGCAGTGTGATACTAGCTTTGGGTGACGTAGCAGTAGAGTTGCTTCCTTTTAGTGCCAGAGAACCAGGTTCGATCCTGACTATGGGTTCTGTCTGTCTGGAGTTTGTTCATTCTTCCCATGACCTGTGTGGGTTTTCTCCGGGTGCTCTGGTTTCCTCCCACAATCCAAAGATGTGCAGGTTTGGAACTAATTGGCTTGGTAAAATTGTGACATGTCCCCTGTAAGTGTCGGATTATGTCAGTGTGAGGGGATTGCTGGTTGGCATAGACTTGGTGCATCGAAGGGCCTGTCTCCATGCTGTTTCTCAAAGCTAAAGTAAAGTAACCTCATTTTGTGCATGTATCTAATTCAGATGGTCTTTGACTGGTACTTCCCACAAATGCTGCATGACTTGCTGAGTGTTTTTCTGATTTACTCTTCAAAAAGACATTCAACAGGTCAGGCAGCATGCAGTGAAAGTAGAAGTCATTCGCCTTTCATCAGAATTGGAAACATGCAAAAAATAAGGTTAGTGTACTTTAGCTTCGAGATAAAGCGTGGAGATACTCTGAGTCCGTGCCGACCAGCAATCCCCATGCATTAACACAAACTAATTAATGCTTCAATGCAATAAATATAGTGACATAATATACCTTGCTTAGAATTGAAGAGTGAAGCAATCTATTAAAGATTAATCTGTAACAAGGAGAAAAATTAAAGATAGTTATTTGTGCAGAATATTTGGAAGGTTTTGTCAGTTGTAGTTTTTCAAAGCAAGGATCATTGTAATTTTTCAAACAAAAAAATAGAAAATCATTTGATGGAATATAGATACAGAGTTATGTTGAGAGATTAGGTCCGTTAGGGATGGCTCAAGCAAAATATCAACCGAGTGGTTGGTCAATTGCCCAGCTTCCTTTATATTTCAATCTTTTCACGTAGTCTATGTTTATAAAAAAAAATTTAAAAGGGTATTTCAATTCAATCCCAGATGCCTATTGTTAATCACTTCTTGTTATTCTGCTTCTGGTTCCTATCGTTCTACAAAGGATACGATGGCGGCACGATGGCGCAGCGGTAGAGTTGCTGCCTCACAGCTCTAGAGACCCGGGTTCGATCCTGGCTAAGGGTGCTATCTGTGTAGAGTTTTACGTTCTCCCCGTGACCGCATGTGTTTTCTCCGGGTGCACCGGTTCCGGTTTCCTCTCGCATTCCAAGGAAGCACAGGTTTGTAAGTTCATTGGCCTCTGTAAATTGTCTCTAGTGTGTAGGATAAAACTAGTGTGTGGGTGATCGTTGGTGAGCCGAACGGTCTGTTTCTGCGTTGAATCTCTAAACTAAACCACTATTATGAGGAACAGGTAAATGGCAGATGAGTTGAACAGGTACACATCCGCAGACCACAGTCTGTTCGTATTGGTGGAAATGTGTCAGACTCGATAACAATCAGCACGGGAGCACCTCAAGGCTGCGTGCTCAGCCCCCTGCTGTACTCACTCTATACTCATGACTGCGTAGCTGGTCATAGTGCGAACTCCATCATCAAGTTCGCTGACAGCACCACTGTTGTGGGACGTATCACTGATGGGGATGAGTCAGAGTATCGAAGAGAGATCGAGCAACTGTCCATATGGTGCCAGCACAACAACCTGGCCCTCAACACCAGCAAAACCAAGGAACTGATTGTTGACTTTGGAAGGAGTAGGATGGGGGCCCACAGTCCTGTTTATATCAACGGGTCGATGGTTGAAAGGGTCAAGAGCTTCAAATTCCTGGGCGTGCACATCTGTGAAGATCTTTCCTGGTCCGAGAACACAGATGCAATTATTAAGAAAACTCATCAGCGCCTCTACTTCCTGAGAAGATTACGGAGAGTTGGTCAGTCAAGGAGGACTCTCTCTAACTTCTACAGGTGCACAGTAGAGAGCTTGCTGACCGGTTGCATCGTGGCTTGGTTTGGCAATTTGAGTGAAGAGGAAAAGACTACAAAAAGTAATAAAGACTGCCCAGTCCATCATCGGCTCTGACCTTCCTTCCATCGAGGGGATTTATCGCAGTCGCTGCCTCAAAAAGGCTGGCAGCATCATCAAGGACCCACACCACCCTGGCCACACACTCATCTCCCTGCTACCTTCGGGTAGAAGGTACAGGAGCCTGAAGACTGCAACAACCCGGTTTAGGAATAGCTACTTCCCCACAGCCATCAGGCTATTAAACTTGGCTCGGAACTCTGAACATTAATATCCCTCCATCTGTTATTTGCACTTTCTTAATTTATTAATTCATGCGTGTATTTACGTATATAATTGTAGTCAATGTTCTGTTGTGCTATGCAAAGTAAGAATTTCATTGTCCTGTCAGGGACACATGACAATAAACTCTTTTGACTTTGACTTTGCTTCTGTCTTCACTTTGGGAGACACAAACAATCTCCCATATGTACTAGGGGACAGAGGACATAGGGTGACGGAGGAACTGAAGGAAATTCACATTAGTGAGGAAATGGTGTTGGGTAGACTGATGGGACTGAAGGCTGATAAATCCTCAGGGCCTGATGGTCTGCATCCCAGAGTACTCAAGGAGGTGGCCCTAGAAATCATGGATGCATTGGTGATCATTTTCCAATGTTCTATAGATTCAGGATCAGTTCCTGTGGATTGGAAGGTAGCTAATGTTATCCCACTTTTCAAGAAAGGAGGGAGAGAGAAAGCAGGGAATTATAGGTAGATAAAAGTGCTGGAGAAACTCAGCGGGTGCAGCAGCATCTATGGAGCGAAGGAAATAGGCAATGTTTGGGGCTGAAACCCTTCTTCAGGGAATTATAGACCAGTTAGCCTGACATCGGTGGTGGAGAAGATGCTGGAGTCGATTATCAAAGATGTAATAGCGGCGCATTTGGATAGCGGTAACAGGATCGGACCAAGTCAGCTTGAATTTACAATCCTTCTGGAATTTTTTGAGGATGTAACTAGGAACATTTTGGAGCCCTCCCTCACAGTGGGAAACTTTGATCCCGCTGTGAGGGGATGTCGGTGTTAAGACTATCATGTCATGTGCTCTTTATCATTCGTATGGCTGTATGGCGACCACACATTTTACTGTATCAATTGGTACATGTGACAAATATATCTTGTATCTTGAAAATGGACAAGGGAGAGCCAGTGGATGTAGTTTAACTGGACTTTCAGAAAGCCTTTGATAAGGTCCCGCATAGGAGACCAGTGGGCAACATTAGAGCACATGGTATTGGGGGTAGGGAATTGACATGGATAGAAAATTGGTTGGCAGACAGGAAACAAAGAGTAGGGATTAACAGGTCCCTTTCAGAATGGCAGGCAGTGACTAGTGGGGTGCCGGAAGGCTCGGTGCTGGGACCGCAGCTATTTAAAATATACATTAATGATTTAGATGAAGGAATTAAAAGTAACATTAGCGATTTTGCAGATTACACAAAGCTGGGTGGCAGTGTGAACTGTGAAGAGGATGCTATGAGGATGCAGAGTGACTTGGACATGTTAGGTGAATGGGCAGATGCATGGCAGATTCAGTATAAGTGGATAAATGTGAGGTTATCCACTTTCGAGGCAAGAACGGGATGGCAGATTATTATCTGAATGGTGGAAAGAATTGTGGAATTATTATCTGAATTAGGAAAAGGGGAAGTATAATGAGACCTGGATCACATCAGTCACTGAAATTAAGCATACAGGTACAACTGGCAGTGAAGAAAGCTAATGGCCTGTTGGCCTTCATAAAGAGAGGAGTTGAGTATAGGAGCAAAGGGGTCCTTCTGCAGTTGAACAGAACCCCCTGTGAGACCACACCTGGAGTATTATGTGTAGTTTTGGCCTCCTAATTTGAGGAAGGACATTCTTGCTATTCAGTGAGGGCAGCATAGGGTAATTCCCTGGATGGCGGGACTGTCATATGATGAAAGAATGGAGCAACTGGGCTTGTATTCACTGGACTTTAGAAGGATGTGATTGGATCTATTAGAAACGTATAAAATTATTAATAAAGTGAACATGTTAGATGCAGGAAACATGTTTCCGATGTTGGAGTCCAGAACCAGGGGCCACAGTTTAAGAATAAGGGGTAGGGCATTTAGAACTGAGATGAGGAAAAACGTTGTCACAGAGAGAGTTGTGAATTTGTGGAATTCTCTGCCTCAGAAGGCAGTGGTGGCCGATTTACTGGATGCATTCAAAAGAGAGTTGGATAGAGCTCTTAGGGTAGCAGAATCAAAGGGTAGGGGGAGAAGGCAGGAATGGGGTACTGATTGTGGATGATCAGCCATGATCACTATGCTGGCTCGAAGGGCCGAATAGCCTACTCCTGCACCTATTCTCCATGTGTCTATGTGTCTAGTCTTGTAACGGTATCTGTATTAATATGGCATTTAATCAGCCTAAGACTTTTGGTGCCATTTTAAGAACCACCAGTGCAACCATCATAAAATCACCAAGACCATCGTTCAGCATGCTCCAAAGAATGTAATTCTATTTATGAAACTGTTCTTTCCGAATAAGGAGAAGAGTATACAGGGCTGTGTAATATACTGACCTACTGAACAAAAACAGTGACCAAGGCTTTTCCCCCTGTGGTTAACAAAATACCAACAAGTCAGCAAAAGAGAAACAGCTGAACAAACTACACAAATCTAGTCTAATTAATTAACCAGATTCCTGTTGAACTCTGTCAAGCTATATCCTATTATGGCTTCATGTGAAACTAGTTAACTGGACAGGATCCCCCAATCAAGTAAAACATCCCAGTATTTGGGTAATGCTGAGCAGCCAGAATATTAATAGGTCTTCCAGATTTCATGTTGAGCAAAACACTGATCAAAGAGGTGCCGGAGCAGGTAAAATGAATTAGGCTACTAGTTATCTATTTGTACAGATTATATCCATTCCTTCAAACATGCTGATTAAAACTGATGAATGAGCAGTTCAAATGACTGCAGTGAAAATGTGTAACCACCCATTTCTTGGATGATCAATTTATTTAAAAAAAATAAGAGATAGTTACTTCGGAATATACTGGGGTAGGGTTCAGCGTTTGCAACAATGTGAAAAGGAGGTCAGCAAGCCAGCAGATAATCATGCAGTGCTCCAGATCTTTTGTTCTCTTGGATGGAAGAGGACAGCAGGCAACTTTGTGCGGCAAGGTGGCACAGCGGTAGAGTAGCTGCCTTACAGCACCAGAGACCCAGGTTCAATCATGTCTATGTACGGAGTTTGTATATACTCCCTGTGTCCATATGGGTTTTCCCCGAGTGCTCCGTTTTCCTTCCACACTCCAAAGACCTACAGGGTTTGTAGGTTAATGGATTTTAGTGATTGTAACTAACTTGTCCCTAGTGTAGGATAGTGCAAGTGTATGGGGATCGCCGGTCGGCGCGGACTCAGCTGGCTGAAGGGCCTGTTTCCGCGCTGTATCTATAAATTAAATAAACTAAACATGCCATTTTACATTGTACGCTATCACATATTAAAAACATACCTTAGCATCTTTCTAAAGATCATCCACCATTCGTTCACACAAAACACTGGCACACAAGCAGTTTCCAAGTCGTTGCAAGATCATTTCTATTTTTGTTTGCCGGCACAAGAGTACATTTAATTAAGCTAGAATGATACTCTCATGTCTGACATATTGTTGTACCAAGTCCCACTCAGAACAATATTATTTCGTGGAACACTATTGTTGGATATTGGATATACAATTAATTCAAATATAGGAAAGATTATTACCTTTGGGGTTTAACAAGCATTTCCGTTATTTATGAGAAAAAGCATTGAAACTCAAACTGAATGAAACGCTACATCTACAATAAGCCCATTATATTTTCAGAGATTAGTTTAATAGTTAGAAGTAAGAAACCATACGTGCCAAGTTATTAGAGTACAGCAAACATAAAATGTTTGAGATGTCTATTACAATCTACATTCCAACTAAAGCAGTGTTGTTTAAAGGGGACTGCTGCACTAAATGGTGAGGCGCGAGGTACTGCAGGTGTGGAATCTTGAGTGAAACACAAAGTGCTGGAGTAACTCAGCGGGTCAGGCAGCATCCGTGGAGGGAATGAATAGGTGACATTTTGGGTCAGGACCCTTCCTCAGACTAAACGGTGAGGATTTTCTTCAAATGATCTACATATGGATATCAGAGCTATCATAAAACGCAAGCTGGTTAACTTAAATAGGTGGCTTTTCATTTTAGTTTCCTGAAAGATCGCTTTTTATATTTTTAAAATATATTAATTAGATTCTGCAAATGACATTTTTTCTGAAGGCTGAATTTCATTGATTGGGATATTGAATAACTTTTAAGCAAATTAATATTCCTTCCGCTTTTTAATGAATTCTCATGGGATGTATCACTCAGGCAGGTATTGGAAGCGTAAGCAAAATATCCTTTTCACCGTTGCAAATGTCAACCTGGAGTGTGGATATCCCATTTTTTCTCTATTCCTTCCCCACCCCCTCCTTCTCCCCCATGCAACACATCACCTCTGTGTGCTGTAGCATGTATCAGCATCTAAAATGCACACCCCGGCCACACACAGAGGTACAGGAGCCTTAACAACGTCCAGGTTCAGGAACTGCTTTTTCCCTGCAGCCATCAGGTTATTAAACACTACAACCTCAAATTAACTCTGAACTACATAGACTATCATAGTTATTACATAGACTATTATAGTTATTATTGCACTCTTATTGTTTTTTTAATGTGTATATATAAATATATATATACACACACGTTAAATGTATGTATGTGTATATATAAAAGATAGACACAAAATGCTGGAGTAACTCAGCAGGCCAGGCATCATCTGGAGAGAAGGAATGGATGATGTTTCGGGTCGAGATGTCAGGGGAGTGGGCGGGACATAGATAAAATGTATTCAGAGACAGTAAGACTGGTGGGAGAACTGGAAAGGAGGAAGGGATGCAGAGAGAGGGAAAGCTAAGGCTACATGATTTGAAGTTATAGAGAAGTTTTCAAGAGAGAGATTTCGCTAAGGGAATCAAGGTACATGAGGAAACAGCTGGAACGGGGTAATGATTTTGGATAATCGGCCATGATAATATTGAATGGTGATTATGGCTCGAAGGGCCGAATGGCCTACACCTGGACCTATTTTCTATGTTTCTGTTTATAAGTCAATGTTCTAAGTCTGACTGTCTCTGCAGAAAGCAGAAAGGGGTGAGATGTGAAGATGTGGCCAGTTGTGGGATCCCGTTGGAGGTGGGGAAAATGTTGGAGGATTATATGCTGTATGCGACGGCTGATGGGGTGGAAGGTGAGGACAAGGGGGACTCTGTCCTTGTTATGAATGGGGGGAGGGGGAGCAAGAGCAGAGCTGCGAGATATCGAGGAGACCCCAGTGAGAGGCTCATCTATAACGGAAGAGGGGAGCCCCCGTCCCCTAAAGAATGAGGACATCTCCGATGACCTGTTATGGAAAACCTCATCCTGGGCACAGATGCAGCGTAGACAGAGGAATTGGGAGTAGGGGGATAAAGTCTTTACAGGAAGCAGGGTGGGAAGAAGTGTAGTCTAGATAGCTATGGGAATCAGTTGGTTTGTAGTAGATTTTGGTCGATAGTCTGTCTCCTGTGATGGAGACGGTGAAATCTAGAAACGTAGGGAGATGTCGGAGATGGTCCATGTGAATAAGAGTGCAGGATGGAAATTAGTCGTGAAGTTGATGAAGTCAGTGAGTTCTGCACGGGTGCAGGAGGCAGCACCAATGCAGTCGTCAATGTTGTGGAGGTAGAGTTCGGGGATACGGCCAGTGTACACCTGGAACAGGGATTGTGCGACGTACCCTGCAAAGAGGCAGGGACAGCTAGGGCCCATGTGGGGGCACAAAGCTACGCCTTGGGCTTAGAGGAAGTGGGAGGCATCGAAGGAGAAATTGTTGAGGGCAAGGACCAGCTCTGCTAGGCAGAGGAGTATTGGTAGACGAAAAATGTCTGGTTCTGCGGTCGAGGAAGTAACAGAGGGCTTTAAGACCCTCCTGGTGGGGGATGGAGGTGTAGAGTGACTGGACATTCATGGTAAAGATGAGGGAGTGGGGGCCTTGAAAACGGAAGTAATTGAGGAGACAAAGAGAGTGTGAGGTGTCTTGGACATCAGTGGGAAGGGATTGGACCAGGGGGGATAGGATGGAATCGAGGTATGTGGAAATTAATTCAGTGGGACATGAACAATCAGAAACAAAGGGTCTGCCAGGACAGTTCTGTTTGTGGATGTACAGTATATATTTATGTGTGTATTGGAAGGAACAACAGATGCTGGTTTAAACCAAAGATCGACACAAAAAGCTGGATTAACTCAGCGGGACAGGCAGCATCTCTGGAGAGATAGAATGGGTGACGTTTCGGGTCGAGACCTTTCTTTAGACATATATATACATATATCTGTATATGTGAGTATGTGTATATGTACACACACTGAAGTTTATTTTCTCATTTACTTATATTGTTTACAGTGTACTAAGTTTACATATTCTGTTGTGCTACTGCAAGTAAGAATGTTACTGTTCTATCTGGGACATTTTGACAATAAAATGCTCTTGAATCAAGCCAAGCAAAGGAAATTAGTTTGAGGGACATTGAGATCTGACTCTAGTTCAGAGGCTACTTAGGTCAATTGATCTTGACAGACAAGCAGTGCTGGATTGCGATGTCAAGTCCATGCGTATGACCAGTTGCTATTGACGTGGTATCTTGGGACCTGATCTCATAAACTTAACCAGTCAAACCGGCTGAGCGACAGCCAGAACAGCTACTTAATTTCCTAAGTTCACCAAGGCAAGCACATTTAACTGACAGGCTTTTTCTTCTGACAGTCTGCAGCAAGGGAACAGAACAACCAAATACTTAATGAATTACCTCCATTTGTATTTTTTTAATCAATGTAAAAGGACAAACTTGCAAAAAAGGAATAATCTAAAGTGGAACTATGAAGAGTTAAGAGCTATCGAACCCTCGAATAAACAGAGCAGACCCAAGGAAGATAAACAGGAGTGAAGACATTTCAGAATCTACCATTGATCAGGTCAGGTTTGTTCTGCTGTGGACATACTTCTTATGGACTTGTGAGCCAATGCCACTAGGGGCGGTGCACTGACAGCAGCCTCTGCCTGCAGCCCATTTGTTTTTACATCTTTTTTAAATTTTTAGTCAGTTTAAAGTTTGCTTTTGGAGGAATCTTTAACTTTTATATGTGGGGGAGGGGGCGGCAGGGTAAGGGGGAAACTGTTTCCCAGTCGCTTCCTGGCGGGGATGTGACTATTTCTCCGAGTCACGTCCTCGCCCCCCACCTCGCGGCCTACCTCCTGGATCCGAGCGGCCTTTCCTGCTGGGAACCGGGAACCGGACCAGAGCTGCAACAGCGGCGGCGGCGCATGAGTCACCGCGGAGCGGGCGATGCCTACCTGGGTCGCCGTTGGAGCTCCGGAGCGTTGGGCCGCTGCTCCAACATCGTGGAGCTCTGGTTGGGAGAGCTCCCAATGCGGGCGGTGCTGAACTCCATGGAGTCCTGGGGCCCTTTGCCGAGGGCCTCCAGCGTTGAATCTCCACCTGGCGCGGCCTGCGGACTTTGGGAGCCGCGGACTCCGGTAGGAGGGGGCCGACTCAGGGTCCAGGCCACTGAGGACGTCCCCCAGCCCCGACGTCGGACTTACATCACCCCGGGGAGCGGGCCTGAACATGGGGCCGCCCGGAGCGGCGACAGCGGAGGGCTCGGGGAGGCCCCGACCACGGGGGAACATTGGGGAACATCGGGAAGAGACTGACTTTGGTGCCTTCCCTCACGGTGGGAAATTTTGATCCTGCCGTGACGGGATGTTGTATGTTGAATTTCTGTCTACTCTGTGTTGTGTTCTTAATTTTTTTTCCTGTATGGCTGTATGGCGACTTAATTTCACTGTGCCAATTGGCACACGTGACAAATAAAATCTATCTGTATCTGTCTCCGAGATACTCTTTTTATGAGAGCAGTAAGTCAATTGATCTCTGCCAAGATACAGTCAATGAAGACAAGAGAAACTGGCAAAGATCAATTAACTTACTACTTTCATAAAAAGAGCATCTCAGAAGTTCATTAGTGATAGGAGCAGAATGAGGCCATTCGACCTGTCAAGTCTACTTTGTCATGCAATCATGCCTGATCTATCTCTCCCTCTCAACCCCAATCTCCTGCCTTCTCCCCATAACTGCTGACACCTGTACTAATCGAGAATCTATCTATCTCTGCCTTAAAACTATATGTTCAGAAGTGACAAGTTCATAGCTCATGTGTTTAATAGCCTGGAATAGATTTAATCTATCAGAACATTCAGTTAAAGGCTGTAAACTATGCAGATAGTCATCTTAGATAGAGGGCAAGTGTACATCTGAATAAAAGATATGCAATAGGCATGTACAAAGGAAAAAGAATCAGTGAAAGGGAGTAATGCACATGATGAAACTCAAGCTGCAAAATACATTCTTTGTATTGTTGAAATTATCATGGAAACTTAATGTTGGAAGCGTGCAGTAATCATCACATTTCTTACAGCGAGACTGTGTGTAGAATGCTTACATTTTTATGATTGCTGAGATATTTCACAGGTGCTTCTTACAATTTCTTCAAATCATAATTTCACATATTTTTAGATTAGAAATACAGTGCAGTACCAAGCCGCTCAGCCCACCGAGTCTGCAACGACAAGCGATTCCCGCATACTAACACTATCCTACACACAAAAGGGACAATTTACAATTTATACCAAGCCAATTAATCTATAAAACCTGTACGCCTTTGGTGTGTGGGAGGAAACTGAAGATTTCAGAGAAAATCCACACAACTCACAGGGAGAACGTACAGACAAGCACCTGTAGTCAGGATCGAACCTGGGTCTCTGGCGCTGGAAGGCAATAGCCCTGCACGCCACCATGTATAGGAATGTATCAGCTTCTTTAAAAGTTCATGCTTTCAGACCAAATCGATTACCTTTAATTTATTCTGATTAATAGATTGAGTGATTGATTGAGTTAACGATACAGCATGGATACAGGCCATTAGGCCCATTGAATCCATGCTGACTATTGATCACCCATTCATACTAGTACTCTCATCCATTCCTGACAATTAGAGACAATTTTAGAAGCCAATTAACCTCCAAAACTGCATGTCTTTGGGATGTGGGAGGAAACTGGAGCACTCGGAGGAAATGCACACCATTACAGGTAGAACGTGCAAACAGATAGCACGTGAGGTCAAGATCGACCTCTGGTCTCTGTCACTGTGAGTCAGTAGCACTGCCAGCTGTACCACTGTGCCGTCCATATAGAGACATCAATAACACCTGCTGTGTGGTGATATGTGTTTCCATAATGAATGAGCACGCGCATGCAATTAAATACAATCGCGCATGTACATACACATGCTGGTCATGGTAGATATCATATTGGTGTGGGTACTTGGTGTACGTGCATTCAACACAGAATATGATGTTCTTGAGTGTGCAGTGATGATTTGATACCACCACCAACACAATGAAGCTCAACTAACCAAGTGATGCCCTTGATAGACACAAAATGCTGGAGCAACTCAGCGGGACAGGCAGCATCTCTGGAGAGAAGGAATGGGAGACGTTTTGGGTTGAGACCCTTCTTCAGACCGTACTTAATCATACTGTTAGAACACACTTTAATCAGCAGGGAGAACTGTGGATGATGCTGTTTACGGGAATCACTGATTAGATTAATTACCAATTGATTGACTGATTGATTGAAAGATACAGCCTAGATCCAGGACCTTTGGCCCACTGAGTCCACGCCGACCATCAATCACCCATTCATACTAGTTCTATGTTATCCCACTTGACCAACCATTCCTTACACACCAGTGGCATACAAACAAACAACCCACACATCTTTGGTAGACTCAGCCTGAAGAAAGGTACCCACCCAAAATGTCATCTATCCTTGTTCTCCAGAAATGCTGCCTGGCCCGTTGAGTCACTCCTGTACTTTGTGTATATCTTTGGTATAAACCAGCATCTGCAGCTCTTTATTTCTACACCATGCGTCTTTGGCATGTGGGAGGAAACTGGAGCACCCGGGAACAACCCATGAGTTCACAGGGAGAAGGTGCAAGCTGCACAGAGAAGCAGTCGAGGACTGGATGGAACCTGGGTCTCTGGCACTGCAAGGCAGCAGAACAACCAGCTGTACCACTGTGCCACCCATAGTCCCCTCATTGATCCAGTCGTGCAGGTGTGTGGGGCTTTAAGGTGCAGATGTCGGCATGAAGTGGAGTGCAGGTGCTCAAGGAATGTGTTTGCAGGCTTCACTGCTTCTTCACAAGCCGGACACTGCCAGGGATGGGTGCACTAACAAGCAGAACGCTGGTGATTTAGTATGGGAGAACAAGCAGTGGTAATGCTGAGCAAAGCAGACTGCTGGTGATAGGGAAAGACAGTGAAGGCAGGCTGCCAGAAGGTTGCCAGTTAAGTTTAGGTTTAGGTGTGTATTTCATATTGTCACGTGAACCAAGTTACAGTGAAAAGCTGTTGTTTTATACTCTATTCAATCAGATATTAATACCATGCCTGAAAACAATCTTGCCAAACACAAGTACAACAGGTAGAGCAAAGGGGAAGATACAGAGTGTAGAATGTAGTTCTCAGCATTGTAACGCATCAGTTCCAAAGGCAAACAGTAAAGTCCACAATCTGGTATGGGAGAACCAGACTGTACCCAATGGACGGACCGTTCAGAAGTCTGATAACAGAGGGGGAAGATGCTGTTCCTGAGTCTGGTTCATGGTGAGCACTTACAAGCCCTGTACCTCTGCCAGATGGGAGCAGGGAAGTGAGGGTATGCCTGGGGTGGGACAAGTCTTTCTTTATGCAGGCTGCTTTTCCAAGGCATGGTGATGCAGAAGGACTCAATGTTGGGTAGCCTGGTCTGTGTGACATTATGGAGAATCATAGAGTGATACATTGTGGAAACAGGCCAATCGGCCCAACTTGCCCACACCAGCCAACATGTCCCAACTACACGTCCCACCAGCCTGCGCTTGGTCCATATCCCTCCAAATCTGTCCTATACCATGTACCTGTCTAACTGTTTCTTAAATGTTGGGATAGTCCCAGCCTCAACGACATCATCTGGCAGCTTGTTCCATACACCCACCACTCTCTCTCCAATTATTGCGATCTTGGGCAGACTAAGCTGTGATGCAACCCGACAGTCTGTTTTCATCTCAGGTTGCCGGGAAGCAATTTTTTCTGAACTGCATCTCAGTATATGAGAAACATTTCCCCTTTGGTAATGATGCAGCAGCTTGCCATCTGTTGCAGACACAACAGTAACTTCAGGAATGTCTTCAGTCAGAAAGCAACTTATTATTTTAAATTTAAAACAGAAATTAATGGACTTCTACATGTTGATGCAATTGAGGAATGTGGGGAAAGTGTAAGGGAATAGTGCTGAGCTAGAGGTGGGCTATAGTTTTGCTGAGATAGAGTAAATTGGAAGGGCTGAATGGCTTACTCTTGCAGTAATTCGTGTGCCTTTAAAGATACAGCATGGAAACAGGTTCTTCGGCCCATCGGGTCCATACCGACCAGCTACACTAGCACTATCCTACACAACAGTGACATTTACAATTTAACGAGAAGCTAATTAACGTACAAACCTGTACGTCTTTGGAGTGTGGGAGGAAACCGGAGCCCCCGGAGAAAACGCAGGCGGTCACCGGGAGAACGTACAACCTCCGTGCCGACAGCACCTCTTGCCAGGATTGAACCTGGGTCCACCAGGGGCGCCACACGATTGGCACCCCCGCCAACAGTCTATCTGTTTTTTCGACTCTTTATTTAATTTTTAGTGTGTGCTAAAAGTTTGTGTAAATGTTCTCCGGTTTGTTCGATGTGGGGGTGGGGGAGGGGGTGGGAATCGGGGGAAACGTTTTTTCAGTTTCTTACCTTAACGGAGATGAGATTAATTTGCCAGATCACATTCACCAGTCGCTCGGCAGCCTACCATCGAAGGAGCTGGAGGTCTCCACAGTGGGGCATGAACTTCACATCGGAGCCGATCCCTTTCCTGGGACATGTCACGGGGTGACGCCTGTATGGTCGTGAGTAGTTGCCTAAAGAGTCATACCTTTTGCTGGTCACCGCTGGATTTTCAACATTTTGAACATTTTCGGCAACCTGTTGCGCCTATGACGGGTGCCGGCAAGTGCCAAATAAATTGCGTAAGTGGGACAGGTCCTTTAGTGCAACCCAAGCACTCGTAGTTCCGAGCTTTATATGGAGTTCACAGTCTTTAGACATTGTTTGGAGGAACTAAGAGGCTTGGAGACCAACTTTTGAAAATGGATGTGAGCTGTAAAGAAATGCATAAGAAGTTGTTCATACAAATACAATCAGCATGCAAGTGGAACTTAGAGTTCTTCTCTGAACTCCCATGGAGTGGCAAACAACAATGATTTATAAGCTGCCATTTAAGTAGCAAAGATAGTTCTGGCAAGTCTGGATTACTTTGAAAGTATGTGAGTCCAAACCGTGACCTTCAGGTTCAGGAACAGCTTCTTCCCAACAACCATCAGGCTCTTGAACACCACAAACGCCAACTGAACTTTGAACTACAAACAGTCTTGGTTATGCTTGGGGCTTCGGGTTTTGGTTTTGTTCAGCACTATATTATTCTTTTATTTATTAAACTTATTTTTTGTTTGCTTATTATGTTATCTATTGAGTTCTGTGTTTACATACTATACATGTTGTGCTTCTGCAAGTAATTTCGTTGTTCTGCTTTGGTAGGCTTGACAATTAAATGCTATTGACTCTTGACTCTTACGCCTCAACAGTCTTTGTAATATTCAAAATACTACTACTAAAGAACAGCTTCATTCTTCCCGTCTGTTATCAGACTCTTAAATTGTCCTCGGGGATAGATACTAGGGGCTTGGAATAGTGAAAGGCCTGGATAGAGTTGATGCGGAGAGAATGTTTCCACTTGTGGAAGAGTCTAGGTCTGGTGGCATAACTTCAGAATAAAAGGGTTTCCCTTGAGAAAGGAGATGACGAGGAATTTCTTTAGTCAGAGGGTGGTGTGTCTGTGGAATTCATTGTGACAGGCGGCGGACGAGGGCAAGGCAATGGATATTTGTAAGGCGGAGATTGACCGATTCTTGATTAGTATGAGTGTCACGGATTTTGGGGAGAAGGCAGGTTAATGGGGTTGAGGGGGAAAGAAAGATCGGCCATGATTAAATGGCAGAGTAGACTCGCTGGGCCAAATGGCCAAATTCTGGTCCTGTGCCTGATGAACCTTTGAACATGAACATCATAGATTCATAGAGCATATGAACCCACCCTGATCAATAGTCACCCATCTGTATTAATCCCAGCTTCCAATACTTGGCTATCATCCATCTATGTCTGGGTGATATAAAACCCAGGCGTCTAGACACTTCTGAAACACTGTAGTGAATCTGTTTCCACCACCTCTCAGACAGTACAATCCAGGTAATCAGCACTCCCAATCTGAAAAAGGTCCCCATTGCCCTAATTCTATGTCTTCTAGATTTATCTCCTCAAATATTGGAGCAACCTCTGATCTGAATACTGATTAGCTCAAACATTTCTCCATCACAACATTTTACTGTCTAATAGTTGAACAATGGACAGAATACAACACTTCTAAATCAATCTAGGCATGGATTTACCACAAACAGGATGGGGATTATATGATCAAATGTGTGATGGGAATGGGGCATCAAGCAATTCATCATGGGTGTAATATTTTGCATTATAAAATGGAATATTCAGAGCAAACTTTGCAATGCAGAAAGCTTCAGTCAGCAGTGATCCATGTGCATATGTAAAGATGATTGGGGTAAGGCATGGTTGATTCCATTTGGAACTGCAGAGTGAGCTATTTTTACATTTAAATTGCAGATTGTAAGATAACTGTGCTGGTCACTGCACAAATGGAGATAAAGCACTTAGCATTTAAAGGTTAAAACTATGTCAGCTTGTCCCTTCCCACCCAAACCACCCCCTCCCCAGGTACTTTCCCCTGCAACCGCAAAAGATGCAATACCTGTCCCTTTACTTCCTCCCTCAACTCCACCCAAGGACCCAAACAGACTTTCGAGGTGAGGCAGAGGTTCACTTGCACCTCTTCCAACCTCATCTACTGTACCCGCTGTTCCAGGTGTCAACTTCTCAACGGTAGACAAAAGTGCTGGAGAAACTCAGCGGGTGCAGCAGCATCTATGGAGCAAAGGAAATAGGCAACGTTTTGGGCCAAAACCCTTCTTCAGACTGATGTACGGTGGGAGGGTGGGGGGAGGGCACAGTCGCTGCCTCAAAAAGGCTGGCAGCATCATCAAGGACCCACATCATTCTGGACACACACTCATCTCCCCGCTACCTTCACGTAGAGGGTACAGGAGCATGAAGACTGCAACGTCCAGGTTCAGAAACAGCTTCTTCCCCACAGCCATCAGGCTATTGAACTCAACTCGAACAAAAGTCTGAACATTAATAGCCCATTATCTGTTATTTGCACTTTCTCTTTTATTTATTCATGTGTGTATATATTTATACAATGGTATATGGACACACTGATCAATTCTGTATTCATGCCTACTATATTCTGTTGTGCTGAAGCAAAGCAAGAATTTCATTGTCCTATCTGGGACACATGACAATAAACTCACTTGTCTTGAAGAAAGGAGAAAGGAAGAGGAGGAGCCCGAGGGCTGAGGGAGAGCTGAGACGGGGAGGAGGCAGCAAGGGCTACCGGAAATTGGAGAAGTCAATGTTTATGCCGCTAGGGTGCAGACTTCCCCCACCCACACTACAGTCTTGATGCCCCCCTCCTCCATGACCACCCACCACCCCCCCCCCACCAGGCATCACTTTGTGAACTTCTCAACATCCACGAGCCCAAGCGCAGGCTCGCTGAACACCTCCCCTCAGTCCGTCTTAACCTACCTGATGGCTCAGCACTTCAACTCCCCCTCCCGTTCCCAATCTGGCCTTTCTGTCCTGGGCCTCCTCTCACTTTGTCAGAGTGAGGCCCAGTGTAAATTGGAGGAACTGCACCTCATACATTGCCTGGGCAGCTTACACCCCTGTGGAATGAACATTGACTTCTCTAACTTCAGATAGCCTTTGCTTCTCTCTCTCTTCACCCCCTCCCCCTTCCCAGTTCTCCCACTAGTCTTACTGTCTCCGACTACATTCTATCTTTGTCCCGCCCCCCCTTCCCTGACATCAGTTTGAAGAAGGGTCGCGTCCCGAAACGTCACCTATTCCTTCTCCCCAGAGATGCTGCCTCCAGCATGTTGTGTCTACTTTCAGGTCATATAGATACAGGTTGTACAGAGTTAACAACCTATTTAAACATTTTACCTCATAGAATTATAGTCATCCAGCGCAGGAACAGCCCTTCCGCCCAAGTCATCCATGCAGACCAAGATGCTCCATCTAAGCTAGGTTTACCACTTACCTAGGTTTGCTCAATATCCTTCTAAACCTTTCCTAACAACGTACCGGTCCAAATCTTTTTCAAATGTTAGTCTTGTACCTGTCTCAACGACCTCACCTGGCAGCTCGTTTCATACTCCCAGCATCACCTGTGTGAAAAAGTTGCCCCTTGAGTTCCTATTCAAACTTGCCCCTCTCACCTTTAACCTATGCCCTTTAGTTCTTGATTACTCAACCATGGCAAGAAGGACTGTGCATTCACCCAATCTATTTCTGCTCTTCCTTGCAATATCTTGCATTATTATTTCCCAGGCTTAAATTCTGATTCCATTTGAGGCATAAAGGTGAAAAGTGATTAAGTTGGTGGGATAAGGCAGGGGCCAGGTGCAAGATCAAGCGATGATGTGGGTCAGAGTTGAGTTAGCAATCATACAGTGACAGGCAGTGTCGTGGTGAATGAGGTATCGTATTATGAAGAGATGACCAAAACATGGATGAGGAAACTATTCAGATGCTTTCAAGATATTAGCTCGGACTTTGTTTGTCCTCCACCAAACCCAATCCAGCATCCCTCCCCCCATGACCGCTCCTGCAATCACCGCCTGTGGCCACCTTGACAGCACAAGGGGAAGTCTTTTAGGACCGAGTTGAAAAAAACATTTTTCACACAGAGTGGTGAATCTGTGGAATTCTCTGCCACAGAAGGTAGTTGATGCCAGTTCATTGGCTATATTTAAGAGGGAGTTAGATGTGGCCCTTGTGGCTAAAGGGATCAGGGGGTATGGAGAGAAGGCAGGTACAGGATACTGAGTTGGATGATCATCCATGATCATATTGAATGGCGGTGCAGGCTCAAAGGGCCGAATAGCCTACTCCTGCACCTATTTGCTACGTTTCTATGTTTCTATGGGTTCAGAGCATAACGGGGGTTGTGGTGTTTAATAGCCTGATTGCTGTAGGGAAGAAGCTGTTCCTACGTTACAGTTTTCAGGCTCCTGTGCCTTCTTCTCGATGGCAGGGGTGAATTGAGAGCATGGCTGGGGTGGCGTGGGTCCCTGATAATGCTGGCTGCCTTTTTGAGGTAGCAACGTCAGTAAATCCCTTCGATGGTGGGGAGGTCAGAACACATGATGGACTCAGCAGAGTTCACAGCTTTTTGCATTATTTTGCTGTGAAGTATTTAAACCCTCAGGGTCCCTGCATGTTTTATTTGTGTTTACTTCAGCAAATATTCAGCAAAATGCATAAATCAAAATTAATTGCAGCATCTAGGATCAAATAGGATTATTTTGAAAGTTCTTGTTAGCAAAGTTCGGAGGATAACACAGCACTGATTTGCAGCAACATTGTTTGAATATAAAATTGATTCGCCATTGTAAAATCCATAATTGTACACATTTGCGGGTAAAACATCTTAATCAGTAAAATAATGCTGAGTATGAAACTCAGATTGAACCAAAACATCATGTCATTTCTTCTCCCATTGCATTCTGTTGAGTAAATTCCAGAAAATCTTTCCCTCTAAGAATTGCAGGCTAACTGGTATCTGAAGTGCATATATTTTGCCAGTTCTATGAAATGAATTTCTAGTTACTGGAGAAACTTTTAATAATCATAATTGTAATTTATTAGCCAAGTATGTTTTGCAACATATGAGGAATTTGATTAGCCATACAGTCATACCAAAAAAGCAACAAGACACACAACTACATAAACATTTTACATACGTTGAAGAAGGCCGGCCCCACTCATGCGTGTCAATCTTCAAAGCAGCTGTGTGAAGTCACAGAAAAACGTTGTTGAACTAAAATAGTAAGACTATCGTTGACTAGAACTTACAGAAAGATCATTAAGTTACGAGGGTAGGGAGTGGAGGGCACGTAATCCCTCAACGTTAAAATAACAATCAAACTTCAAACTGGTAAGTTCTCGTTTAATCTTACTATTTTACTTTGGAGTCACGTGAGTGACTACGTGAAGACTTTGAAGGTCTGTGATTTCATGCCGAGAAAATAGTCCACGCTTCACAGCTGCATCAATTGACCAGGACGAGTGAGAAAAATGAATGCATTCGAAACATGACATGTTTAACAATACTAATGCTTTAATAACAAGAAAGAAAATAAACGGTGACCCCTCTCACCCAGGGGGAAACTGTGAAACAGAACTTAAAACAAAAATCCAGGATCTGGCAGTAGGCTTATTATAAAACCTCTGGTACATCCTCTCATTCGACCATCCCGCAGCTGCCAGAATGTGGTCAAGAGGTACGCTCATATCCCTTGCTCCTGATGTTGATGCAGCCCTGGTGGAATGAGGTTTCAAAATGTCAGTGTCCGCTCCTGCACACGCAAGAACCTGTTTAATCCATCTAGAGATGGTCTGCACCGTAACGTGTTTGTGAGGTTTGGTGTAGCTGACAAAGAAGGAAAGTTCTCAAGCTCTTAGTGACCTTTATGTATTGCGTTATAAATGATACTCCACACACGGGTGGATCTGAGGGGTATGCCATAAAACTCAATTTGAGCCCAAGTACCCCTGGCCTGCTCTGCTTGACGAGATCCCAAATGAAAAAGGTGATGTTATTGCAGGAAGGACCCATACTGTCCAGTCTGAGTTTTTGTAGCATCTGGACCGGTTGTGCTGAGGCCAGGGCCATGAGCATAACTACTTTCAATGTAAGATGGTGTAGGGACAGAGATGAATCTGGTGCCCACTGACGGAGCAAAGTGAGGACCACACTGACATCCCATATGTGTGTGTACCTAGGTCTAGGTGGAGTGGAGTTAAATATGCCCTTCATAAATTTGGTTATTAAAGGGTGAGACCCAACCCTGTGGTTTGCTGACCCCAGCCGTAGATAATTGGACAAAGCACTGCGGGCACTGTTAATGGCACTGTAACTAAGTTTGTTATCGTGAAAAAGTGACGAAAGAAATTCCAAAACATCCGTGATTGAAGCTGTGTGATATGAAATGTGAGAGCGGGAACAGTCCATCTCCTGTTTTCTTCTGTGAGAGATGTACTATTTCTGTGTGCTCTTCCTCCAGGCTGCAGTAATGACATCAATGGTACGCTCTGAAAGCCCGAGCCCCAGGAACGGTCTCCTCAGAATCTGCAAACCAACAAATTTATACGGTCATGAAGAGGGTGAAGCCAGACATACACGTGATGCCTGTTGGTTCAAAAAAGCCTTTAACCCATAGAGTGCACCCAACAACTCTAAATAGTTAATACCATGTGATTGAAGCATGGATGCTTCCTGCAGATTCCATGTGCCACCGCAGCTCGAGACAATATCGGTAGCACCCCATCCTAGTGCACTGGCATCAGTCTGCAGGATAACTGATGCTGTATTGACTAAAATGGTACTAGAGCAGCACTGAATATTGGCAATCCACCATTGTAACTCAGCCAGAGCCTCAGCTGGTAGCTGCATGGGTCTATCGAAACGACCTCTCTGAAGCTTAAGCACCTGTTCTTTTACACGCTGTAAGTTTTGGTAGTACAAAGGCCCGAACTGAGCCGCTGGGATCGCTGCCACTAATTTTCCAATTACATGAGCCACATGTCTAATAGTAGGGTGATTATCAACAATGAGTTTCCTGCAGGCTTCAATTAACTCTAATTGCTTGCCCCGAGGCAGAGTCACTGACATGTGTACTGAGTTAATGGTGAATCCCAAATAGTCAATTATCATAGATGGCATCAATTTAGACTTAACTGGATGGATTATGAAACCTATCTTTTCAATAACAAGCTTTGTAGCTGACACAGATAATTCAGCTAATTCAAAAGTCCTCCCAATGACTAAAATGTTGTCCAAATATGCCATGACAATATGATTCTGTGAATAGACTGGGAGCTGAGGTTAATCCATTAGGCAATGCTTTAAACAGCTACAACTGCTCCATCCAATTAAACTTCAAAAATCTCCTATTGTTTTCATGAATGGCCACTGAATAGTAAGCATCTTTGAGGTCAATGCTTGCCATTAAACATCCCATGGAAATCAGTTGTTTAGCAGTGACAAAAGTTTCCATTTTGAAGTGTTTATACTGCACAAAGGTGTTAAGCTCTGTCAAATCTACGATAATTCTACATCCTCCATCCTTCTTTTGCCTAGTAAAGATATTGGACACAAACTGATATGACTCACGCTTCGCCCTCTCAATTACCCCTTTTTAGAACAAAGAGTCAAGTTCTCTTTGCGCACTAATACACACCTGTTGTGAAAACACAAAAGTACAGCCAGGTGTATGCTGAGTGGGTGGAGGCAAGTCAGAAATTAACTTAATTTGGAAACCTTGAATACTATGCAGTATAAATGGGTTAGATGTTATCCACTGCCATTCATGTAAGAAAAATTGCAATCTCCCCCCAACTTGTAATGTATCGATTGCTTTAGAGTTACCTTAGAGTTTACCGGTGGTAAGATCGCTGCTTCTGCCCCCGAGGTATGGGAGGTAGGGCTGCTGGAGGGCTCCGCAACTTGAACATGGCCCGGCTTGGGCCCTGCCCTAAAAAAGGCCTCTGTGTTTGTTGCTCAGCACCACGTCTGCCGTAGCCAGCGAACCGTTTGGTATGCAGGCCGCATATTTAGATGCATAGACAGTACACCTGATGGTCCCTGTAGCCAAACTGTGCCTCCGTACTGTGGGTCAGCATAGCACTGACCTTGTACGCTCCTGTCATCTGACAGGGAGATATTATGCAGCCCTGACACAGGTGCTACTGCCTTGGGTTCCATATACTCCCTGGGCTCCGACAGCACCGTCCTTTGAAGCATATTGTGCTGGAGTAACCTCTTCACAAGGCTCTCCAGCTGGGCCAGCCTGCCAGTAACACTGCCCTTAGAAGGAGGGGACTCTTCCACCTCCTGGCCCGACTCCTCTGAGTCCAGGGCCCTCACAGAATTTTTTGTGGCTTTTCTCCCCCGTGGAGTAGCCAAGGTGCTTTCTGGCCGTGCCAAGTCTGTAGCCGCTGGCTGCTCTGCCAGTGGCCCTGGAGGCGAATTCTGAGGTTGCACGCTGCCCGCAGGCCCGTGGTCTTCCACAGCCGGTTTGGTCGCGGCTCGCCTCTTTACTTTGGACAATCCGAAGCTGAAAATCAGCGAAGTACAAAACACACACCGGACCGGGAGCAATGACGTCAGCGAAGTTTTTAAAACACTTACCTGAGTCATTTAATCTCACCCGCTGGAAGGAGCAACGCTGCCGCCAGCCAGTCATTGCCCAATGCGTCAGACGTAAATGACGCGCATGCGTAGGGACGGCCTTCTTCACGTAGTCACTCATGTGACCCCAAATGAGGGTGTCATTTGTCATTTGTCATTTGGGATGGCACAATCTAAACACTGAAAACAGCAATAAAATTATAATCAGACCTTTCAGAGATGAATTTCGGAAGCGCTGGTACATCAAAGGACACTAGAAGTTTGGGATTTCTCTTCCACAATCCCCAGTTGATCTAGCATCAATTGTTAATAATAAGACTGAGATATTGATATGTTTCTTCTAATCAAAGACAACACAGTATTAGGCACAAAGCAAGGCTTATGAACTTGGTCATAAATTATGATTTATCACATTGAAAGATAGATGCATCGTTCAATTTTCCTATCTCCGACAACAGTTTATCTGAATACTTATGCACTGCGCTTGATTTTAAAGTAGGGCAGCGGGAGATCACTCAAGTCAAGAATCAAGAGTGTTACCCAAAACGATACGATATGTTACGATACAATACGATACAATTTCCATACAATACAATACGGTAGAACGTTATTCATCCCACCTGCTTTGAAGAAGTTCTCCTCCTCCCTCCAAAGAAACCCTCTGGCTCCTCCTCTTCCTTTCTTCTCCCCCCCCCCCCCCAATGAAATGGTGATATGAGAGTGTAGCCAGGGTGGTCTGGGTCTCTGATGATCCTGGCTGCCTTTTTGAGGCAGTAACTCCTGTAAATCCCTTTGATGTTGGGGAGGTCAGAACCCGTGATGAACTGGGCAATGTTCACAACTTTTTGCATGCTTTTGCTGTGAAGGTCCTAAAATACTTAAACCCTCATTGTCCCTGTATGATTTATTTGTGTTTACTACAGCAAAATGCATAAGTCAGAATTAATTGACGAATCTAGGATCAAGTAGGATTATTTTGAAAGTTATTATTGGTAAAGTTCAGTGGATAACACAGCACTGATTTGAAAATTTGAAGCAATATTGTTTGAATATAAAAATTAATTTGTCACTGTAAAATCCATAATTGCATGTAAAAACATCTTAATCGGTAAAATAATGCTGAGTATGAAACTCAGAATAAACCAAAACATCATAATTTATTGTCTCCCTTCCCACTGTGTTGAGCCAGTTAAAGAAAACTTTTCCCTTCATGTGCTTCAGGCCAACTGGTATTTGAAGTGTATTCACTTTGCCAGTTCTATGAAATAAATTTTCAGTTACTGGAGCAACTTTTCAATCTGAAATCTTGTCCATGTCCTTCTGAGATGTTGCCTGACCCGTTGAGTTACTCCAGCACTTTGTATTATACGTAATGCTCCAGATTCTGCAGTTCCTTGTGTCTCCATTTGAATCTATGAAATGTCTATATAATTAAAAGTCTAATCTTGACCACTTCCTGTTTGTGTTGTATATTGATTTTAGAAGAAAATGCTACCACTTAAGGCTGTGATTTTTGGCCATCTTACTCAGAGTCCCACTCCGCTCATCAGGTGCTGAGGATTTTTCCCATCGATGAAAATTAAAGAGTTATTAATGTTTTAAAAATGGTGAAATTCTCTCTCCTGTCAATCACCGCCATAAAGGCCACGCCCCTTCTGGGATGTGGGGGAGGAGCTATAATACCCGGAAGTCTGGACGTGGCTCTGTCACTGCAAGATGGCGAGCAAGAGGTCACGACTCTCAGACTGAGCTGTTTTGAATCAGTGCTGAATCTACACAACACTTAGTGTCTACTGACCTGTATGTGCCCTTTATGTGTTTTTAAATTGTGGCTTTTGCAACTGTGGCTGTTAAAATGTGTGCCTGTTGAAATTGAGTGGCTGTTGAAAATGAGTGGCTGTTGAAAATGTGTGGCTGTTGAAAATATGTGGCTGATGAAATATGTGTGGCTCTTAAAAATGTGTGGCTCTTAAAAATGCATGGCTATTAAAAATGCGTGGCTATTAAAAACGCGTGGCTATTTAAAACATGAGGCTATTGCAATTGTGGCTTTTGCAACTGTGGCTTTTGCAACTGTGGCTTTTGCAACTGAGCCTTTTGCAACTGAGCCTTTTGCAACTGTGATTTTGGCTGCTGTGGTTTTGGCAACTGTGGCTTTGGCAACTGTGGCTTTGGCAACTGTGGCTTTGGCAGGAATAAACACTTTATTACGTTCGACCGTGTCGCTCATTTCGTGATTTCCGCTTTGTGGACAGGTCACGCTGATTGCGTCATTTCCGGTGAGTGCAGAAGTCGTGCTGAATGTGAAAGTGTTGCTGGCTGGGGAAGGCCCAAAGTGGAGACGCCGCGCTCAGGCATTTGAGTATTCTGCCATATTTATGTTGTGAGAGTATGAGTGTCTTTGTGTTTGTGTGTATGTGAGTGTGAGTGTGAGTGTGAGTATGAGTATGAGTATGAGTATGAGTGTGAGTGTGAGTGTGAGTGTGAGTGTGGGTGTGAGTGTGTGTGTGTGTGTGTGTGTGTGTGTGTGTGTGTGTGTGTGTGTGTGTGAGTGTGAGTGTGAGTGTGTGTGAGTGTGAGTGTGTGTGTGTGTGTGCGTCTGTCTGTGTGTGTGTCTGTCTGTCTGTGTGTGTCTATCGGTGTGTGTCTGTCTGTCTGTGTGAGTGTCTGTGTACGTGTCTGTGTATGTGTGAGTGTCTGTGTGTGAGTGTGTGTGTGTGAGAGTGTGTGTGTGTGAGTGTCTGTCTGTGTGTGTGAGTGAGTGTCTGTGTGTCTGTGAGTATCTGTCTGTGTCTGAGAGTGTGTGTTTGTTTGAGTGTGTCTGTTTGAGTGTGTGAGTGTTCCGTGAGTGTGTGAGTGTGTGTACGTGTTTGTGAGTGTATGTGTTTGTGTTTGTGTGTATGTGTGTGTGACTGTGAATGTATGTGTGTGTGTGTGTGTGTGTGTGTGTGAGTGTGTGTGTGTGTGTGTCTGTGTGTGAGGGTGTGTGTGTGTCTGTGTGTGGCTGTGTATGTGGACATCTGTGTCTGTGTGAGACCGAGTGTCTGTGTGAGAGCGAGTGTCTGTGTGCGTGAGTGTATGTGTATGTGAGTGTATGTGTGTGCACTCTGCTTGAAATGCTGTGAAATTGGATTTGCTGGCCTGCACTCTGCTTCAAGTGCTGTGAGATTGGATTTGCAAGCATGCACGGAATTATCACTTTTGAGGTGAAATTCTGAGATTTTCTTTGTTAAAATTTGACCGCTCAATCTCTCTATATTAAAATTGTATTTTTCTTATATCACCAGCAAAGAGTCATCAAGAGGCAGTGAGCAGCAGAATACAACAAGAGGCACAACAAGAAAGAACTTAATAAATCTCATCTATAATATTTAAATTGTCGTTATGTTTTAAGAGTCATTCACAATTTAAACTTTAATAAATCCTTTTTTGCACTTGCCATGCCTGCGTGTTCTTCATCATAATGGGAACAAAATAGGCAGGAATAGCTGCATTATCAGAAAGCCACTAAGACTGCATGGGGGGAGGTTGAGGGGAGATGGACTGAATGCTTGGGGGGGGGAGGGAATTGGCAAGGAGCAGAGTGGGGGCGGGGGGGGGGGGGGTGAAGGGAGGATGGGTGATTGAATGAACTGCCACCACACCAGCATGGAATGACTGGACTGCCAGCCCACCAGCCATGAGTAAGTGAACTCATGAGCATGACCCCCTTCCACCTCAGAGGACCACACTGAAAACCAACAAAGACCAGTGACGAGTGTCTACAGCTCAAATGATCATCTGATAAAATGATGTCTTGTCTGCATTTTTTTCTCATTACAAAATGCCTCCCAGGTATGTTTTTAATCATTCTGAACCATGGAAGCAAGGAAGGAACTAGTTTGGAGGATGTTAGTAAAAATACAACTACTGCTGTTTGCTTCAGGAGCCTTTTAAGAAAGGCAGAAGGAGAAGAGCAAGAATGAAGAGGAAGCACAAGAAGAGGTCTCAATGGATGAATGAAGATGATGTGATGGTCTGTCCCAGCATACCAGATGACTGGAAGAGAGTGGCGCTGGGCTTTGACAAAAGATGGAACTTTAAGCACACATGTGGGGCAGTGGATGGCAAGCATGTCATTCTTGTCCCTGTCCCTGTACCCCTCATTTTCTTTATCATACAGGATGGCATTCTACTGGATCCATTCCTCAAGGTCCCCTTCCTGCTGCCTGGTGAAGGTGTAGGTCAAAACCTTCCTCCAACCCTCCCTCACCACCAATGGGGCATCTGCCTCATCTGACATGTTGTGTCAGACACAGGAGAAAGGGCTGCTTTGCTGCCTTCAAATGAGGCAGTGAAGGATGGGGTTGTGGTGGGGACATATACTACCACCCTGGTCTAGTTCTCCAGGTGTCTCTCATGCAGGGCTACCTCCTCCTGCACTATCACCTCCTGTGGCATCGCCTCCTGCCACTCCTCCTCCTGGGTGGGTAGCAACACCTGCATGGCAGGTTTTTTTTAGGGTTGTGCCCTCCCCCTGCACTGCTGCCTTTTTGGTGCCATCTATAAAACACAAGTCTCCTCTCCAGCTATGAATGAACATGCCTTGGAGTGAAAGAGGTGGCTTTTTTGCTGTTTAAATTACCTTTTCTTTCTACTGACATTTTTTTCACCCCGGAGCTATTACCTTCAACTACCTTCGACCACGTTCGACCACCTACGACTAGCATCACGATCTACCACGGCCGACCTTGACCTGACCAGCTGCTCCATTCTCTCAGCATATGACAGTCCCGCCGTCCCGAGAATTAACCTTGTAAACCTACACTACACTCCCTCAATAGCAAGAATGTCCTTCCTCAAATTTGGGGACCAAAACTCCTGGTGTGGTCTCACTAGAGCCCTGTACAACTGCAGAAGGACCTCTTTGCTCCTTTGCTCCTATACTCAACTCCATTTATTTTAAAGGCCAACATGCCATTCACTTTCTTCACTGCCTGCTGTACTTGCATGCTTACTTTCATAGCCTGATGAACAAGGACCCTCAGATCCCATTGTACTTCCCCTTTTCCCAACTTGAAACCATTTAGATAGTAATCTGCCTTCCTGTTTTTGATACCAAAGTTGATACCAAAGGCGTACAGATATGTAAGTTAATTGGCTCTGGTAAAATTGGAAATTGTCCCTACAGTTCAAAATAGTGTTTGTGTATGGGGGTGATGGTTGTTCAGCACGGACTTGGTGGGCTGAGGGGCCTGTTTCCACGATGTACCTCTAAAGAATATTTGTGATGGTTGATATAATGTAACCGGCATGTTAATAGATAAAATATATTGACCATGCCCTTTGTCAGTTTACACAATTTACCCAGTTTACACAGCTATGTTGGGTTTGTCTGATGCACAACATGAGAAAAAAACACAAACAAAATGTCAGTTCGCTGCAATAAATCCATCTCCATACAGTTTGTTATTACATTCAGCATAACATACTTGAGCATATTTTTTTCTCTTCAGTTTGGAATTACAATATTGGGTTTTTCACTAAATGGATTTTCAAAAATCTTTTTGCATTCATTATCAGTTTGAGTTTGAGTTGAGTTTAGGGTTACACAAAAAGCTGGAGAAACTCAGCGGGTGCAGCAGCATCTAAGGAGCGAAGGAGATAGGCGACGTTTTGGGTCGAGACCCTTCTTTAGAGTTTAGTTTATTGTCACATGTACCTAGACGACAGCTCTGCCTTTAACACCATTATCCGATCCAAGCTCATCACCAAACTCGCAGGACTCACAGGTGTCTTTTTAACTATACATGTGTATTTTTAACAATACATTATTACAATCAAGTCATCCGCAGTGTACAGATGCGTGATAAAGGGAATAATGTGAATAACATTTGGTGCAAGGTAAAGTCTAGTGAAGATCAAAGATAGTCCGAGGGTCTCCAATAAGTGCTCCAGATTGCTTTCTAGTTGTGGGTAGGACGAAAAGAAACTGTCCCTGAATCTGGAGGTGTGTGTTTTCACACTTCCATACCTCTTGCCTGATGGGAGAGGGAATAAGATGTAGTAGCTGGGCTGAGACTATCTTTGATTATGCTGGTGGCCTTGCCGAGGCAGCATGAGGTATAACTTCAGTGAGTGGAAGGGAGGTTGGTTTGTGTGATGGTCTGGGCTGCGTCCACAATTCTATACAATTTCTTGTGGTCTTGGATGGAGCTGTTCCCAAATCAAGCTATGATGCATCCCAGTTAAATTATTTCTTCAGAGCATCTATAGAAGTTGGTGAGAGTTCTTGGGGACATGTCGAATTTCCTAAGCCTTCTAGGGTAGTAGAGGTGTAGGTGAGCTTTCTTGGTCATTGCTTCAATATGGGTGGCCCAGAAGTTGTTGGTGATATTGACTCCTAAGAATTTGACGTTTTAAACCATCTCTACTCTGGTGCCATCAATACAAACCGAGGTATGTGTGCCACTTCGCTTCCTGAAGTCGATCACTATCTCCTTTGTCTTGCTGATATTGAGAGAAAGGATGTTGTCTCGACACCAGGCACGAGGTTCACAATCTCCTTCCTGTACTTCGACTCATTGTTATTTGCTATCTGGCCACAATGGTGATGTTGTCTGCAAATTTGTAAATTAAATTAGATGTGTACATGGCTGCACAGTGGTGGGTGTACAAGGAGTAAAGAGGGGGCTGCAAATGCTTCCTTGTGGAGCACCAGTGTTGAAGATTATCGTGGGGGATGATTTGTCCCCTGTCCTCACTGATTGGGGTCTGTTGGTCAGGAAGTCGAGGATCCAGTTGCAGAGCTGAGTGCTGGCACCAAGTCCTGCGAGTTTCATGATGAGCTTGGATGGGATAATGGTGTTAAAGGCATAGATGTAGTCTATAAAAGGAGTCTGAAGTTGGTATGGAGCTGTGTTTAGGGCCAGGGAGATGGAATCATTGTGGGCCTGTTGTGGTGGAAGGTGAACTGCAGGGGGTCAAGGCCGCTTGGTAGACTGGGTTTAATGCGTTCCTTAACTAGCCTCGCAAAGTATTTGATGATGGTGGATGTCAAGGCCACTGGACTGTGGGCATTTAGGCATGAGGTCTTGCTTTTCGTCGGCACCCGGATGATGGGGGTCTCCTTGATGCAGGTGGGTACCTCAGCAAGGAGAACCCATTTAAAGTTTTTGTGAAGCACAACACGGAGATGACCAGATGTTGCAGTGATGTGAGAAGTGATAAAAAAAAGTGACATCTTCATAGCGGCACAAGCAAATATACAGTGGAAGAGATGATCGTATGTGGCGATCCATATCAAATACCGGCATGATTGTTTACACTGGGCATCTCCGCACCGGTGATATACCTCTTGTGACCGTATTGATAAAGGTCAGGTTCAAACACTAATGATCCCCAAAGACTGAGATCGCTGCCTTTTGCCATCCAAGTACCTTTCTCATAATATGTAACTTATGGACTTAATGTAATGATGCATATGTCTTTGTTGAAACTACTTGCATTTCTAACCTTTTCCTATTTCCATATTAAAAAAAACATATTTCCTGCATAAATGTAACTCGACATTAATAAATGATATGTTACACTGAGCCATGGCTCAGTTATCCTGTCAGATACAGGTACTTTTGACAAATATGGGACAGGTTAAGATTGGAATCTAGGTATACTGTATATAGTTTTGAATGTAAATACATTGAAATAGTTCAGAGGAAGTTTAATCAGGAATTAATGGGTGATCACATGAGAGAGACAGGACAGGCTATGCTTGGCCCTGCTGGAGTTGAGTTGAGTTGAGTTGAGTTTGGTTCAGCGACACAGCTTCATTCCACTGAGTTCATGACCACCATCGATCACCCGTTTACACTCGCTATGTTTTCCTATTTTTGCATCCACTGCCTCCACACTGGGGGCAATTTGCAGAGGCCAATTAACCTACAAACCTACAAAATTTGGAATATAGGTGGAAACCAGAGCACCCAGAGGAAACTCACACGGTCACAAAGAGAACGTGCAAACTCCACACAGACAGAACCTCACGTCATCCTCATCGATCCCGGGTATTTGATGCTGCGAGGCAGCAGCTCTACCTGCTGCATCAATGTGCCATCTCCTCATGAGGCACAACTTAATAATAATGAGAAACTTGATTGAAACATGTTTTCCTAAAGGGTCTTGACAGTATGGTTGTGAGGAGGGTGTTTCCTCTTGCAAGGGGATATGGAATTGTGGCTCACTTTATATAAATAAAGTACTATTTTTGAATGTTATTAAGAGCTAATGTCACATTTAAAAGGTAGACAAAAGTGCTGGAGAAACTCAGCGGGTGCAGCAGCCTCCAAGGAACGAAGGAAATCGTCAACGTTTCTGGCCGAAACCCTTCTTCAGACTGAAGAATTAAAAATTTAAATTTAAAATTTAAATTCACATTTTTGCAAGTCACATTTAAAAAGCAAGGGGAATAAAACTTACCAGAAATTGTTAAATTGACCAACCTTTAAGCCTCTGTCTGCTAAAATATATGTTCCAAGCTGATCAATAATTTTCAGCAGCATTTAAACAAGAAACTAATTACACAATTATAATCAGAAGCAGTATTAGAATGTTTCTACTGTATATATAACTTAATAATAATTCAGAAGGAAAATACGGTATTCATGATTCTGGAATAAATTACAATTTTTGGCAGTCAGTAGTAATTTTCCTTCCTGTATAACTCCAAGGCATAAGGGCAGGTTTAATCATAGAAATACCCTGTTTAAGGGTAACAGTGGCAATGGAGTGATACGGTTGCACAGTGGTAGAGTTGCTGCCTTATAACACCAGCGACTCGAGTTTGATCCTGACTACAGGTGTTGTCTGCACCGAGTTTGTACGTTCTCCCCGTGACCTGCGTGGGTTTTCCTCGCGTGCTCCAATTTACTTCCACATTCCAAAGACGTACAGGTTTGTAGGTTAATTGGCTTGGGTTGTAAATTGTCCCTAGTGTGTAGGATAGTGTTAATGTCTGGGTATCGCTAATGTATGGCACGGACTCTATGGGCCAAAGGGCCTGTTTCTGCACTGTAACTCTAAACAAAACAAAACTAAATTAAACTAAACCGAGTTTGTCTCATACAATGAGGCTCTGTCCATTAGAATTGGTTAATTGGATGTTATATTTTTTAATGAGATCCGCCAGACAAGATTTAAGTTTCAATTGCAACTACAAAGACAAATTTGCCATCTTCACGTGGGAATGATAAGCAGAATAATTAACGACAGTCACATGAAGGGTCCCTACCCGATATGCCACCTATCCATGTCCTAATGGCTGAAGGCCCTGCAGCAGCCTGGGACTTGCCTGGACTGGGCACCGATCATAAGACCTAGAGCGTGGACTGGAGTTGGAAAATCCTCTTCCATATTTCTGTACAATTTGCTAACTGGGGATATGCTTAGGCATGGCAACACTCTACTGGACTGTTTGTAAGAATGGAATTTCACTCTGCATTTGCACTTAGCACGTGTGATGATAAAACCACCATAGAGATGCTGCTTGATCTGCTAAGTTAAGGGCCTGTCCTACAAGCATGCAACTCTATGCGATGAACGCGATCAAACTAGAAGTGGGGGCCGCGCGGAGGTCGGGTGATCCCCTGTACAGGGCCGTTCCCACCAGCATGAGCCTGCATGCGGCAAGCGCGACCAAACCGGCAGTAGGGGCTGCGCGGAGGTCGGGTGAGTGGCGCAACGCGGCGCAAAGTGAAGCGAACTTGGAGCAAAGTCTTAAAGGTAAGTTCGCCAGGACAAAGAGGGGCACAGAGGCACACACATGGAGGGTCACGGAGGCACCTACAGAGAGGGTCACGGAGGCACGACCTCCAAGCCATGGAGTGTTTTCTACCATTCCGACGTCGGAGTTTCAACCATCCCGACAAGAGGGCCTGTACATCGGGCCGTCCGTAGCGGCGACTACTGAGATTTATGGTCCCGACCACAGGTGAACATTGGAGGAGGGCTGACTGTACTTTGTGCCTTCACCCACAGTGAAGAACGCTGTGGTGGATGTTACATTTTATTGTGTATTTTGTGGTCGTTTTTGATTGTACCACTGCTGGCAAATTAATTTCACTGCACTTTATTGTGTATGTGATGAATAAAACTGATTGATTGATTGCCCGGGCCAGCTGCCTGCCCCTTTTCCAGGGTTTCTTCTGCACCAGGGTGATGTTAGAGAGGGACTACGCTCTATCCACGAGCACCCTGGGGGATTTCCGGGACGGCTGGGCACCGAGGGGAGTTGAATGCATCCTGGACAAGCATCCTGGACAATATAGGTGTTTAGCAGTTTACTAAATATATTGGATTGTCTTGTACTATGGTGGTGGGTTCTGTTTTGTTTTATTGTATTGTAAATACTATTTTAATATTTGAATAAATATTTTTTATTTAACAAAACAGGGTCTCTACCCCCTGCTCTGCCTGATGGGCAATTCCATCCAGTTCAGTTGACACACAAAATGACACGCTGACCAAGGTGTTACCTTGAGGTGAAGCCTTGGGGTTTGGGATGAGCACAGGGTGATATAGAGAATGCCAGGCTTACATTATCTGCATTGGAAGGAACTACAGATGCTGGTTTACACCAAATATAGACACAAAATGCTGGAGTAACTCACTGTGTCGGGCAACATATCTGGAAAAAGGGATTAGGTGACATTCCAGATCGGAACGCTTCTTCAGACGCAAGAAGGTCCTTTTCTCTGGAGATGCTACCTGACCCGCTGAGTTATTCCAGCTTTTTGTGTCTACTTTACATTATCTGCAGTCAGTTAATCCAAAGACATTCAGGATGAATACTAGTAAACAAGTGCTACTAAAATGAAAAGTCCTTCAGAATGTTGCAGAGAATGCAGTTCTTATTAAATCATATTAATTTCGGTGATGCAAGCCACATACAATGTTTTTGTCGTCTGTCCAATTGTTTGCATGCTCCAGCAACTCGTATTAATCAGCCTTAACCACAATATAACATACAAAGTCAAATGTCATCAGGAGTCAAGCTAATTTTACTTTGTATGCCTCGCTGTCACCTTCCCCGACCTAAAAATAATCAATTCTACATTTTCCTTGAACTTTGTCCCCTTTGATCTCTCCTTTTCACGCCTTACCTTTCCACATCTCTCGTTTCCCTAACCCCTGAATCTCAGTTTGAAGAAGGGTCTCACCCGAAATGTCACCCATTCATAGAAACATAGAAACATAGAAAATAGGTGCAGGAGGAGACCATTCGGCCCTTCGAGCCAGCACCGCCATTCATTGTGATCATGGCTGATCGTACCCAATCAATAACTCTGCCTTCTCCCTTGATTCCACTAGCCCCTAGAGCTCTATCTCTCTCTTAAATCCATCCAGTGATTTGGCCTCCACTACCCTTTGCAGCAGGGAATTCCACAAATTCCTTCCATCTTGAGATGCTGCCTGTCTTTCCTACACATTAATTACAATATATCTTGGCTTATGATTTTAGTCGCTTAGTTGCTGTTTAAAGCCAACCTGAACTTCTCAAAAGGTAAATGCCATACGCTTGCATTGGTTCTCGAAAGTCTATTGAGTATTGAGATAGAGGAGAATACAGATGTTGGAATCTTGAGCAAAATCAGACTGCTAGACGAAACTCAATGGGACAGGTAGTATCTGTGGAGGGTTGAGACCTTTCTTCACAGAAGATGGAGTAGAGGAGAGATAGTTGATAGAAAGAGGTGAGGGAGAGAAGGTTGGAGATACGAAAGATGGAGAAGAATAAAGGGTTAAATGGTGGAATCTGATAACAAAGGAAGGTGGCCTCACTGGCATCAGAGGAGGCTGAGGATAGACAGGTGGGTATGTCAATAGAAAGGGAATACAAGTAGGGAGCCACCTTGGAGCGCAGGAGGAAGAGGAGTGATCTTATAGAGGTGTATAAGATCATGAGGGGAATAGGTGGAATGGAAACACAATATTCGACAAAGGTTCCACATGGTAGGCTGCTCTGGAAGGTTCAATCACATGGGATCCAAGGAGAGATAGCTAAATGGATAGCAAATTAGCTCCATGGAAGGAAGCAGAGGGTGATGGTGGAAGGTTGCTTCTCGGACTGGAGGCCTGGGAAAAATAGTGTGCCTCGGGGTTCAGTGCTGGGCCCGTTACTGTTTGTCATCTACCTCAATGATTTGGATGAGAACATACAGGGCAAGATTAGCAAGTTTGCTGATGATACAAAAGTTAGTGGTTTTGCAGATAGTGAAAGTGGTTGTCAATGATTGTAGCAGGATCTGGATCGATTGGCCAGGTGGGCAGAGGAATGGTTGATGGAATTGAATGCAGAGAAGTGTGAGGTGTTGCATTTTGGGATGTCGAACAAGGGCAGGACCTACACAGTGAATGGTGGGCCTCTGGGTAGTGTTGTAGAGCAGAGGGATCTATGAGTACAGGTGCATGGTCCCTTGAAGGTCGAGTCGCAGATAGATAAGGTGGTCAAAAAGGCTTTCATCAGTCAGAGTATGAACATTAATACCCCTTTATCTCTGAACATTAATACCCCTTTATCTGTTATTTGCACTTTATCAATTTAGTCATTCATGTGTGTATTTACGTATATAATGGTATATGGACACACTGATCTGTTGTGTAGTCAATGCCTACTATGTTCTGTTGTGCTATGCAAAGAAAGAATTTCATTGTCCTGTCAGGGACACATGACAATAAACTCTTTTGACTTTGACTTTGAGTATTGTATAGAAGTTGGGAGGTCATGTTGCAGTTGTATAAGACCTTGGTGTCACCGCATTAAGAATATTGTGTTCAGTTTGGGGCACCATGTTATAGGAAAGATGTTGTCGCTAGAAAGGGTTCAGAGACGATTTACTAGGATCTTGCCAGGACTAGCGGGTGTGAGCTACAGGGAAAGGTTGAGTAGGCTGTGTCTCTATTCCTTGGAGCGCAGGAGGATGAAAAGTAATCTTATGGAGGTGTATAAAATCATGAGAGGAATAGATCGGGTGGATGCACAGAGTCTCTTGCGCAGAGTAGGGGAATCGAGGACCAGGGGATATAGGTTCAAGGTGAAGGGGAAAAGATTTAATAGGAATCTAAGGGGTAACCTTTTCACACAAAGGGTGGTGGGTGTATGGATCAAGCTGTCAGAGGAGGAGGTTGAGGCAGGGAATATCACAATGTTTAAGAAACAGTTAGAAAGGTACATTGACTTGGAGGTATTGGAGGGATATAGACCAAGCACAGGCAGCTGAGTCTAGTGTAGCTGGGACATGTTGGCCGGTGTGGGCAAGTTGGGCCAAAGGGCCTGTTTCCACAATGTATCACTCTATGACTCTATAACATCTTTTACTCAGATGCTCTGATTATTGCCTCCTCCACTTCACAGGTCAATGCCACTGTGGGATCGTGGAAGCACTTGCAGATGTATTGCGCAATATGACACTGGATTAGAAATCATTGCAAATCAAGGCTGAGACTGGACAGTTGGATTAATGCCACAAGCTGGTAAACTCAGAGTAGTTGGTAATGTATAGAGGATGGAAATGGGAGACCAGCAAAGAGCATTTTGATTTATAAATCTGGAAGTGACAAATGCAGTTCCAAGCATTTTAGTGGCAGGTGGAGATAGTAAAGGGCCTGTCCTACCAGCATCCGACTCCATGCGAAGAGCACGATCGAACTAGAAGCGGGGGCCGCGCGGAGGTCGGGTGATCCCCTGTACAGGGCCATTCCCACCAGCATGCGCCTACATGCGGCAAGCGCGACCAATCCGGCAGTAGGGGCCGTGCGGAGGTCGGGTGAGTGGCGCAACGCGGCGCAAAGTGAGCCGAACTTGGAGCGAAGTCTAAAGGTAAGTTCACCAGGACAGAGAGGGACACACAGAGAGGGGCACAGAGGCACACACAGAGAGGGCCACGGAGGCACGATGTCGAGGCGGTGTGTAATGTGTCGGGGCGACTGCGTGCCGACAAGCCGTTGCCACGTGGAATTTTTTACCATAGTCAGTTTTTCGGAGCCACGCGCGATGTCGGGACGAACTCCACAATATTCCGCACGGCTCCGGCGATCGAAGTGGGACCGGCCCCGCGACGCCGGACGGCTCAAGCGACCACGTTAGGTCGCGCTCATCGCATAGAGTTGTATGCTGGTGGGACAGGCAGGCCCTTTAGTTATAGAAGATTCATGCTGCGAATATATATGCAGGAGCATTAGTTTGGTTTAGTTAAGTTTACTTTAGTTTACATGTACAATGCAGAAACGGGCCCTTTGGCCCACAGATTCCGCGCCTACCAGCAATTCCCGCACACTAACACTATCCTAGTCGCTTAAAGGGACAATTTACAATTCATACGAAGCCAATTAACCTACACGTCTTTGGAGTCTGGGAGGAAACCGGAGCACCCGGAGAAAACCCACGTGGTTAAAAATCCCGTTTATATCAACGGGTCGATGGTGGAGAGGGTCAAGAGCTTCAAATTCCTGGGCGTGCATATCTCTGAAGATCTATCCTGGTCCGAGAACATGGATGCAATTATAAAGAAAGCACATCAGCGCCTCTACTTCCTGAGAAGATTACGGAGAGTCCAGGTCAAGGAGGACTCTCTAACTTCTACGGGTGCACAGTAGAGAGCTTGCTGACCGGTTGCATCGTGGCTTGGCTCGGCAACTTGAGCGCCCAGGAGCGGAAAAGACAACAAAAAGTAGTAAACACTGCCCAATCCATCATCGGCTCTGACCTCCCTACCATTGAGGGGATCTATCGCAGTGTTACACAAAAAGCTGGAGAAACTCAGCGGGTGCAGCAGCATCTAAGGAGCGAAGGAGATAGGCGACGTTTCGGGTCGAGACCCTTCTTCAGACTATCGGATCTATCGCAGTTGCTGCCTCAAAAAGGCTGGCACCATTATCAAGTACCCACACCATCCTGGCCACACACTCATCTCCCCGCTGCCTTCCGGTAGAAGGTACAGCAGCCTGAAATCTGCAAAGTCCAGGTTCAGAAATAGCTACTTCCCCACAGCCATCAGGTTATTAAACTCAACTCAAACAAAACTCTGATCATTAATAGCCCATTGCACTTTATCTGTTTATTTATGTATGTATATATATATTCATTAGTATATGGTCACACTGATCAGTTCAGTTCTGTATTTATTTATGCCTACTATATTCTGTTGTGGTGAAGTAAAGCAAGAATTTCATTGTCCTATCTGGGACACATGTCAATGAACTCTCTTGAATATTGACAATAGACAATAGACAATAGGTGCAGGAGTAGGCCATTCGACCCTTCAAGCCAGCACCGCCATTCAATGTGATCAAGGCTGATCATCCTTCTTCTCCTTCTTCTCATATCCTGCCTTCTTCTCATATCCCCTGATTCCGCTATTTTTAAGAGCCCTATCTAGCTCTCTCTTGAAAGCATCCAGAGAACCCGCCTCCACCGCTCTTTGAGGCAGAGAATTCTACAGACTCACCACTCTGTGTGAGAAAAAAGTGTTTCCTCGCCTCCATTCTAACTGGCTTACTCCTAATCCTTGAATCTTGGTCACGGGAGGATGGGAGTACAGACAGCATCCCGAGTCAGGATCAAACCCGGGTCTCTGGCGCTGTAAGGCAGCAACTCTACCGCTGTATAACCGTGCTGCCATAGATTACAGTGCCATAGATGGCAAATGTTACCGATGGACTGATTTGAGCTTCTGAATTTAATGAAGGAGTGCACAGTTCTTGGAACATTTAATATTCTGAAACTGTTGGAAAATGTTATATCTTATCTCCTATTTCCTTCCAATGTATTTCCCTTTGTGATAAGCACCAGATGAAGAGTTTATTTATTTGAAACAGAAAGCTTCTCTGAGGACTGACACATAGTTTCTTCAACTGTGTGGCAAAGCAGAACAAAGTGATGTTACTTAATATGGTCCCAGTGAAAGGCAGATCGCCGCGGCAGTGATGAATTTCAAGCTGTGATCAAGTGTAGCTCCTGGTCATGGTGAGCACAACCCAGATGTTGAAAGGAACAAGAATTAAGAAAATGGAAAGTAAAATGAAATGAAAGGATTAACAATGAAAGATAACTGAAAAATGGAAAGAATGGACAAGACATCGACCACTCCATCATGGGTACTGACCTCCCCACACATTTAGTTTAGTTTAGAGATACAGCACGGAAACAGGCCTTCGGCCCACTGAGTCCGCACCGACCAGCAATTCCTGCACATTAACACTATCCTACACACATTGGGACAATTCTACAATTATACCAAGCCAATTAACCTACAAACCTGTACGTCTTTGGAGTATGGGAGGAAACCAAAGATCTCAGAGGAAACCCATGCAGATCACCGGGAGAATGTACAAACTCTGTACAGGCAGCACCCAGAGTCAGTGCTGAACTCAGGTCCATGCTGCTGTTAGGCAGCAACTCTACCGCTGCACCACTGTGCCCCCACTGAAGGGATCTATAGGAGGCGCTGCCTCCAAAAGGCAGCCAGCATCATCAATGACCCACACCTCCCTGGCCATGCTCGCATTTCATCCCTTGGCATGTTTGGCCCTTGTATTACACCAAACCACAGACTCTTAATGCCTTCAGGGGTAATTATGGGTGAACATAAATGTCACCTCTGCCACCAGTCACCACATCCTGAGAACAAAGTATGTTTTGAAGTATACAAGTCAGAATGGATTACCTCCTGAAAAGATTGAGGAGATCTGATAAGTCTGAAGAAGGGTCTCGACTGATAACGTCACGAATTCCCTCTCTCCATAGATGCTGCCTCACCCGCTGAGTTCCTCCAGCATTTTTGTCTACCTTTGATTTTTCCAGCATCTGCAGTTCTTTCACAAACAGGAGATTTGATACATTAACTAATAATCTAGCCAACCTCGAAGGATGTATGGTAGAGGACATACTGATTGGTTAAGTCATGGCCTGGCTCAGCAACTCAAACACCCAGGCACAGGAGAATACACAGAGAAGATTTACGTGGATGTTGCCAGGACCTGAAGCCTGAGCTATAGAGAGAGGTTGAGCAGGCAAGGCCTTTATTCCTTAGGAGGGCAGAAGGATGTGGGGTGATCTTGTAGAGGTGTACAAAATCACGAGAGAGGAAATGCAGAGATTATTTTTCCCAGAGTAGGGTAATGGAGAACCAGAGGACAAGGATTTAATGTGAGGGGGAAATGATTTAATAGGAACCTGAGGGCTAATGTTTTTATACAAATGGTGGTGGGAGTATGGATCGAGCTGCCTGAGGAGGTAGCTGAGGCAGGAACTATTGCAATGTTTATTAAGACAGGTACATGGATAGGACAAGTTTAGAGGGATATGAGCCAAACGCAGGCCCGCGGGACTAGTATAGACGGGGCATGTTTACGGTGTGGGCAAGTTGGGCCGAAGGCCCTGTTTCCATGCTGTATGATTCTATAACAAGTACATTTGCAAGTTCCAATTGAGGATTCCATAGCTGACAAAGGACATAAAATTAGCTCTCAGCAATCTTAGTGTGAGAACCCATTGGCATGTCAATACCAAACTCTGGCTATTAATAAGCAATAGAACAGTCCCGGATTATCCAAAGCTTTGATCCCTTGATATCACAGTATCTCCCATCAATTCATTTTAGTTAATCTCTTGAAAATTTACTAATTATTATTTCATATCCAACAACAAGTTTGAGTTGCTTTTCTTTAAGATATCATTGAACGCAAATTGACTCATTTAAAAACATGCCCTCGGGAGGATTCGATAATTCGTACAAAGCCTTGCAACACAAAAGAAAGAAGCCCACAGGAAAATCCGTTTGTAACTGCAGCCTTCAATTATAGTGTAGAATCACCCTGTGAGATACAAGGCATTACAGAAAGGCAATTATTTCTCCTACACATAGGCAAACAGTGAGGGACTATCATAATGAAGAGTAGCTGTATCAAAAACACTGGAGAAAAAAAAGCAAGCAAGAGAGATAAAGAAACAATGTATTATTTTCTAAATTGACATGAATATTTTGCAAAATGATTTGCCTTTGAATATATTTGAATTTAAATGAATGTTCACTCTCGGCATTCAATATTGATAACGTCTAAGCTAGTTTATGAAAAAAAAAGCCCTGTAAATGTATATTGAAACATGACTGCATTGTACTCCATTCTGGAAGTATCAACAGTTCAAGTCCCTCCTGCTTGAAGCGTTTTAACCAGTCACTTAGTCCTACAATGGGGTGCAGTGCAGTGCTGTGCTGTCCTTGGTGCTGTCTTACAGCCATGTTAGACCGTGTAAGAGCCCCCCGACTCTCAGTCTGAGGAAGTCTAAACTAAAAAGGCCAAGCTGTCTGAAGAAGGGTCTCGACGCGAAACATCGCCTATTCCTTTCCTCCAGGGATGCTGCCTGACCCGCTGAGTTACTCCAGCATGTTGTGTTCATCTTAGAATTTAGTAAATTCTTCCCAGTTATCTGCTCTGCAGCACAATAAAATAATATTTCCTTTATTGCGAAAGGTTTTCTGCTTCTCGAGCCCACTCGCCACGTGGCACAGCTCAGGCGTGAAGATGCCTGAATCACATTTAGCTAATCAGTCCGAAAACACCTTGAGGTAGGGCTGCCAACTCCGCCTGACCTATTTCCCAGAGATTTGATCGTACGATGTTTGCTGCAGCATGAAGATGAAATGACTCTCACGCGCACAAAGATTGCATCCCCTAAAGGATTTCTTTCTTCCCTCTCCAAATCAGCGAGCCAATTTCGGAAGCTGATAGTCAATTGATACAGTCTTCGGATACCTGCCCCTTGAATATTGCTGTTAGTTGTGGTTGACGTAACTCAACTTGGAACATTAGTTTAGTTTAAAGATTCAGCATGGAAATAGGCCCTTTGGCCCACCAAGTCAGCGCCGACCAGTGATCCCCACACACTACCGTTGCCCTATGCAAACTATAGACAATATTCCATTCTTACCAAAGATGATTAACCGACAAAGCTGTACGTCTTTGGAGTGTGGGAGGAAACCAAAATGCTCGGAGGCCTCACAAGTCACGGGGAGAAAATACAAGCACCCGTAGTCAGGATCAAACCCGCTTCTGTGGCGCTGTAAGTTAGTAGCTCTACCGCTACGCTATCATGCCGCCTGCTTGTTTTTTTTATTTTCTCTCATTGCATACAGGTAGGCTCCCTGGATTTTTTCTGTGTGCAAAACAAATTAGAATTTACATGAAATCTATACTATTACTAAAACTCTCATATTGGCCACATTTAGTCTGTGTTGTTTTTAAATTTGCACATAAACAGCACCTTATATCGCTAGGATTTTTTGCCACCTTTCACACCATTCTCCTCTGCTCCAAGCGCACCAAGGTTTGTTCCGATCGGTGGAATATTACAAAAGTTATGAAGGTTTAAATAATCGGGAGATGAGCTGATTGGTATTCTCGCCTGTCAGTCACCAAGAAGGTAACGCCCCTTCTGAAGGCGAGTAGAATAAAGCCCTGAAGGCCGGGCATGTGTCAGTCAGCCCGGAAGCCGTGTGAGAGTTGAGTCCAGAACTGGGAGTCCACCAGTCGTGAGTGAGTGAACTGTGAGTCCTCAAGGCGTGAGTGACTGAACTGTGAGTCCACAAGCCATGGCTGAATGATCTGTGAGTACACAAGCAGTGGCTGAGTGAACTGTGAGTCCACAAGCTGTGGCTGAGTGAGCTGTGAGTCCACAAGCCATGGCTGTGTGAACTGTGAATCCACAAGCAGTGAGTGAGTGAACTGTGAGTCCACAGGCCGTGAGTGAGTGAACTGTGAGTCTACAAGCCATGAGTGAGGAACTGTGAGTCCACAAGCCATTGTTGAGTGAACTGTGAGTCCACAAGTGGTGGCTGAGTGAACTGCGTCCACAAGCCATGAGTGAGTGAACTGTGAGTCCAGAAGGCTCACCACCCCTGCCCACACATCCCCTTTCCCCTCCCCTCACACCCCCCCCCAGTGGCAGGCCATGGCAGCGGTAGGCCAGGGCAACACTTCCCCCTCCCCCTACCGGCCCCTGCCTGAAGCCGTCCCCCTCCTCCGGCTACAGAATGCTCCCGCTGGCCCCCACCTAAAGCCTCCAGCTGCAGGACTAGCCCAATAATCCATTCAGCCCACAATGTCCATACTAGAGCCCTCTGGAAACCAGTCTTTTTGGCCCACTACAACCATACTAGCCCTCCAGAAAGCCTCCATCCCCACTGGCCACCGCCTGAAGCCGTGAATCCTCCCCAGATGCAGAACGCAACAAGAGACGCAACAAGAAGGAATGGACTGAATAAATCTCCTCTTTAACACTTAAATTGTTGTTATATTTTAAGAGTTATTCACATTTTAAGCTTTAATAAATCCCTTTTCCACTTGCCGTGCACGTCAGCTGCACCTGCGCAGTAATACCTGCGTGTTCTATGTCACAATGGGAACCCAATGGGAGGGAATGGCTGCACCGCCAGAGAGCAGCAAAGAGTGGATGGGGGGGGTGAGGGGATGAGGGGGGGGGATGGAGTGAGTGCATGGGGGGGGGCAAGGCCAAGGGGTGGACTGTGGGGGTAAGGGGATGAGGGGGGGATCAGGGACATCACAGCAGGGACCCGTCAGCCGCGCCTGCGCAGCTGGGGGCTATGCGTGAGTGGTGGAATATTGGAAGTGGTGGAGAGGTGGAATATTGTGCTGGGGGACCAGGCGTCCCGTGTGGGAATGGGACCCAACGGGTCCCACTTAGTTTAGTAATGCTATATAATTATTAAGCGCAGACAACTAATGCCAGTGAACATGGAACTGCCTAAGCAGATGCTTGGTGTAAGCCCAGACCATCACACAAACCAACCTCCCTCCCATTGACTCCATCTACACCTCACGCTGCCAACATAATCAAAGATGAGTCTCACCATGAACACTCCATCTTCCCCCTCACCAATCAGGCAAATGATACACAAGTGTGCAAATGCAGATCTCCAGAGATCTAGTTTCATCGGGCAACTGAACCATCCTACCAACAACTAGAGAGCGGTCCTGAGCTACTATGTAACTCATTGGTGACCCAAGGACTATATTTAATCAGATTTTACCGGTCTTTATCTTGCACTAAACTTTGCCCCTTTTGTCATGCATCTATACACTTTGGATGGCACAATTGTAATCATGTATAGCCTTTCCGCTGTCTGGTTAGCACACAACTAAACGCTTGGTACATGTGACAAGAACCTAACTAAAGAATGTGTCAGAGCTATCAAGACAGTCGGCACAATGGTACAGCTGGTAGTGCTGCTGTCTCGCAGCACCAGAGCCCCAGGTTTGATCCTGGCCTCTGGTGCTGTCTACATGGAATTTGGATGTTCTCCATTTGATCACCTGGGTTTCTTCCAGGTGCTCCAGTTTCCTCCCACAGACCAAAGGCAAGTGCACTTGTAGATTAATTGCCCACTGTAAAATGCCTCTAGAATGTAGGGAAGGGATGAGAAAAGTGGCATAACGTAGAAATAGTGTGAATAGGTGATTGATGATGGACTCAGTGGGAAGAAGGACCTGTTTCCATATTGTATCTCTCAGCTAAGCTAAACTAAACTAAACTAAACTAAACCAAACTAACCCAAACTAACCCAAACCAAACTAACCCAGGATAACAGTGTTAAACTGAAAAAGCTGACAACACTGTGCAAGTCAGACAAAATCTCTGGAAAGAGAAACTCCCAACATGCTTAAAAGACCATTATTTGTCTGTCTATTGTCTCCTCTGATTCTACCTGACCCGCTAAGTACCCCCAGCACGTTGTTTTTTAAACACAATCTGTTTGTGGTTTAGAGAGAGAGAGCGAGAGAGAGAGAAGGGTCTCGACCCGAAATGTCACCTATTCCTTTTCTCCAGAGATGCTGCCTTACCCGCTGAGTTACTCCTGCAATTTGTGCCTATCTTTGGTGTAAAGTAGCATCTGCAGTTCCTCCCTACACATCAGGCTATTAAACTCTGCAGCCCCCAAAGCCTACATAGACTTGGGGGCATTGTTTTTGTCTCAATTCTAAGTTATACTCTGAGGCTGTGAATTGTCAGCCTCACACATCCAGCAACTGAAGTGCTAATAAACAGCCAAGCATTTCACAATTTTGAGTTAGCATCACATGCCAGCTTTGGGTCAATCAGTGGATCTCTCATCTGTAAGTCAAAGTCAATGATTCTAGGCCATGTTCCAGGGATGTGGGTATTTAACGTATTGTGACAGTTCACGGCTATAATGTAGGGGCCACTGAAGAATTATTAATTATTTAACTAGCCAATGGTCTATACGATGCTAGTGGCTGAGATCCAAGTGAAGCAATGTTTAATTTTCTTTAGTTGGACAATCTTTGATTCAATATTTTAAAATCTGAAAGTTGTTACTGCTCAGCCTTTTCATTTTATTTTTACGATAAGCTCTCTTAATGCATCTCTAATTCAATATGCTCCAAGCTGGAACTATTTCTGCATGAAATATTTACAGGACCTCAGCATAGTATTCCTTTTAACGTTCTGAGCAGTCTTTCCATATCTTAGGATTCAGGTTGAGAACTGGCTTCTAGAATAAGCAAATAATAAATTCTGTTAAGACACAAGAAACCACTGATGCTGGAGACTTGAGCAAAACACAAAGGGACTCAGCAGGCCAGGCAGCTTCTGGAGACGGAAATGGACAGATAATGTTTTAGATCTAAAGAAGTTGCCCTGACTTGAAACGTTGTTTATCTATTCCCTCCATAGATGCTGCCTGACCCGCTGATTAACAAAATCTGTTTGTGGGTTAGAGGGAGAGAGAGTGAGAGAGATTGCGTGTATGAGAGAGAGAGAAAGAGAGAGAGAGAGAGAGACATAGAGAGAGAGAGAGACGGACAGACATAGAGAGAGACAGAGAGAGAGAGAGAGAGACAAAGAAAGAGATAGAGAGAGGGAAAGAGAGAGACAGAGAGAGAGACAGAGAGAGAGAGAGACAGAGAGAGGGAGAGAGAGGGGGTGAGAGAGCCAAAGAAAGAGATAGAGAGAGGGAAAGAGAGAGGGAAAGAGAGAGAGAGAGAAAGAGAGAGAGACAGAGACAGAGACGGAGTGACGGAGACGCAGAGAGGCAGAAGAGATTTGTGGTTTTCAGCTGCAATTTTCTATATAAATCACCAGGACTGGGCAGGAGAGATTTAACCTCAATGAAGAAACTTTAGATGCAAGAGAGCTCAAGCACAATTCATCAAAACTGAATACTCGGAGTGTATTGCCCTATTACACCAACGAGAAAAGCACTCTGGCAGAAACGATAAAAGTGGTGACATTGGTCAACAATGTATTAGTCATTTGTTTGGACATTTCTGGCCAGCAAATTGGCTGGTGCTGGAAGTAATCTCTGGATTAGCAGCAGTAAGTAGGAGATTTGAGAGAGAAAATGACCTTGACTGCAAAAACAAATGCTACTTCTTCCAACAGCTGACTCAGTTCTGAAGAGTTGTGATTTCTGCAGAGACGGGTTGCTCTTGATTAGTGCCAGGTAGCTTTGGTAGTGCCTGCAGATTAAGTGTTAAATAATGATCATGAGCAGACGATCTAAAATACTATTTAATCTCCCTGGTATATCTTTCTACATCTTTTTGCATTGGGCAGAACAAGAGCCACAGCAGTAGAGTTGCTGCCTTGCAGCGCCAGGGACCCGGGTTGGATGCTGACTACGGGTGCTGCCCGTACGGAGCTTGTACGTTCTCCCCGTGATCATGTGGGTTTTCGGTTAACGGAATGAACGAATCAAGGGATATGGGGAGAAAGGAGAAACAGGGTACTAATTCTGGATGATCAGCCGTGATCACATTGAATGGCGGTGCTGGCTCAAAGGGCCACATCACCTACTCCTGCTCCTATTTTATATGTTTCTATGTTTCTCCAGATGCTTCTCTTTCTTCCCACACTCCAGACATACAGGTTTGTTAGTTAATTCACTTCTGTAAATAGTAAATCATTCCCAGTGTGTAGTGTAGGGATGATTGCTGGTCAGCGTGGAATCAATAGACAATAGACAATAGGTAGGTATATAATAAATATATCATAATATAATAGACAATAAGTAGGTCATTCGGCCCTTCGAGCCAGCACCGCCATGCAATGTGATCATGGCTGATCATCCCCAATCAGTACCCCGTTCCTGCCTTCTCCCCATATCCCATGACACTGCTATCTTTAAGAGTCCTATCTAGTCTCCCTTGAAAATATCCAGAGAACCGGCCTCCACCGCCCTCTGAGGCAGAGAATTCCACAGACTCACAACTCTCTGTGTGAAAAAGTGTTTCCTCATCTCCGTTCTGAATAGCTTACCCCTTATTCTCAAACTGTGGCCTCTGGTTCTGGACTCCCCCAACATCGGGAACATGTTTCCTGCTTCGAGCGTGTCCAAACCCTTAATAATCTTATAATCAATAAGATCCCTTCTCATCCTTCTAAACTCCAGAAGGAGTTTAGCCCAGCCGCTCCATTCTCTCAGCATATGACAGTCCCGCCATGCCGAGAATTAACCTTGTAAACCTACGCAGCACTCCCTGAATAGCAAGAAAGTTCTTCCTCAAATTAGGGGACCAAAACTGTACACAATACTCCAGGTGTGGTCTCACTAGGGCTCTGTACAACTGCAGAAGGACCTCTTTGCTCCCATACTCAACTCCTCTTGTTATGAAGGCCAACATGCCATTCACTTTTTTCACTGCCTGCTGTACCTGCACGCTTACATTCACTGACTGATGTACAAGGACCCCCAGATCCCGTTGTACTTCCCCTTTTCCCAACTTGACAACATTTAGATAATAATCTGCCTTTCTGTTTTTGCTACCAAAGTGTAAAACCTCACATTTATCCACACTAATCTGCATCTGCCATGCATCTGCCCACTCACCCAACTTGTCCAAGTCACCCTGCATTCTCGTAGCATCAACCTCACAGTTCACACTGCCACCCAGCATTGTGTCATTTACAAATTTTCTAATGTTACTTTGAATCCCTTCATCTAAATCAATGATTGTATATTGTAAATCGTATATTGTGAGTCATTCCTCGACAAGTCCTACAGTGAGCTTTTTACACCAAAGGCACTGGAAGGGAGAAAGTGGGTGATGGTGAGAAAGGGAGGGAAACTTGGAATGCAAAGGTCCCCGGGTGGTGTACCCCTTGTGAACAGGTTCACCCACTTAGAAGCTGTCGGGAGAGAAGACGTTAAAACACTGAGCGGCGGACTGGCTTGTGAAGCAAAAAGGGCTGTTGAGCCAAAACCAAAGAGGCTAACGTCAGGCAACGCCATTGAAGTTGGAGACTCCATTGTGATAGGGGTTTTTGCGGCAACTGACGGGATTCGAGGATGGTGTGCTGCCTTCCTGGTGCCAGGATCCAGGATGTCACGGACAGAGTGCAGAAAATCCTCAAGGGCGAAGGTGAACAGCCGGAAGTGGTAGTGCATGTCCGCACAAACGATATCGGAAAGAAGAGGATGAATATTCTGCAACGTGACTTTAGAGAGCTCGGGAAAATGCTGAAAAGCAGGACCTCCAGGGTTGTTATCTCCGGTTTGTTTCCAGTTCCTCGTGCTGGCGAGTGCAGGAACAGGGAGATACGGGACCTGAATGTGTGGCTGAGGAACTGGTGCAGGGGGCAGGGATTTAGATTCTGAGATCATTGGGATCTGTTTTGGAGTAAAGGGGAGCTGTACAAAAGGGACGGATTGCATCTTAACTGTTGGGGGACCAGCATTCTGGCAAGCAGGTTTGCCACTGCTACACGGGTGGTTTTATACTGAATAAGGGGGGTAGGGTGTCAAATGAGATAGTCAACGATGGAGTTAAAGGGAAAGAGAGTAAAGGGATAGTTAATGACCCCAGAATTAATGGGAAAGGAAGCTCACAAAGGGATAGGAGAGTATGGCCAAGTGTAATAGGGATCGATGTGAAAGGTGAGGTGCGTAAGGAATTAAAAGTATTGTATATGAATGCGCAAAGTATAAGAAGTAAAGTAGATGAGCTTGAAGCTCAGTTAGAGGTTGGTAGATATGACATTGTGGGGATTACTGAGATGTGGCTGCAGGAGGATCGGGCCTGGGAACTTAATATTCAGGGTTATACATCCTATAGAAAGGACAGGCAGGTGGGCAGAGGAGGGTGGGGGGGGGGGGGTAGGGATGGTGAGGGATGGAATTCAGTCCCTTGCGAGGGAAGACATAGGGACTGACGAGGTAGAGTCACTGTGGATTGAGTTGAGGCATTGTAAAGGCAAGAAGACACTAATTGGTGTTATTTACAGACCCCCAAATAGTAGCCCGGATGTTGGGTATAAGTTGCAGCAGGAGTTAAAACTGGCAAGTGACAAAGGTAATGCCACTGTGGTGATGGGGGATTTCAATATGCAGGTAGACTGGGAAAATCAGGTTGGTTCAGGACCCCAAGAAAGAGAGTTTGTAGAATGCCTCCGAGATGGATTCTTAGAGCAGCTTGTAATGGAGCCGACCAGAGAAAAGGTAATTCTGGATTTAGTGTTGTCTAATGAACCAGATATGATAAGAGAACTCGAGGTAAAGGAACCGCTTGGAGGTAGTGATCATAATATGATTAGTTTTAATCTGCAATTTGAGAAAGAGAACGTTAAATTGGAAGTGGCAGTGATGCAGTTGAACAAAGGGGACTATGAAGGCATGAGAGGGGAGCTGGCCAAAGTAGACTGGAAAGGGATCCTAGCAGGAATGACGGTGGAACAGCAATGACAGGAATTTCTGGGCATAATACGGAAGACGCAGGATCATTTCATTCCAAAAAGGAAGAAAGATTCTAAGGGGAGTAGGAGGCAACTGTGGCTGACAAGAGAAGTTAGGGATAGAATAAAACTAAAAGAAAAGATGTATAACACAGCAAAGAGTAGCCGGAAGCCAGAGGATTGGGAAACTTTCATAGGACAACAGAAGGAAACAAAACGGGCAATATGGGCTGAAAAGATGAAGTACGAGGGGAAGCTGGCCAGGAATATAAAGAAGGGCAGCAAAAGCTTCTTTAGATATGTTAAGGGAAAAAGAGTAGCAAAGTCAAATGTGGGTCCCTTGAAGGCAGACACGGGTGAAATAATTATGGGCAACAAGGAAATGGCAGAAGAGTTGAATAGGTACTTCGGATCTGTCTTCACTAAGGAGGACACAAACAATCTCCCATATGTACTACTGGAAGACAGAAGATCTAAGGGGGTAGAACAACTGAAAGAAATTTTAATTATGCGAGAAATAGTATTGGGTAGGCTAATGGGACTGAAGGATGATAAATCCCCTGGGCCTGATGGTCTGTATCCCAGGGTCCTCAGGGAGGTGGCTCTAGAAATAGTGGACACATTGGTGATCATTTTCCAATGTTCAATAGATTCAGGATCAGTTCCTGTGGATTGAAGGATAGCTAATGTTATCCCACTTTTCAAGAAAGGAGCGAGAGAGAAAACGGGAATTACAGACCAGTTAGCCTGACTTCAGTGGTGGGAAAGCTGCTGGAGTCAATTATTAAAGAGCTAATAATGGAGCATTTGGATAGCAGTAAAAGGATTAGTCCAAGTCAACATGGATTTATGAAAGGGAAATCATGCTTGACTAATCTTCTGGAATTTTTTGAGGATGCGACAAGTAAAATGGATGAAGGGGTGCCAGTGGATGTAGTGTATCTAGACTTTCAGAAAGCCTTTGATAAGGTCACGCACGGGAGACTGGTGACTAAAATTAGAGCACATGGTATTGGGAGTAGGGTGTTGACATGGATAGAAAATTGGGTGGCAGACCGGAAGCAAAGAGTAGGAGTGAACGGGTCCTTTTCAGAATGGCAGGCAGTGGCGAGTGAAGTGCCGCAAGGCTCGGTGTTGGGGCCACAACTGTTTACCATATATTAATGACTTGGAAGAGGGAATTAGGAGCAACACTAGGAAGTTTGCGGATGACACAAGCTGGGTGGCAGTGTGAACTGTGAAGAGGCTGTTAGGATGTTGCAGGGAGAACTGGACAGGTTGAGTGAGTGGGCAGATGCGTGGCAGATGCAGTATAATATAGATAAATGTGAGGTTATCCACTTTGGCGGCAAAAACAAGGGGGCAAATTATTATCTCAATGGGGTTATGTTAGGTAAGGGGGAGGTGCAGCGAGACCTGGGTGTCCTTGTACACCAGTCACTGAAAGTTGGCGGGTACACAAAAGGCTGGAGAAACTCAGCGGGTGTAGCAGCATCTAAGGAGCGAAGGAGATAGGCAACGTTCCGGGTCGAGACCCTTCTTCAGACTGAAGAAGGGTCTCGACCCAAAACATCGCCTATCTCCTTCGCTCCTTAGATGCTGCTGCACCCGCTGAGTTTCTCCAGCCTTTTGTGTACCCTCGATTCTCCAGCATCTGCAGTTCCTTCTTTAACACTGAAAGTTGGCGTGCAGGTACAGCAGGCAGTGAAGAAAGCTAATGGAATGTTGGCCTTCATAACAAGAGGATTTCAGTACAGGAGTAAAGAGATTCGTCTGCAGTTTACATAGGGCTCTGGTAAGACCACATCTGGAGTATTGTGTACAGTTTTGGTCTAATTTGAGGAAGGACATCCTTGTGATTGAGGCAGTGCACGAGATTGATCCCTGGGATGGCGGGACTGTCATATGAGGAAAGATTGAAAAGACTAGGCTTGTATTCACAGGAGTTGAGAAGGATGAGGGGGATCTTATAAAACCATATAACATTATAAAAGGACTGGACAAGCTAGATGCAGGAAAAATGTTCCCAATGTTGGGTGAGTCCAGAACCAGGGGCCACAGTCTTAGAATAAAGGGGAGGTCATTTAAGACTGAGGTGAGAAAAAACTTTTTTACCCAGAGAGTTGTGAATTTATGGAATTCCCTGCCATGGAGGGCAGTGGAGGCCAAATCACTGGATGAATTTAAGAGAGAGTTGGATAGAGCTCTTGGGGCTAGTGGAGTCATGGGATATGGGGAGAAGGCAGGCACGGGTTATTGATAGTGGACGATCAGCCATGATCACAATGATTGGCGGTGCTGGCTCGAAGGGCAGAATGGCCGTCTCCTGCACCTATTGTCTATTGTCTATTGTCTATTCTAGGTTTCTATGTTTCTAAATAGCTGTGGTCCCAGCACCGAGCTTTGCGGTACCCCATTAGTGACTGCCTGCCGTTCTGAAAGGGACCCGTTAATCCCTACTCTTTGCTTCCTGTCTGCCAACCAATTTTCTATCCATGTCAGCACTCTACCCCCAATACCATGTGCCCTAATGTTGCCCACTAATCTCCGATGTGGGACCATCTCAAATGCTCTTTGAAAGTCCAAGTACACTACATCCACTGGCTCTCCCTTGTCCATTTTCCTAGTTACATCCTCAAAAAATTCCAGAAGATTAGTCAAGCATGATATCACCTTTGTAAATCCATGCTGACTCGGATCAATCCTGTTAATACTATTCAAATATGCCGCTATTTCATCTTTTATGATTGACTCCAGCATCTTCTCCACCAATGAAGTCAGGCTAACTCATCTATAATTCCATGTTTTTTTTCTCTCCCGCCTTTCTTAATAAGTGGGGTGACATTAGTAAGTAAGTAAGTAAGTTTATTGGCCAAGTATTCACATACAAGGAATTTGCCTTGGTGCTCCGCCCACAAGTAATAACATGACATACAGTGACAGCTCCCCTCCAATCCACAGTAACTGATCCTGAATCTATAGAACATTGGAAAATTATCACCAATTTCTAGAGCCACTTCCTTAAGTACCCTGGGATGCAGACCATCAGGCCCTGGGGATTTATCAGCCTTCAGTCCCATCAGTCTACCCAACACCATTTCCTGCCTAATGTGGATTTCCTTCAGTTCCTCCATCACCCCGGATCCTCTGGGCACTAGTGCATCAGGAAGATTGTTTGTGTCCTCCTTAGTGAAAACGGATCCAAAGCACCTGAGCAACTCATCTGCCGTTTCCTTGTTCCCCATAATAAATTCACCTTTTTCAGTCTTCAACGGTCCAACTTTGGTCTTAACTAATTCTTTCCTCTTCACTTACGTAAAGAAGCTTTTACTATTCTCCTTTATATTCTTGGCTAACTTACCTTCGTACCTCATCTTTTCTCCCTGTATTGCCTTTTTAGTTGTCTTCTGTTGCTTTTTAAATATTACCCAATCCTCTGGCTTTCCGCTCATCTTGGTTACATTGTACTCCTCTTTTATTTGTATACTGTCCCTGACATCCCTCATCAACCACAGTCGCCCCTTTCTCCCGTTGGAATCTTTCTTCCTCTTGGAATGAACTGATCCTGCACCTTCTGTATTATTCGCAGAAATACCTGCCATTGTTGTTCCACTTTCATCCCTGCTAGTGTATCTTTCCAGTCAACTTTGGCCAGCTCCTCCCTCATGGCTCCATAGTTCCCTTTATTCAACTGTAACACTGACACCTCAGGTTTACCCTTCTCCCTCTCAAATTGTAGATTAAACCTGACCATCCATGGTCACTACGTCCTAATGGCTCCTTAACCTCAAGTTGTTAAATCCACGCTGTATCTCTAATGCCTAAAGTCTAAAGTCTAAAGATGCTTCTAAAACAATCTCCATGTCTTGCAATAGAATCAAAGCTTGGGAACATTGGCCTAGCTCTTGCATAAGTAGCAAACAAATGGTGCCATTTAGCACATTTGTTAACAATTTACTGATATTTGAATGAGTCAGCCCTGCCGCTTTTCAGGCATGTTTCTGGACAAGTTCCACAACTTTACACCCATCTGCAAGAAGGAGGCCATTGCATAGAAGAGTACAGCAGAGGAACGGGCCCTTTGGGCCATCATTTTTATGCTAGCCATGATGCCAATCTAACTAATCTCATCTGTCGGGATGTGGAGCTTATCCCCCCATTCACAATTTATCTCAATGGATCTTCTTTGTTGCTTCCACACTACCACTGGCAACTTGTTCCAGCAAATTTTACTTCGGAGTCACGTGAGTGACTACGTGAAGAAGGCCGTTCAGCCCGCATATGCGTCATTACGTTAAACAGAACTAACCAGGGGCGTTAGGCCTCAAACAAGTTTCATGGAATACCCTATGGACCTTCGGTAATATGTGGTCACACATTTACAACTATACGTCTAGGTCGCCTAGAGCCTCTAAGGCTCCTCACTAGCTATGTTTATTAGTTACAAAGAACTACATAAAAAGTATTAGTTCTACCATCTCCAGGTGGAAAAACGAGGTTTTGGCCAATGCATGAGTTGCTACTAATATTTACAACACTCACTCCACCAGGGCTGCTACTACATCAGCCCCAAGGGGAATGTACGTTCCACTCAACCACATCCTAGCAGCTGCTGGATGGTCAAACGAACATACTTTACCAACATTTTAAATAAACCATTGCCAAACCGGGGGTATTTGCCAACTCCATTTTAGATACTGCTTTACAGTTTCCCCCTGGATGAAAGAGGTCACTATTATTTTCTTTTGATGATTAAAGCATCAGCATTTTAACAAACAAAGTCCTGTCTGAATGCATTAATCTTTTTCACTCATCCATGGTCACTTCATGCAGTGTGTAACGCATGGACTCGTTTCTGGCATTAAATCACAGACCTTTGAAATCTTCACGTAGTCACTCACGTGACTCCGAAGTAAAATAGTAAGATTAAACGAGAACTTACCAGTTTGAAGTTTGATCTTGATTTTATGAGGAGTTACGATGAGCGTTTACATGCCCACCGCTCCCAACAATCATATTATGAAGGTCACCTGGTAGTTCTATTCTTCTCGAATCTTACTATGTTCAGTTCAACCATTATTATCTGTGATTTCACACCGCTGCTTTGAAGATTGACGCGTATGCGGGCTGAACGGCCTTCTTCTCGTAAACGCTCATCGTAACTCCTCATAAAATCAAGATCAAACTTCAAACTGGTAAGTTCCCATTTAATCTTACTAATATCACTCTCCGTCTAAAGAAAGCTTGCCTCACACATTTCCTTAAATTACGCTTCATCTCACCTTAAACTTCTGTCAACTGGTATTAGGTATTTGGCACCATGCTACACAGTGTCACAATGTTAAAGTCGCCACCTTACAGCGCCAGAGACCCGGGTTCCATCCTGACTACGGGTGCTGTCCATACGGAGTTTGCACGTTCACCCTGTGACCGAGTGGGTTTTCCCGGGTGCTCCGGTTTCCTCCCACACTCCAAAGATGTACAGATTTATATGTTAATTGGCTTCGGTATAATTTTCTGAAATTTGCATCTCACCACTTTCTGCTTTAGCTCACGGAGTAGATACCACTTTAGCAAGTCCAGTGATTTTAGATTGATTGTTGACCTCAAGACAAACCAATGTTGGGACATTAGCACAATCCACAGCTGATATTTAACGCTACCACAGAGATAGATTTCTTCCCCACAGCCGATAAAATGATTTTATTAGGAGTAGCATAGTGGAGTTGCAGTTTACTGCTTTGCCCCTGGTTCTGCTGACCTGGGTTCATTCCTGCCCTCCAGTGCCATTCCATGGAGTTTGCACGTTCTCCCCGGAATATTATAGCCTTTCCCCAAGTGCTCTGGTTCCCTCCCACATACTGAAGAGAAGTAGGTTAATCGACCACTGCAAATTGCTCCCCAGTGTAGGAAAGTGACAAAGGGAATGAATGCGGGCAGCCGACCAGCATGGAGAAGAAAGTGCAGGGTTATAGAGAAACAAGAGGGGCAATGAGAATGATGGGTTTAGTCAGCTGGGAACCAAATAGCCTCTTCTGCTTCATAGTCAGCAAGTTGGTGCTGCAAATGAGACCACCTGCCCGATGGTCCCGTTTCCGTGTTGTATCTCAAACCTAAACGAAAATGAGACAAGACGTATTCATATTTTTAAATTAGCCAAATAGGTTTTCATTACTTTTCCACAATTAAACTGAGGATGTTTTGGCACATTTAAATCTTGATCTTAACACTAAATCTTTGGTTTAGTTCTTTACTACCACTTATAAATCAGATATTTAACGTTTAATACATTTGTTCAGGAGGTTTTTGTCATGATCTCTACCCTATGATCATTTGTTGTTTTTAGTCTGTTGTTAAATGTATGTTTTAGTGTATCTTTAGTTTTGTATTATATGGGGTGGGAAATATTTTTTATCTCTTTCATTGATGGAGATGCGTTTTTTCGTATCGTGTCTCCATCCGCACTGCGGCCTAACATTGTGGAGTTGGCGGTCCCTTTGCTGGGGATCGACTTTGGGAGCACCAACTGCGGGAGCCTGCGGACTTAACATCGTGGAGCTCCCTGTCCCTTGGTTAGGGATGGACTTTGGGAGCTACAAGCTGTGGGAGCTTCGACTGACCCGATTGAGGGAGATCGCACTGAGCCTTGATCGCCCCAACGCGGGAATTTCGATCGCCCCGAAGTCGAAGCTTCAAATGGCAGCTCTGGGAACTTCGATCGGCCCAACTGGGAATGATTCGACTGCACCGACTGCGGGAGAAAAGGAGGGAAGAAGATTGCCTTCCATCACAGTGCGCTGTGGTGGATTTTTAAGTTAATTTTTATGTAGTTGTCTGTCTTGCTGTTTTATTGGTATGACTGTGTGGCAAATCAAATTCCTTGTATGTTTTTACATCTTGGCTAATAAATTAATTACATTTACAATTAATTACATTTACAATATGCTGTTGGCTGCAGTTCCTCAATTAGTCATCCTATTAATATATATCCTGTGCTTTTCCCATCATTAAAGCGAGTCATATTTTACATTCGATAAACCTAGTGCTGGAGAACTCAACGGGCCAAGCAGCATCTCTGGAGAAAATGGATAGGTGACGTTTCAGGCCGTTACACCTCGGAGTTTGCATGTTCTCCCCGCGACCTGCGTGGGTTTTCTCCGTGAGCTCCTGCACTCCAAATACATGCATGTTTGCAGGTTAATTGGCTTGGTAAAATTGTAAATTGTCCCTAGTGTGTGTTGGATAGCATTAGTGTGCGGGGGTCGCTGGTCAGCGCGGACTCCGAGGGCTGAAAGCCTGTTTCTGCACTGTATCTCTAAACTAAACTTAAAAAAAGAGACAAAAAATACACCACTTCAGACTAATTGTGGTGGAGGGGGTGGACTGGAAACAAGAAATGGTTATACATTTCCACTTTTCAGAAGTTGTTACTTCAATCACAATACTTTTTGTGAGGGTGTTTATTTAATCCTTTTTAAAAGGGGAAAGGTCATAAAACAGTAAATATTTTTTTGTTAAACTGCAGATGCTGAAAATACGAGACAAAAACAGAAAATGCTGGAAACACTCAGCAGATCAGGCAACATATGCGGAAGGGAAAAGAGAGTGAATGTATTTTCAGTTGATGACCTGTTTTTGGACGTCTTATTGTTCTCACACCTAGGTGAATGAAAATTACATTTCTTGTTTTGATTTCAGATATAGAGCACCAGCTCCTCTACTTCCGTAGAAGGCTCAGGAAGTTCCCCAACAACCCTCGCCAACGTCTACAGATACGCCGTAGAAAGCATTTTCTCAGGATGCATCACAGCTTGCTTTTGGAACAGCTCCATCCCAGGTCACAAAAAATCGCAGAGAATTGTGGACGCAGCCCAGACCATCACACAAACCAACCTCCCTTCCATTGACTCCATTTACACCTCACACCACCTCGGCAAGGCCAGCAGCATATTCACGGATGAGTCGCATCCTGGCCACTCTGCCCTCTCCCCATAACCTCTGACATCTATAAGGACCTATTAAGGTGGATAAGTCCCCAGGTCCTGATGGGATCTATCCCAGGTTGTTGAGAGAGACAAGAGAGGAGATTGCAGTGGTCTGAGGAGGATCTTTGTTTCTACTCGAGCCACAGGCGAGGTCCCGGAGGACTGGAGAGTGGCCAATGTTGTTCCTTTCTTTAAAAAAAAAGAGAGAGAATCCAGGGAATTATAGGGCGGTGAGCCTCATGTCAGTGGTCGGGAAACGTTTGGAGAGAATTCTTTGAGATAGAATTTACTCCCATTTGGAAGAGAACGGGCTAATTAGGGATAGCAAGCACGGCTTTGTATGCTGCAGGCCGTGTCTCACTAACTTGATTGAATTATTTTAAGGAGGTGATGAAGGAGATTGATAAAGTTAGTGCTAATATGCGAGGATCGTTGGTCGGTACGGACTTGGTGGGCCGAAGGGCCTGTTTCCGTGCTGTATCAAAACCAAACTAAACTAAAAAAACTAAAAAGTCTGAAGTTATGCAATTTGGGGCGTGACTAGGTTATTCATAGAAGGCAAAGGGATACGATGGAAGGTAAATATTCTGACTAGAGGTCGGTGACCAGTGGATTCCGCAGGGATCTGTGCTGGGACTGCTGCAGTTTGTGATATATATACGTATATAAATGTCAGAAGAATGAGATTAGGAGGGAAGGATAGATCAGCCATGATTGAATGTTGGAGTAGACTCGATTTGCCGAATGGCCTAATTCTGTTCCTATCTCTTATGATCTTATGATGAGTGAGGAAGGTTGTCAGAAGGTACAGCAGGATATAGGTCAGCTGTAATAATGGCAGTTCTCATTCCAGAGGGTGTTTAATCCGAGCAAGTTTGAGGTGTTGCACTTTGGGAGGTTGAATGGAAGATGAGAGTATGCAGTTGATTGCAAGAAGCTAAATACCATTGTTGTGCAGAGTCCAAGTTCGTAGCTCATTGAAGGTGGCGGCACAAGTAGATAGGGTGGTTACGAAGGCATATTGGATGCCTTCTTTACCATTGCTGGGTGCATCGAGTCAGGAAGTCATGATGCAGCTCTACTGGCCCTTGATTAAGGTGCATTTGGAGTATTTAGTGCAGTTCTGGTAGCTGCATTACAGGAAAGATGTGAAACTTTGGAGAGGGTGCGGAGGAGGTCCTGAAGTCTGAAGAAGGGTTTCGGCCTGAAACGTGGCAAATTTCCTTCGCTGCATAGATGCTGCCGCACCCGCTGAGTTTCTCCACCATCTTTGTCCACGGTGGAGGTCCAATGTCTGTAATGAAGTAGATTGGAAGATTGGAACAACATCCTAGTTTGTGGACCGTTCCTTCGTCTGGTAACAAAGGGGAACAAGTGGTATGTGCTTTTAATCTTTTGTATCTGCTGCCCGATGGGAGTGGGGGAAAGACTAAATGACCCAGATGGATGAGTGGTGAATCAGTTACACTAAATATTGTGTGGGATACAGCTTTACACTGAAGATTGACACAAAGTGCTGGAAATTCAGACTGAAGAAGGGTCTTGAACGGTCTTGACCTAAAACATCACCCATTCTGTCTCTCCAGAGATGCTGCCTGTCCTGCTAAGTTACTCATAAGAGTTGTCTGGCATCATCTTAGGCACATATATTGTGGGCTGAATGACTGTTCTTGCTGCTACACTGTTCAAAGTTCTATTATTCCCCGAAGATGGAATAATGTTGCCTTTATTTCAACTCATTCAAGATGATTAAATGCAGGATTATGTTTTCACAGGGAGAAAGCAGAAGGATATTTTACTGTTAGAAAAACATATTGTGGAAGTTATATCGTATTACCATAATTAAATAAGAGATTGTGTCTAGCCGTTACATTAGCTGAATCTCATTACGCTCAGAATTACAGAAGGCGTATTTAATAAACATAAATTTTAATTAAAAAAAACTAAAATCTGCTTCATGTTTCTCACAAGGTTAGCTACTGCAACAGAATTTAACTTTGAAAGTTTTACATGGTTCGAAGTATTTCTCAAAATAATTAATCTGATTTGCATAGAGGCATATTTATTCAGATTTCTTCATTATGTTGCCTGCAATATTATTCAAATTATATTCTCTAAATACCATTGCAGTATCTTTGTATGTATTGAAATATAACTGAAGTGTGACTTCTGATCAAATGTATACATATCAATTAGATTTCTAGATTACAATTGGGTTTCTCATATACGATCTCTTTCTATTCTTCACAGTCGGAGGAAAGTACAGTCCTGCATTATATATAATCAGTGGCACTTCGGACATTAGAACCAAGAGACAGCTTATAAGAAGATCGAGGCATAGAATCAATCAGCGTGGAAACAGGCCCTGTCCATGTCCTCGCAAGATGCTGCCTAACCCACTGAGTTACTCCAGCACTTAGTAACTATTTGGTCAACAGCCTATACTTTGTCTCTTCTGATTCATATTTCTATTCATATTGCCTTTAATTTGTTGACCATTGAGCTAACTTGCCTCCTGATTACCAAAAACACCTATGTAAAATGTGTACATTTGCTCATGCTTTTGACAATCAATGTATGTTGTTTTTTCATAAACCAGCATCTGCAGTTCCTTAAATCCACTCAGTGGCTGGTGATCTGGCTAACCAGCCACAACCAGTGGCTGGTTAGCCCGGGGGGCTAACTAACATTCCTCTGGAGGACTTTGCAGAAGCAGCATTGTTGGTGTCGTTAAAAATCTGAAATTTTCTGCATTTTTGATAATTTTATGAATCGCAGGAAATCACAACCTGCTTTGCAGTCTGAGAATTAGTTTTGGAAGTGTGGTCAGTATTTTAAAGCATGAAATATAATTTGCCATTTTGCTTACAAGCTCCCAGTGGCGAGGAGATAACTTTTCGTAAATTTGATCGTGGGATAAATATTGGCCTACTCATTTGGCAGAGTTGCTGCCTCAGCGCCAGAGACCTGGGTTAGATCCTGACACCAGGTTCTTGTCTGTACAGAGTTTGTACGTTCTCCCCATGAGTTGCATGGGTTTTCTCCAGTATCTATGGTTTACTCCCACACACCAAAAACGTACAGGTTTGTAGGTTAATTGGCTTGGTATAACAGTAAATTGTCCCTCATATGTGTAGGATAGTGTTAGTGGGCAGAGAACGCTGGTTGGCGCAGACTTGCGGAAGGGCCTGTTTCCATGCTGTATCTCCAAACTAAACTAAACTAATCAGGGATTTTTCCCGTAATCTTATTCAAAATTGTGCTGTGGGATCGGTTACGATTCCCTGAGTGGATGGACAAGATATTGATTGGTGTCCTTTCGTATCTTTACGAGCCAGTCTCCCTGAGTACTGGACAAGGCGATGTCACTTGTAATCACACAAGAAACTGCAGATACTTGAGTAAAACACATAGGTAGGGCTGGAGAAACCCGATGAGTCAGGCAGCATCTGAGGAGGGAATGAGAAGGAATTCCAAAGAGAAGTCTCTCCCTTTAGTTATTATATTGAAAGTTCTGTTTTGTGTTAATTCCTCTAAGGTCAATCTATTGATTGAAAGGCAAATTATTCCCTGTTTGGGTTGGTCTATCTAAGCCCTTGTGTAGCTGCAGCTTAACTTCCATTTCAATGCCTTCTTGATAATATAATGGTAGTACAGTACTATGTACAAGTACTACACTATAGTACTATGGCAATATCATGTTAGTTTTCTCAGATACGAGTTGATTGTTACCTGTGCAATCTGATGACCTTTTTAATGCTTCAGTATAAACATGCTTCTAACTTTCCAGAACCTTATTTACCAGGATGGAAATAACAAATACTAAAGGGCAGAGACATAAGTTGAGAGGGGCAAAGTTTAAAGGAGATGTGCGGGGCAATTTTTTTTACAGAGAAGGTGATGATTCCTAAAACGTGCTGCTGCGGTTGATGGTGGAGGTTGATATGATTGTGGGAGACTTTAGGATAAGCATATGGATATGGGTAATCCAGCATTTTGTGTCTGCCCTCGGTGTAAAACAGCATCTGTTGAACCTCCCAACACAAATGGATGTGGCTCATGTGCAGGTAGATGAGAATTGGTCTTGGCATCTTGTTCACCACAGACATTGTGGGCTGAAGGGCCAATTCCTGTGCTGGATTGCTCCATGTGTTTGCACTCTCCTTGGATCTCCCAGCTCCTCATCATGTGGATGGCATCCCAGTCTATGCACATTAGCATTCTAGGCATATCCATTTATTTATTTTCTCAGTTGATTAACATCTCTTTGGCCCAGAAGTTGAAAGAATATTGTTAGGTAAACTGTGCAGTTTCAGATTCTCTTTTGATTTCCATTTCTCCTGCACACTAGTAATTACTCATTAGCAATATAATTTAGAATCTATTACAAGAATTGTCAATTAAAACGACGTTTGTTCTTGAAGCATCCCACAGACTTCATATCTTGAGGTTTCTAAGTGTGAGGAGAACAAAGAAGAAAATAGATCATTAGTAAACCATTGTTTAAGAATTTAACATATCTGAGGAAGGATGTGCTGGCTCTGCAGAGGGCCCAGAGTAGGTCTACAAGAATTATTCCAGAAATGAGTGGTTTAGCATATGATGACCTTTTGACAGAACTGGACCTCTACTCGCTGGAGTTTAGAAGGTTGAGGGGCAAACTCATTGAAATTTACAGAATATAAAAAATGCATAGATAGAGTGGCTGCGGAAAGGATGTTTCCGCTGATGGGAGAGTTTCGGACCAATGGTCATAGCTTTAGAATTAAGCCGTGCTCTTTTTGAAAGGAGGCGAGGAGGAACTTCTTTAGTCAGAGGGTAGTTAATATGTGGAACTCATTGCCGCAGAGGGCTGTGGAGGCCAAGTCAGTGGACATTTCTATAGACAAATTTTTGATTAGAACGGGTGTCAAGGGTTATAGGGAGAAGGCAGGAAAATGGGATTAGCCATGAGATCAGCCATGATTGAATGGCGGTGTAGACTCGATGGGCCAAATACTCAATGGGCCTGTCCCAGTTAGGTGACTTTTTAGGCCACTGCAGGTGACTGTGCAGTCGCCACATGGTTGCCACATGTTTGCGGGTGGTTGCCGGGGAGTCGCCTTCATGGTTGTGAGGAGTTCCTGCATTCTTGGAAGAAGTCATAGCCTCATTGTGGTCGCCATGGACAATGGCAAGAATTCTCGTGCCGTAGGTAGGTCGCCAGGAGGTCCTAGTGGGTCGCCAGGAGATCAAAGGTTCGCTTAGGTTCTCGTAGGTTGTAGCCGGTGCTGACCGGTGAATTTCATTGGCTCATTAGGAACAAAAACCGTAAGCAGTAGTTTTCAGAACCAATGATAACCGACCGGTAATGTTAAATGTCCACCGAGCTTCTCAGCCGTGTATCTCTGGCTTCTTATGTTGTCTCCACGCCTTCTACCCCCTTCTCCCCCCCTCTCCCCACCTTCTCCCCTTTCTTTTAAAAGACTTACCGTACACTGTGCTTTTTAGCTTCTTAATTACAGCGCCAACCTTCCAGTTCATCGCGGTGTGTGGCTGTATCACATTGGCTTTGCACCGTGTGAATTTCACTTAGACAGCGCGCACCCCTTGACGGTCACCGGCAGTCGCCTGAAAAATCACCTCAGTGGGACAGGCCCATAGGTCTACTCCTATAACTTGTGAACTTGTGAACATCAGAATCATTCCATTTTGGTATTGTGTTGCAGAGCCAAGATGGTGCCCAACCCAGGCAACTATGTGCGAGCTAGCCACAGAAGTAGATCTGCAATCGCATAAATATAATCGCTCCACGCTATTAAATCTCTACTCCTACAGCAACATCTCTTACTTTAACTAGGATCACTTATTATGTATCTACACACTGTAAATGACTGGCTTGTAATATAATATATTGTCTTTCCACTGAATGGTTGGCATCAGCAAAAGCTTTTCACTCTACACGTGACAATAAACTGAACTGAACGGAGCTGAGCTGGTTTGATTTTCCTTTCGAATGAATTAAAATAAATCCCAAAGCTTTGATACAGCAATCAGTACAGTGGAGGCAGAGGACTGAATGTGCCTTCAGCATTTATTGAGAGACTTCTGTTAATGCCAGCTTAATTTCACAACACTACAACAAACTAAAAAATGTTGTTGCACATTTCCCATATGGTCAGCCCATCTGTTCGCAAGACCCTCAAGAACAAAGTTGTCATGGCTGAGAAAGTTAATGCTTAGAGATGCAGCGTGCAAGCTGGAATTTTGAAGGTTTTGTTGAGGATATGAAGATGGACTGATAGACTAGATGGTAGCTGATTCCATTGGTTGGAAAGCCTGAGATACATAGCCGGAAAATTAAAACAAATTCTTTCATATATGAAATTAGAAATGATTTCTATCTTGAAAAATACCAGTTACTGAGTGTATTACTAAATTGTAATTTAAGTTCAGTAGATTTTTATGGAGTCCAAAGTCTGAAGAAGGATCCTGACCCAAAATGTTACCTATCCATGTTCTCCAGGACTGCTGCCTGACCAGTTGAGTTACTCAGCATTTTGTGTCTTTCCTTGGTAAACCAGCATCTGCAGTTCCATGTTTCTAGTTTTTTATTAATCTAGTTTATTAAGATGTGTGAAAAAGAAGTAGGTGCAGCTAGATTACAGATCTGTGGACACAAGAAACTTCAGATAGTGGTTTATAATAAAAGATGCAAAATGCTGGAGTAACCCAGCAGGTCAGGTAGCATCTCTGGCGAACGTGCATAGGTACTATTTCAGGTTGGGGGAAGGGATCCATGTAGACCAGAGATGCTGTCTGACCTGTTGAATTCAATGGTTCAATGGTACTTTATTGCCACAAATACCAAAGTACAATGAAATTATTCTTTTGCATACATTTCAGTGATAACCCTACTATACAATAAGCACAATGATACTAGGTAAGACAGGTAAGAGTGTAAGACAGTAGACAACTCTGAGTCAGTGCACTAGAGTCACCATGTATTAAGGGCCTGTCCTACAAGCATGCAACTCTATGCGATTAGCGCGACCTAACGTGGTCGCTTGAGCCGTCCGGCGTCGCGGGGCTGGTCCCACTTCGATCGCCGGAGCCGTGCGGAATTGTGCGGAGTTCGTCCCAACATCGCGCGGGGCTCCGAAAAACTGACTATGTTCAAAAATTCCGCGCGGCAACGGCTTGTCGGCTCGCAGTCGCCTAGACGCATTACACACCGCCCCGACATCGTGTAGGTGCCTCCGTGATCCTCTATGTGTGTGGCTCCATGGCCGTCTGTGTGTGTGTGTCTCTGTGCCCCTCTCTATCCTGGCGAACTTACCATAGACTTCGCTCCAAGTTCGCCTCACTTTGCGCCGCGTTGCGCCACTCACCCGACCTCCGTGCGGCCCCCGCTTCTAGTTTGATCGCGTTCATCGCATGGAGTTACATACTTGTAGGACAGGCCCTTTAGGCATCATCTGGTATCCTTCAAGTCCAAAGATTTTGAAAAATGTTAGAGTCGTAACTTGGCAGATGTGTTAGGATTAATTTGAGTGGCGGGATAGGTCATTTGATTACTAGGCTACTCCTATTCATAGATTTCTACTTGATGAAATAATGTGACTTTTTAACTGGTCCAAATGAGCTGACCTTTCCAATTTCACCACAATCTTAATGATTCATCACAGAAAGATAACTGCATAGCACTGCACTGGGTTTGGATGCTCTCACTTGGCAAAATGGCCAAGGCCTGGATCCAGCCCAAATATAATGAAGGAAGCAGACATCTCATAGCTCATTGAAATCCGTGTCCCAAATCTGGTCCTGTTGTGGACAGCTGATTGTAACTTTGGAAGGAGAGTTGAGTGCACATATGGTAACATATCTCACATTTAGAGCATGCAGTCATGGATAAACAAGTCTCTTTGCTCTCTTGCCTGTTATAGCAGCAAGCAGAATGTTTGCCTGGTGGGTTTTAGTCCCTCAGCATCCAAGTATCATAATTCATCACCAATTGGCATTAAATTAACAGTCTCACTCTGAGAGGAAATAGGGTGACTAATGTGGGAAGTGGGAATGAAATGCATGCCAGAAAGAGTTGCTCTTCTAATAAGCTGGAATCAGTACAATGCAGTCTGAAGCAAGGTCCCGAGCCAAGACATCTCCAGAGATGCCGCCTGACCTGCTGAGTTACTCCAGCATTTTGTGTCTATCTTTCATTTAAACCAGCAACCGCAATTCCTTCACACACATTTTGTCTGCTGCAGATTTAAGTTGCATTTAACATATTGCTTTCCTCTGCCAAGCAGAATTCAGAATTATAATTTAATAATCATTAATCATTACTGCTAATAAGAATTTCTTCCCTTTGACGAATATTAAAAGAGTAAGTAATTTTGGTTTAAAGATGACCCTCAATTAAACTCCCCTCATATTTAACGCTGACTCTAAACTTAAATCTTCCGGATAAAAAAGATTATAGTTTCTGCTGCTTCTTGAACAGTGCTGGTATTATCCATGTCCTTGCCTGTAAGCTGTCAGTGACAGATGGGAAAACTAAACCAGGGCCTGGTATCAACAGCTTTTAATAGCCGGGCATTCAAAGGACACGAAAATGTCTTTAGGCGAACTGCCTTCAATACCACTGGTGTTGTGTCAGTTTCAGGCAGTCTACAATCCTCCCATGGTGAACAATATGCCATTAAAATACTCAAGTAAAAAGGAACTAGAAGTCCTATCAGGGTGAATGATATGTGTGGTTTAAGGAGGAGCATCCTGCTTTATTTCTTTGATCTTTCGGTCCCGGCAGGCTGCGGAGGGGCCGAGGCTAGAGCCTCGCGGGTCGGAGTGAGGACACAGCTGCCGGAGGAAGGAACAAAGGAGGACCTGCCGTTGGGGGACCACCATGAGACCACACCTGGAGTATTGCGTGCAGTTCTGGTCTCCAAATCTGAGGAAGGACATTATTGCCATAGAGGGAGTGCAGAGAAGGTTCACCAGACTGATTCCTGGGATGTCAGGACTGTCTTATGAACAAAGACTGCATAGACTCGGTTTATACTCTCTAGAATTTAGGAGATTGAGAGGGGATCTTATAGAAACTTACAAAATTCTTAAGGGGTTGGACAGGCTAGATGCAGGAAGATTGTTCCCGATGTTGGGGAGGTCCAGGACAAGGGGTCACAGCTTAAGGATAAGGGGGAAATCCTTTAGGACCGAGATGAGAAGGAATTTTTTCACACAGAGAGTGGTGGGTCTCTGGAACTCGCTGCCACAGAGGGTAGTTGAGGCCAGTTCATTGGCTATATTTAAGAGGGAGTTAGATGTGGCCCTTGTGGCTAAGGGAATCAGAGGGTATGGAGAGAAGGCAGGTACAGGATACTGAGTTGGATGATCAGCCATGATCATATTGAATGGCGGTGCACGCTCGAAGGGCCGAATGGCCTACTCCTGCACCTAATTTCTATGTTTCTATGTTTCTATGAGGGAGGGGGAAGGGGGGTGAGATCTAAGGGGGACCTTTCATGGGGATACTTTGTAACTTTGTATGTGCCCTTCATGTGGCGGCTATTTGTATACCTTGGGTACGCAAGCAAAGAATTTCACTGTGACATGTCACATGTGACAATAAAGTATTCAATTCACTCATTCGTTCATAGAAGTGCAATAGAAATGAAGACTGAATGGGACATGCATCGACATCCCGGCGAGCAGCGCGTGGCAGAAGGGGCCCGGTGAGCCATGGCCGTACCCCGGCGGCAGGCTTGGCTCATCCCTCGTGGTACCGAGGAAGAGAAATCACCGTGCCCGGACCCTGCTCACCACAAAGCTGGGTCGTAACCAGCCCCGAATCCGGCCCTATCATCTTAAAGCTATGCCATCTGGTGTTCTCTTAAAGTGAGTGTCATAGATTGTACTAACATTGATTGACAGGGGCTTATACCATCATATTTAATCTAATGCTGTGAAGTCAGAGATATCCATTGTCTTCTTCTTGTTTCTTGGTTTCCTGGTCATCCAAAATATTCCAATTGGAATTTAAACTGGAGGTGGAGAAGGGAGGACTTAAGCCAGAAAGGGTTCTTGGGAAGAAAGAGCTGCCTTAAATTTAGTTGCATCTGGTTGGGTAACAATGGTAGGGTGAAGACTATTCCATGCTTTAATTGTGCGGGGGAAGAATGAATTGCTGTACTGGTAGCTGGTATCTCAAATTGGATCGAATGCCCCAATCTGCTCCTAATTGGTTTGGGTTTGGTGTAGGTTTTGTAATATATGTCGAGCTGACCATTTAACATTTTGTAAAAACAGGTCAAACGGTGAGCTTCACGTCTATCTTGGAGAGGGTTCCACCCCAGAGAATTCAGAAGTTTGGTAACACTCGCTTCTCTCTCGTAGGTGTTAGTAACAAATCGAGCGGCCTGTCTTTGGACACGTTCGATGGATGAAATGTTTTTATTTGTGTATGGGTCCCAAGCTGCAACTGCGTAGTCCAGATGAGGTCTAACGAGGGTGAAGTATACCTTCTCCTTGACAGAAGTTGAACAATGATGAAAGTTTAGGACACCAGTTGCTCTCACCGTTGCATGATGAGTCTGACCATTCCAACGCAGATCGTTCTGCAATTTGATGCCGAGATACTTGGTTTGTTTGGATTCTTCAAGGATGACACCAAGTATGTTGTAAGATGTGACCCCTGGATTCCTCTTTCTGGTGACACGCATGGTTTCACATTTGGACGGATTGAACTGCATGCCCCATTGTTGTGACCACTCAACCAATGTATCGAGATCTTTTTGGAGAGCATCTTCATCATCAGCTGACTTAATTGGACGGTACAGCAAACAATCATCAGCGAATAGTCTGGTCGTACTTGTGACTTTTTCATGGATGTAATTTATGTAAAGCAAAAACAGATGTGGGCCCTGGGGTGTATCACTCAACACTGGACACCAATCAGAGTGCTTTCTGTTCACACACACGCGCTGAAGACGTTTTGTCAGGAAACTGGAGACCCATCGTTTTGTGTTGGAATGAATACCATAGAATTCAAGCTTCCGAAGCAGTCTCTGGTGTGGGATGACATCAAATGCTTTAGTAAAGTCCAGCACTACTAAATCCGTGATGTCATTACCATCAAGGTGCTTGGCCAGGTCATTTGTCATCAGGATAAGCTGAGACTCACATGATCTATGCCTCCTAAATGCATGTTGGCTGTCAGCAAGAATGTTATGTTTACTCACGTGTCTCATCAGATTACCATCAATTAAATGCTCCAGCAGTTTGCAGCAAGTACTTGCTAATGAAACAGGGCGATAATTCACCATGTTGGTGGTTGAACCCTTCTTAAAGCGAGGAGTGATGTTAGCCTTCCTCCAATCCAGCAGAACATCACCTGAGTCAAGCGGAAACTGCAAAACTGGAGCCAGTTCTTCGGCCGCGATCTTGAGGGCTTGATTCTGTCTCTGATCTGGTCCAATTGCTTTTGTTGTATTGATGTTGAGCAATAACTTCTTGACACCTTCAAACTTTATTTTAATAGCAGGCATATCAGCATACGGGCTGGGCGGTAGAACTGGAAATGATGAAGGCTTCCCGGGTGAAAACGTGTTGAAATTGGTTCGCAAGAGCTTCTGCTTTTGCCTGGTCCTCAGTGATCAGGCAGTTGTGCACTTTTAGCATCTGGACACCAGTGTTGTCTGTCCATCTGGATTTCACATATCTCCAAAAAGCCTTGGGTTGTTCTCCCCCAAGAATAAAGGAAACATGTTGTCTACGAGCGCTCGTAATTGCACGATCGACTTGCTTTCGCACTCTAGTAAAATTGTCCCAGTCCAGTTTTGTACCCCTTTTTTTGGCGCGGATATAAAACTTCTCTTTCTTACTGACGATACGTTTAAAGAGTTTCTCATCCACACCCAGTTGTCCTCTACGGATCTTTTATCTGGTTCCAGGTTGAAGAAATCTTTTCCCAGTTTATTTGCTAAGTCTTTTAATTCCTCGCTGTTCACTTTTCTGCATAGGGAAATTGTATGCGGTGGTTTTGAAAGAACTTTAAGCTTTGTGTGCATTTTTGCTTGGATAATATAATGATCATTGATTCCAGCACACGATGAAACTTCCAAAATTAAATCTGGATGCGAAGTGGACAATAAATCTAAAGTATTTTCGGTGCCACTTGTCTCATCACGCCTGGTAGAGGGAGTAACTTTTTGGGACAGGTGATTTTCCAGAGTAATTTCAGCCAGGGCTTCCTGGAGAGCCCCTTTTGGTTCGCTTTGTGTGCCGTCAGACCAATCTACACCCGGGACATTGAAATCGCCCCCCAGGATGATAAGTGGAGAACGTGACGAGGCATTAATTTTGGAGATGTTTGATCCAAGATCTAACAGTGGCTCAGTTTTCATGTATGGTGGTCGGTAAAAACTTCCGATCTGTAACGACTGACCCTGGAGTGTAGCTTGCCACCAGGTTTGCTCAGAGTCGCTGTCTAATTCAGTTCTTTCAAAACAAGGCATGGTATTGTTAACTCCGATGAAGACACCACCTCCATGCGAGTTTCTGTCCTTTCTAAAAATTTGGAGGTGAGGAGGGAAAATCTCAGCAGATTTGATTGATGGGCCCAGCCAAGGTTCAGACATGATAAGGATATCAGGGTTTTCAGTTTCAATAAATGAATTAATCACAGCATATTTTCCTTTTATCCTGCGGCATTTATCACCGCGATTTTGATCCCATGTTTATTGCTGACATCATAGAGATCAATATCTTCGCTGGTGCCATGAATCTCCGTTTGAGCACCACCATTACATGCATTTCTTTGTCCATTAACATGTAGACGGGGGTGATAGCTGGTGTAAGGGGAGGACAAAGGATTGCCATCATCAGGGGTATTACTCTTACTATCTTCCCAACAACGGACCAGCCACCCTTTGTCTTTGCACATTTCCGCAGAGGGTATTTCTCTACTTTGGATGTTGTTACACAAGACCACCCAGAAGCAGTTTTTTAAAGTGTTATTTTGGGTAAGTGGCCAGCACAAATTGGACTGGATGATCTTAAATTCTCATGATTCCATACCTCACAACCAGGGTCATCACTCAGAGATGTAAGACTTTCAAATGAATTGCTCAAATTGTAAGGTCACCCAGTTACGTTCCTCCTTACGTTTCCTTTGTCTCTGCTCCTATGCCCACCTCCACTATTTTGCTTTAGATTTACCCTGGTCCCCTAACTGGTAAGGAGGTGGAGGGTATCGGCCACGGTGGAAGACGCTGGTCAAGGACCTGGTACGAAGAACCGGGAGGGGCAGGGGTCTTACCGTCCATGTCTTCAAGGTGGACTGCAAGAGGCGCTCCTGGAACACAGAGCTTTGTGATGTCCCGGCAAGGAAAGCAACAATGGTTCACGGGACAATCAGGTGGAGGTGATGGATGCAACAGGTCTTTGAGGTCCAGCTATGGTTGGGTGTGTGACGTGGAGCTACAACCTTGTATATAGACTCTGAAGATACGTCACCCATTCCCTCTCTCCAGAGATGCTGCGCGTCCCACTGAGTTACTCCAGCATGTTGTGTCTATTTATAGACTCAGTGGGCTGTTTCTATGCATTCTGTACTTAACTGGGGATTGTACTTATGGATAGCATTAATCTTACTGAACTGTATGGACAAAATAACTCTCACTGCACCTTGGTACATGTGATAATAAAGAACCATTGAACAACAAATGAGCCATACTGCACACTGTGACATTTGTTATTCTATACACATGACACTTGTGAACTGTGTGGATCTTGCAGAACAAAAGATATTGATTGAATTGATTAAAAGATGCAGCATGAAAACAGGCCATTTGACCCACCTAGTTCACTGCAACCACCAATCCCTATTCACACTAGTTACTTGTTATCCTATTTTCTCATCAACTCCCTACACACGAGGGGCAATTTTCAGAGGCCAATTAACCTACATGCCTACACACCTTTGAGATATGGGAGGAAACTGGAGCACTCAGGGAGAGAATATACTGATAACACATAGAACATATTATAACCATATAACCATATAACAATTACAGCACGGAAACAGGCCATCTCGGCCCTTCAAGTCCGTGCCGAACAACTTTTTTCCCTTAGTCCCACCTGCCTGCACTCATACCATAACCCTCCATACCCTTCTCATCCATATGCCTATCCAATTTATTTTTAAATGATACCAATGAACCTGCCGCCACCACTTCCACTGGAAGCTCATTCCACACCGCTACCACTCTCTGAGTAAAGAAGTTCCCCCTCATGTTACCCCTAAACCTCTGTCCCTTAATTCTAAAGTAATGTCCTCTTGTTTGAATCTTCCCTATTCTCAAAGGGAAAAGCTTGTCCACATCAATTCTGTCTATCCCTCTCATCATTTTAAAGACCTCTATCAAGTCCCCCCTTAACCTTCTGCGCTCCAGAGAATAAAGACCTAATTTATTCAACCTATCTCTGTAACTTAACTGTTGAAACCCAGGCAACATTCTAGTAAATCTCCTCTGTACCCTCTCTATTTTGTTGACATCCTTCCTATAATTGGACGACCAAAATTGTACACCATACTCCATACACCATAACATGGAAGAGTACAGACCAGAACAGGCCCTGTATCATACAATGCCATTGCTAACCATATATGCCAAGCCCAACTCTTGTCTGCCTGCACATAATCCATATCCCTCCATCCCCTATATATCTGTATGCCTATCCAAAAGTCTCTTCAACACCACTATTGCATTTGCCTTAATCACCACCGCCCCAGTATGACATTCCAGGCACTCGCCACCCTCTGAGGGAAAGGGAATAATGTGATTAACATTTACTGCAGGATAAAGTTCAGTCCTTTTGTTGGTGAATTCAACAATGGTCCAGCTTACTGGTGGAAGGACCAAGCTTCCAAAGCCATGCTAGACAGTTATGGGGCAAAGAGATGTGCGGAGCAAATGTTTTACACAGAGGGTGGTGGGTGCCTGGAACATGTTGCCGGGGATGGGGGTGGAGGCAGATTCAATAGGTGCATGTAAGAGGCTTTTAGATGGGGGACTGGACATGTGTAGAATGGAGGGATACGGATCACATGCAGACTAGTTAGAGAATAGTTCATCTTGGCATCATGCTCGACACAATGCAGGAAAAGTTCTGTTCCTGTGGTATTCCGCATGTGACGATAAAGAACCCTTCAACCATTTCAATCATTTCTCTGGAGAGCTGCAAGGCTCCTGCTAATGCAACGTCTATTTTTACAAATATTTTGTTGGAGAGTTTGCAAGGAAAAACATAACAGCGTGTGGTAGGAATGAAATCATGGCCGCAACGATGCCTGCACACAGGCACAATGCCTCTGGAACTTGCTGCCATTAAAATTAATGGAAGCAAATCTCTAATGTGGCGTTCCACACACACTGGCTACACTTCACACTTTGAGAGCATGCAAACTACATCAATATTTTTTTTTACCATTTGTATTTTCACTGAACATCAGAAAAGGCATTGTAATAAGTGAAAGAAAGTCTTGTTTCACGACTCATCATTCAGTCCCATTCAGCCCAAAGGCTTCTGTTCACAGCTCCGCTCGATGAGCTTAATTCCCAGCATGTTAATCGACGTGTGGAAGTTCACTGGGTCAGCTGAAGAATTTTAAATGGAGAATGATGCATTTCCGTTCAGCAACGTTATTATAGTTATGAAGCCAAAAGTGTAGAGTGTTGCTCCAGTGCCTTTCTTGAACTCAGGACAGTTAATAAGATCCTTGTGCTCCAATGGAGGGCAGCAGGGCCAAACGTGGACAGTTCATCCGTCCACAGCTCAAGACTTCAATGAATCGATGATCCGACAAGTCGGTGATACTTTATTGTCACATGTACCGAGGTAGAGTGGAATGTTTGGTTTTGCAAACGGCACAGTTGAAATCGCGTCACAGACCTCCCGTAGGCAGTACACAAGTGTTGCCGTGTGTTGTGTACTGCCCAGGTGGCACAGGCAGTGTCGACAAAGTTGCATAAAACTTCACCGAACGTTCCTATCTACTGCCTGCCATCGCACGTAGCACCAGGCCCACCCCATCCTTCCCCTCGCCCTCCACCACTCCCCACCTCGTCGGGTCACCCCCCCACTTCATTCTTGGCGAACCCCGCCGGAGGACCCCCTCGCTCTCTGTGCCCCCCCCCCCCCCAAAAAAAACACTGCCCGACTTGTTGAAAATTCACGGTATGTTCTGCTTTTTGCCACCGATTCCCAACGTCCGCGGTAGTTTCAAGCAAAGATGATATCATCTTTGGTTTCAAGTGCTTGCAAATGTTCCCTCTGCTATAGAGAGGTCAGTATTCTGTTTTCCATTAGACGTCTGCCAGGTTTCAGGTCTCTGAGTCAGACGATCGTCAGGTTATGTTCAAGTTGCACTCCGGGAAAGTAGTGAGGGAGCGTTCCTCTGTCAGAGGGTCCAGCAGGCTGCACAATGTCCTACGGCACAAGTTTGAAACAGGGAAAGGGTGTTATTATTAATATGCAGACAAAAGTTTATCCTTTAGACCTTTAGAGATACCATATAATAACCATATAACCATATGACAATTACAGCACGGAAACAGGCCTTCTCGGCCCTTCCAGTCCGTGCCGACCATTTAGTTTCCGCTAGTCCAATCTACCTGCACTCAGTCCACAGATACAGCACAGAAACAGGCCCTTCAGCCCACCGAGCCCACTCCGACCAGTGATCACCCCGTACACTGTCCTACACACACTAGATAATGTTGATATTTTATTCTCACCTGTACCTAGGTACAGTGGAATGTTTTGCTTTTGCCTCACCGACAAAGCCCCCCCCCCCCCCCCCAAGCCGGGTCCCCCTTAGTCCTCTAAGGCCAATTTACAATTTTCAGAAACCAATTAACCTACAAACCTGCACATCTTTCAGGTATGGGAGGAAACCGGAGCACCCGGAGAAAACCCACATGGTCACAGAAGGAGAACGTATAAACTCCATACATGCAGCACCCTTAGTCAGTATCCAGTGCTACAAGGCAGCAGCTCGACTACCGCTGCGCCACTGTGCCACCCTAACTAACCCTGAGCTAACATTACCACAGCTATTAGTTCCTGACTCCAACCTATTTGCCTCAATTAAGGTACAGAACCACAGGACAGGCTTGAAGCATGAAATGTCTGACAACTTGTTAAAGTACTTACAGAGAATGATACCACTGGGAGATTGCACCAACATAGAAATGGATGTGAGGTGAGCTTGCCTCTTAATGTTTCACATGTGAGACATGAAACAGCCTCCAAACTGAGAAATGCCAATCAGACAGTTCTTCTCTTTCCATCGACTGCAAAGGTTTATATTATGACTTTCCCATTGAGAAATGTGCCCAATACACCACTGATCATAAAGAAACACATTATCCATTTGTCATCACGAGCACTAACTTGCCATAACAAATTGCTGCTTGCTATCTGAACCTTCCTGACACAATTTCTGCTGGAATGGAAACCAGATCTGTTTTTAACAGGCAATGCTCGCCAGTACTAGTTTGTCTGTCATAGATTCATACAGCATAGAAACAGGCCCTTCAGCCCAACTCGTCCATGCTGGCCAAGATGCCCCATCTAAGCTGGTCCAATTTGCCTATTTATGACCCATATCGCTCTAAACCATTGCTATCCACAGTGGCGCAGCAGTAGAGCTTCTGCCTTACAGCTCCAGAGATTCGGATCTCGGGTTCGATCTTGACTACGGGTGCTGTCTGTATGGAGTTTGTACGTTCTCCCCGTGACCGCGTGGATTTTCTACGAGATTTTTAGTTTCCTCCCACACTCCAAAGACGTACAGGTTTGTAGGTTAATTCACTTTGGTATAAATGTAAAATTGTCCCTAGTGTGTGTAGGGTAGTGTTAATGTGCGGGGATCGCTGGTCGGCGTGGACTCAATGGGCCGAAGGGCCTGTTTCCGCGCTGCATCTATAAAACCAGAAAAAAACTAAAATTAATCCATGTACCTGTTCAAATATCTTTTAAATGTTGTAATTATAACCTCCCTCAGCTACTTACTCGTGCAGCTCGTTCCTTGTACGTACAACCCTCGAGTGAAAAGATTATCCCTCAGGCTTTGATTAAATCTTTCCCCACTCTCCTTAAACCTGTGCTCTCTGGTTCTTGACTCTCCGACCCTGGGAAACATACACTCTGCATTCTATCCGTGAAGATCAAAACACATCCACAACATTGTAAATCAAAAAGGACAAGAGGCTACCAGGCAAGAAACAAAATATATTTGAACACTAGGCCATGCTTCACTGAGCTTGAGGAGATGAAGTGGAGGCTGAGACAGGGATGAATCTCTTTAATGATAGACAATAGACAATAGGTGCAGGTGTAGGCCATTTGGCCCTTCGAGCCAGCACGGCCATTCAATGTGATCATGGCTGATCATCCCCAATCAGTACCCTGTTCCTGCCTTCTCCTCATATCCCCTGACTCCGCTATTTTTAAGAGCCCTGTCTAGCTCTCTCTGGAAAGCATCCAGAGAACCTGCCTCCACTGCCCCCTCAGGCAGAGAATTCCACAGACTCACCACTCTCTGTGAGAAAAAGTGTTTCCTTGTCTCCGTTCTAAATGGCTTACTCCTTATTCTTAAACTGTGGCCCCTGTTCTGGACTCCCCCGACATCGGGAACATGTTTCCTGCCACTAGTTTGTCCAAGCCCTTAACAATCTTATATGTTTCAATGAAATCCCCTCACATCCTCCTAAACTCCAGAGTGTACAAGCCCAGCTGCTCCATTCTCTCAGAATATGACAGTCCCGCCATCCCGGGAATTAACCTTGTAACCTTGATTAGGCTGTAGTGCGGGGGTCGGCAACCTTGTTTTGCACAGGGTCCGGGACGCATGTCTGTGAGGGGATGGCGGGCCACATTTATCACGTGTACACATGGATCCCGCCCCCATCTCGTCCCGGATGGCAGGCATCAAATCACGTGTTCACAGAAGGTGTGGGCCGTGCCGGCGGCTTTGTGCAGGATGCGGTACAGCCAAAAGATGAAAATAAATATAGACACAAGATATTATACCCAAGACTGACACTAAGTGCTAAGGTAACTCAACGGGTCAGGCAGCATCTCTGGAGGAAAAGGACGGGTGATGTTTCAGGTTCGGAGTCTGAAGAAGGGTCCCGACCCGAAACATCACCTGCCCTTTTTCTCGACAGGTGCTGCCTGACCCGCTGAGTTACTCAAGCACTTTGCGTCTATCTTTGTCAATAAATATAGATTTGGCGTGCTGGTTGCACCTGCAAGAGGGTTGTTGGAGGTCTCCCAGTATCCCAGCACATGGCCAAGTTCCTTAAGGGAAAGAGTGCATGGTGTCTGAAAAAGGGACTCGACCTGAAACGTTGCTTATCCCTACCCTCCGCAAATGCTGCCTGACCCGCTGAGTTCCTCCAGCACTTTGTGTGATGGGGTACCTGTGAGGGCTGCATTCATATAGCAAGTGCGAGCAAGTGGGACTGTCATAGTGAAGCTGCTGTCCTGACAATTTAGTGCGGTACTGAGGAACCGCCTACCCATTACCAGTTGGAATGTCAATCTGAAATCAAACGCATAAGAACGTAAGAAGTAGAAGGATTAGACAATCCGGTCCATTTTATCTCCTTTTGCCAGTCAATAACTTCATGCTGGTAACTTCAGTGCTAAGTTTCTACAATAACCTTTCCAGCTCCACATCTCTTGCTTCTCTTTAGTCTTTAAGGCTGTAGAGATACAGTATGGAGACATGCCCTTTGGCCCACCGAGTCCATGCTGACTTCAGAGCAAAGGGGTTTTGGATGTGCTGCTAAACTGTGGCCCTGTCTCCAGCCTCAGCAGGTTGGGATACTCTCCCATCAAAGTCTTTGGACTTTAGAGACACAGCAGGGAAACAGGTCCTTCGGCCCACTGAGTATGCACTGACCAGCAATCAGCTCGTGCACTAACAATTCCTACACCCCGTAGATGCACGTGTTTGTAAGTGAATTGGCTTCGGTAAAAATTGTAAATTGTCGCTCGTGAGTAGGATAGCGTTAGTGTAGGGGGTTCGCTGGTTGGTGTTGACTTGGTGGGCCGAAGGGCATGTTCCCGCGGTGTCTCTAAATGGAGACTACGCTTCATGCAATCTCAACAGGACAAAATATAATTGGAGCAGCATATCTCTCCTCTTTCACACAAGGCCTCTGGTAACAGGACTTTGTTAATGTCATCTGCTTTTCTCATTTCTTTCACATGGCCCCACAGCACTTACTTCAAATGCAAATGAGATATCTATGTGTTTCATAGAACACAGGGAAGGGTCCTGCAACCGTCAATATCTGTGACGAACATAATGCCAAGCTAATCTAATCTCCTCTGTGGTCCATACACCTCCATTCCCTGCAGATCAATGTGCCTATCTAAAAGCCTCTTAAACGACACTATCATATGTGCCTCCACCACCACCCCTGGCAGCACATTCCAGGCACCCATCATTCTCTCGGTAAAAATCCTGACATGCACTTCTCCTTTCAACTTTGCCCCTCTCAACTTCAAGCTATGACCTGTTGTCCTTGACATTTGCACCCTTGGACATAGGTTCTGACTGTCTACCCTATCTACGCCTCTCTATATACTTCTATCAACATTCCCAGAGGCCCGGGGAGCCGTTGGAGACAGAGAGTGGAGCTACCTGCTGTGAGTATAAATCTAGCGCGGGGCTTGCTTTTCACAGAGGCCCGGGGAGCCGTTGGAGACAGAGGGTGGAGCTACCTGCTGTGAGTATAAATCTAGCGCGGGGCTTGCTTTTCACAGAGGCCCGGGGAGCCGTTGGAGACAGAGGGTGGAGCTACCTGCTGTGAGTATAAATCTAGCGCGGGGCTTGCTTTTCACAGAGGCCCGGGGAGCCGTTGGAGACAGAGGGTGGAGCTACCTGCTGTGAGTATAAATCTAGCGCGGGGCTTGCTTTTCACAGAGGCCCGGGGAGCCGTTGGAGACACAGGGTGGAGCTACCTGCGCTGTGAGTATAAACCTAGCGTGGGGCTTGCTGACACAGAGGCCCGGGGAGCCGCTGGAGACACAGGGTGGAGCTACCTGCTGTGAGTATAAATCTAGCGTGGGGCTTGCTGACACAGAGGCCCGGGGAGCCGTTGGAGACACAGGGTGGAGCTACCTGCGCTGTGAGTATAAATCTAGCGCGGGGCTTGCTTTTCACAGAGGCCCAGGGAGCCGTGGGTCAGTGAGGGTGGAGCTACCTGCGCTGTGAGACCGAAATCTGCAACGTTCCATCTTCCAGTGAGGAAATCTGGTGGGGAATCTGTGTAGCCTCTGATTGGTTGAAGAGGACCAGAGGAAGCAGCTGATTGGCTGCAACGCGGGGTTTACATTTCTCCATTTCTGCCTTCAGGTTTAAGGATTCTGGGACCTAAGGACTCTGGGAGCTAAGGACTCTGGGTGTTAGGGATTCGTTATTTATTAGTAAAGTTTAAAGAATAAAGTTTTGTGTTTAATAAAAATTTAAAAAAAAATTAAAAAAAAAATATATATATATATATATATATATTTAATAGAGTAATTTGGGAGTAAGATGTCAGTGGAGATTGGTCCCGTGGTTTGCTCAGCCTGCAACATGTGCGAGATCAGGGATATGGTCGGTGTCCCTGATGACTACATTTGCAGGAAGTGTGTCCAGCTGCAGCTCCTGGCAGACCGCATTGAACGATTGGAGCTGCGGCTGGATTCATACTGGAGCATCCATGATGCAGAGAAAGTCGTGGACAGCACATACAGCGAGTTGGTCACGCCACAGGTAAAAGGTAAGAGGACAGAAAGGGAGCGGGTGGCCAATAGCCAGCAAAGCAGTAGGCAGATAGTGCAGGAGTCCCCTGCGGTCATCTCCCTACTCAACAGGTTTACCATTTTGGATACTGTTGAGGGAGATGGCTCATCAGGGGAATACAGCAGCAGCCAAGTTCATGGCACCATGGGTGGCTCTGCAGCACATGATGGGGGGGAAAAAAGAGGGGAAGGGCTATTGTAATAGGGGATTCAATTGTCAGGGGAATAGATAGGCGTTTCTGCGGCCGCAAAAGAGACTCCAGGATGGTATGTTGCCTCGCTGGTGCAAAGGTCAGGGATGTTACTGAACGGCTGCAGAACATTCTGGAGGGGGAGGGTGAACAGCCAGTTGTCGTGGTGCATATTGGCACCAACGATATAGGGAAAAAAAGGGATGAGGTCCTACAAGGTGAATTTAGGGAGCTAGGAGATAAACTCAAAAGTAGGACCTCAAAGGTAATAATCTCTGGATTATTACCAGTACCACGGGCCAGTCAGAGTAGAAATAGGAGGATATTGCAGATGAATACGTGGCTTGAAAAATGGTGCAAGGGGGAGGGATTCAAATTTTTAGGGCACTGGAACCATTTCTGGGGGAGGTGGGACCAGTACAAACAGGACGGTCCGCACCTGGGCTGGAATGGAACCAATGTCCTTGGGGGAGTGTTTGCTAGTGCTGTCGGGGAGGATTTAAACTAATGTGGCAGGGGGATGGGTACAAGAGCAGAGAGGCAGGTGGGTGTAAAACGAGGGTGGAAGCAATAGGGAGTAAGGTGAAAAGTAAAAGGGGTAAGAGCGTTGTAAAAACAAGCCTGAAGGCCTTGTGTCTCAATGCAAGGAGTATTTGTAATAAGGTGGATGAGTTGAACGTGCAGATAGCTATTAATGAGTATGATATAGTTGGGATCACGGAGACATGGCTCCAGGGTGACCAAGGCTGGGAGCTGAACATCCAGGGGTATTCAATATTCAGGAGGGATAGAGAGAAAGGAAAAGGAGGTGGGGTAGCGTTGCTGGTTAGAGAGGAGATTAACGCAATGGAAAGGAAGGACATTAGCTTGGAGCATGTGGAATCGGTATGGGTACAGCTGCGAAACACTAAGGGGCAGAAAAGGCTAGTGGGAGTTGTGTACAGGCCACCTAACAGTAGTAGTGAAGTTGGGGATGGTATAAAACAGGAAATTAGAAATGCGTGCGACAAAGGCAAAACAGTTATAATGGGTGACTTCAATCTACATATAGATTGGGTGAATCAAATTGGCAGGGGCGCTGAGGAAGAGGATTTTTTGGAAAGTATGAGGGATAGTTATCTAAATCATCATGTAGAGGAACCAACGAGAGAGCAGGCTATTTTAGACTGGGTATTAAGTAATGAGGAAGGGTTAGTTAGCAGTCTTATTGTGCATGCCCCCTTGGGCAAGAGTGACCATAATATGGTCGAGTTCTTCATTAGGATGGAGAGTGACATTGTTAATTCAGAAACAATAGTTCTGAACTTAAGGAAAGGTAACTTTGAGTGTATGAGACGTGAATTGGCCAAGATTGACTGGCAATCAATTCTAAAAGGGTTGACGGTGGATACGCAATGGAAGACATTTAAAGACTGCATGGATGAACTACAAAAATTGTTCATCCCAATTTGGCAAAAGAATAGATCAGGGAAGGTAGTGCATCCGTGGATAACAAGGGAAATCAGGGATAGTATCAAAGCAAAGGATGATGCGTACAAAGTAGCCAGAAAAAGCAGCATACCAGAGGACTGGGAGAAATTCAGAGACCAGCAGAGAAGGACAAAGGGCTTGATTAGGAAAGGAAAAATAGATTATGAAAGAAAACTGGCAGAGAACATAAAAACTGACTGCAAAAGTTTTTATAGATATGTGAAGAGAAAGAGATTAGTTAAAACAAATGTAGGTCCCTTGCAGTCAGAAACAGGTGAGTTGATCATGGGGAACAAGGATATGGCAGACCAATTGAATAACTACTTTGGTTCCGTCTTCACTAAGGAAGGCATAAATAATCTGCCGGAAATAGCAGGGGACCGCAGGTCAAAGGAGTACTTGAGTGAAATCCAGGTCAGTCGGGAAGTGGTGTTGGGTAAATTGAATGGATTAAAGGCCGATAAATCCCCAGGGCCAGATAGGCTGCATCCCAGAGTACTTAAGGAAGTAGCTCCGGAAATAGTGGATGCATTAGTGATAATCTTTCAAAACTCTTTAGATTCTGGAGTAGTTCCTGAGGATTGGCGGGTAGCAAACGTAACCCCTCTTTTTAAGAAGGGGGGAGAGAGAAAACGGGGAATTACAGACCAGTTAGTCTAACATCGGTAGTGGGGAAACTGCTAGAGTCAGTTATTAAAGATGGGATAGCAGCACATTTGGAAAGTGGTGAAATCATTGGACAAAGTCAGCATGGATTTACGAAAGGTAAATCATGTCTGACGAATCTTGTGGAATTTTTCGAGGATGTAACTAGTAGCGTGGATGGGGGAGAACCAGTGGATGTGCTGTATCTGGACTTCTAGAAGGCTTTCGACAAGGTCCCACATAAGCGATTAGTATATAAACTTAAAGCATATGGCATTGGGGGTTCAGTATTGATGTGAATAGAGAACTGGCTGGCAAACAGGAAGCAAAGAGTAGGAGTTAACGGGTCGTTTTCACAATGGCAGGCAGTGACTAGTGGGGTACCGCAAGGCTCAGTGCTGGGACCCCAGCTATTTACAATATACATAAATGGTCTGGATGAGGGAATTGAAGGCAATATCTCCAAGTTTGTGGATGACACTAAGCTGGGTGGCAGTGTTAGCTGTGAGGAGGATGCTAGGAGAATGCAAGGTGACTTGGATAGGCTGGGTGAGTGGGCAAATGTTTGGCAGATGCAGTATAATGTGGAAAAATGTGAGGTTATCCACTTTGGTGGCAAAAATAGGAAAACCGACTACTATCTAAATGGTGGCCGATTAGGAAAAGGGGAGATGCAGCGCGACCTGGGTGTCATGGTACACCAGTCATTGAAAGTAGGCATGCAGGTACAGCAGGCAGTGAAGAAAGCCAATGGTGTAGCGGCACCATACGTGGCGAATAAAGAATAGACATCAGGTTGGTGCAAGTGGTTCTTTATTCTGTTGTCACACATATAGTGGGTGCGCTAACTATATGTAGGGTTGTTGTAGCTGAGCGAGGTTGTTCCCTCGGGCTCAGCTACCGGTAGAAAACTCCTGGTGGGTCTCGTGGTGAGCGAGCTTATGTACCAGGACACTCCCTCTGCCCATGACGTTGTGTGCCCGCCCTCTCCTGACGAGGGTTCGAGCTTAAGTGGCCTATGTTTATGCTGACGCCACAGGACCCCCCCCAGAACAGGAGGAAGGTATAGCTTGGTCAAGGGAGGCTCCTGCATGTAGGTCCGGGACACCCCGGACGTGGGTCGGGACGGAGGGCTCCACGGGCACAGTTGACGCTCTGCGTGGGCGATCCCGATGTACCGAGGGGTGCGAGGAGACCGATGCAGAAGCCGCCGGACAGAAGAGGTCTGGGACACCCCGGGCGTGGGTCGGGATGGTGCTCTACACGGGCGCAGTTGACGCTCTGCGTGTGAGATCCCGATGTACCGAGGGGTGCGACGAGACTGAAGAGACATGGTTGCATCTCCTTGACCAGCTAAGGGAGAGTGTCCTGTGACACACGGCCCCCAAAAACGATGGGGGAAAAACCAAATACAATATACAAACTAATTGCAGTGCACACAAAAAAAAATCAGTTAGAAAAAAAATAATAATAATTAGTATCCAGTGTCTAAATTTCAAATTGTGCAGTGTTCATCGTGCAGCCACAACGTCCAGCTGGAAGGTGGCGCTGTGGACAGTGGTGAGGCTGCAGTCACGGCATCCGGCCGGAAGGTGGCGCTGTGGATGACGGTGAGGTTGCAGTGACAGCAGCCGAACTGACGGTGGCGCTGTTGCTGGCAGTGAAGCTGCAGGGACGGCATCCGGCCAGAAGGTGGCGCTGAAGACGGCGGCCAGGTAAGTTCGTAGTTCACTTCCGGCCGGCCGCGGCCATGTTTGTAGTCGGGAGGCCGGTGAGGAGCTGCAGGGCGTCTTCGGCAGTCGCCTCAGGTAAGCCCACTTTATCAAGTGCAGCAGTCGGCGGGGCCAGGCATGATGCAGGGCCGGACGTGGAGCCGTGGCGAGGCCTGTTGCTGTGCCGGGTCCGGTGCAGGGCCTGGAGACGCGGTGAGGCCGGGTCCGGTTCAGGGCCTGGAGACGTGGTGAGGCCTGGAGCGGTGCTGGGGCCTGGAGACGCGGTGAGGCCTGGAGCGGTGCTGGGGCCTGGAGACGCGGTGAGGCCTAGAGCGGTGCGGGGCAGGGCCTGGAGCGGTGCGGGGCAGGGCCTGGAGCGGTGTGCGCGGTCAGTTGCGGTGCCAGGCCCGGAGTCCATTGTCGGGAGAGGGAGAGTGGCAGGTACTCACTCTGCTCCCAGGGCCGTCGGGCGTGTGTCGGGGTTGCCGTGGGCAGGAGGCTGCTATGCTCGCAGCTCCTGCAGCAGCTGGTGGGGCAGCGGCGGCTGCTAGAACCTCTCCGCTCCGGTGGTCGGCTCCTGGCATGTCATGCCGAGGAGCTCGGCGGCCGTCACGCAAGGCCTAGAGCGGTGTGCGGGCTGGAAGCGGGGCCTGCCCCGTTGCCGGGAGCGGGAGAGCGGCGGTAGCCGTGGCTTCTCAGCTCCGGTGAGCAGCAGCAGGTGAGGAAGAGGCGGCATACCTCACTGCAGGGCCTGGTTGGCGGCAGCGTAGTTCTGCAGGGCTGGGCAGCCGGCTGCAGACATCAGGTCTCCCGAGGCTGTGTCTTCAGGTGAGTCCAAATTTAAATTCGGACAGTCGGGGGTCACCAATGTAGCGGCACCATACGTGGCGAATAAAGAATAGACATCAGGTTGGTGCAAGTGGTTCTTTATTCTGTTGTCACACATATAGTGGGTGCGCTAACTATATGTAGAGTTGTTGTAGCTGAGCGAGGTTGTTCCCTCGGGCTCAGCTACCGGTAGAAAACTCCTGGTGGGTCTCGTGGTGAGCGAGCTTATGTACCAGGACACTCCCTCTGCCCATGACGTTGTGTGCCCGCCCTCTCCTGACGAGGGTTCGAGCTTAAGTGGCCTATGTTTATGCTGACGCCACAATGGTATGTTAGCTTTCATAGCAAAAGGATTTGAGTATAGGAGAAGGGAGGTTCTACTTCAGTTGTATAGGGTCTTGGTGAGGCCACACCTGGAGTATTGCGTACAGTTCTGGTCTCCAAATCTGAGGAAGGACATTATTGCCATAGAGGGAGTGCAGCGAAGGTTCACCAGACTGATTCCTGGGATGTCAGGACTGTCTTATAAACAAAGACTCCATAGACTCGGTTTATACTCTCTAGAATTTAGGAGATTGAGAGGGGATCTTATAGAAACTTACAAGATTCTTAAGGGGTTGGACAGGCTAGATGCAGGAAGATTGTTCCCGATGTTGGGGAGGTCCAGGACAAGGGGTCACAGCTTAAGGATAAGGGGGAAATCCTTTAGGACCGAGATGAGAAGGAATTTTTTCACACAGAGTGGTGGGTCTCTGGAACTCTCTGCCACAGAGGGTAGTTGAGGCCAGTTCATTGGATATATTTAAGAGGGAGTTAGATGTGGCCCTTGTGGCTAAGGGGATTAGAGGGTATGGAGAGAAGGCAGGTATGGGATACTGAGTTGGATGATCAGCCATGATCATATTGAATGGCGGTGCAGGCTCGAAGGGCCGAATGGCCTATTCCTGCACCTAATTTCTATGTTTCTATGTTTCCCAACCTCTGACGTTCCAGGGAAAACAATCCAAGTATCTACAGTAATATGAAGGGTTGTTCGAAATGAATTGATTTCATTTTCCCCAAAATCGTCATTCCTTGTTTTATGAGTTTCTGAAACAATAATGAAAATGAAATATGGCAGATGGCGGAGATCTGAAAAATTATCATTCGATTGCCAGCACAAGAGAAAGGGAGAAACAAAGGTACATTTGAAAATAATGGGCAGACTTCAGATTGTCCTTGATGGTCATTTGTTTCAAAATTGAAAGATGGCTATTTATTCAGTTTGTAGGAAGCTACGTTCATTCTCCGTGCTTACCACAAGTTTGAATTTTTTAAACTCCGGAGAACTCTTGGAAAGAACTCAAACCATGAGACAGGGCTATTATATATGTTTTGTTTAAATGATTGCTGTTAAGAATGTCAGTTGTTCTCGATACCTACAGTATTATAGTCCACTTGGTAGGAATAGGATGGTGTAATGTACAGGAGTGTTAAGGGCCCGTCCCACTTGGCAATTTTTTCGGCGACTGCCGGCATCATTGACTGACGTATCAGGGTCACCGAAAGGGTTTGAACATTTCAAAATCCTGCGGCGACAAAAAAATGTTGCGACACTTGAGGATACACGTGTCAACGCGTCAATACGTCATCACGCCGCGTCACCGTCACATCATGCCGCGTCACGCTGCAACATTTTCGGTGACCTGATACATCAGTCAATGATGCCGACCGTTGTAGCAATGTTACAAACTTTTGAATTTTAAAAATCAAGTCTGCAATCTATCCCATCAGATAAAGCATAAAAAGAAGTTTAATTTGACATCTAATTCACTTTCATATCTTCAGTATTAAAAAAGTTATGGCCATTTTCATACTCAGAAATTAGCATCTTGTTCCCCATTGCCTTAACTCAAAAGCTGTGATCTAGGACAGTCAAAAGCCCATAACTTTCTTAAAAATTAAGAGAACTCAATGAAATGTTCAGTTATTATAGATTGAAGCATTCTGAAACAAATATGAAACAATCTTATTTGGATGAGCTGAAATTAAAGCATATAATTAGTTAGTTACCTAATTGTAGCTAATTACAAAATTCAATTACTAGATCTAAACATCTGTCAATTTCTTAAGAAAAGATAAACATTTTTAAATTGCTTAAGTGTCCAAATAACATTCACACAATAATTCACAATATAACATGATTTTTTAATCTAATTTTCATGAATTTATGGGCCAAATGGAAGGAATTTAATGTGTAATTCCTGTAAATTAATGGCCATTTAAATCAACTTGCGAGTGGGTTTTAGTGGAACGCGGTGGATTAGAACGTTGCGGTTTGCGGTGAAGTCGGAAGAAAAAATACTGCCGGTTCGTATATTTTTTTTGTCCCCATTTCGCAACATGAAAATGTGATTAAATGCTTCCTAAGAACCACATTTTTATGTAAAAATAAAATGTGTACCTTGTTTTTCTCCCCTACATAAGATCCTTCCCGTTGTCGGCGCTCACGGCTTTAGAAGATGATTTTGTAAATTACTCTAGCTAATAAATAATCTAGTGTAGTTTAAAAATACCTTCATAAGTCAAATGTCGGAGCGATTTTTCTTCAGCAACGAAATCCCCTGACATGGATCGATTTGCCCAGTCTGTAGAAAAACGGCACTTTAAACATGCCCCCCTCTGAAAGGCGCCAATGTCACGCACACGGGGAGTGGCAGAACTGCAGCGCTGCTCAAAGTAAGTTTTGTAACATACCTAACAGTTGCCGAAAAAATTGGCAAGTGGGACAGGCACCTTAAGAAATTAGGATTGAAGGACACAGGGGAAGGAGAGTTAATATTCCAGGGTTAAAGTTGTGGGTAAGTCAATCAGTCAGGTAAAACATTTAGTTTAGAGATACAGCACGGAAACAGGCCCTTCGGTCCACCGAGCCCATGCCGACCAGCAATCCCCGCACATTAGCACTATCCTGCACACACTAGGGACAATATAAAATTTTACTGCAGCCAATTAACCTATAAATCTCTACATGTTTGGAGTGTGGGAGGAAACCAGAGTTCCCGGAGAAAAACCCACGCTGATCATGGAGAGAACGTACAAACTCCGTACAGACAGCACCTGCAGTTAACATCGAACCAGGGTTTCTGGCTATGTAAGTTAACAACTCTACCACTGCACCACTGTGCCACCCAAATGTTTAGTTGGTATCTGAGAGGAAAATATATCAGAAGGTTGGTTGTGAGAGGTTCTTTGTAAAGGTAGGCAGATGGATTCATCGAAGAGGGACAATTGACTTTTGGCTAGTGGGAAACGCTAGGCGTTTTGGTTGTCACTAGTCTGTGCAGATGGATAGCTTAGCAGATCAGTGACAGAATGAGGCAAGGGTCATGATCTGAGGAGTAGGGAAATAATGATCCCCATCAGGTGCAGATTAGAGCACTGAAGGGTAACAAGTTTTAACACTAGATGCCGGAGGTACACAATGGCTCAGGCTGCATCTGTGGAGGGAAATGGACAGATAATACTTTGTGTTGAGACCCTTCTTCCGAGATGGATAGAGGGGTGAGAGGAAGGGGTGGGGCAAAACTCTTCAGGCCTTCTGCAAAGAGACTTGTTCAAGAAACTCACCACTGTTCTGTGAGATCTTTCATGTTGTGTCTGCCCCTATCTGTGCTGGGTCCCAAGTAAAGTCAGACTCAGGGTGCAAGCAAAACACAAAATTCCCTCCTACAAGCGCAGATTGAAATAATTGGTAGAAGCACTGGCAGGGAGAATAAAGAAGAAACATTTGATCTTGAGGATGAGAGGGGTCTGAGATTCATTGCTTTAGAGGGTACTTAAGGCACAAAACCAAACCACATTTAAAATGACCTTGGCTATGCTTTTGACGAGACATGACCTGCAGGGTTGTAGGGCTAAAGCTGGTAGGTGAGATAAGAATGAGGAACTCTTTTTCAGCCAGTATTGGCTGACTCGTTTACAGTAAATGATTTTGTTTTACATTATTTATTTTCTATGTGGACAATGGAAGATGCTGGAATTTCGAGCACAAAATAAAGTGCTGGAAGAACTCATTGGGTCAGGCAGCATCTGTGGAGGGAATGGACAAACACCCGTTTGTGTCCGGGCCCTTTATGAGGCTTATTGAGTGAAGAAGGGTCCCAATATGAGAAACCTTCTGTCCATTCGCTCCTCAGATGTTCCTGAGTAAGCCCCTGAGTTTCTGCAATGGTTTATTTTTCATTGACATTGAATCACTTTGCTTGTGAACTCATGGCTCTGCAATCCAGCTTGACGATCAATGCTTAAAAATGACATTTGTATTGGTAATTGGCATCAACCTATGTTAATCTTCTTATGCATTCCCAGATTCCTACTGCACCTTACGTTTCTTTGAGCATTCCCAGATTCCTAGTGCACTTCCAGGTTCCCAATTTCTTTGAGCATTCCCAATTCCTTGCACATTCCCAGTTTCCCTCTTCATTTCCAGTTTCCTTGCACATTCCCAGCATCACTCTTGACCTGAACGGTGCAAGCTCTGAGCCTGAAAGCAAACACTACCATGCATTGGTTTTATAAATGATTGTCAGTCGACTGGGAGCTCTCTATGAGTCCTGTCCTGCCATCTGATGTGATTAATTCTCTATGCACGTAAATGTTTTTTTTCCTCAGTCTTTAACATCCGACAACAGCCGGTGGTGTCACGACTGTGCACAAAGACTGAAAACCACGAGGCAATCATCAATCATCACCAAGCAGCCTCAAGCTGCTAGTCTGATTTGCCCTGAGGGACTATCCCTGTTGCATCATCAAAAACCCACGACTGAAAACAAAACTAACCCTCTCCCTTTTTGTTCAGCAACCTTCATGCTACCTAAATGAATTAGATAATATTACTAAGTGCAAAGGCAACCATCTTGTTATGGCAAAAACTGACAGCATTTAAACCATAGATAGACACAAAGGGCTTGAGTAACTCAGTGGGGCAGACAACATCACTGGAGATGCTTAGAGATGATGCCTGTCCCGCTGAGTTACTCCAGCCTGTTGTGTCTATCTTCGGTTTAAACCAGCATCTGCAGTTCCTTCCACAGCATTTAAACATTTATGCTTTTGATTTTATTTGAGGCATCGGGTTGACAATAAGCAAATATATAGAATAAGTTAAAATAAGAAAACCGCCTGCAGAAAGAGATTGAAAGGTTATAAAAATATTTTTTAAATGTTCAATGTCATTTAGTTTAGTTTATGGGTCAAGGAAAGAGCGTTCACGTCACGGCTCTGTTTCCATCAATCGTTCCAGCACCACGCACAACAAACACAAGAAACGCAATACAGACACCATTGTGCAGATGCTGAGAAGTGTGTTTAGCTTTGGCTGAACAACTTGTATATGGACTTGATAAGAAGTTTAGTTTAGAGTTTCGTTTAGAGATATGACATGGAAACAGGCCCCTCAGCCCACCGAGTCCATACCAACCATTGATCCCACAATTTCATCATCTGCAACACACTCAAAGCAATTTACTAATGGCCAATTAAGCTACAAACCCGCATGCCTTTGGGATGTGGGGAGTAACCGGAGCACCCGGAGGAAACTGAAGCGGTCACAGGGAGAACGTGCAAACTCCACGCAGACAGCACCCAAGGTCAGTGACTGGTGCAGTGAGACATCAACTCTCCCAGCTACACCAATATGCTGAATGGCCTAATCCTGCTCTGAGAACTTAACAACCTACGAGATGTTGCATGCCACTCAATATTCGAACAAGTATCCGCATATCCACTGTAAAATGTAGAACAAAGAACTGGAGATGCTGGTTTATACTGAAGATAGACCCAAAGTGCTGGAGTAGGTGATGATGATAGATAGTTGATGTTTCGGGTGGGGGGGTGGAGGAGGGGAAGAACTAGAGGTGAGAAAAAGTCAGGACAAATCAGGGCTGGCAACAGATGACCTCAGGCAGGGTTCCCTGGTCGGTCGATTGTTGGCTAAGGACTGCTGCATCATGCCTGGTAAAACCAACCAAGTGCGTAGGAGGGCATTAGTGGACACAGCCAGGCACATCACCGTCACATCCCACCCCACCATCTAAAGCATCTACGTACGGTACTGACTCAAGAGGTTGGCATCTATCATCAAGGATCCCCACTATTCAGGTCAGGCCCTCTGCTCACAACTGTGATCAGTAGGTATGTTACAAAACTTACCTTCAGCGGCTCTGCAGTTCTGTCACTGGCCGTGTGCGCGACTTTGGCGCCTTTGAGGGGGAGCGGGGTTAAAATGCAGTTTTCCAATGCCTTCCGGAATTATATTTTCTCGGAGTGCGAGCTTTTTCTGGAGAATCGTTCCGACTGCCGGTAAGTGAAAAAATTGTTTTAAATCGCCCGACTATTTCAGCGCTGAAGTAAAATAAAAATTAGCTTCTAATGCCATGAACACCGACAATGGGGACGGATTTTACGTAGGGGACAGGTAAAGGAAAGCTGTTAATCAACATTTCATGTTGTGAAACGGTGATTTTGTACCCCATACAAACCGGCAGTATTTTTCATGCTGATATGGGGTTTAAATTCACCGCAACCGCAACGTTCCAATTCATCGCGTTCCAGAAAATCCCACTCGCAAGTTGATTAATGGCCATTAATGGCCATTAATTTACGGGCATTAAACACTAAATTCCTTCAATTTGGCCTATAAATTCATAACAATGAGATTTAAAAATCATGTTATATTGTGAATTCTTGGTGTGAATGTTATTTGGACACTTAGGCTTTTTAAAAAATGTTAATATTTTCTTAAGAAATGGATAGATGCTTAGATCTAGTAATTGAATTTTGTAATTAGCTACAATTAGGTAACTAACTAATTATATGCTTTAATTTCAGGTCATCCAAGTAAGATTGTTTCATATTTGTTTCAGAATGCTTCAATCTATAATAACTGAAAATGACTTTCAGTTCTCTTAATTGTTAAGGAAGTTATGGGCTTTTGACTGTCCTCGATCACAACTTTTGTGTTAAGTCAATGGAAAAGCAATAGGGAACAAGATGCTAATTTCCGAGTATGAAAATGGCCATAACCTTTTTTACTGGTGAAGATATGAAAGTGAATTAGGTGTCAAATTGAACTTCATTTTATGCTTTATCTGATGGGATAAATTGCAGACTTGATTTTTAAAATCTCAACATTTTGTAACATTGCTTTAATCAGACATGAGGTACAGAAGGCCTGAGGTCGGTCACACACCACCAGGTTCAGATACTTGAGCCATCATTCTCAATTCCAATCATACCTTGGCACAGACACAGTACGAAGCACCTCTTGCACTGCCGTGAAATTGTACCCTAATTGTGTATTTTTGCGCTTGTGTCTTGATTATTGGCAGTCAATTTCTTCTCACATTTTTGTAAGATTTATGTGAGGTGTAAGATGTCGCCCACGCCGCGCGACTCGTTGCCTGCTGGTCCCAGAAGTGGATCTGCAAACACGCATTACAATTGCTCCACTTTTTAAACCTCTCCTCCAACAGCAGCATTCCTTACTCTCTGGTTTCTTCATCCTGTATCTGAACACTGTGGACAGCTTGATTGTAACCAATCATGTCGAGTCCTTTCGCTAACTGGTTAGCATGCAACAAAAAAGCTTTTCACTGTTCCACAGAATACTTGTCAATAAACTAAACTAAAACTAGAAATATATAAACATATAAACAGAAAATAGGTGCAGAAATAGGCCATTCAGATTCAGATTCAGATTCAATTTTATTGTCATTGCACTTTTCAGTACAATGAAATAATTTAGCCTTGCAGTCCTAACATGGAACAAACAACAAAACACACACTCAACACAGTTCAACATCCACCACAGTGAGTCCACCAGGCATCTCCTCACTGTGATGGAAGGCAAAGTCCTTGTCTCTTCCCTCCTTGCTCTCCCTCTGTGCTGAGTTGATCCTGGCCTCCGATGTTGTGACTCCGCCGGATGACGGTAAGCAAGTCCCGCGACTGAGTCCGAGCTCTGCGAACGGGCCAGCTCAAACTCCGCGGCCCGGGGCGGTCGAAGCTGCCGAAGCTGCCGCCCACCAGTCCAGCAGATGGAGCTGTTGTTGCGGGAGCCAACCTGGGACAGGTCACCAACCTGGGACCTGCGAGCTCCCGACGATGTCGTCCACTGGCCCACGGCCGGGACCACTGGGCCCGCGGCCGAGCTTCCGAGGCTCCGGTCGGGTCGGAAGTCGGGTCACAACGCCACCGCAGCCCCGGTCGGCCAGCCTCGCATTGGTACGTCCTGGCTCTGCTTCCGGAGCCTCGAGGTCGGTCCCAGTTGGAGGCCGCCCGCTTCGCGATAGGCCTCAGCGCAGACGGAGACGGAGACGGGGATACGGCAAGAAAGGTCGCATCGCCCTGAAGGAAATGTCAAAAAACATGTTCCTCCCACCCCCCCACACATACACAACCAAAACATTGCACCCTTCCATCCAGCACCACCATTCAATATGATTATGGCTGATCATCCAAAATCAATACCCTCTTCCTGCTTTCCCCCATATCTCTTGATTCCTTTAGCCCTAAGAGCTAAATCTAACTTTAAACTATACTTGGTGTAATTTATGTACAATTTATGTTTTGCGCATTATATGAGCCTATGTGCCTGCAATGCTGATGCAAGCAAACCTTTCATTATGCCTTTTCACTTTAAAGGGCCTGCCCCACTTACGCTATTTTTAGGCGACTACAGGTGACTAGGCTGTCGTCACATGGTCGCCGGGGTGTTGCCTGTATTGTCGTGAGTTGTCTCCTCAGTCGACAAAAGAGTTGTAGCGTCTTTCTGGTCACCGCTGGATTTTTAAGAGATTTTCGGAGACAGTTGGAGACAGTCGGTGACAGTGGGTTTGACGCCAATGAGTATAGCGTGTCTTCTCCTGACATAGGTGCTGTCATAGATGTTGCCAGGTTAACTTAGTGTTGAGCTTATGCTGTTGGAATAACTTAAGTCACGCACAGTGATTAAGATCCAAAGACTTTATTAACGTTACAGCATAGGTAACTTCATCTTACCACATAACTCCTGAGAGAGCGAAAGGGCAGAGGAGCTTTCTGTTAAACTAGTGGGCGTAGTTACAAAGTATGACATAACATGAGTGACACTGATCTACATCCTCCCTTTTCAAGAGATAAATGTCAGTACAAAACCATTGACTAAATAAGGCGTGCATAGCAGTTGATAATAAGCTGGAGGAAAGTCAAACATAGCCCGGGTACTTCTCGGTGGGTTTGCAAACACGACCGGCACGTGTGCTATAAAGATCATTTTCATTTTTCCCCACCTGGGATAGAGCCGGTGGCTTCACAGGTGACAGGGATTGAACCAGCATTCCCGGTGATGAAACTGGGGACTGTGTCACAGGCGGAGCACACTGGCAAAGCAGCCGTTCGCGGAGCGGGTTGTTGTGCTGGCGTAGGCGGATTAACGCAGCTGGACACAGACAGAAGTACACTTGTACGGTCTGGATAAAACGGAGGTGGAGCTGGCTCATTCACAGGCAGGATAAGGGTCTCGACCCGAAACGTCGTCTATCTCCTTTGCTCCTTAGATGCTGCTGCACCCGCTGAGTTTCTCCAGCTTTTTGTGTAACCCACAGGCAGGATATGTTGTCTGTTACGCCTGTAGGTCCCGCCATCGGCACTGACCAGATATGAGCGTGGCTCAGATGCAGTTCCAGAAATACCACCGATACAGTCATGGCCTTTGTCAGTTGGCAAACGAACCACCTGCCCCTTGGTTAATGGTGGCAGCAGCCTACTTGTTTTAACATAGCACTGCTTTTGAATGTCATGCTTTTGTTGTAACCTAGACTGGACTTACAATGGGGGAACCACCTGTGGGATCATTGCCTGATCCGCCACAGGCACCGTGGCTCGGGTCTGCCTCGATAATAAACGCTGAGCAGATGAACCCAAAATGGGATTGCATAAGTTGAGTAGATCCAGGAACAAGTCGGAATTAGCTTTGTACGAACGTTCCATGAGCTGTTTGACACTCTTGACAGCCCGCTCTGCTAGCCCATTCGACTGTGGATATTCAGGGCTGCTGGTAATGTGGCTAAAACCCCAGCATGCAGCAAACTCCTTCAACTTAAACACATTACTTCTTAAAAACTCCTTGAAGTGTTGGCTGGTAAATTGACTGCCGTTATCAGATAGCAGTATGCACGGAATTCCGCGGTCTTCAAAATGGCGAGCAAGCATCAAAACTACCCCGCGAGAAGTGGGGCTGTTAAGAAAATCAATGTCAAACCATCCCGAATACGAATTGACAAGTACCAGGTACTGCTTGTCATGCCATTCAACTATGTCAGTTGCCACGGTAGACCACGGGAGGGCAGGAGCCGGATGTGAAAGAAGCGGTTGCTTTTGTTGATAAGGTGCCAAGCTGTTACACACCGCACAGGATGCCACATTTCATTTCGGAGTCACGTGAGTGACTTCGTGAAGAGCCCGCCGGCGCGCATGCTCGACATATCGTCGTACCGCGTTGCTGTGACGGCTGGCGGTGGAGCGCGCTCCTTGCCAGCCCTTCATAAGGGGCCACGGAGGTGAGTATTCTATCTTTAGTTGGTGGTCCTTGTTGTTGGTTATGTCTTGCAGCAAGGACATGGATGGGAGATCCAAGGGCCGGAGGACGTCAGGACGAGTTCGCCGGTCAACAGTTCCGGGGCCTTTACCATCGGCAGTACCTGCAACGCAGGCCGGGACTCAGGCGGAGATGTGGGTAAGCCCTGTGGTTACAGGTCCAGATCCGCCAGCACACCACAGCTCGGAGGAGTTCGACGAGGAGGAGTGTGGTGTGCCGCCAGAGCAGGGGGACCTTGCCATGGCAGTCAGGTCGTCAGCGGGCTCGCTGGCGACCTCGAGCAGGGTGCGTGCGGCTGCACGGCCTGTTCCACTCCGCCCTCCGAGTAGGGGAAGGGCAGGAGCCCAGAAGCCTAACCCTGCCAGGGCTAAGGCATTGCCTGACACGGAGGAGCGGTCAGGTTCCAGGGCGAGACCCGGGGCGGCTGTGAGGTCCAGCCGGCACACCCCGACTCTCGACGCCGGGACGGGTCGGTTGAGTCGGGTCTCGTCACGGTCGCCGAGCCCCCCATGGATGGGTGGGCGAGACCATGCGTCGGCAAGGTCCACGATGTGGGCAGCCGGCAAGCCTGCGCGGGCTTCAGGCATCCATGCTTCGGCTGGTGCCGACACCACGCCGCAAGTGCCCTTAGTGGCAGCGGCTTCAGCTCCCGCTAAACGGAGGCGGTTGAACACGCCCGCGCGGGAATCGCGCAGTTTCGCCTCGGCGGCTGTTAGCGACAACTACCGGCACCGGCAGGGCCTCGATGAGGTGCGGGCCGATGATAGGAGCCCGGTTTTCTTTTCAGAGCCGGAGGACTCCGACCACCTGAGTGTTCAGGGTAAAGGGCGTATTGACCGTATGGAGCGGCTGCTGGAGCTCCTGCTTCAAAGTCAACAACAGCAGGGCAGCAACAGGCACAGGGCGTCGTCACCAGCCTCTACCATCAGCCTGGAGCAGCAGGAGGAGGAGGTTTTGGTGGATCCCATACCATCTCCGTTGGAGGTGCCAGCGGAGGATCTTCTGGATGTGGCGACCAAATTTGCGGCCCCACATTCATCTGGACTTCCTTTAAACGAAAAGCTGGCAGCCACTGTGGACTTTCTTAACAACCAGCAACTACAGGAAGAAGTCCTCATTCAGGCAATGAGCCGTCACAAGACTCCATCCAATTGCAACTCCCTCAACGTGCCTGTGGTCAATACGCCGATATGGGGCAACATCAGTGCGGCTATCCGTCAACAAGAGGTAAAATTGCAGCGGATCCTGAAGCTCCTAACGGCCGGTATTACCGCCTTTGCGCGGTCGGTGGACGGGGACGAACTGAATTTGGACCAGGAAGATGCTCTGGCCCTCCTGTGCGCGACCCAGCACTAAATCAACGGGTTTTGCAAAACCAGCATCCGCCCAGCGCTCAATCCGAAGTTTGCAGGATTGTGCAAACCACCGCCGCCGCCCCCGCCCCGTCAGCTCTTTGGGGAGGACCTCTCGAAGAGAGTCAAAGAGCTTGACGAACAAGCCAAAACGGTGGGGATCATGCGCTCTCAGAGTGCCCCCGCACCGTCAGGCTCAAAGTCTCCATACATTCGTTCACGAGGGTCTGCTAGTACCTCGACGAGGACCCACCCTCAAGCTCCACAACGACAGCAACATCAGACCCAGCATCAGGGGTCTTTTTTAGGACAGGGTCGGCAGAGACCCTGGTGGAAAATGAAGACGCCGCGCCCTCAAGCCAACCCAGCACCTCCACGTCCACCCACGCGTGTCAAGGGCCGCCGGTAACCACGGAGGTGAGGGGGTCTGGTTCTCTCTTTTCTCTTTGTTTAACTTCACATGTTGGTGGTCGCCTTCGGTTGTTTTTGGGTGCATGGGGTAATTTTACTGGTGACGAGTATGTGTTGCAGAATATTCAGGGGCATAAAATTGAGTTTATTAATGGCGACATTCCTCCATCCCAGCACATGCCCGCTCGAACGTTTAAATTATCTGCTGCAGAACAGGCAGCAGGCTACAAGGAACTTTTAAGTCTTGAGCAGAAGGGAGTGATTGAGAGAGCGGTGCATGAGCCAGTTGAATTTGTTTCGAATATATTCACCAGACCTAAGAAGGATGGAGGTTGTCGTGTCATTATTGATCTAACCCGTTTGAACACTTTTGTAACATATACTCATTTTAAAATGGATACGTTTGAAACAGCCAAATCATTGATTTCTCATGGTTGCTTTATGGCATGCATCGATTTGAAAGACGCATATTATTCAGTATCCATCCAGAAATACGACAGAAGGTTTTTGAAATTCGTCTGGATGGGGCAACTCTGGCAGTACAAGGCTTTGCCTAATGGGCTCACCACAGCCCCTAGATTGTTCACAAAACTAGTGAAACCAATTATGGCTTATTTGAGACAACGATACCATATAGTTATGGCCTACTTAGATGATATCTTAATTGTGGGCCACACCCTGGAATTGGCTGAACAGGGTGTTGCAGCTGCTGTCAATATATTTCAACAATTAGGGTTTATTGTCCATCCAGATAAATCAAAGTTCTGCCCTGCCCAGGTGATTAATTACCTAGGGTTCACGGTGAACTCTATGAGCATGAGGGTTACCATTCCAATTAACAAGATTGAGGAGGTTACCAAGGTGTGTCAAGATTTAATCCGCACCAATATACCATCGATTCGGCATTCAGGTACAATAATTGGGAAGCTTGTAGCTTTGTTTCCGGCAGCGCGATATGGACCTTTGCATTATCAGAATTTGCAAAGAGCTAAAATTGCTGCGTTAAAACAGAACGCTGGTCATTATGATCGGTCCATGCAGCTGCCGCCCGAAGCGATAAATGAGTTGCAATGGTGGGTGTGTCACATTAGCAGCTCATTCAAGCCTATCAGGGAGGCTAATCCGGTGGTATATTTGCAGACTGATGCAAGCTCCAATGGCTGGGGAGCCACGGATAATTGCTCTAGTTGTGGGGGCAGATGGGACACCCTTGAATCGACGATGTTGTTGACTCAAGGGATTAACTATTTGGAGTTGCTGGCAGCATTCCACGGACTTTGTGCATATTGTTCCAAGCTTGTTGGAGCACATGTCCGTCTCCAAATAGACAACACCACAGCAGTGGCATACTTAAACCATATGGGTGGTACCAGGTCAGTTTCGTGTGACAAATTGGCTAACTCAATTTGGCTCTGATGTGTTCAAAGAGACATTTGGATTTCAGCTATCTATTTTCCAGGTGAGCTTAATACTGTGGCGGACACCAGGTCACGCAAATTTAAAGACAATATTGAGTGGATGGTGCATCCTGAGATTTTTTCTAAAGTCACAGCCAAGTTTGGTAAACCGGACATTGACCTTTTTGCGTCACGGTTGAACCATCAGGTACCAACCCACGTTTCATGGGAACCAGATCCTGGGGCAATAGCGCTAGATGCATTCTCGCTGGACTGGGGGAATTGGTTTTTCTATGCCTTCCCCCCGTTTTGCCTCATCAGTTGGGTATTGCGAAAGATTCAGGCCGATGCTGCCAAGGGCATCCTTATTATACCCGACTGGCCCACACAGCCTTGGTATCCGGTGGTCTTTGACATGCTCAACGAACCTTGGGTCCTTTTGAAGGGTTGCCCACAATTGGTTACTCACCCTGTCTCAGGGGAGCCACATCCCTGCCACGGCTATTTAAATCTGTTGGCTTGCAGGTTCTGAACAGGCCGTTAGTCCAATACGGCCTCTCGGCTCGGACCATGGATACCATCGGGGCGTTGTGTCGAGAGTCCACAAGGCGAAGATACCGCTCGCATATTAAGAAGTGGGAAGCCTACTGCAGCCGCTCTCGCATCACGTACGATGACGGGACAATAACCGACGTCCTGGAATTCCTCGCGGGGTTGCACCATGATGAACACTTAAGTTACAGTGCCATCAACAGCGCCAGAAGTGCGCTATCATTCTACCTCAATATTGGGGTAGGATCCAACAGACTAGTGTCCAGACTCATGCGGGGTATATTCAATATGAATCCGCCTACACCACGCTATAATATCACCTGGGATGTCAGGGACGTATTAACCCTGCTCAGGACGTGGTCTCCCATGGAAGGGCTCCAACTGGACCAACTCACCATGAAGCTGGTGATGTTACTAGCGCTGACTTCAGCTCAGAGGGTACAGACACTACACAAACTTCGGGTCGACAGAATGACTTCTACCCCTACACAAGTAGTCTTTTTCATTGACAAGCTACTAAAGCAGCATAGACCTGGGTGCACAGGGCTGCAGCTGACGTTCCCGGCATACCCCGCAGATGCTAGGCTATGTTTAGCCTCACATATCCGCCACTATGTCAAGGTGACGGCACGCATCAGAGGAATGGAGAGATACCTGCTTGTCACTCATAAGAGACCTCATCATCGAGTGACAGTCCAGACGATATCCAGGTGGCTTCGAGTCGTCTTGGGTAAGTCAGGTATCGACACTAATGTGTTCAAGTCTCATTCCACCAGGGCTGCATCGACGTCAGCGGCGACGGTCATGGAGGTGCCCATGGACCAAATTCTCGCCACAGCAGGATGGGCTAATGAAGCTGTGTTCCAGCGTTTTTATAACAAGCCTGTTGCTGCTCCTCTACAGTTTGCAGAAGCCGTGCTGAATGCAGGTCAAGAACGTGGAGATGTCCCCGCATGAGGGGTTTTGATTTGTTATTAATAAATATGCTCTTGTTTTGCAGTATGAACTATTGAGCAAGTTTGTTCCTCCCATCCATCCCTGGTAGTGGTGTGTCAGCATGGACGTGGTCCAGGGCGTGTAATCACAGAAGCTTTGAAGTCTTCACGAAGTCATTCACGTGACTCCGAAATGAAATAATAAGATTGAACAAGAACTTACCAGTTCGAAGGTTGATCTTTATTTTATGAGGAGTCGAAGTGATGGATTTCGTGACCTCCTCGCCCAACCCTCAATCACCTTCATCTGGTAATCTTAGTCACTTCAATCTTACTATGCGAAGTCATTTCTATTGTTGGTTTCTGTGATTCCACGCCGCTACTTTGAAGTATGTCGAGCATGCGCGCCGGCGGGCTCTTCACGAAATCCCTCACTTCGACTCCTCATAAAATAAAGATCAACCTTCGAACTGGTAAGTTCTCGTTCAATCTTATTATTCTCGGTGATGTATTCGGCCATGCCAGGCCAGTAAAACATGTTTCTTGCCCGTAGGACGGTGGCTTCAGCGCCTGAGTTCCCTGCGTGGACATCGTTAAAATACTTGCTGTGCAGTGAAGCAGGGACCACAGCCTCATGTCCTTTTATGATAATGCCATTCTGCAGCACTAGCTCAACGCGGACGACAAAGAAAGGCCAAACTGACTGCGGAACATTGTAGTGCTTGTCTGGCCAGCCGCGCTTAATGACGGCGGCAAGCGACCGTAAAGTACTGTCAGCAGCAGTGTGGGCAACCAGGTCCTCCACACAGGACAAGGGAATAAAAGACACAGTCATTACGATAAAGTCATCATCCGGCGAGGACAGACCCTCACAGTTCTTCCGGGGTACAAGTGAGAGAGTATCAGACAGGTGCATATCCTCACCACATTTGTAGGTCAGAACAATGTCATATTTTTGAAGTTGTAGCAGCATCCGCTGTAGGCGCGTTGGAGAGGCATGAATTTTTGTTAAAGGTTCTGATCAGAGGTTGGTGGTCAGTTTCAATCGTGACCGTATGTCCGAAGATAACGTCGGTAAATTTCTTGCAGGCGTAAACAACCGACAGCAGCTCTTTCTCAGTTTGGACATATCGTTGTTCTGTGTCAGTCATAGTGCGCGAGGCATGGGTAACAGGCTTATTGCCGCTACCATCATTTTGAAGACATGCTGCGTCAAGTCCGTGTTGTGAAGCGTCACAAGTCAGTGTGACCGGTCGTTTAGGATCAAAATAAGTGAGAGTAGGTGCACAAGACATCTGCTGCTTAAGAGTGTCGAACGCCCTCTGCCGTTGCTCATGCCAGGCTCAAGCAGTGTCTTTGTGGGTAAGCTGGCACAACAGGGCTGATATTTCACTGAAGTCCGGAATAAATTTGCTGAAGTAGTTAACCATGCCAAGGAATCGCTACAGACCGAGCAAGTCTGTGGCTGCTGGGAGCTCGTTGATGGCACTGGTTTTCACCGGATCATCCTTCCTTAGTGAACACTAAGTGAAGACATCCTCAGTGAACACATGGCCTATGTATTTCACCTCACTAACCCTGAATTTGCATCTTTGAGAGTTTAGCTTGAGGTTAATGGCATTGGCGCGATCCAGGACCTTTGTCAGATTAGCATTGTGTTCTTCGACAGTTCATTCAGCAAAGAGGATGTCATTATATTATATATATCCACTACAATGGAACATGGGTAACCTGCAAACACCTGCTCCATAGCTCATTGAAATACTTCACTAGCAGAGCTTATGCCAAAAGGCATGCAAAGAAATCTGTAATGCCCGAACAGTGTGCTGAAGGTGGTTAACTTGAAGGAGTTGTGTTCTAGTGAAATCTGCCAGAATGAACTCTTGGTATCTAGAACAGTGATAGAGTTGCCTCAGCCATCTGCGCTGCAATCTTGTCCACAGTGCGCATGGGATAGTGAGGTTGTTTAATGGCTGTGTTTAAGTCCTTATGAGTAATACAAATCTGTATTTCATCCTTATTCCTCTTCGTTGCCACAACCATGGTGGAAAACCCAATCCCAGGGGTCAGCGACAGGAGTCAACATTCTGTTGAGTTCTCTTTGAACACGGTCCCGCATAGCATGGGGAATCTTGTGAGCTGGACGGACAACTGGAATTACCTCTGGGTTAATGGTAATTGTGTACCATTAACCTGCCCAGCTTGTCGTCAAACAAATTTTTATGTTGTGACAGGATTTGTTGGCTAAAGTCACAGGTTGTAGTCAGAGGACAAACAGAAGGGCTGAAAGAGACAAGTCCCAGTTCGTGACATACGTTGGCACCCAGCAGAGATGGCACATCCTCACAAATGACATAGAAACTCAGGTTGTGGACACGTGAGTTAAGACAGCAGCGTAACTCGACCTGACCGATAGGGTGCACTGTCTCTGGCTTCGGAAAAACAACAAATGCCTCTCCATGACCAACTTAGTATGTAACTCACATAACTGTCGGAATTTGCGTAGTAAGCAGTCAGGGTCTCGGATAGACTCAGCAGGAGCGATCTGGATACCAGCCGGGTCAGATCTAGCTGGTTCATAATGAAATCTTCTGGCACGTCGAGCAGCGTCTGTGCCTGCTAGATTAAGAAGAATTGCCACTCGTACACCGGGAGCAGCAGTAACGTGAGCCGCTGCAATGTAAATTGAGAAATCTTCCAAAAGCACACCACTGTTCTGCAAGGTCCTCGTCAGACACCAGCACCTCTGGTTTGCTGAGAGCAGAAGCCATACTAATATATACCGGAAAAAAAAAAAACTAAAATAAAAACAAAATAATTAAGCAAGGAGTGAGTCTGTACATCATGTTCAGCTTCTGTTATTGGAAAAACTTAAGTCACGCACAGTGATTAAGATCCAAAGACTTTATTAGCGTTACGGCATAGGTAACTTCATCTTAGCACGTAACTCCAAAGTGAGGGAGAAAGGGCAGAGGAGCTTTCTGTTAAACTAGTGGGCGTAGCTACAAAGTATGATGCAAAACATGAGTGACACTGATCCACACGTAGGTTTTCGCCCGGTGACGTAGGTTGTCGCCGCTGCTGACTGTATTTTTTTGTTGTTAAAGTAATGATTCTATTTCAAATTGTATGTCTTAGGGGGGTCCAGTCTGCGGTTTGTCGGCGACCTGCTACGACTATGACAAATGCCAGCAGTCGACTAAAACTAGCCTAAGTAGGGCAGGCCCTTAGGACATTGACCTCTGTCTTCTTATTCCAAGCTGTATACATTCTTACACTTTAATTATGAGGACATTCTGATTTAAAAGTGCGCGCCCACATGACATAACAGTTGTCTCCATTTTGAGTAGGAAGGAACTGCAATCGCTGGTTTATACCGAAGACAAATACAAAATGTTGGGGTAACTCAGCGGGACTGGCAGCATCTCCAGAGGAAAGGAATAGAGACCCTTCTTCAGACTTGGTGGGCCGAAGCGCCTTTTTCTGTGCTGTATCTCTAAACTATCTGCCGGGTGGCAGTGTGAACTGTGAGGAGGACACTATGGGAATGCACGGTGACTTGGACAGGTTGAGTGAGTGGGCAGATGCAGTTTGATGTGGATAAATGTGAGGTTATCCACTTTGGTAGCAAATACAGGAAAGCAGATTATTATCTAAATGGTGTCAAGTTTGGAAAAGGGGAAGTACAACGGGATCTAGGGGTCTTGTTCTTCAGCCAATGAAAGTAAGCATGCAGGTACAGCAGGCAGTGAAGAAAGTGAATGGCATGTTTGGCCTTCATAACAAGAGGAGTTGAGTATTGCAGCAAAGAGGTCCTTCTGCAGTTGTACAGAGCCCTAGTGGGACCACACCTGGAGTATTGTGTGCAGTTTTGGTCCCCTAATTTGAGGAAGGACATTCTTGCTATTGAGGGAGTGCAGCGTAGGTTTACAAGGTTAATTTGCGGGATGACGGGACTGACAAATGCTGAGGGAATGGAGCGGCTGGGCTTATATACTCTGGCATTTAGAAGGATGAGAGGACATCTTATTGAAATATAAGATTATAAGGGGCTTGGACACGCTAGAGGCAGGAAACATGTTCCCGCTGTTTGGGGAGTCCAGAACCAGGGGCCACAGTTTAAGAATAAGGGGTAAGACTTTATGACACAGAGAGTTGTGAGTCTGTGGAATTCTCTGCCTCAGAGGGCAGTGGAGGCCGGTTCTCTGGATACTTTCATGAAAGAGCTAGATAGGGCTGTTAAAGATAGCGGAGTCAGGGGATACGGGGAGAAGGCAAGAACGGGGTACTGATTGGGGATGATCAGCCATCGTCACATTGAATGACATTGAATGCTGGCTCAAAGGGCCAAATGGCCTACTCGTGCACCTATTGTCTATTGTTTATTGATTATTGTCTAAACTAAACTCAGACATCTGAAGGAAAGTCTGAAGCAGGGTTCTGACCCAAAACATTACATATTCCTTTTCTCCAGAGATGCAGCCTGACTTGCTGAGTTACTCCAGCATTTTGTGTCTGACTTAGGGGTGGCGGCACAGTGGCGTAGAGGTAGAGTTGCTACCTCACAGCACCAGAGACCTGGGTTCGGTTCTGACTACGGGTGCTGCCTGTACGGAATTTGTACGTTCTCCCCGGGACATGCGCGTGTTTTCTCAGGGTGCTCGGTTTTCCTCCCACACTCCAAAGACATTCAGGTTTGTAGACTAATTTGCTTGGTAAAATTGCAAATGGGCCCTAGTTTGAGTAGGATGGTGTTAGTTTGCGGGGATCGCTAGTCGGCCTGGACTCGTTGGGCCGAAGGGCCTGTTTCTCCACTCTATCTCTAAACCAAAACTACACTAAACTTTGGTGTTTCCATTTTGAGTTCAGCTCAGACGCTCCAAGTTGCTTTTTCTTTGTGAAACGACAGGAGAAGTGTGTGTGTTTTCCGAGACAATACTTAATATCCTCTGAAAAAAAAGTTTCAAGGGCAGTTTACTGAAAGGCAGAAAGTTGTGAGTGGATGGAAATGCACGGTATATCAGCAGAAGAGGAAATATCACAGAAACCACTTTCACAAACTAATTGGTAAACTCCCGACAGAGTACAGAGAGCAAACGTTCCCATCTGGCTCTTGCTAAATCAACAAGACCGTATTGTTGCTGCAGTCATCTTACATTAGATATTAATATGCTAAACCTTTACTTCATGACACGAGTTCAGTTTAATTATACATTCTATCATTTAATACCCCAGTGTTGGCCCGATATAGATTATCTCAACGTCCTGGTAAGCACCAGACAATGCATTCTTGGATATTTATTTTGACTTTTTATAATTAATTTTGCAGAAGAATCAGTCATTTTCCATGGGTAAAGATTCATTTAGAATCATATTTGAAGCTGGCATTTCAGGCCAAGCTTGATAGGTGCAAAGTGCAACAGGCACCATGCATGGACAACGCATAGTCCATAGTTGATGCTGGATTTGGAAAGTTGACGGTGAAGCAGGAACACTATAGGAAAACTAGAGGACTTCCCAGGCCAGAGCGTGGGGCTTACGTGGACTGGAAGCCTCTCCAGTAGACCGAGTGGGTGGGCGGACCGGACTTTGGACTTTGGAAATGGCACCAAAACATGGCAGCGCCCTGTCGATTGTAGTCCTTATAGTAACAGTGGCCTTACACCAAGATCAGGATATATATATGCTTTATTGGTTACAAATCAATTCAACTTCTCTCTTAAGAGTTCCACTTTAAACTAACGGAATGCAGCAGACCGCGATGCTAACCGGCTAGTGGGCGTAACTACAAACGCACGACTCATAACATGAGTCACTAATCTACACGCCTGCATGTGTAAATATGCAAAAAGTATTTCCCTGTGCAGTCGCACATGTGACACATAGAGCATCATTGAACCATTGATCATTGACTGGGAGGTGGGATGGACAACTTCCCTGGTGGGATGGCTGTTAATTGGTGTTGGAGTTCACAAGGTTAGAACATTGAAAGGCTCTTTCTTAGAAGGCAGCATTAAGAATTTTGAGTGCTTCTGATATCAACCAGTGGCTCAAATGAATGGAAACTCTGCAATAAACGTATTGAAATCAATTTGAGGAACTTAAAGAGATCAAACAAACATTGCATCCCAAGCAACAATCTAACTCGGAGTAATCTCTGTCTACTGTCTCGGTGAAGCCTACTCGTTTAGAGATACAGCGCGGAAACGGGCCCTTCGGCCCAACGAGTCTGCTTTGTCCAGCGATCCCCGCACACTTACACTATCCTACACACATTAGAGACAATTTACATCTCTACCAAGCCAGTTAACCTGCAAACCTGTACGTCTTAGGAATGTGGGGGGAAACTGAAAATCTCTGCAAAAACCAACGCAGGTCACGGGGACAACGTACAATCTCTGTACAGATAGCACCTGTAGTCAGGATCGAACCTGGGTCTCCTGCTCTGTAAGGCAGCAACTCTACCGTGCCACCCCTGTAGTATTACCCTACAATCAATGCACTTTTGCACTTATCTATGATTGTGCTTATCTATAGTATGATATTACTGGATTATATGCAAAACAAATAATTTTCCAGTACCTAATTACATGGGTACATGTGACAATAACTCATCATCACCATTACATGCCTCCCCCACTCCATCATAGAGAGTTCAGATTCCAACCATCATAGGGTGAAAATAATCTCTCTTAGATCCCCTCTAAACCTCCTATCATCACATCATATCTCTATTATATTAAAACTCTGTGTGTGTCTGCCGACATCCGTCTGCCTGCCGTCCGGCTGCCACGTTTTCCCCCTTTGATTCCCTGCTCCGCCAAAACCGGACCCTCAGACGCCGCCGTTTTTTCCATTTAGCCAGATGTTACACTTGTACGTTACCAAAGGTGCTCCTCTTTATGTTTAGACGTTGTTACGTACACCATTTTTCATAAAATCCTTCCCCCCCCCCCAATTTTTCAAAAGCTTAAAACAATCAAACTGCTCTCACTACAGAATGTTGGTCAACATTCCATCGTGTGATGTCACAATGCCCAATGCTCACAGATGTCCAATCAGAATGGATCTTATTTACATCCCTGCTACCCCACTCCCGCTCACTCCCCACTCTTCCCCTTCCCTCCCTTCCCTCCCTCCACTCTCTCCCCTTCCCCCTCTCCGTCCTTCCTCCCCTCCCTCCCCACTCTTCCCCCTCCCCCTACCACTCTCCCCCTCCTTCCACACTCTTCCCTCTCTCTCCCCTACCTCTCTCCTTACCGCTCCCCCCCTCTCTTCCCACTCTTCCCCCTCTCTCCACTCTCCCCCTCCCTCCCCACTCTTCCCCCTCCCCTGCCACTCTCCCCCTCCCTCCACACTCTTCCCTCTCTCTCCCCTACCCCTCTCCCTCCACCTCTCCCCCTCCCTCCACACTCTTCCCTCTCTCTCCCCTACCCCTCTCCCTACCCCTCCCCCCTCCCTTCCCACTCTTCCCCCTCTCTCCCCTTTCCCCCCTCCCCCACCCCTCTCACCCCCTCCCTGAACCCTCTCATACCCTCCCCCACCCCCTCTCCTCCTCCCTCTCCCCTCTCTCCATCTCCCTCTCTCCTCACCACTCCCACCCCCTCTCTCCCCCACCCTTCTTCACCCCCATCTCCCCCCCACCCCCTTCCCCTCGCTCTTGTACCACTCCCTGCTACCCCACTCCCCCTCACTCACCAATCTGCCCCTCTCCCTCCCCTCGCCACCTCTCTCCCTCTCCTTTCTCTCTCTCCCTCCTCTCTCTCCCCCCCACTCTCTCTCCACCTCCCCCCTACCCCTCTTCCTCCCCTATCCTCTCCCCTCCCCCTCGCTTTCCTCCCCTCTTCTCCCTAACCCCTCTCCTCTCACCTTCCCCTCTCCCCTCCCCTTCCCCTTCCCCCACCCCTCTCTACCCCCCTCACCCACCCTCAGGGACATGCTGCACTGCCCCCCCCCCCCCCTGAAACCGCACATTGGGATATATTAAAACTCTGTGTGTGTCTGCTGACATCTGTCCGCCTGCCGGCTGCCACGCTTTCGCCCTTTGATTCCCTGCTCCGCCAAAACCGGACCCTCAGACGCCGCCGTTTTTTCCATTTAGCCAGACGTTACGCTTGAACATTACCAAAGGCACTCCTTATGACGTTTAGATGTTGTTACGTACACCATTTTTAATAAAATCCTTCCCTCTACCCCTGTCCCTCTTCTACCATTCCCTCCCACCCCCTTCCCCACCCCTCTGTCCCTCTTCAACCACTCCTCCTACCCCTCTCCCCCCCCACTTTTCCACTTCTCTCCCCCTCCCTTCCCGCTCTCCCACGCACCCCTTTTTCCCTACCCCTCTCTCCCACTTCCACCACTCTCCCCTACACCTCTCACCCTCCCTCCCCACTTCCACTTCTCTCTCCCCCATCCCCCACCTCTCCCCATCTCCCTCCCCCACCCCTCTCTCACCCCTTCCTTCCCTCTCCCTCCTCATTCTTCCCCCTCCCCCTACCACTCTCCCCCTCCCTCCACACTCTTCCCTCTCTCTCCCCTACCCCTCTCCCAATCCCTCGCCCATTCCCTCCACACTCTTCCTCCTCTCTCCCCTTCCCCTCCTCCCTCTCTCCCCCACCCCCTTCCCCTCGCTCTTGCGCCACTCCCTGCTACCCCTCTTCCCCTCACTCCCCACTCTTCCCCTCTCCCTCCCCTCCCCACCTCTTTCCCTCTCCTTTCACTCTCCCTCCCCCTCCACTCTCTCTCCACCTCTCCCCTACCCCTCTTTCTCCCCCTCTCCTGTCCCCTCCACCTCCCTTTCCTCCCCTCTTCTCCATAACCCCTCGCCTCTCACCTTCCCCTCTCCTCTCACCTCCCCTTCCCCTTACCGCACCCCTCTCTACCCCCCTCACCCACTCTCAGGGACATGCTGCCCCCCCCTCCCCCTGCAACCACACGTTGGGGTAACAGATCCAACGGGTCTGCACTTGGTCTAGTTTACCTTAAATCTGTACCCTTTGTCCTTAGGCACCTCTGCTTTGGAGAACTCTTAACTGTATCTGCTGAAATTTCTCAGAAATGCATTTTGTTTCGGAGCAAATAACCCACAGACACTAAATGTACTTGCTACTGATGGCCATATGACAGGAATACATGCACTAAAGGATGCACAATGTGGTGAATATGTACACAGGCATGACAGTCATTTGTACTTTCAGTGTAAACACTAGACCCATCACAATGGAGCCACAAGTGAGCAAACGATAGGTTGTGAGGATCAGTGGCTTCAAATGGGTCCGAGCAATAACACAGTGGAGGCACAAGGAACTGCAGATACTGGTTTACTAAAAAAGACCCAAAATGCTGGAGTAACTCAGGCAGCATCTCTGGAGCACATGGATAGGTGATGTTTTTGGTTGACACCCTTCTTCAGCCAGTGTGATTTGTGGAATGACAAGCATTTCTTTCTCACAGAAATGGTAACCGTAACAAGATGGAATCTCAACTAAATAGCCAACTGAGGAAAGGTAATGACTTGTCGAGGAACATCAAAGCCAGCAGTTGCTGATAAAAAAACATTTTACAACATTTAGTTTAGAGATACAGTGCGGAACCAGGCACTTCGGCCCACCGATCCGCGCCAACCAGCGATCCCCGTACACTAACAATATCCTACACACACTAGGGACAATTTACAATTATACCAAGCCAATTTGCCTACAAACTTGTGCGCCTTTGGAGTGTGGGAGAAAACTGGAGATCCCGGAAAAAACCCACGCAGCTCACAGGGAAAATGTACAAACTCTGTACAGACTGCACCTGTAGTCGGGATCGAACTCAGGACTCTGGCGCTGTGAGGAAGCAACTCTACCGCTGCACCACCGTGCCGCCCACGGTGTACATTGTACTCACCATATACACAGAGATTTCTGATTGACAATGTGGGAACTCAAATTGATGGAGGTTGTCTGTTGCTGTCCATTCCATTGGAAATTCAGGCAAACTCTGTGTGAAAGTTACCCATGCATTTTAACTATTTATGTCTACTTTTATTGAAGATTTTGTTTTCAAAGAATGAATAATTTCACAAATATTTGTTATGTGATTTTTATAATTTATTTTTTGTTTCCTGAAACCACATAAACCCAAATAAAATGAATTGATAAATTATTACAGTTAATCAAACCTACAGAACTTGATTTACTTTGATATCAATGACCATAATTGTTCTCTCCTTTCTAATAACCATGACAATTTGCTTCATGTTGCCTTCATATTATTGATTTTTCATCTCTGCAAAATTGATGGTGAAATCTACATCGAATTGATAGGAAAGCATAAAATGGTAGTGGAACTTAAACAAGAGGGCATGACATGAGAATTAAGGGACAGACGTTTAGGGGTAACATGAGGGGGAACTTCTTTACTCAGCGAGTGGTGGCTGTGTGGAATGATCTTCCAGCAGAAGTGGTGGAGGCAGGATCGATTTTAACATTTAAAAGCAAAGTGGATAGGTATATGGATGGGAATGGAATGGAGGGGTATGGTCTGAGTGCAGGTAGATGGGACTAGGGGGAAATAAATGGTCGGCACGGACTGGAAGGGCCGAGAAGGCATGTTTCCGTGCTGTAATTGTTATATGGTTAGACACAAAAATCTGGAGTAACTCAGCGGGATAGGCAGCATCTCTGGAGAGAAGGAATGCGTGACAGTCTGAAGATGAAGATCAGTCTCAGTCTGAAGAAGGGTCTCAACCTGAAACATCGCCCATTACTTCTCTCCAGGGATGCTGCCTGTCCCACTGAGATACTCTAGCTATTTGTGTCTATCTTCTGTTTAAACCAGCATCTGCAGTCCCTTCCTACACAACCCAACTCTACACAAGGTTTACTCTTTTGCTCAAAATTGCAGCAACTGCATCTACTTTCTTCTATCTACCATAATTATTTAACTCATATTGAAAACTATAAAAAGTTGCTTTATATTAATTCACATTATGAATGTGTTCAACTTTGCTAAACTGATGGTGAAATCAACATCTAATTGACAGGAAACTGCCTAGAACATGAAATCGCATTCTGTTTCCTTCGAATGTTAGAGCAGGCCATATTTCCAGATTCACGTTGGATTTATGCCTCAAGCTGGAATATTGACACAGATTGTGATGCTTGCAGCTGGAATGTACCCCCAGGAACATGCTTGATCAAACTTTAGCCTGTAACTTAACCCTATCTATTCACCTTCTCTGTTTTGGTGATGGCAGCAACATGTTTTGGGATATTATTGGAATTTCAGGAGTGTAGAAGCTATTTACAGATGTAGGTTTTTATTGTTGTCTTTACTTGAACAATTAATAATTGAAATATAATTTTATAGCAGTTAAATTCCCAGAGACCTGGGTTCGATCCTGACTACGGGTGCTGTCTGTATGGAGTTTGTACGTTCTCCCCGTGACCTGCATGGCTTTTCTCTGGGTTCTCCGGTTTCTCCCCACGCTCCAAAGACGTACAGGTTTGTAGGTTAATTGGCTTGGTATATTATCCTTAGTGTGTGTAGGATGATAGTGTTAGTGTACGGAGATCATTGGATCTCTAAACTAAACTACACTCAACTAAACTCAACTAAATAATCTCCAGCAAGTTCTCCAATTATCACCTCATCTCTTCCTTTATTATCTGTCATGTCAACTTTCCTTCATATTTCCTGGTGTTACTCAATGCTGTGAAATTTCAAAAGCCAATACAGCAGCAATATTGGCTTCACTTGAGAATACCTGAGAAGCTGAACTGACTATTGCCATTAGATCGGAAGGAACATCACCATGTTTGTTCCAGTCAGTTATCTCCCTTCCCACATGATACAGCAAAGAGGAGCTGTCAAACTCATCCTGCCTGGGAAATGATGGAGGGTGGATAGGGTGAAATTATACTGGCCATAACAATAAAACAGCACGATATGGAAATGACAGGAAAGTGACGAGCGTGAGACGCTTCCCTGAGATAACGCAGGAAAAAGAATTGCGATATGAAGAATGAAATTTCTGTGCAACAATGTAAAGAAGATCTAATGAATAGTGGTCTTTGAACAAGCCAAATATTTCATTTGGATTTACAGAGGATCAAATATCTATTTAAGTTGGGCTGATACAGAAGGAAGTGAAATTAAAGCTTGGTGTTTGACAAGGCTGATAGAATCAATTTATTCAGCTTTCAATAAGGTTTCACTTAGATTTGTATTGGAAGGAACTGCAGATAGACACAAAATGCTGGAGTAACTCAGCGGGTCAGAGAGCATCTCTGGAGAAAAGGAACAGGTGACGCTTCGGGTCGAGAAACTTCTGCAGAAATGTAGATGCAGGTTTACACCGAAGATGGACACAAAAAACTGGAGTAACTCAGCAGTACAGATAGCATCTCTGGAGAATAGGAATGCGCCCCTTGACTCTGTCCAAGATCCACGATAGTCATTTTAGGTGAGGCAGAGGTTCAATTTGCACCTCTTCCAACTTCCTCCTATGTATCGGCGCGACCAAGCGCAAATTCGGTGGACGTTCCACTGAACACCTCCGCACAGTCTGCCTGAGCCGTTGAGATTGCTACACACTTTAACTCCCACATTGACCTTTCTGTGCTGGGCCTTCTCCACTGTCAGAATGAGGCCAGACACACAGATTGGAGGAAGAACAGCTCATATTTTGTTGGGCAGCTTACAACCCAGTGGTATGAATATTGATTTCTCTAACTTGAAGTAACCCTTGACATCTCTTTCCATCCCTCCCCCACCCTGGTGATCCTACTGGTTTCACAGACCTCCTGATGAATGTTATTGTTTGTATGCCCTGTTGTCACCTTCTCTTCAGCCAACAATTAACCATTCTACATTTCCTTGATCATCGTGTGCTTTGATCAGTCCTTTGCACAACTTACCTGTTCTTTGTACCCTCCGATGTCTCTAGATTCCCTCTCTCCTGACTCTCAGTCTGAAGAAGGGTCTCAACCCAAAATGTCATCCATTCCTTCTCTACTGAGATGCTGCCTGTCCTGCTGAGTTACTCCAGAATTTTGTGTCTAACTTCATTTAGATTTGTTCAGCTTCAGAAATGTATTTGATCACTAGAATAAAAGCATCAAGGGGCAGATGCGGAACATCATATCATATCATATAACTATTAAAACTGTGTGTGTGTGGGTGTCATTTCACCTTTTCTCCTCAAAAACCAGACGCTGAAACGGGGGCATTTTTACATATTTTGGTAGCGAATTTCCTTATGATTTTAGAAATAATTTCGCAATTGAATCACATTTCCTCGAAAGCCGGACGCCGAAACTGGGAAATTTTTACATATTTCGGTAGGGATTTACCTTATGATTTCAAAAATCCACTCCTCTCTAAATTTGGTTAATTATTTCCCGAGTTTTTTAACTAAAATTGATCACCAAACTGAAATTGTTTTCAAATATAACCGCTGGCCAGCTGCTGACGTCACAATGCCTTTGCTCGTGGCCCACCTGGCTCGTGGCTCCACGCCCACTGGCTCTGGATTAAAGCAGCTGCTGTCAACGCACAGGCGCACTTTCCCACCAGTTACATCACCACCCCACCCCCTCCCCCCCCCCCCCCCCGTTCTTCAAAAGGCGCAGAAAGAACAAGCAAGTTCTGCAGATCCCAAGGTCACCGGAGGTCACCAGATGTCACTGGAGGTCACCGACACTCACTGGCTTGATTTTGTGAAGTCACGCCCCTCCACCGCCCCCTCCCTCCTGCTACTAACCACTCCAACTGGCAGTTGTGTCGCTCGCAAGCGAGGGAGTGAGTGATTATTGCGTTCAAGCCCTCCATTCTGCCGACACACCCCTCTCAACCCCTCAAATTATCCCCCCCTTCCTCTCCCACCACTCCCTCTCTGCCCCACTCATGCTCCCTCTCGTCCCCCTTACTTCCCCCTTCCCCCTCTGTGCCCCCTCTGTGCCCCTCTCTTCCTCTCTGTCCCCTTCTCTGCCTCTGTGTCCCCCTCTCTTACTGTGTCCCTCTCTCTGCCTCTGTGTCCCTCCCTCTGCCTCTGTCCCTGTCTGTGCCTATCTGTCCCTCTGTGTCCCTCTCTGTGTCCCTCTGTGTGTCTCTGTGTCCCTCTCTTCCTCTCTGTCCCTCTCTGTCCCTCTCAGTGCCTCTGTGTCCCTCTCTGTGCCTCTGTGTCCCTCTCTGTGCCTCTGTGTCCCTCTCTCTCCATCCCCCCTCCCTCTCTAGCCGTGCCAGTGAGTTGGGGGCTATGCGTGAGTGGATAGGGCAGGGGATGGTCTTAAAGGAGTGAATGAAAAATATTAATATAATATCAATGAGGGTGGTTTGTGTGTGTGTGTGTGTGGGGGGGGGGGGGGGGGAGTGGTCAGTGTGTATGTGTGAGGAGTTGGTTAGTGTGTGAGTGTGATGCCACACGCCGCCCCCTCCCCCCACAACCGTGCGTTGAGGGGACGGGACCCAACTGGTCCCCCTTGGTCTAGTCTACAATAAAAACAGAGAATGCTGGAAATGGTCCACTTGTCAGGCAGCATCTGTGGAGAAATAAACCATGGTAACATTTCAGGCCTGAGACCCTCTGGGGAGGTCTTTTTGTAGTTTCTGTGTGTCTGGAATCGTATCTTGTGGCACTTGATGTGACATATTCTGTGCATACAGATCATGTGGAAGCAGTTAGGCTGCCTGACATGCCATAGAACATAGATCATAGAAGAAAGGACATGGAACATTGGTCATAGAACGTAGAACATAGAACATAGGGCATGGAACATAGAATGCAGCAAATATGACATGGAACACGGAACATAAAACATAGAACATGGAATGTGGAACATGGAATAAAGAATGTGGAAGAGTACACAGGAACTGGTCCTTCGGCCCACGATGTTTGTGCTGAACACTATGCCCTGGCTGAGTCTGGTGTACACTGTTTATGTCTCGCTCGCAAATAGTCAGGTGGGTACGGCAACACATTAATAACCTTCAGCCAGGAAGTTAGTCGGATCCTTCTTCATTTCCATGCTTTACTTCTCAATTAACAGGATGGGAAGTTGCTCTCCTGGAGTTGACTTTGTCGACTGATCTTGAGTGAGTGTTGCATGAATGTGAACTAGTCCGCTACTGCAAGCCACTGACTACATTATTTTAGTTTACTTTAGTTTAATTTAAAGATACAGCTTGGAATTAAACCCTTTGGCCCACCAACTCTGTGCCGACCATCAATCACCCATACACCAGCTCTATCGGACACATGAGGGGGGATTTACTAAAGCCAATTAACCTACAAACCTGTATGTGTTTGGAATGTGGGAGGAAACCTGAGCACCTGGAGAAAGGTCCCACGGTCACGGGGAGAATGTACAAACTCCGTACAGACAGCACCTGCAGTCAGGATCGAACCGGAGTCTCTGGAGTTTTGAAGTAGCAATTCTGCCGCTGTGCCGCCCTGGGCTGTTTGATTCTGTGTGGGGGGTGTTTGGTGAAGGTTGGTGCATAATTTCTCATTTCTTTGTGCTGATGCTGAGGCCAAGGTTGCCACGGGCACCGGCAGATTTGTCCCAGTTTTCCTGCACATCAGCTCCTGACCTTGCACTGAGTGAATTGCCATCAGCAAAGCAGTCCCTGAAGGCGGTTTCTCAGACTTTGGCTTTGGCTGACAGTCTCCTTAGGTTAAAAATAGCAATATAATTCTACGCTGGATTCTTTAGATTTTAGACCACCGAGAACGGGCGGGGGGGGGGGGGGGGGGGGACCTGACGGAGGGTCACTGAGATCCAAGACGCACCTGGCGGGTGGCCGCTGGGAGGGAAGGGAGGACCCAACAGGGGGAACCTGCTGCCACGGGCGGCGACAGGCAGAAGATAGCACCGCTATTCAATGTGATCATGGCTGATCATCCACAATCAGTACCGCGTTCCTGCCTTCTCACCATATTCTTGACTCTGCTAACTTTAAGAGTTCTATCTAACTCTATTTAGGGACACAGTGCAGACATAGGCTCTTCAGCCCACTTAGTCCATGCCGACCAGCGACCACCCCGAACACTAGCACTATCCTACACACAAGAGGGGCAATTTGCAAATGTATAGAATCCAATTAACCTACAAACCTGCATATCCTTCGAGTGTGGGAGAAAACCGAAGCTCCCGAAGAAATCCCAACTGATCACGGGAAGAACATTAATCGCCTTTGCTGACCGGTCATTTTCATTGGCTCATTGGGGGAAAAAATGTAAGCAGGGGTTTTCAAACACAAGGATAACTGACTAGTTATGTTAAATGTCCGCTGAACGTCACAGCTATATATCTCTGGCTTATTAAAAGTTGTTTGGCTTCTTAAAAGTTGTCTCCATTCCTTCTCCCCCCTTCTCCCCCCTTCTCCCCCCTCTCCCCCCTCTCCCCCCTCTCCCCCCTCTCCCCTCTTTTAAAGCACTTTCCGTACACTGTGCTGGCCGTCTTAATTACAGGGGTGTGTGTGTGTGTGTGTGTGTGTGTGTGTGTGTGTGTGTGTGTGTGTGTGTGTGTGTGTGTGTGTGTGTGTGTGTGTGTGTGTGTGTGTGTGTGTGGGTGTGTGTGTGTGTGTGTGTGTGTGTGTGTGTGTGCATGTGCGCATTCGTTCGTTCATTTGTTCCAGTTCCTGGGCTTGCGGGCGAATGCCGGAAACTTGACAGTCGTCGGCAGTCTGCTGAAAAATCCCCCAAGTGGGACAGGCCCATAAGTCAGCAACTCTAGCGCTGACGGCATTGCAGACAGCATCATGCTGAGCACACCAGTGGTGACTGGAAATGGGTCTAAAGACCTTCCATCATCCATTAGTCTGGCCATCGTATCATCAGGACAATTTTGATGAAAACTTTGCACAGACCGTGGTGTGACACGATTTTCCAATTGCCTTCACAGCAAAGAGTATCAAAGGCTTAAGTGAGATGGACAAAGGTGGTGAACAATCTGCTTTATTGTTGTCACTTCTACTGGAGTTGTCCAGCTGTGAAGATCATGTCAACTGTTCAAAGCCCTTTACAGAAACCAAAATGGCTTTCTGGATGTACACTACTCTCAAAATGACTCTAGCAAGATTAACGGGTCTGTGGCAAGGATTTTACCTGCCGCCATGAGGAAAGAGACAGCACGGTGGCACAGCGGTCGAGTTGCTGCCTTACACAGGTTTGATCCTAAATACGGGTGCTGCCTGTACAGTTTGTCCATTCTCACCGTGACCGCGTGGTTTTCTCCGGGGACTCCGATTTTCTCCCACACTCCAAAGACGTACAGGTTTGGAGGTTAAATGACTTTGTTAAAATTGTTCCCAGTAGGCAGGATCATGTTAGGGTATGGGGTGATCGCTGGTCGGCGTGGACACGGTGGGCCGAAGGGCCTGTTTCCTCACTGTATCGCTAAAGTCCAAAGTCAAAAAGTAAAAGTCGAAAGAGATTCCACTGTGATTCTTGCAGACATTATACTCTCCTCATTTATCATCTACCTCTCTTCTTAGTAAGTTACTGGGTCACAACGGGAGTATTCATGAGATATGATGAAAGAATGGGTCGACCGGTCTTGTATTCGCTGGAATTTAGATAGAGGAGATCTTATGGAAACATATAACATTCTTAAAGGATTGGACAGGCTAGATGCAGGAAAAATGTTCCCGATGTTTGGGGGGGGGTGGGGGGGGGGGGGGGAGGGTCTAGAACCAGGACTCACAGTTTAAGAATAAGGGGCAGGACATTTAGGCATGAGATGAGGAAAAACCTCTTCCCCAGAGAGTTGTGAACCTGTGGAATTATCTGCCACGGAAAGCAGTGGAGGCCAATTCACTGGATGTCTTCAAGAGAGAGTTAGATTTAGCTCTTAGGGCTAAAGGAATCAAGGGATATGGGGAAGCAGCAGGGATGGGGTACTGATTTTAGATGATTAGCCATGATCAAATTGAAAGGCGGTGCTGGCTCGAAGGGCCGAATGGCCTACTCCTGCACCTATTTTACTATGTTCTTTGTTTCTATTGACAGAGTCTTTCTGATTCTCAAATAGCTGACACCATGCATTGACTAATCCAGCAGCATTACGACTGTCAATGGAAAGATTTGTGGCACTAATGGGTGGATATAAGAAGAGAAGAAGGAATTCACTTGGGTTTGGATCAGATATTACAAACATATGCAGTACATACAAAAAAAAATACACTTACACGCAATCCACGTTTACAATAAGACTTCGGAAACGAATGAGCCCATTCAAACATGAGTCTGAAACCTAACCTTAATAGAAATCCTTAGATTAATTCTCATCTTTTCAAATCAGAGAGGCTTTTGAATGAACAGTTCAGAGCTCATTATGTTCGGGTCATCTGTTAAAACATGGAGGCTACAAATATTTAATGAGGCTCCAAACGATTTTTGAATTGAAAACTTGTGTACATTGGAAAATGTTACTGTTGATGTAATAAAAACAAATCATTTTCACTTCTGTGAAAAATGCGGGGTTGGATTAGCTTAGAATCGGTCAAAATCCAATTTATAACACTGATTGTTAACATAAACCTATTTTGAAATTGGTTTATTCAGATATTGGAATATGCTGGTGATAATGTGCATAAAATGAGTCAAAACAGCCTGAAAAGAAATTCAAGATGAAATCCCTTAACCAAAAAGAATTAGATTGCATTACGTGAGGTAATAGGTTTTTTGACAATAATCTGAACATTTGCGAAGTGTTTCACTGTACCCTCCGCAGATCAACACAATGGCAGTCACTGGATGAATTATTGAAGGAAGGCAGTTTCACTGCCTCTAACATGGCTGTGGGCTGAATTTAATGGGATTTTAAGAAATGTCATATAGAGTTTTTCATCAACATCTCACCCACATTGAATCCTTCTGCAACAGCAAGTTAGTGACTATGTCTTTTTCAATGATAGCGCACAAGGAAAATAAATGTCAGTCTGGTCCTCAAAGGTATTGCTCGATCAGATCGCATATCTTCATTACCTGTATTCCAGAAAAAAATGCATCATGCCATCTCTTTTAAATTTGCATTTTAATTCAAATGCATTTTACATCCGCTATTAGTCCTGAGTATGAAATGCTAACACAAATTGAATTTAAGAGATGATTCTTTTTTTGAAACACATATGCCTGGCTCCCAATGCATCTTACCACAACCAGAGAGTAGAGCTGGACTACTATCTACCTCTTTGGTGACCCTTGCACTATCCTTGATCGGACGTTGCTGGCTTTACCTTGCACTAAATGTTATTTCCTTTTCATGTATCTATACACTGTAAACGGCTTGATTGTAATCATGTATTGTCTTTCTGCTGCTGGATAGCACGCAACAAAAGCTTTTCATTGTACCTCCATACACGTGACAATAAACTAAACAATAAACAATAATAGATACAAAATGCCGGAGTAATCCAGCGGGACAGGCAGCTTCTCTGGAAAGAAGGAATAGGTGACGTTTCGGTTCAAGATCTTTCTTCAGACTGAAGACTTCAGAAATGTCTCGATCCAAAATGTCACCCATTCCTGCTCTCCAAAGATGCTGGCTGTCCTCCTGAGTTACTCCAGCATCAGAAGTTCTTTCTTAAACAATAAACAATGCTATGATATGGAATTAGGAACCAGAAGCAGGAATACCTTTGGCCCCACAGAGCCATTTCCACCATTCTGTGTGCGGCCATGGCGTCGAAGGATGAGAAGCTGAAGCAGAGAAGAGGAAGCCAAATAACCAAAGGGAAACAAAGCTGAAACGCCAACTAACCGAAAGGGCGGGACGCCTAAAAGCAAACTCACTGAAAGGCCTCTCTGCGGAAACGCCGGCTCACCGAGAGGCTGCGTCACCTACAAGCCAATTAACCGAATGGCCGCTCTACCGAAAAGTCAAATAATGGACATGACGTCACCAGGGGGGTGGGGGGGGTGGGGGGTGGGGGGACTTGCCAACGCTTGGTCCAGACTCCCGTGTTCATCACATCATTGGAGACGGGAGGGTGGGGGGTCATTCTCCCACACAAGCCATAGGTGACTGGGCACTCTGAACCCGAGCACCAAGCTGTAAGCGGCCGAAGGAGCGCATCCCTCGGGGCAGCCCCCACTCTCCCTCAGCCGTGGCAGCCATCCGCCTCATCTCGCCCGTGCAGCCTCACTGTGATGGGCTGTGGGTCGGCAGCACCGGGTGGAGCAGAGGTGTGGGACAGGAATGGTCCCTCCACCCACCCAGAGTCACTGACCGCGATGCACTGCCATCGGACCCCGACCCACACACGGGATGATTTACCACCTGACACCCACACTGGGTGATTCACCCACGCCCCGGCCACAGGGACAGATGGCTCACGGCATTGGCAGCCATAGGAAATCGCTTTTAAAACATGGGGGGCACACACATTTCCTGGTGGCCCGATGGCAAGTGTGCATGACAACAAACAATTTTATCTCCTCCCAATCTCCCCCACCCCCCCCCCCCCCCCCCCACCCCCGAGGGATGCGCTTCTTTGGCCTCTTGCAACTTGGTGCTCAGGTTCAGAGTGCCCAGTCACCTATGGCTTTCGGTGAGTTTGCTCTTAGGCGCCCCACCCTTTTAGCTAGTTGGCTTTTAGACTTCCCGCCCTTTCAGCTAGTTGGCGTTTCGGCCTCGTACACTTTCTGTTATATGGCTTCCACTTCTTTGCTTCGGCTTCTCGTCCTTCGCTGCCACGTCCGGGTACCCCACCATTTAATGAGATTGTGAATGATTTAATCCTCGCCTCCCTGCCCTCTCGTTCTTGTTCTTCCCTATTCATCGTCCCCTCCACCATGATAGAATAAACATCTATTTCAACTTTGAGTGTGTTTGGTGATGAACCCTCCACTGGCTCTCTGGAACATGGAATTACAAAGATTCAGGGGCTCCATGGAAAAATCACTGTGCTCTTCACTGCTTTAAATGGGCGACAGCCAATTCTGAAACTGTGCCCCGAGTTCTGGAATTATTGGTTAAGAAACATTCCCTTCAACACTTTCCATGTGAGTTCATAAATTCTAGCAGCAGAATTAGGCCATTAGGCCCATCAAATGCACTGATACAATTGTACATCAATACTGTGAAGGCTCTTGCCATAACCTATATATTTTCCCTTTCCATTCGTCCTGCCAAAGGGCAGTTGGACTAAACTCCATCTGCCGTTTCTCCGCCCATTTCTATAACTGATCTATATTCGTATGATTTGCATACTTAGCCAACCTTCCTCTCTGTCCGCAACTCCACCAATGTTGGCATCACCTGCCATAATTAGTGGAATTCTTTGCCACAGACGGCTGTGGAGGCCAAAGTCAGTGTATATTTTTAAGGCAGAGATAGATAGATTCTTGATTAGAGCTTGTGTCAGAGGTTATGGGGAGAAGGCAGGAGAATGGAGTTGGAGGGTTAGATCGGCCATGATTGAATGGCGGAGTAGACTTGATGGGCCGAATGGCCTAATTCTATTCCTGACCCTGTCCCCGTTTATTTTTACGTCGAGGTCATTTAAATATATTACAAACAGCCGTGGTCCCAGCACAGATTCTTGCAGAACTCCACTGGTCACAGACCTCCAGCCAGAATAACATCCTTGTACCACAACCCTCTGTCTTCCGTGAGTAAGCCAGTCCTGAATCCAAATGTCCAAGTCACAATGGATCCCATGCATCTTAATCTCTGCATCAGACTATGTTGAGGAACCTTTACAAATGCCTTGCCACGATTCACCGAGGCAACATCCACACAATAATACAATACCATATACAATATTATATTCCATGTCACTTGAACCTCAGTGAGGCTCAAACAAAACTCCGTTTCCACAGCCATACAAACAAAGATGATTCCTACAAACACACAAACAATTCAATTTACACAAACATCCATCACAGTGAATCTCCTCCTCACTGTGATGGAAGGCAAAGTCTTTTCTCTCCCCTGCACCATTTCTCTCCTGATTGAAGCCCCAGGCGGGCGTTGGTAAGTCCCACGGCCATTTAAGGCCGCGCCGGGCGATGTACGGCCCCGCTCCAGGCCCAAATGTCACAAAGTTGGAGCCCCCGGAATGTCTCGCGGCCGTTAAAGCCGCGCCGGGCAATGTATGGCCCTGCTCCGGGCCGTTCCAACCCCGCGACACGGGCTGGAGAAGTTGCGCTGCGGGAGCTCCGAAAAGCGGTCTCCCACCAGGAGCCGCGAGCTCCCGATATCACAGTGCACAGGCCTGCAGCTGGAGCCTCCGAGCCCCGGATTCGGGCCACATCAGTGAGCCACCACCGCTCCGCACACTCCGAGGCCGGCCAGCCCCACGACGGTGAGTCCGCAGCTTCCGCGACTGGAGCCACCAGGTCGTCCCGGTCGAAGGCCGCTCCACGGTGCTAGGCCCCAATGACAACGGAGACCCGACAGGGAAAAGGTCGGGTCTCCCGTGCAGGGAAGGGATTTGATAAGTTTCCCCGTCCCCCCCCCCCCCCGCCCCCCACATATACACAGTTCAAAACAGTATTAAAAAAAACACAAACAACTACATTTAACTAGACAAAAAAAAAAGACAGACATGCTGTAGGGGCCGCTGCAACGTGAGTCTCGCGCCACCATCACCTTACCCAGACCATCACACAAACCATCCTCCCTTCCCTTGTCTCCATCTACACCTCACGCTGCCTCAGCAAGGCCAGCAGCATCATCAAGGACACGTCTCACCCCGGCCACTCCCTCTTCTCCCCTTTCCAGTCGGGCAAGAGGCACAGAAGTTTGTAAACGCACACCTCCAGATTCAGGAACAGTTTCTTCCCAGCTGTTATCAGGCAAGTGAACCATCCTAACAACAACTAGAGAGAGGTCCTGTGGAATCATCTACCTCATTGGGGAGCCTTGGACTATCCTTAATCAGACTTTACCATGCACTACATGTTAATTGCCTTTATCATGTATCTGTACACTGTGGACGGCTTGATTGTAGTCATGGATAGTCTTTCTGCTGACTGGTTAGCACGCAACAAAAGCTTTTCAATGTACACGTGGCAATAAACCAAACTAAACTAGACTAGACTAAACTAAACTAAATTGAACTAAACCCTTATGACTCACCTTTGTCACTCCTCAAAGAGCTCAATCAAGTTCATAAAACACGACATGCCACAGAGAATGCCTTGCGGCCTGACCCTAATTAACCTTTCCAAATAAGAGTAAATCCTCTGTTGAAGAGTCCTTTCCAATTGCTTCCCAACCACTGACATGGGGATCACCAGCTTATAATTTCCTGGGCTAATTCTACTTCCCTTCTTAAACAAAGGAATAACATTGGGTCCTCCGGGACCTCGTCCAAAGCTACAGAAGTTACAAAGGTCTTTGTCAAGAATTCTGCAATCTCCTGCCTCTATCATCAACATGGGATGGATCCCATCAGGCACGACAGATTTATCCACATTTATGCTCTTTAAGAGCCACAACACAGTTCCAGTGCAACCCAACCCCCTTCTACAGGTCACCTGTGACCCACAAGTAATTCCAATGGTTTTAAAAGTCTGAAACCCTGCCTCATCCACAACTCCTGAGCCACACATTCACCTGGCCTGTCTTCCTGCTCCTACCCTCACTAGCATGTGGCAGAGAGAGTAATCTGGAGCTAACTACCATCAAGATCCTGCTTTTTAACCTTGGCCCAAAAGGGCCTGTCCCACTCAAGCGATTTTTTCGGCGACTGCCGGCGACAGTCACAGTCGTAGCTGATCGCCGAAAAATCGCCGACTGGACCCCCCCACAACAATGTCTACGACAACCTACCACCTAGTCGACGTCATGCAACGGCAAACTACCGACAACCGGCGACTGATGAGGACGTCCACCTACGACCACACCTACGACAACCTATGACCACACAGGCGACAACCAATGACAACCAGAGTCAACCTACGTCCACCCGCGACAAGCCACGACAAGCCACGACCATGTTGGCGACAACTGAAAACAAGTGGAGACAATCCAGTCGCCCGTTGACATAGGTTGGAATTCACCAAAGTCAGCACCCAGCGACAACCTATGTCATCCTGGCGACAACCTACGACAGCACCCACGACAGGAGGAGACAAGCTACGTCAAGCCCACAGTCGCCTAAATGTTTTGAACATTTCAAAATCCAGCGGCAACCAGAAAAATGTTACAACTCTTTTGGCATCTTGAGGAAACTACTCACGATCATACAGGCGTCACCCCGCGACCATGTGGCAACAGCCTAGTCACCTGTAGTCGCCGATAAAATCGCCTAAGTGGGACTGAGGCTTTACCCCCTGTAATGACTGTGCAGGATCTCAGTCCTGTTCCTACCTATGGCGTTTGTGCTAATGTACACAGCAACATCTGACCTTGACAAGGACTTTCTTCCCAGAGGCCATTATGGCTGTCTCACCAGGGACTACCTTTACTGGACCATTCTACTGCTTTATTAATTGCTGCTTTTTTTCCTTTTTCCATCCGCCCACAATATTTAATATGTAAAATAATATGTCTGTTCCATTCTGTTTGTAGTTTGTTTGTTTGCTTGCTTTTTGCACAAAGTCCACGAGCATCGCCACTTTTCATTTCACTGCACATCCCGTATGTGTATGTGACGAATAAACTTGACTTGACTTGACTGACTGCTCGCCCTCCAGAGACAACCTGTACCCTGGCACCAGGATGAGTGGGTTAACATATGAGAGCATTTGACTGGGTCTGTACTCATAGAAGCATAGAAAACATATAAAATAGGTGCAGGAGTAGGCAAATCGGTCCTTCGAGCCCGCACCGCCATTCAATATGATCGTGGCTGATCATCCAAAATCAGTACCCCGTTCCTGCGTTCTCCCCTTTTTCCTTTTTCCTTTTTCCTTTCTTCCCCCCGCCTCCCCCCACCCCCCATCAGTCTGAAGAAGGGTTTCGGCCCGAAACGTTGCCCATTTCCTTCGCTCCATAGATGCTGCTGCACCCGCTGAGTTTCTCCAGCATTTTTGTCTACCTTCTCTACCCTATCCCTTGATTCCATTAGCCCTAAAGCGAAATCCATCTCTCTCTTGAAAACATCCAGTGAATTAGCCTCCACTGACCTGTGTGGCATGGAATTCCACAGATTCACAACTCTCTGGGTGAAAACATTTTTCTCATCTCAGTCCTAAATGTCCTACCCCTTTATTCTAAAACTGTGACCCCTGGTTCTGGACTCCCCCAACATCCGGAACATTTTCTCTCATCTAGCCTGTCCAATCCCTTAAGAATGTTATATGTTATAAGGTCCCCTCTCTCCCTTCTACATTCCAATGAATATAAGCCCAGTCACTAGAGTTTAGAAGGATGAGGGGGAACCTCATTGAAATTTACCGAATAGTGAAAGGCCAGGAGAGAGTGGATGTGGAGAGGGGGTTTCCACTAGTGGGAGAGTCTAGTATTAGATGTTCCCGTTATCAACGAGATGAGGAGGAATTTATTTGATCAGACGGTGTTGAATCTGCGGAATTAATTGCCACAGAAGGCTGTGGAGGCCAAGTCAGTGGATATTTTTAAGGCAGGGATTGAATAGATTCTTGATTAGTATGGGTGTCAGGGGTTATAGGGAGAAGGCAGGAGAATGGGGTTAGGTGGGAGAGATAGATCAGCCATGATTGAATGGGCTGAAATGGGCTGCTGCTATCACTTACGAACCAGGGTGGTAACACACCATCTCACTGGCAACCACACAAACACCTGTTTGCTTCCTTAACTACTGGGTCTCCTATTACTATTGCTCTGCCTGCCTTCATCATTTCAGCTGTGCCTCAGAGCTGGGCCTGATGCCACAAACCTGATCTCTGCTGCTGCCCAACCCTGCCACCCCTCTCACCAGTATCCAAAATGGCATAGACACAAAATGGGTCAGTGGGTCAGACAGCATCTCTGCAGACAGGGAATAGGTGACGTTTTGGGTCAAAACCCTTCTTCAGACTCTCCAAAGTGGAATATTTGATTTGGGGAGCGTGGCCATAATGATTCCTCTACTCTCTCCTACTTCCCGTTCTTTGTGGTCACCTATCTACCCTCTGTGTGTAGATTAGGTGAGACCACCTTACTATGTTCCTGCTCTACCTGCAATGTTACCAGCAACACTGCAAGTGTGAACTCCACACTGAAACCTACCATGTTGCAGGTTGACAGATTGGTGGCATGTTGTCCTTTGTCAGTCAGGAATTTGAGCTCAGAAATTGGGACATTATGTTACACTGAGTTACTCCTCCATTTTGTGTCTACATCCGGAATCAGTACCCTGTTCCTGTTTTTTCCCCATATCCCTTGATTCCATTAGCCTTAAGAGCTATATATAACTCTCTTGACTATGTCCGTTTACACATGATGTTACACAGGGAATTTTGTACTTGGGAATCTGTCACAAGATTGACAATATGCATCTCAGAGTGAATTAAACAAATGGGGTAATGCAATTTTTGGGCAGATAATTTGCCGATACCTACTCCTACCCCAATAGTTTCTCTGGAACTTCTCATTGTGCCAGTTTCACTGTAACTAGAGAAGGAATGTATGGCAAGGTCCTGCAGTCGGTTTTGATTATAATCAGACATTCTTTGCAGCTCTCCGGAAATGTCCCATGCAATGAAAACTCTCCCTCTTAATTGCCACCAATTGGCCAAATACATCTTCTGAATCGAGTTAAGGATTAAACTTGAAGCAGTCAGACGTAAAGCACTTTCCCCTTTCAGAATTAATTACACAATCCATCCAGTGAGATTTTAATGACATTCTTTCTGAGCTATGTGTTGTAAGTAAAACCAAGACAAGGAGCAGACGCAGGCAACTTTCAAACGGACAATCGTTCAGGAAACAATCGCGGTTTAAACTTTAGATTTTTTGAGATACAACACGGGAACAGGCCCTTCGGCCTTCTCAGTCCGTGCTGACCACCAATCACCTCATACACTAGCACTATCCAACACACCAGGTACATTGAAGTGTCCGAGGAAACCAAAGCACTAGGAGAAAAAAAAATGGCCACAGGGAGAACGTGCAAACTCCGTACAGACAGCACCACTTGTCAGGATTGAACCCAGGTCTCTGGCGCTGTGAGGCAGCAACTCTACTGTTGTGACACTGTGCATACCAAATGTAATTATAAAACAAAAAAAGACTTCCTTTTACAATTAAGGATCACTGGATAATTCTTGTGGAAATAAACATAGAGCAGTCCAATATATGAACCAGATCTAGTCCATATCATGGTCCACTTCCAATCCAGATCACCACTGTTGGTCATGAATGGAAATGTTATGGATTGTGACCTTGGTCATGGATGCAAGTGCTTCCTATGTTTGAAACGTGAATAAGTTCAACTTCAAGTTCACATTTATTGTCACGTGCACCAAGTGGTGCAGTGAGATTTAAGTTCCCATACAGCCATACGAGTTAAAAGAACATAATGCATGATAGAGTTTAACATGAACATCCACCACAGTGGAATCAACGTTTCCCACTGTGATGAAAGGCAATAGAGTTGAGTCACCTTCCTCTTTGTTCACCCGTGGTCGGGGCAAGGAACCCTCTGCAGTCGCCTCTACGGACGCCCTGATGTACAAGCCGTCTCGCCAGCATGCTCGAAACCCTGGCGTCTGAATGGATCGGAACATACTGTGCGACTGGGAGTTTCCGAATCGGCTGCTTCTTACCAGAGACTGCAGCTTCCGAAGTCCACAGGTCGAGCTGGACAGAGCTCCAAATGTGGCGATCCTCGGCAAAAGGTCCCAGACTCCGCGATGTTAAAGTCAGCACCGCGCCCGCGGCTCTAGAAGCTCCACAGACCACAGCTCCATGGTATTGAAGCCAGCAGGCCCCACTGAACGGAGCTCCCACACTGGCCATCCTCGACTGGATCACAGGCTCCGGATGGTAATTCCGCGCTACGCTGCTGCTGAAGCTCAGGTGGGAAAGGCCACACCAATCCGGTTGTTAGGCCGCGACGGGGACGAAGAAGCGTCACGGAGAAAAGACACCTATCCGTCCAGGTAAGTGACTGATAAACAGTTGTCCCTTATCCCCCCCACCCCCACCACCAACCCCCACATAAGACATACTGAGAAACATTAAAACATACATTTACACGCACTAAGAATAACTAAAAAGGCGGAAGGACTGACGAGCTGCTGGCGAGGCAGCTGATGCGGTGGCACCACACGATGGTTAGTAAATGCTTTGAAGGAGATGGGCCGAACGGGGGCAAATGGGATTAGTTTCGGTGAGGCATCTTGGTCGGCATGGACAAGTTGGGCTGAAGGGCCTGTTTCCCTGCTGTATGACTGTATGATGCGAGATTATGAGGTTGGCTACACCAACGGATATCTCCTGGCGATCTCTGTGCTGGTGTAGACGGGAAGCTCCCAGTGAGCGCAGCGGCGCCGTCCTAGAGCTGACCCGGCGGTCGGCTGAGGTGGCCGTGCTGTGCCGTGCTGCGCCGTGCTGCGCCGTGCTGCGCCGTGCTGTGCCGTGCTGTGCCGTGCTGCCAAGATCAACGAGGGACCCAGCGGGAGGGGGGGGGGAGGGACAGTGGAAACAAAGAGTGACTCTGCTATGGGGGGGGGGGGGGGAGACACTGAGGAAATGCACGGCAATGAGTCCAGAGAACCGACAGGATAAACGTCAGAGCTGCCACAACAACGTGCCTGTGCTCTAATGAAGACAATGACCGTCCTATCAGAGGGCGCACTACTGTTGTCGCCAGCAATGGCTGCCTCGCCAACAGTCTGTCTGTGCCTTTCTTCTTTGTTGTTTTTTTAGTATGGATTAAATGCATGTTTTTAGTTTTTTTGAGCTTGTTTTATTTGGGGGTGGGGTGCGGGGAGGGGGAGTTGGGGGAAACTAATCTCTTACCTCGATGGAGATGCAATATTTTTCTGTTTGTATCTCTGTCTGCGCTGCGGCCTAACATCGAGGAGTAGGCGGCCTTTGCTGGAGACCGACTTCGAGGGCTCCACCTCGGGGAGCCTACGGGACTTTAACACCACGGAGCCCGGGATCCCTTTGCCAGTGATCGCACTCTGAGCTCTATCGCGGGAGCATGCGGACTTTAGCATCGTGCAGCTCGCGGTCTCTGGTTGGAGACCGACTTTGGGAACTCCAAGCCACTGGACCTTCGTCAAATATGTTGAATAGTTGTTCCTATATAAAGGTTTGCCATGACTGAGCAGATGCAAGTGTGTCTGAGGTGCCAGAGGATTGTGTTTGTGGATGTCTGTATGTTTGTTGGAGTAATTTCAACTTGAATTTAGTTTAGTTTAGTTTAGTTCAATTTAGAGATACAGCGTGGAAACAGGCCCTTTGGCCCATCAAGTCAGCGCTGACCAGCAATCCCCACACAATATCACTTTCCTGCACACACTAGGGACTATTAACATTTACCAAGCCAATTAGCTTACAAACCGGGCAGTCTTTGGAGTGTCGGAGACAACCGGAGCTCCCGGAGAAAAGCCACGCAGGTCACAGGGAGAACATGCAAACTGGTACAGACGGTACCCGTAGTCGGGATCGAACCCGGGTCTCTGGCGTTGTAAGGCAGCAAGTCTACCGCTGCACCACCATGCTGACCTTGTCGGTATTCTTCCCATTGACGTTGATCAGACAAGTAATGTCGTTATTTGTTTCCAGTGTTAGGACATAGATCACTCTGGGTTCTCCCTCTCATGGGAACCTCATCTCCGTGCTTGGTGGCTTCCTGATCACCTTTACACGCTTGATGCTTTTGTTATCTGCCGTCCATCACTTTGACTCGGATGTTACGGTTAGCATCTTAAAGAGGCTGCTGTCTCCCCAGCCTGTGTTGCCATCTTTCATTCCAGTGGCCCTGGGCTGCACAATGACCATTCACAGTGATTAGAATCAATGGTCAGTAACTCTTTAACAGTTTGACGAGAATCAGTAGAGATTAATCTCAGCTGCTGTGCAAGACTCCTGAAACGACTCACGCATAATGTGCATAAATCGAGAAAACATGACACACTACACTACAACTAAAACCTATGCACAAGTTGTATGCCAGGAAGTTCCAAGCAAGGGTGGCATGGTGGCGCAGCAGTAGAGTTGCTGCCTTATGCCCCTGTCCCACTTAGGAAACCTGAACGGAAACCTCTGGAGACTTTGCGCCCCACCCAAGGTTTCCGTGCAGTTCCCGGAGGTTTTCGTCAGTCTCCCTAATGGCCGAAAGTGGTTTCTGTTTTAAAAATTGGTAATTTTTTAGTCAAAGCCGGTTGCGATGCTAGTTGAAGGTGGTTGCCAGAGGACAAAAAACTCCGGGAACCTCACGGAAACCTTGGGTGGGGCGCAAAGTCTCCAGAGGTTTCCGTTCAGGTTTCCTAAGTGGGACAGGGGCATTACAGCACCAGAGATCCTGGTTTGATCCTGACTGCGGGTGCTGTCTGTATCGAGTTTGCACGTTCTCCCCGTGACTGAAAGGGTTTTCTCCAGCATCTCCGGTTTCCTCTCACACTCCAAAGACGTACAGGTTTGTTGGTTAAGTTGCTTGATATCACTGTAAATTGTCCCAAGTGTGTGTAGGATAGTGTTAGTGTGCAGGGTCGCTGGTCGGCGTGGACTCAGTGGGCTGAAGGGCCTGTTTCCACGCTGTATCTCTAAATTAAACTAAACTAAACATTTACACTGCGTCGCCTCATTTCCTGGTCATTTTGTTTAAAGTGAAATAGTTACGAAGGCAGTGTATTGCATGAATGAGACAAAAGAATGATTTTGCCAACGGCAACATTACAAATACAAAATTGTACCAATAAAGCCTTGAATAGCTTTAGGACGTTCAACAGCCTTGACTGATGATGAATAAGGACATCGTTTTAAGATTAGCATAACAAGATATATAAATATGATATAGGAAAAATCATTTTCATGAATGATTATTAGAATTTAAAGTGTTATACTATGAGTGACAAATATATGGCAGCAGCGCAGAGTAGCTGGTAGAGTGACTGCCTCACAATGCTGGAGAACTGGGGACAGCTTGTGTGTTGTCCATGTGAGGCTTCCATGTTCTCCCTGAGTTGACCAGGGAGTTGCGGAGGGAACGGTCTGCGGAAAGCACAAAGTGGTGGAGTTGGCAAGATGTGGCCAGTAGTGGGATTCCGTTGGAGGTGGCGAAAATGTCGGAGGATTATATGCTGTTTGTGATGGCTGATGGGGTGGAAGGTGAGGACAAGGGGAACTCTTTGCTACGAATGGGGGGACGGGGAGCAAGAGCGATGCTGCGGGATATCGAAGAGACCCTAGTGAGAGCCTCTACTATAATGGAAGAGGGGAATCCCCATATCCTAAAGAATGAGGACATCTCCGATGCCCGGGTATGGAACACCTCATCCTGGGCGCAGATGCGGCGTGGACGGAGGAATTGGGAGTAGGGGATAGAGTCTTTACAGGAAGTAGGTGGGAAGAAGTGTAGTCTATGGGAGTCAATGGGTTTGTAATAGATATCAGTCGATAGTCTGTCTCCTGTGATGGAGACGGTGAGATCTAGAAACGGTAGGGAAATGTCAGAGATGGTCCAAGTGAATTACTCCAGCATTTTGTGTCTTCCTTTGACACGAAGCTGGGGGGCAGTGTTAGCTGTGAGGAGGATGCTAGGAGGCTGCAAGGTGACTTGGATAGGTTGGGTGAGTGGGCAAATGCATGGCAGATGCAGTATAATGTGGATAAATGTGAGATTATCCACTTTGGCGGCAAAAACAGGAGGGTAGACTATTATCTGAATGGTGGCCGATTAGGAAAAGGGGAGATGCAACGAGAACTGGGTGTCATGGTACACCAGTCATTGAAAGTAGGCATGCAGGTGCAGCAGGCAGTGAAGAAAGCGAATGGTATGTTGGCATTCACAGCAAAAGGATTTGAGTACAAGAGCAGGGAGGTTCCACTGCAGTTGTACAGGGTCTTGGTGAGGCCACACCTGGAGTATTGAGTACAGTTTTGTTCTCTTAATCTGAGGAAAGATATTCTTGCCATAGAGGGAGTACAGAGAAGGTTCACCAGACTGATTCCTGGGATGGGAGGACTTCCATGTGAAGATAGACTGGATAGGCTCGGCTTGTACTCGCTGGAATTTAGGAGATTTAGGGGGGATCTTATAGAGACTTACAAAATTCTTAAGGGGTTGGACAGGTTAGATGCAGGAAGATTGTTCCCGATGTTGGGGAACTCCAGAACAAGGGGTCACAGTTTAAGGATAAGGGGGAAGTCTTTTAGAACCGAGATGAGAAGATCATTTTTCACACAGAGAGTGGTGAGTCTGTGGAATTCTCTGCCACAGAAGGTAGTTGAGGCCAGTTCATTGGCTATATTTATGGGGGAGTTAGATGTGGCCCTTGTGGCTAAAGGGATCAGGGGATATGGAGAGAACGCAGGTACAAGATACTGAGTTGGATGATCAGCCATGATCATATTGAATGGCGGTGCAGGCTCGAAGGGCCGAATGGCCTACTCATGCACCTATTTTCAATGATTCTATGATTTTATGAAGCAAAACAACTAGGTGGTGACAGGAGTGGGATGGTGGATAGACAGAGAGAGAGGTGGTGTGAGGGTGGGGGGGGGGGTGGTATTACGAGAATGCAATGTTCATACCATTGGGTTATCGGCTAGCCAAGCAGAATTTGAGCTGCTGTTCCTTCAGTTTATGTGTGGCCTCACTCTGGCAATGGAGGAAGCCCTGGACAGAAAGGTCAGTGTGGAATTGGGAAGGGGCTGTCATTTACTCATCTTCAATCATCAATGATATGAATCACGAGGACTTCAGAATGAACTGTCTGCATAATGCCACACGTGAAATCAATCTGAATAATGGTCCCAACCCAAAACGTTGCTCATTCATCCCTCCCACAGATGTTGCCTTAACATCTGACTTTACTTTAGACTTCGGACTGTGGAGATGCAGCGTGTAAACAGGCCCTCCGGCCCACCGAATACACGCCAACCAGTGATCACCCCAAACACTAACACTATCACACGGGGCAATTTACAACTCACCAAGGCTAATTAACCTACAAACCTGCACATCTTGGAATGTGAAAGGAAACTAGAGCACCTGGGGAAAACATACACGGTCGCAGAGAGAACGTACAAACTTCGTCCAGACAGCACCCATAGTCAGGATCGAACCTGGGCTTGCACACTCTGGAGTTTAGAAGGATGAAAGGAGATCTCATTGAAACATATAAGATTGTTAAGGGCTTGGACACGCTAGAGGCAGGAAACATGTTCCCAATGTTGGGGGAGTCCAGAACCAGGGGCCACAGTTTAAGAATAAGGGGTAAGCCATTTAGAACGGAGATGAGGAAACACTTTTTCTCACAGAGAGTGGTGGGTCTGTGGAATTCTCTGCCTCAGAGGGCGGTGGAGGCAGGTTCGCTGGATGCTTTCAAGAGAGAGCTAGATAGGGCTCTTAAAGATAGCGGAGTCAGGGGATATGGGGAGAAGGCAGGAATGGGGTACTGATTGTGGATGATTAGCCATGATCACATTGAATGGCGGTGCTGGCTCAAAGGGCTGAATGGCCTACTCCTGCACCTATTGTCTATTGTCTATTGAACCCGGGTCTCTGGCGCTGTAAGGCAGCAGCTCTACCAACGCGCCACTGGGCCGCCCCAAGATTTACCTTTGCACTTTGTGTTTTGCTTAAGATTCCGGCATTTCCAATTCCTTACTTCTCCCAGGTAATTATATTTGATCGCTGCTCAGAATGTAAAATCTCTCAGAGGCAGATGTTTGCATTTGATAAAGAAATCAATATAATTGAATCCTAAAACAGATGCAGAGCTTATCGATAGAGCTTTACAAGTCTCGCAAATATCATGCACAATGTTTCGTGTCGAGACCCATCTTCAGTCTTGACCCGAAACGTCACCCATTCCTTCTCTCCAGAGATGCTGCCTGTCCCGCTGAGTTACTCCAGTTTTTTGTGTCAATCTTCGGTTTAAGCCAGCATCTGCAGTTCCTTTCTACACCTCTCAAATATAATTTTCTTCAAGAAAAGAGGATTTATATTTAAATCCAGTAAAGATCAAGTCAATGAACACATTGAACGATTATATTTTATACAGAACAAGGATCATTTAACGACAATTAGTGGAATTAATTTCAATACAAAGGGTGCTAAAGGATGAATGATTTTTATCATTCAGACAATTTTCTTGCTGGGAACTATCTGTTATGAAGGTCATACTTTGTATGCAGCCTTTCCTGAATGTAATCAAGCAGAGGTCCATCTAAAAGACGCAGATAATTTAAACTTAACGCTCTGACTGAGTACGATGAAGTAAAAGTGGAAGGCTGTCTATATTAAGCAACACCCGTGGAAATGCAGTGCAAGTAGTCGAGACTTGTTTTGAATGTGAAATCTTCCTCAAAAGTGGTAAAACTGCAAATTAAGTTATTTTTAATAGAGGAGGAATTTGAAGTGGAGAACTGATTTATGTTTGTCTGAGTTCAGTCAAAAAAACAGTGGACTCGAGAGCCTGAACTGAGTAGGCTGGGTCTCTTATTCCTTGGAGGGCAGGAGGATGAGGGGTGATCTTACAGAGATGCACACAATCATGTGAGATTGGGTAAATGCACAGAATCCTTTGCCTAGAGTAGAGGACTCGAGAACTAGAGGACATAAGTTTAAAGTGAGGGGGGCAGAATGATTTAATAGGAACCCGAGGGGTATTTTACAAAATGGGTGGTAGGTGTATGGAATGAGCTGCTGGAGGTAGTTGAGGCAGGTACTGTTGCAATTTTTAAGAAGCATTAAGACAGGTACATGGATAGGATAGGTTTGGAGGAATATGGGCTAAGCACTGGCAGGTGGGACTAGTGTCGATGAGGCATGTTGGTCAGTATGGGTGTGTTAGACTGACGGGCCTGGTTCTATGCTGTATGACTACGACTCTAAGATGCAAATGATCAGGAAAGTGATTGTTGCATTGAGAAAATACCTGCGACCCTCAAATGCAAGTCGATGTCAATGAGGACCTCTTCAAATGCTTTTAACTTGGTGCCAAATACAACCAGCAACACAGGATTTCCAGGGCTCAAAAAATCCGACAAGGCAAATGTAGATGAATCTGAGCAGGAGTGGCTGGGGATTTAAACTTGGCATTGTCCCATTGGAATAAAATCACAACTTGTTGCTGGTGCTTTAGTTTCTTCTGGCAAATGTTTGACAGGGATTGTTTTAGTGAACACAGCTCACTTCAACCTCCAGAGGATTTCAAATTGATGTGATCATGGGGAAAGTTCCTTGCAATGATAGCACATCAGAAGAGGAAGACAGAACATCTTACTGCATGGCAGCAGTCACCTGCCATGAAAGGTTCAGTGATGGCACAGGAGAGAGTTAGCAGCATGGAGACACAAGAGGCTTGAAACTGGAGCAAAATAAACCACTGGAAAAACTCAGCAGACCAGGCAGCATCTGTGGAGGCAAAACAATGGTCACCGTTTTAGGTTGCGACCTGCTTCAGGGGTTAACAGCAATATAATGTATTTCCATTGGTTTATTAGTATCACGTATACCGCGATATAGTGAGAGAACGTACTTTATGCGCTATCCAGCCAGATGAGACCATGCATGAGTATAACAGGACGTACAGAAGAGAAGATAAGCAGACAGTGGAATATAATTTTACAGCTACAGAGAAAGTGCAAATAAAAGAAGTGCAGAGCCTGCAACAAGGTTGATTGGATGATCAGGAACCTGCCTGCACATGGGACGTCCATTCAAGAGTCTGATGGCAGCAGGCACAAAGGTGTTCTTGAATCTGGTGGCACATGCTTTCTCGTTTTTACCTTCTGCCTGTTGGGAGAGGGGAGTAGAGAGAATGACCGGTCCTTGATAATGTTGGCTGATTTCCTGAGGCAGCATAAAGTGTAGATAAAGTGATGGACTGGGCTGCGTCAATGGCTCTCTACAGTTTCTTGGGCAGGGCAGCCTCCATTCCAAGCCATGATGCATCTCAATGATTTATCTGGTGCCTCTGCAGAAACTGGTTGGAGGAGAAAGATGCTTGGAAGATATGGCAGGGTTTCCAGAAACCTACGATACGATATGAAACGATACGATACAGTACGATACGATAAAACTTTATTTATCCACAGAGGGAAATTGGTCTGCCGACAGTCACAACACGCAAGGTACACAAAAACTGACTATGAAGGATGGATTTGCAGTAATGTCAGATTTGCAGTAAACCTACCCAGTTAAATATTAGCAGGAGTGAAGTGGATACAAAAATATAGGAAAAGAACATATCTGTATGCAGACAATCAAACATATTAGCTTAAGTGGGAGTAGATAAACAGCTTGTAATTTTTTTAAAAGATTGAATTATATTTCAATGATGATGCAACATTAATATTGTTGCTGGAAATCAAAAATATGCAGATGCTGCAAATCTGAGACAAAAACTGGAGGTGCTGGAAAGACTCAGTGGATCAGGCAGCATTGTTGCAACAGGGAAACGGTTAACAAATAAATATGAAGCGACTGTCAGTACTGACCTTAGATAGACAGAAACAGCTGGAGTAACTCAGCGGGTCAGACAGCATCTCTGGGGAGAAGGAATAGGTGTTTCGGGTCAAGACCAGACTGAGAGTCAGGGGAAAGTGAAATTAGATATAGACAGCGATATAGCAGTCTACCTGGACCTACCTGATCTCCCGGATGCCAAACACTTGAATTCTCCTTCCTATTCCCACACTAACGTTTCTGTCCTGGGCCTCCTCCATTGTCAGAGTGAGGCCAAGCGCAAATTAGAGGAACAGCATCTCATTTTTCACTTGGGCAGCTTACAGCCCAGTGGTATGAACATTTATTTCTCTCACTTCAAGTAACCATTGTATCCCCTCTCCCTATCACTCCCCCACACAAGGTGTACTAGCTTCAGTCGTCCTGTTGAGTCTCATTGTTTCTAACACGTTTTCACCTAGCTCACAGCTAACAATGGCCCGTATCCTTTGCCATCATTACTTTTTAGCATATCTTTAATTCATTTGTTCTATATCTTTTTATATCACCATCTATATCTTTTGTTTCCCTTTCCCCTGACAGTCAGTTTGAAGAAGGTTCTCGACCAGAAACATCACCCATTCCTTCTCTCCAGAAATGCTGCCTGTCCCGCTGAGTTACTCCAACTTTTTTGGTCTACCTTCGGTTTAAACCAGGATCAGCAGTTCCTTCCTACACAGTACTAACCTTAACATTTATTGTTTGGTATTGCTGTTGTGTTTGTCTTCAGGCTCTCGGGGAAATTTAGTTTTAGGTTAGTTTTGAGATACAACATGGAACAGACCCGTCAGCCCACTGAACTCATGCTGACCATTGACACACGTTCTATTTCTCCCACTTTGACATCCACCTCCCCACACACTTGGGACAGTTTAGAGAGACCAATGAACCGAGAAGCACACACATCTTTGGGATGTGGGAGGAAACTAGAGCACCCGGAGGAAACCCACATGGGTAGAGGGAGAACATGTAAACTCCACACAGACAGCACCTGAGGTCAGGATCGAACCTTGGTCTCTCGAACTATTTCTTATAAGATATAACTTGAATAATTCACCTTTCTCATTAAAGATGACAGTAATGTTCTTGAAAGATGGCATAGTGGCATGGCTGTAGAGTTGCTGCCTGACAGCAGCAGAGACCCGGGTTCGATCCTGACTACGGATGCTGTCTGTACGGAGTTTGTACGTCATCACTGTGACCATGTGGGTTTCTTCAGGTGCTCTAGTTTCCTCCCGCATCCCAACGACGTGCAGGTTTTGTAGGTTACTTGGCTTCTGTAACTTGACACTAAAGGGCCTGTCCTACCGGCATGCGACTGCATGCGGTGAGCGCGACCCTCCGTGTTGGCTTGAGGCGTACGGCCTCGCGGGGCTGGTTCCACTTTGAACCGCGGAGGCATATGGGGTTGTGCGGGGCTGGTGCCGACATCATACTCACCAATCAGCTGGGCAGGAGGCGGGTCGAGACGTTGCGTACGGCCTTGATGCGACTGCGGGCCTGTCGGCGGTTGCCGCGCGGGATTTTGAACAGTGTCAGTTTTTCCGAGCCCCGCGCGATGTCGGGTCCAACTCCGCACAACTCCATACGGCTCCGGCGATCGAAGTGGGACCGGCCCCGCGATACCGTACAGCTTAAGCGACCACGTTCGGTCGCGCTCACCGCATGCAGTCGCATGCTGGTGGGACAGGCCCTTAATGTGTAGGACAGAACTCGTGTACATTTGATCGCTGATCGGTGCAGACTCGATGGGCTGATGGGCCTATTTCCATGCCGTATCTCTGAACTAAACCAAAATAGACTGTACAACTTCCATCATATGCTTGGGACATAATCATATTGGATTTCTAGGTTGCTTATGATAATATCATTGCTGAAGATCTTTGCAATAGATGAACGCTATCAGGTGATGTATTCTATTTTCAGACAGGGCATGTTTGAGCTAATTCGATTATACTTTACATTTATGCACGTCTATCAAAAGTATATGTAATACAGCTGCAATATGGCCATGATATTTCTGGATTGCGCACAATTCACTGCTGAGAAAGTTACATTAGGATAAGGTTTCCACATTCAGCAACACAATGACATATATTTGGCAACCATAGTTTATGTTATTATTTTGCTGCAAAGCATTAGGTCTGCTGCAGTTCTGAGATGAAAATATAAAAAAAGTGATTATTTTTATTGCAAAGGAATGTGCACATATTTTAGAAAATCATGTTATATCACCATGGTATCTGTTTAAATGGTTTGTGTGGGATGGTTTCTTCATTGCTTTTCATTTCATTTTAGTGTTTTGGCAATGATTAGCATACAAAAGAGGCAATTTGCATTTCGGTTTATGAAATACTGCACTGCCATGATTTACACTGCAACCTCAATGTACAAAATGGCTACGTGTGACTTTTTTATCTTAAGAGAATTGCTTGTTACTGCAGTTGCAGAGTGAGCTTTTTTGAATCTGGTTGGTGCTCCAAGATAGTTAAAGGCACAGTGAAACCTGCCTTTCATTCTACAATTAAATTGGCAAGATAATGCAGCTCCACGCCGACACTTGAGTTCAGTCGCTGGAGTAGCGCCGGTTAGTTTGTACAGAGCAAGCTGACAAAAATGGAGCCCATGCCCGGTGGTCGCATCAAACGTTGGAGGTTGCACCATCGGGAACAAAAGTAGACCCAGCATGGGGGGACCATGAAGGGGGGGGGGGGGGGGGGAGCGAAGGAGGATCCGGCATAGGGAACCGTGACGTGGGGGGGGGGGGGGGGGGGGGAGAAGAAAGGACCCGGTGCGGGATACTTCATCACTTTGTCGTCGCCCTTTACATGGCCACTATTTGCATACCTCGGGTACGCAAGCAAAGAATCTCACTGTGACTTATCACTTGTGACAATAAAATATTCAATTCAATTCAATTCAACAGCTAAATGGCAGTGATCAGTATCTTTTAGTGATGTTAAATACTGGTTAGGACAATGGGGATAATGTTATTTCTTCTCTTGAAATGATCGGATAGGAAACTTTAACAGAGTCATAGTCATAGAGTCATACATTGTGGAAACAGGCCCTTCGGTCTAACTTGCCCACACCGACCAACATGTCCCATCTACACTAGTCCCACATGCCTGCATTTGGCCCATATATCCCTCTAAATCCATAAACCTGTCTATTTACTTTTTAAATGTTGGGATAGTCCCTGCCTTAGCTACCTCTTCCGTCAGCTCATTCCATACTCGCACTACCCCTTGTGTTAATGTTCATCTAAGAGAGCAGATTTGAAAAAAACCCCCAAAGAACTGCAAATGCTGTTTAATGTATAAGATGACATCAAGTGCTGGAGTAATTCAGCAGGTTTGGCAGCATCTCTGGAAAACATGGATAGGTGAAGTTTCGGGTTGGGACCCTTCTTCAGACTTCACCTTGGTTCAGACTTCATCTTGACCTCTAACATGGCATTCCTACTCCCTAAGATACAGAGGAATTGATTTTGGATAACGATGTGCACTAAGTGCTGGAGTAGCCCAGTGGGTCAGGCCGCATCTCTGGAGACGAACGATGGGTGACTTTTCAAGTTGGGATGGTGGCGCAGCAGTAGAGTTCTGCCTTACAGTGCCGGAGATGCATGTTCAATCCTAACTACGGGTGCTGTCTGTACGGAGTTTGTACATTCTCCCTGTGACTGTGTGCTTCGGTTTCCTCCCACACTCCAAAGACATAGAAACATAGAAACATAAAAAAATAGGTGCAGGAATAGGCCATTCGGCCCTTCGAGCCTGCACCGCCACTCAATATGATCAAGGCTGATCATCCAACTCAGTATCCCGTACCTGCCTTCTCTCTGTACCCCCTGATCCCCGTAGCCACAAGTGCCACATCTAACTCCCTCTTAAATAGAGCCAATGAACTGGCCTCAACTACCTTCTGTGGCAGAGAATTCCCCAGGTTCACCACTCTGTGTGAAAAATGATTTTCTCATCTCAGTCCGAAAAGACTTCCCTCTTATCCTTAACATGCAGGTTTGTAATTTAATTGGCTTCGATAAAATTGTAAATTATTCCTAGTGTGCATGATGGTGCCAGAGTTTGTGGTGATTGCAGATGGACTCGGTGGGCCGCAAGGTCTGTTTCCGTGCTGCATATTGAAAGTTTAAAATCTAAACTCTAAACGTTTGTAAGTTACTGAAGGGCAATGATAAGTGTCTGGCAGGTACTATCTCTTAAAGCAGAGGAAATATTTTAAGAATGTTCACCACAACTGACTATGAATATTATGTTCGGCTTAGGCTTGCCTGAGACAGACGCAAAATGGAGGAATTCCATCACTTTATCAAAGAGCAAGCACACAACAAAAATATTTGCCAGAAAAGAGATTTTTTTTTATTTTTAAAAAAGACTTTTAAAATTAGATCTTCCGATGGCAAACATACTAAAAGTGTGATTTTCAACACTGGAACCTACACATCTCCTTTAGTAGTAAACAGCAGCTAATACTGTGCACCCAAGTTAACTATGGAGTAAATATTGTACAAAACTTATACAACAGCTTGTCTGTTTTCCCACAGAAAGTAACCTGACCGGCACAGAGACTGTCACAGAGTAACGTGGTCAGCAAATATGCAAAACAAAAAGGATATTTTACAAAATAAAAACCTCACGCTGTGATTGTCAGAAAGAACTTTCATTAAAACAAAATACTTTCTACAGATCCAATAAATGAAACAAGGATCATAAATTCGAACACAAATTCACAGTCTCCACCTCGTGAATAAATCCGTGATATTCCGCCTGAAGATTTGTTTCCTGCCAACTTGCCTTTTTTATCATCTTGATCCAAGGTCGTTTTGTCCTTTTACTTTGCTTTAACTTAAAATAGCACTTGAAGACTTTAGTTGCACAGCTTTGGGAAACTTTTACAAGAGTCTCACTCGTTCATTCCAAAAGAATCACACATCAACATTTTTTTTCTTTATTCACTACATACATTTGCAAATGAATTTAATATTATGTGCTTTGTAATAGTTCCCACCTGCCTCTGCCCGCACTTTACACTGCGCTTTCTCCAAGAGGCTGGTTGGAGATTTCTCGCTGGCTGCTGCCATTTCTGTTTTGGTTACTAACCATCAGAACATGTCCAGGAGTGGCATCAATCTGCCATCATTGATGTTCTAGACACGTGACCTCCACTGTAACTACGGGTTTAACCCTCATAGTCACTGCTTAACTCAGCGAGGTGAGGAGAGTCACAGATGTAAACCACATATGATCTCTTCAGGGAAGTTCTGTGTTCTTTAGGTAAGTTCAGATATACAGCAGATCCTTTGGCCCACCGAGTCCATGCCGACCAGTTCTCACTACATCTATAGTACGTCACATTCTCATCCACTCCCTACACTCTCGGCCATTATTACACATAGAGCAGCAGATGGCAACACAAGCAATCATATCCTTTTGGGTTCTTCGTGAATGGGGTGGGATTAAGCTGACTAGTAAACGTGACACCCACAGCGTGATAGAGTGGTACAGCATGGAAACAGGACTTTGGGGGCAACTTTCCCACACCGGCCAACATGTCCCAGCTGCACTAGTCCCACCTGCCCAACTTTGGCCCATATCCCTCCGAACCTGTCATATCATGTACTTACCTCAACTACCTCCGCTGGCAGCTTGTTCCATACACCCTCCACCCTTTGTGCAAAACCCATGTTAAATGTCAATGCAGCACAGCTCTCATAAATCCCTGGCTGTAATCTGCCCAGATGTTCATTCAATGCTGAAACCACTGACTCCCCCACTTATTCTGGTAAATCTCACTCAACCCTTTCCCCAATCACATGACCCCTTTCATTATAAATGAGTTTGACTGTTAATTACGTGCAAAATTAAATATTAAGATCCTTAGAGAGCATTGCCTGGTATTTAAAGGAGGCAAAAGTGAGCCTATCCCAGTTCTTTCATTTCATATTCGTTTTTGTGTTTTTCTCTCTGCAATATATGTGACTTTTCTTTAAATCAGTTTATCACTCTTGGTGTAAAAAAGGTAAATAGGATTTTCCCATGGCAGATTATAATTTAATTAGAAAATAATGAACAATTTAGGATGTTTGCCTCATAAGTGCTGCATACTAAAGTAGCCATGAAAAGCTATGATGAGTGGTATGGTGGTACTGATGTGTATTATAAGTGATAGTAGAGTTAGGCCATTCGGCCCATCAAGTCTACTCGGCCATTCAATCATGGCTGATCTATCTCTCCATTCTCCTGCCTTCTCCCCATAACCCCTGACACCCGTACTACGTATGGTGCCAGAAAAATCATCAAAGGGATGCTGAGACCTCCGTCTGAGTATTACTAGCAGAGTGAGAAAAGTCATATGTGAGTTTTGCTTCAGTAATATTAACTCATTAGAGGTAGTGCAGACTCCTGGATGCAGTCAGTCCACAGCGTGAGAATATGCACACTTTAACCCTAATTACTTTTTTATTAACCTTAATCAAATAAAGGGTACAGGAAAAGATGGAATACAAAATGGAACCATTGCACTAATGCACTTGGAACTCCCCTGAGCGTGAGATTAAACCAGAGGGATGAAAGCTTTGCTGAGCCCTGCCAGATAATCCATGACATGTAACTGGTGAACATGACACTAACACTGGGATAGAGAGAGCGTGGGTTGTTGGCGAGGTGTCCTGGGATGGATACGTTTCCTGCACCGATACTGATCACTATGGCATGTGTGAGGATCGTATACACAGGGCGGCACGGTGGCGCAGCGGTGGAGTTGCTGCCTTACAGCGCCAGAGACCCAAGTTCAATCCTGACTATGGATGCTGTCTGTTTGGAGTTTGTACGTTCTCCCCATGACCTGAGTAGGTTTTCCATGGGAGCTGCAGTTTCCTCCGACACTCGAAAGACGTACAGGTTTGTAGCTTCATTGGTTTGGTAACATTGTAAATTGTCCCTAGTGTTGTTAGGATAGTGCCAGTGTACGGGGATCTCTGGTTGGTGCGGACCTGATGGGCCGAAGGGCCATTTTCAGCGTTGAATCTCTAAACTAAACTAAACTTTTTATGAAGAAGTACATGCAGAAAGATGATCTGTTGTTACAGGTCTGGTAGGCAATTAATCTGAAGGGAACAAAGATTTAAGCTCAGGCCTTGAAAGGTGATCATAAATGAGATTTGATGTTAGCATTAACATCTCACTGCTACACTGCAGTAAATGGGAAGGGCTTTGCATCAATAACAATTTTCAATCCACATTATTTGGACAGAATGCAATTGTAGAATATGTGGCATTCAGCTCGAACATTGAATTTTAGGATATGACCATGGGTGATTCAGTCTATTTAATGCACTCAAAGATTTTGTTTTGTATTGTATGCACCTCAGAATAAATGGTAAGAGTAAAATAGGTGAAAAGATACAGAAAATAATTTATGTTTAAGAAGGAACTGCAACTGCTGGAAAATCGAAGGTAGACAAAAGTGCTGGAGAAACTCAGTGGGTGAGGCAGCGTCTATGGAGCAAAGGAAATAGGCAACGTTTCGGGCTCAAAACCCTTCTTCAGACTGATGTGAGGGTGGGGGGCGGCAGGAAGAAGAAAGGAAGAGGAGCCAGTGGGCTGAGGGAGAACTGGGAAGGGGAGGAGAAAGTAAGGACTAACTGAAACTCGAGAAGTCAATGTTCATACCGCTGGGGTGTTAACTGCCCAAGCGAAATATGAGGTGCTGCTCCTCCAATTTACGGCGGTCCTCACTCTGGCCATGGAGGAGGCCAAGGACAGAAAGGTCGGATTCATAATGGGAGGGGGAGTTGAAGTGCTGAGCCACCGGGAGATCAGGTTGGTTATTGCGAACCGAGCGGAGGTGTTGGGCGAAGCGATCGCCAAGCCTAGGCTTGGTCTCACCGATGTAGAGCAGCTGACATCTAGAGCAGCGATTGCAGTAGATGAGGTTGGAAGAGGTGCAGGTGAACCTCTGTCACACCTGGAAAGACTGAAAGGTATTTATGGTGTGTCAGAAAAATGATTGGCTACATTTGGTTTGCTCTGACATGATACTGCAATTGTTCGTGGCGGACAGACACATCCCACTGCCTTCAAATCAATCCTTTCCCAAAATGTCGTAGTTGCGTTATGATTATTTTTCAACAATGCTGACTGTAACATCAAAACCCAGCCTGGACGTTGCACCACTGTTTTATAATTAATTTTGTCAGATTGAGCCAAACAAAACATGTACGTTCCAATCTGACTATTGAGTGCCGCTGCCCGATGTCAGATCATCCATGCGGGTATGATCCAGGCTGCGGCTGTAATCCAGATACTGATTTGACGGCAGTGTTGAGTGAGCTTGCTCTACTCAGGCAAAACAACGCTCAAAGAAAGTGTTTTGTTCAATCTTCACAGAGATCTGTCCCCAAACATCACAAAAGCCGGAGCAATTTTCAGAGTTTCCCAACACATTGATTTCACTCTTAACGGCTTCAAGTGCAATGTTCAGGTCATCTTCATCAAAATTTAATTTAGTTGAAAAGCTCAAGGTTTCCTGACTGTGTCAATTTCAGTCACAGTCATGGTCTTGTAGCGTGGATACAGGCCCTTCGGCCCAGATTGCCCACAACGGCCAACATGTCCCTTTACAGTCGTCCCACCTGCCGGCGTTTGGCCCATATCCCTCCAGACCTGCCCTATCCACATACTAGTCCAAATGCAGCCCCTGCCTCAACTACCTCCTCAGGCAGCTCGTTCCATACACCTATCACCCTGTATGTGAAAAAGTTACCCATCAGTTTCCTATTAAATCTTTCCCCCAAAGATGCAACACATTTGTTCTTGTGAGAAAGTATCGTCACAGCAGCTTGATAGGGTTTGGGGAAGGGGGATTTTGTGACAGAGTTGAGGGAAGACCTCTTAGCATCCAAGTGATGAAAAATGTTCCAATTGTTAACATATACACCCCTCACTACCTAATGAGTGCAAAGGTTAAATGAAAAAAATGTACAGGCAGCTAAGTGTGTTACTTTACTAAGAATGAGTACACTGTCAAGTTAGAGTTTAGACTAACCATGTCAACACCAAATTGCCCACATGCACACATTCTCTCCTTAGTGTCGATGAATAAACCTGCTGCATTTACCAACCGAAAAATAAAGGATTCAGCACTTTAGTGCTCTTCATTTTAATGGACCTATACCTATCATAAAACTATTAAAACCACTGTAGGCAAGGTACAAGTATAGTCTAATCCAACCACTCTGAACAATGAGTGAAGGCAGACCCAATAAGACATTTCTCTCAGTTGCTCAGGGACAAAACCTTATCATTTGACACATCTGTAGTCTTTTGATTGATTTCAGTGAAATTGGGAAAGCTGTAAATTGAATTATAATTCTAAATGGAGTTCAGGTTCAGGGAATATTCAAGGTCTTTATTTTTGGGTGACACAGATAGAGCTGTTATCAGGTAACTGGATCATCCTATCACAACCAGAGAGCAGTGCTGAACTAATATCTACCTCATTGGTGACCCTCGGACTATCTTTGATCGGCCCTTGCTGGCTTTACCTTGCACTAAACGTTATTCCCTTATCATGTATCTATACACTGTAAATGGCTTGATTGTAATCATGTTTTTCTCTTTCTGCTGACTGGTTAGCACGCAGCAAAAGCTTTTCACTATACCCCGGTACACGTGACAATAAACTAAACTGAAACTGAACTGATAGATTATTTAACTTGCAATTGTAAAATAAATCTTCTCACTTTTGGATGATTGTGTTCAGTGAAAAATAAAATTCTACGTATATATCATCCATACTTCGATCAGTTTTTTAGTAGAAACGGAGGACTTCGACTGACAGCCCATTCTGACACCAGGCATGAACTCAAGACGTTAGCATCAAACATTCTTGATCTGGGCAAGGTTTGGTTTGAAACTACTGCAACCAAATATCTTAAAATACTTGTGTAAAAAAAGCTGACTCTATCCTAAAGAATCCTCCACCTGGTTTCCATGAGGAGAAAGAGTCATTTTGCTATATTCTGGAATTTAAAATGAGGTTTTGCTCTGGGTACATGCGCCAAGCACATTTCACAATGCACCAACAAAATATAAAGTGGTGGAGGAACTCAATTGTTCAAGCAGCGTCTGTGGAGGACATGAATGGTGATGTTTTGGGTTGAGACGCTTGTCTGACGAAGGGTCTTGATCGGATACATCGTCAATCCATCCCTTCACAGATGGTACCTGGCCCAGTAAGTTGCTCCGGCGTTTTGTGTACTGCTCAAGATTCTGGCATCTGCAGTTCCTCGTATCACGAGCGTGATGCGAGACCCCGATGGCATTGTCCCCGTGTGCACTAAACTCCAGGTTCCAGCAGGGATTTGCCAAGGAGAGATTTCTACCCATGAGCAAATTTTGTGTTATTTGAACAGTTTACTGAAGGGAAAATAACCTGCTCAATTGAGACTAATTACTTCAGAAAATGTAAAATCTGCTTGTCCACCTGTCTAAATCGAGGCAGAAGAAAGTTGCAGGTATAGATGTTGATTTACCACGCAGGTCTTGCTTCCAAATATACGGGTCGCGAAATTGCTCTCATAACATTGGTTGTTTTGAACCCTCAAATGCCGCCTTGCTTCCCGTCTTGCGTGAGAATCGCAAGCACATCCATAGCATGGCCCATGTAGCCAGGTATGTTGATTGGCACAGTAGTGTGTGTGCCTCAATCTCATACACTGGAAGCATGTGGAGTGACAGGGTGTTGCTGCAAATCCCTTCCAATGTAGATTCAACCCCAAACACAGTGATCCAGCTTATGGTGTCTAGCGACAGAAACCTCCCCGTACCATCAAAGTAACCATTGATAAGATGCACATCTGGACACATCTGCTGGTCTTTCTTGCTGGTTAGAGTTAAATTTGGGGTGGCACGGCGGCGCAGTGGTAGAGTTACTGCCTTACAGTGCCAGGAACTGGGTTTGATCCAGATTATGGGTGTTGTCTGTATGAAGATTGTACCTTCTCCCCGTTTCCGCATGGGTTTTCTCCGGGTGCTCCGGTTTCCTCCCACACTCCAAAGACATAGAGGTTTGTAGATTAATTGTCTTCGGTAAAATAGTAAATTGCCCCGAGTGTGTAGGATAGTGCAGGTGTACGGGGTGATCGCTGGTCGGCGCGGACTCGAGCTGAAGGGCCTGTTTCCATGCTGCATCTCCATAGTCTAAAGTCATCAGGCAGCACAAGGATATTAAGGTGGAATTTTACGTCAAGCCAGTCAGGTATTGGGCCTGAACATTGCAGCATTCAACACGAGAAGAAAGAGGAGCAGGGGCTCAGAGCAGGATGAGGGAGAAGTGGAAGAACGGCAGTGTGCGTGATGCCCTGTCCACACCAGCCTTACAGGAGGCACTTCCACATTACTTTGCCATTCATTCACCGTGGCCATTCATCATTATTCCCGGGTTTAATCACCTCAGCAAACTTTTCAATCATAACGTCTTCCTGCTCTCTCTGTGCCCTGCCCTGTGCCAGGACAGCCACAGTGTTTCCTCAGTGGCTGCAGCGTTGATGCTGGATGTTGGCAACATGCAGTGGAAGATGTTGCAGCATGACCTTGCATAAAGGGCATCTGAGTTTCTCGTTCAGCCGCCTGGTTTTTGCCAGCACTGCCAGAGTTGGGACATTGACCTTCAGATAAGTGTGGACATGGAAGATATCTATCTGCGATTTAAACCAGTATCTGCAGTTTCCTTCCTACATAGTGCACCCATGTTGGGTTTGGATCACGTGACCCTTGCAATACTGCATGCAGACCAAAGAGGATGTTACAGTCAACCAGGAGTTTGGAGTTAACAAATGGCCTGCAACATTTTCCTTAGTGTAAACAGAACAAGCCGTGAGCTCATAAGTTCACATAAGTTCTAGAAGTAGAATTAGGCCATTCGGCCCATCAAGTCAACTCCACCATTCAATCATGGCTGATCCATCTTTCCCTCTCCTGCCTTCGACCCATAACCACTAACACCCATGCTAATCAATGCACATGAGTTGGCATCTCCAACCCACATGAAACATTGTATTGAGGGGCACGCAGTCAATACACTATTCATCCCCTGGGGCTTTATGGCAGCTACTCCACTATCAGCCAGCACTGTCCCTAAAATAGTGAAGGGTTGGACTCATGTAGACTGACCCTTGGGGCTGGTTTACAAAAAAGGACACAAAGTGCTGGAGTAACTCAGCAGGTCAGGTAGCATCTCTGGAGAACATGGATAGGTAAAACCTTTTTGGGTCAAGACCCTTCTTTAGACTACCTGAGGCTGGTAATGAATATTCATTGTCCTTGCTTGCAAGCGAAAATCAAACATATTAGTGGGCTGAACACAAAGCTACTCGGCAGGTCAAGCAGCACCATAACGGCATAGAAACAGGACATTCGGCCCATCGAGTCTACGCCAACCATCAATCAACTCTTCGCGCTAGTTCTATGTTATCCCACTTTCACATCCGCTCTCTTCACTTTCGGGGCAAATAACCTCCAAACCTGCATGCCTTTGGGATGTGGGAGGAAACCAGGAGCACCTGAAGGAAACCCACACGGTCAGAGGGAGAACGTGCAAACTCCACACAGACTGCACCCGAGGTCAGGATCGAACCCGTGTCTCTGGCGCCACTGAACCAGCCACACCATTGTGCTGCCATTGTGGTCAGGAGCATTGGAGATGTTTCAGTGGACCAAGGTTCTGGGAAGCTTGACGAGACCGAGTGCGTCACGCAATAGCCAATATGAGCACAATTCAAACATGATTTGCAGAAAATGGGAACAAGAAAAATGAACGGATTTATTTTGGGTTTACCATTTACTCAGAAACAATTGATTGATACGAATGGCTGAACGATCTACTGATGTTGTCAGTTGCTTCATATTGGAGTTCAATGGATGATTTGCAGCGTGTGTGGATGTGGTATGTAGGTTCATGAGAGGGAACATCTGTGATGAATGGAGCAGGAACATGTATGAACTGCACATCAATCAGCTGAACTGTTTCAAGATACTTACAATAAGATGTATTACATTGTAACTTCAACAACCTTTAAGCTATAATTGAATGCTAATGATCAACTACATATGCACTGCCGTGCCACAGTAAAATTTCTTCCAGAAAGTAATGGTCCCATCCTTTTGTCACCCACTCTAATAGTTCATGCAGGCCTGTTACAGCTCACTTTGGACTTTGTCTCAACCTCCAGAGAAGTAACATGGTATGCCAGTGTGGTATATCAACATCTGATAAAAACTGAAGAGCTACTGCTTCCCCACACCCTATAAAGGGGACTAAACAAGCTTTCCTATTTTAAGTTACAGTTGCTCCCTTACAGCGCCAGAGACCCGGGTTCGATCCTGACTATGGGTGCTGTCTGCATGGAGTTTGTACGTTCTCCCTGTGACTTGAGTGGGTTTTCTCCGGGATCCTCCCACACTCCAAAGATGTGCAGGTTTGTCAGCTAATTGGCTTGGTATATTTATAAATTGTCCCTAGTTTGTGTAGGATAGTGTTAATGTGCAGGGATTGCTGGTCGAAGCTGACTCAGTGAGCTGAAGGGCCTGTTTCTACGCTGTATTTCTAAACTAAACTAAACTAAACTAAAGGCAACATAAGGATCTAATGTAGGATGAACATCCCTAGCGCTGTTGTGTTACTTTGGGCTTTGATCATTATTTATTTGAATGGTGCAGTAAAGGATGTGGTTCTTGTCCTTCTGCCCCTCCCTCTCCCCTCCACCTCAGCTTTCCATTGTCCTCTCTGCAATGCTCTGACTTCAACAGATGGTCACTGAACTGTTATGGGACACTGAAATGCCTTGGCCTTAAGTATAGGGCCAAACATGCACTAGTGAAACTTCCAATGCATCATAAGTAACAAGTCCCAGCCAGCATGTGAATCCTGGTTTAATGCTCTCCTGAGGCATCGAGGAATGAACATTCAAGGCAGAGGCCAACAAACATCTAAACTTTCAGGGAATCTCACCAGTTTGGTGTAGGACACTGGCACTGAGTTAAAAGATTAGCCATGGTTTATTGAATGGCGGAGAAAGGAGGGAGACTTCCTTCTGCTTCTATTTCTCACATTTAGCTTCTTATCATATAATAAAAAGGAACTGCAGATGCTGATTTATACCAAAGATAGACACAAACTGCTGGAGTAACTCAACAGGTCATGCAGCATCTCTGGAGAAAATGGATAGGTGATGTTTTGGGCCGGGACCCTTCCTTAGACTGATTGTAGGGAGTGGCGAGGAAGGGAGGGGGGGGGGGGAGCCGGAAGGAAGAATGGACCAGGACAAGCTAGGGCCTGATTCTTGGTTAGAGATGGTGTGATCTTAAGACAGTGTGGAATTGGCTAGCTGGCTTTTAGTGGAGTAAAGGGGGCAATGGGGGGAGGTGAAGAGCGAGGGGAGGGGAGAGGAGAGGAGAGGGGGAGTGCTAAGTTTCTTATTTTGGAAGCGAGGGCGTGAAGCCTGGATTCCTACCATTGCAGCAGACTTGTTACCATATGTAATGATACAAATTACCCATTCCCTCCACAGATGCTGACTGACTCACTGAGTTTTCCCAACACTTTGTGTTTTGTTCACCCTTAACATTTTGTGACTGAAGTAATATCAAAATAAAGTTTAATTATTGGCCACATCATAAAATGGTAAATGTATACCACGAGTTGTTAAATTCTCACCAGTTATCAAAGCATCTTGGATCAGCTCTGATACACAGTGGGGAATCTCTGTTCGACACAAGGAACTGCAGATGCTGGTTTACAACAAAAAAAGAGATACAGTGCTGGAGCGACTCAGCAGGTCAGACAGCATCTCTGGAGAACATGGATGGGTGTGTAGGAGGGAACTGCAGATGCTGGTTTAAATCAGAGATAGACACAGCATCTCTGGAGAGAAGGAATGGGTGACGCTTTGGGTTTTACCTGGTTTTCAGACTGAAGCAGGTCTTGACCCGAAACATGACGTCTGCCTGTCCAACTGAGTTACTCCCGCATTTTGTGTCTACCTTCGAACATGGATAGGTGGCGTTTTGGGTCGGGACCCTTCCTCAGACTCAATTCCTAGTCTTCAGACTCTATTAGTTTTACAATATGCAACACAGGATAGCAATTGTCAAAGAACTGTCAGCAAGCATTAAAATAAAATTTTAAAAAGTAGACTCAATTTGAAGAAGTGTTAGATTTTGAAGGATAAATGTCATTAATAATGAATCAGAACAGGGGTCAAGGTGATTAAAATTTTAATGATAACATCCACTCTCATGGCAACTAACTCAACTTTTCTCAAATCGAAAGTTTTTTTAGGGAGGCGTCTTATTTCAAAATTCCACCTTAGTTTGTCTTCCTCGCTCTTACTCCCATGGCTTCAAAGAAGAAGGAAGCGACCAGCTATGGTTGTGAACTTTGTTTCTGATGGGGGCAGATTGAATGGCAGAATAGATTCTTCAGATTCATGATGGGCAGAATGGCCTAATTCTGCTCCTATAACTTATGAACATATGAATTTATGAAGCTGTTGTGGTCTGGATGTTAATGTGAGGTGGGTAAGATCTGGGATTATGGCTGGCATGGTGGAGCAGCGGTAGAGTTGCTGCCTTACAGCGTCAGACACCTAGGTTTGTTCCTGATTACGGGTGTTGTGTGTACAGAGTTTGTACGTTCTCCCTGTGACCTGCGTGGGTTTTCTCCAGGAGCTCCGGTTTCCTCCCACACTCCAAATAAGTACAGGTTTGTAGGTTAGTTGTCTCGATGAAATTGTAAATTGTCCCGAGTGTGCAGGATAGTGTAAGTATATGGGGATCGCTGGTCGGTGCGGACTCGGTGGGCCGAAGGGCCTGTATTTCTAAACTAAACGAAAATCTTTAGTTCAAAGAGTGGTATGATTTACAAATGGCGACATGTACAAAACCCACGATGAGGGGTGTTACAGCATGAGCAAGAATAAATGTCAAGGATTTCACACCAAAGATAGACACAAAGTGCTGGAGTAACTCAGTGGGTCAGGTAGCATTTCTGAAGAAAAAGGATGGGTAACATTTCAGGCTGGGACCCTTCTTCAGGCTGAATTCTTCCCTTTTTAATATTAAGTGGGATATTATCGTATTTAAAACTCAATTTTAAGTCTTACAATTTTATTTTAATACTTCCTGACAATCCTTCAGTTTGAATAAGAAGCCCCGATCCAAAACTTCACCCATCCATTTCTCCAGAGATGCTGCCTGACCCACTGAGTTGCTCCAGCACTTTGTGTCGATCTTTGGTATAAAAGAGCATCTGCAGTTCTTCATTTCTACATTGGGAATAAATAATTGGGAATAGAAAGAAAGAGAAAACTGCATCTTTTAAATAGATATTTGCTCAGCTTTAGTCAGAGGGTGGACCTCATTGAAAGTGAAGGGCCTGGATAGAGTGGATGTGGGGAGAATATTTTCGCGAGTGGGAGAGTCCAGGATTAGAGGCTGCAGCCTCATAATAAAGGAGATGAGGAGGGATTTCTTTAGTCAGAGGGTGGCGGAGTTAATTGCCACAGACGGCTGTGGAGGCCAAGTGAATTGATATTTTTACGGTGGAGATTGACAAATTCTTGATTAGTACAGATGTCAGGGGTTGTGGGGTGAAGGTAGGATAATAAGGTTGAGAGGGAAAGATAGATCAGTCATGATTGAGTGACGGACTAGACTTGATGGGCCAAAAGGCATAATTCTGCTCCTATAACTTATGAACGGATGAACTTGTGAAGCCGTTGTGGTCTGGATGTATACGTGAGCATGTTATGGGCGGCACAGTGGTGCAGCAGTAGAGTTGCTGCCTTATAGCGCCAGAGACCTATGTTCAACCCTGACTCTGGGTGCTGTCTGGACGGGGTTTTTCCATGTTCCCCGGGTGCTCCGGTTTCCTCCCACACTCCAAAGCCGTACAGGTTTGCTGGTTAATTGGCTTGGTATAAATGTAAATTGTCCCTAGTGTGTGTAGGATAGTGTAAGTGTGTGGGGATCGCTGGTCGGCGAGGACTCGGTAGACGGAAGGACCTGTTTCCGCATTGTATTTCTGAACTGCACTAAATCTGGGCCTCAGAGAGCCCGTACCAAATTACAGAAGATATCCTTGCAATCGCTCAACGTGGCATCGGGCAGGAGAATCGGTCATTTGCTGCAAGTCTACCACCTCTACCCTCAGGACATTTGCTTTGCATGGATCAATCTCCAACCAACCAACTATTGGGATGCTGCCAGATATCGATGCCTGCGAAAGACCAGAAGCAGTCTGTGGCTCAGTGATCAGAAACTTCAGAGTACAGATTTCAGAAACAAACCTGAAGGCTATTTAAAATAAAATCAACAGAAGTGCCACGGACTACCTCCAGTAAGCAGATAGTTCTTTGGTAACTTTTACTGAATCAAAGTTTTGTTCACACTGTAAATCCCTCCCGAACCTTTCATTTGATAAAAAGACATCTACGTGTTCTTTCTGTTAATCAAGCACAAATTAAACGATTAGATAAAAAACTGGACACAAAATATGAAAACAACTACATTTTTTTTATACGCTGCTTGTCGTTGTGATATCTGTTTTAGTCCATTCCGTTTAGATGTTTGTTTCCCCCTCCCTCCCTCCCTCCCTCCCCCGTTCTCAGTTTCTCTGGAGGCAGTGTTCACCTCCAGCTCTGTCTATTAGTTCTCGCTCGACAGCAAAGACGGAAGCACACACAGCACTGAGGTAACAGATAAGGGAGACACAGCTGCCAAGGCATGACAGCAACTTCCCATGCTGTGTAAAATGGTCAATTGCACCCTTGAATGAGCGGATTGTGAGCAGCGTATCTGAAATCAATATCCACAGATGCCTCTTGTCGGAGTCAATACCAACACCAAACTCTTATTGCCATGCTGGAGGTTCCACCAAGGTTTAATTGCATTATTGCAATCCCTGGTTCCATTTCTTCCGATGGGTCAGCAATGAATTTCCCCACTTGTTTACTCTTTGCATTTTTCAAGTTTCCCTGCTTCAAGTTTCAGAAACACTACCTGCAGCCTTGTGATGTTATTTTTTTGTTTTTTTTGTTTATCCATGCATTGCATATCGCATTGTCCATGCTCTGTGGTTTGTCGCCATTTTCCAACCACACACCGCCAATGTCCGACAGGCGCTGTCTCTGAAACCAAGCTCCTCCTCAGCCGTTCTCCTCGTCCGGTGCCAGGGCGCGCCGATACTGCTCCCGGCACACAGGCCTCGCACGCACGCACGCCTCCCTAGGGGAACACTGGAGACAGCCCAGTGTTGCAGCCCAGACTGTCCTTGCCTGGCAGCCGTCGGTCGTTGAATGTGTGCATGTTGATTACTGCCTCGGTCTTTACCATGACCGGTGCCTGAGGTTTGTGTTTCACCCTCCGCTGGCACGTCATAGACAGCTGGAGCTCCTGTACCATGGTGCTGCACAAGGATCTCTGCAAAGATAACAGTCACATCGTTGGTGATACCAGTTTTATCGCATCTTGTAATATCTTTCCCGGCAGAATAAAGCGGAGCCATTTTGAGCAAATGGATCTCAGTGCACAGCTCATTTACGACAGTTGCATGCTTTAGCCAAAGAGTCCGCGCTGACCAGCAATCATCCCTAAACACTATCGGTATCCCACATACTTAACCTACAAACTGCAATCGACCTACAAACAGGTCAGTACATGTTTGGAGTGTGGGAGGAAACCGGAGCACCCGGAGAAAACCCACGCGGTCACACGGAGAATGTACAAACTCCGTACAAACAGCACCAGTGGCCAGGATTGAACCTGGGTCTCTGGCGCAGTAAGGCAGCAACTCCACCGCTGCGCCACCGTGCCACCCTGTGTTTACTGATTGTAAAAATGTTCCCCTCTTTCTAAATATCAATTGTGTTGCAATAAAGGCTAATAAACCATGCCTTCCAAACCACTTGCTTCACATCCCTGCTAATATTTCACGATTCACCGGAACAAATACCTGCTGTACTTTGCTCATCCGGAATTCTTCTCCATTTGGACAGTGCACAAAGAAATTACTGGTTAAAATCTATGGGACACACAGTGCGAAACGCAATATTTAAATGGTCACATAGAAGACAGTTGGACAGGTACATGGAAAGATAGGAAGGATTTAAAGGTAAATGGGATGAGCTTAGATGGGACATCGTGGTTGGCATGGATCAGTTGGGCTGAAGGACTGTGTCCCCGCATCTTCTGGAGTAACTGAGGTAAATTGATATGGTCACAAAGTGCTCCTGCAAACTGCACACAGACAGCACTCATTTTACTCTTCGCACATTTCCAGCAAGCCCTCTTCGATTCTACCAGCCTACCACGCACAGGGCAGATTACCGAAGCTAACTATCTTAACAACCCTTACAGCGTCTTTTCTAATAGAAACATAGAAAAGTAGGCCATTTGGCCCTTGGAGCCTGCACCGTCATTCAATACGATCATGGCTGATCATCCAACTCAGTATCCCGTACCTGCCTTCTCTCCATACCCCCTGATCCCTTTAGCCACAAGGGTTACATCTAACTCCCTCTTAAATATAGCCAATGAACTGGCCTCAACTAACTACTGTGGCAGAGAATTCCACAGATTCAGCACTCTGTGTGTGAAATATGTTTTCTCACCTCGGTCCTAAAAGACTTCCCCCTTATCCTTAAACTGTGACCCCGTGTTCTGGACTTCCACAACATCGAGAACAATCTTCCTGCGTCTAGCCTGTCCAACCCCTTAAGAATTTTGTACGTTTCTATAAGATCCCCCCCTCAATCTTCGAAATTCTAGCGAGTACATGCCGAGCCTGAGGTGAGAAAAATCTTTTTTACCCAGAGAGTTGTGAATTTATGGAATTCCCCGCCACAGAGGGCAGTGGAGGCCAAATCACTGGATGGATTTAAGAGAGAGTTGGATAGAGCTCTATGGGCTAGTGGAGTCAAGGCAGGCACGGGTTATTGATAGCGGATGATCAGCCATGCTCACAATGAATGGCGGTCCTGGCTCGAAGGGCCGAATGGCCTCCTCCTGCACCTATTTTCTATGTTTCTATGAGTCTATCCAGTCTTTCTTCATATGAAAGTCCTGCCATTCTAGGAATGAGTCTGGTGAACCTTCTCTGTACTCCCTCTATGGAAAGAATGTCTTCCCTCAGATTAGGAGACCAAAACTGTACACAATACTCCAGGTGTGGTCTCACCAAGGCCCTGTACAACTGCAACAGAACCTCCCTGCTCCTGTACTCAAATCCTTTCACTATGATTGTTAACATACCATTCGCTTTCTTCACTGCCTGCTGCACCTGCATGCCTACTTTCAATGACTGGTGTACCAGGACACCCAGGTCTCATTGTATCTCTCCTTTTCCTAATCGGCCACCATTCAGATAATAGTCTACTTTCCTGTTCTTGCCACCAAAGAGCATAACCTCACATTTATCCACATTATACTGCATCTGCCATGCATTTGCCCACTCACCCAACCTGTCCAAGTCACCTTGCAGCCTCCAAACATATTTCTCCAAACATCATTCAAGTATCATTATCTATCTGAATGCTGACGTGCTGGTTACAAATGTTTCATAACAAATCAGCAGCTTATAGGATTTCTTTTCAAGGATAGATCCGAGTTTCCTTTATGTTCTGGCATTTCATCCAAAGTATAGGATAGACTAAATGTGGAGGAAGGAACTGGCTCAAAGGGCCGAATGGGCTACTCCTGCTGTTTCGAAGGGCCGAATGGCCTACTCCTGCACCTATTGTATATTTTCTATTGTCTAATTGCAGATGCTGGTTTAAACAGAACATAGACACAAAAAGCTGGAGTAACTCAGCGGGATAGGCAGCATCTCTGGAGAGAAGGAATGGGTGATGTTTCAGGTCGAGGTCCTTCTTCAGGCTTAATGGGTTGACGATTTAGAGCTGTAAGACATTGCACTTATATGTGAGCATGCCCTCATCCTAGTCTTAACAATTTTGATACTTTTCACAATACAATGATTAGGAATGGAGCCCTCAACCAATTTGTCGTTTTCATTTGAAGGCACCAATGTTTTGTGGAGCAGCTCTCCCAACACTAACGCAAATAAAAACATCAACTTAGACTGAAATAGCAATCCGCATTGATGCAGAGAGGCAATAGTGCTAAAATAGTGACATCAATGCAGAAAACGCTCAGACAACCCCTGCAATGTGTTAAGGGTGTCAAGGGTTATGGGGAGAAGGCAGGAGAATGGGGTTAGGAGGGAGAGATAGATCAGCCATGATTGAATTGTAGAGTGGACATGATGGGCCGAATGGCCTAATTCTGCTCCTATCATTTATGACCTGATGGCCTATGTAGGAAGAGAAGCAGAGCTAATGTTTCTTGCTCCACTCTGACTGCCTGACCTGCTAAGAGCTTTCAGGGTTGTGTGTCTCTACTTCAGATTTCCAGTTTCCGCACCCTTTCCAAAATGTGCAATTGAAAGAATCAGCTTGGAAACAAGCCCTTCTGCCCCCCCGAGTCAAGACCACCAATCATTCTTCACACTAGTTCTGTTATCCAATTTTCTCATCCATTCCCTGCACATTACGAACAATTTGCAGAAGCCAATTGACCTTCAAACTGCCAGGTCTTTTGGATATGGGAGGAAACCAGGGCACCCGGAGGAAACCCACACAGTCACGGGGAGGAGGTACAAACTTCACACAGACAGCACTCGAGGTCACGATCAAACATGGCTGACTGGTGTTTTGAGGCAGCGTCTCTACCAGCCGTGCCATCGTGTCACCCAACATCAACGTAGATTGAATATGGCGCTTGTGTGTGGGATGGAACTGCGGATGCTGGTTTAAACCGAAGATAGACACAAAATGCTGGACTAACTCAGCGAGGCAGGCAGCATCTCTGGAAAAAAGGAATAGGTGACGTCTCGATCTGAACCATCACCAATTGCTTTTCTCTGGAGATGCTGCCTGACCCATTGAGTTACTCCAGCATCTTGTGTCTATCTTTGAATGGGGTGCGCTTCTGCTATTGATTTATAGCTAATGCCCACCTTAATTCATTATTCAAACAGACTGAAGTCTCAAGTGGAAACCTCATTGGGGATCACTGCCGCACAGAAGCACGCTTATGCATTTTGTGTCTGTTTGGCCAGATCTCAGCTACATCCACACCACACACCACAAAACTTAACTACAGCTGAGAATTCCAGATACCAGCCTGCGGAGCTAATAAATCAGTTATGTTGCCAAGGGAAGGCTGAAGATAAGGCACAAAGAAAACATAACTTCAAAACTTTCCTGTTTCCAGGGAAACCCATTTAGGTTAGTTTAGAGATACAGCATGGAAACAGGCTCTTCGGCCCACCGAGTCCGTGCCGACCAGCGATCCCCGCACATTAACACTATCCTACATGCACTAGGGACAATGTACATTTATACCACACAGATTAACCTCCTAACCCGTACGCCTTTGGAGTGTGGGAGGAAACCCGAGCGCCCGGGGAAAACCCACGCGGGTCACGGGGACCACGTGCAAACTCAGTACAGACAGCACCCGTAGTCGGGATCGAACCTGGGCCTCTGGCGCTGTGAGGCGACAACTCTACCACTGCGCATGTAAACCCATTACGGAGAATAAAAATCCATCCATCACCCATTGTGGTAAATAGGCGAGGCCTGTTAATTTTGACTTTTCTTTACCTGTTCACGTTCCGCGGTTTTGCGGAGTTTGTAAATGAACTCCCCAATCGCCACGAACACGGACAGCACCAGGCCCGCTGCCAGCACAATGAAGATGCCTCCGATGTTTTGAATCCCCAGGGCACTGGCCTCCTTGTTCTCTTCCTCAGGGCACCCATTGCCTCGCCACCACTTCTCCTTTATCATGTGCAGCTTGCCATCCTCCTGAAGCTGCAGCACTGCGATTGTTATCTTCTCTTTATACGGCGAACCTGCAGTCGGAAGGAAGAGAAAAGCACATGGATAATGGCAAGAGAATCTAAAAACAGTGTTCAAGCACACTTGACCAATGAAGAGACACCCTTGTGGGTTAGTCTTCAATTATGTAAATATATAGTGCTTATACCATTCACATTGATACCTCCAATAGTGAATATGTCACATTATGCTGTCACATATTTGTTTTAGAGATACAGCGTGGAAACAGGCCCTTCGGCCCACCGAGTCCACACCAACCAGCGATCCCCGCACATTAACACTATCCTACACACACTAGGGACAATTCACATTTTTAAATTCCAAGCCAATTAACCTACAAAGTTGGAGTGTGGGAGGAAACTGGAGCAAACCCATACAGTCACAGGGAGAATGGACAAACTCTGTACAGGCAGAATGTGTAGTCAGTATCGGGTCCTGTAAGGCAGCAACTCTACCGCTGCACCACCATGCCACCCTAATGCTAATATGTTAAATGTTAAGCTTTTCCCATTGAGGGTAGGAAAGATTCAAACAAGAGGGCATGACATGAGAATTAAGGGACAGAAGTTTAGGGGTAACATGAGGGGGAACTTCTTTACTCAGAGAGTGGTGGCTGCGTGGAATGATCTTCCTGCAGAAGGGGTGGAGGCAGGATCGATTTTAACATTTAAACGTAAAGTGGATAGGTATATGGACGGGAAGGGAATGGAGGGGTATGGTCTGAGTGCAGGTAGATGGGACTAGGGGAAAATAAATGGTCGGCACGGACTGGAAGGGCCGAGAAGGCCTGTTTATGTGCTGTAATTGTTATATGGTTATATGGTTATGTTAACACAGTGAAATTATTTGCCTTACAAACAGTCCACTGGTGTAAAACCATTACCAAGGGTACTCAGGATAATCTATTGAGCCACATGCAGAGGTGCCCTGTTTTGTTGCCAATTTTCAAAGTCCATGCTGTGGTTCTTAGGAGCGGTGCCTGTACCAGACAAGTCCCAGGGTGAAGAAAGACAAAAAGCTGCAGTAACTCAGCGGGTCAGGCAGCATCTCTGTAGAAAAGGAATACGTGACGTTTCGGGTCGAGACCCTTCTTCAGACTGACAGTCAGGGGAAAGGGAAATGAGAGGTGTAGACGGTGAAATAGAGAGCTATAGAGCAAATATATGAAAGATATGCAAAAAAAAAGAAACGATCATAAAGGAAAGGTGAAGCCCACAATGGTCCATTGTTGGCTGTGGGCTAGGAGATAACAAGTTATACGGACAATTAAACTCAACAGGACGACAGTGAAACTAGTACGTTGTCTAGGGTGTTGGATCAACGGAGGGAGATAGAAGCAAGGGTTATTTGTTAGAGAAATCAATATTAATACCGCTGGGCCGTAGGCTGCCCAATATGAGATGTTGATCCTCCAATTTGAGTTTGGCCTCACTCTGACAATGGAGGAGGCCCAGGACAGAAAGGTCAGTGTGGGACTGGGAGGGGGAGTTAAAGTATTTGGAAACCGGGAGATCAGGTAGGCCCAGGCTGTTGCGGGTCTCCAGTGCCTCCACATCCCTCTCTTCGCCTGTCCTTTGCTCCCTTGTTTGCCCCCCAGTGTTGGCTTGTACCAGCTCTCCATCCCTTTCAGTTATATACATTAAATAAATGATGATTTGATGGGACTTCTGGCTGACAGCCCAGATTGAAGTGGTTGCATATAAAGTTTGTCAGTTTGTCGACAGCTAATCACTTGGGAGTCATTTAAGTTGGCTTTACATGAGCTGTTATTATACCACTGAGAGAAGTGGGGGAGATGAGGTGAAATTTCTTTAGTCAGAGGGTGGAGAATCTGTGGAATTCATGGCCACAGACGGCTGTGGAGGCCGTCAATGGATTTTTAAGGTGAAAATTGACAGAATGGTATCAGAAGTTAAGGGAAGACGGCAGGAGAACGGGATAGATCAGCCATGATTGAACATTAGTTTGGAGATATACAGTGCGGAAACAGGCCCTTCAGCCCAGCTAGTCCACGCCGACCAGCGATCCCCGCACACTAATACTACACTTGATGGGCTGAATGACCTAATTCTACTCCAATACAGTAACATATGAAGTTATGTTCTTGTGCCAAGTTCCTGAATCAAGTTTGGACAATCACTTTACACCAACAGCTCAAAGAAACTCTAAAAACGGAGGTACATTGATTCATAACAATCTGCTTGGCAAACCTGTTAAATTGTGTGAACTCAAATTGTATCTGTCATGAAACATTATTTACTTGAACTTTAATTAAAAAAGCTTTCAATAAATAAAAACAAATAGCATGAAATGGATTTTAAAATCAGCTGGATGACAGATACAATCTGCTTAACTTTGCACTAAAAGCTGCTGAAATAATAATCTATTGTGAAGAGCTGATTGCTCCATACCAAGAGGAGTTCCGATACCGTAGCCTTTCGAGTCAATGTGCCCTCCAATCTGGGTCAGGTTGCAGTTCCTCTGCGTGACATATTCGATGGTGGTGGATTCCATTAGAAAAGCATAGTTGGCGGCGAGGACTCGCTGGATTCCCTCCTCGTTGGACTTAACGAGGGCCGTTTGCTGCCGACTGCTCATGAAAGCCCACATCTTATCGAAAGTGGAAATCTTAGATCTCTGTTGCAAAGAGAACAAAATTAGTTTAGTTTAGTTTAGGGATTTGGTTTAGCGATACAGCACGTAAACAGGCCCTTCAGCCCACCAAGACTGGGCCGACCAGCGATCCCCGCACACTTAGCACTATCCTACACACACTAGGGAAAATTTACAATTTTACCAAGTTAATTAGCCTACAGGCCTGTACGTCTTTGGAGTGTGGGAGGAAACTGGAGTTCCTGGAGAAAACCCACGTGGGTCACGGGGAGAACGCACAAACTCCTTACAGATAGCAGCCGGAGTCAAGATTGAACCAGGGTCTGTGCCACTGTGCCACTTCAATTTTGTTAGAGTTTTAAGGGCCTGTTCCACTTTCACGACCTAATTCACGACCTAATCCACTTTCACAACCTTTTTTACTCATGGACATTTTTCATCAGGCTAGAAAAACGCCCCGACCTTCTTGATGCCACGAGTACGTACAACTAGCATCACGACCTACCTACGCCTTCCTACGACCTCGTGATGACCATGATGCGAGTACGAGTCAAGGGCAAACTCGGCAGAGGTCGTGTATTAGGTCGTGAAAGTGGGATAGGCCGTTTATACTGAATTATTTAATCTTGTAGTTCTGCAGGATGTACAGGCGTGGGTTCAGCTCTGGACATCAGAATGGTGCAACATAAATGTGCCACAGGATTCAGGATTAGATGCTGTGCTCCACTTACTAAAGCACAGCACAAAGTGCTGGAGGAACCTCGCTGGTCAGGCAGCTTCTGTGGAGGCAATGGAGGGGATGAGGCCCATTCCTTCCGCAGATGCTGACTGAACTACTGACATATTCTTGCATTTTTGTGTTTCGCTCAAGATTCCGGCAACTGCAGTGCCTTGTGTCTCCATTTACTGAAAGCCGGCCCTATCATTCCCCAGACTCTGGACGTCATTCCGATCTGATGCACCTTGTAGAACTGCTGCCTCACAATGCTTGAGACCCGGGTTCCACCTGTGCTGTGTGTGTGGAGTTTGCACACTCGCCCTGTTGGTTTGCTCCGGGTGCTCCGGTTTCCTCCCACATCCCAAAGACAGGCAGGTTTGTAAATAATCGGCCTCGGTAACTTGCCAATAATGTGTAGGGAGTAAAAGTGAAAGTGGGGTAACTAGTGTTAATGGGTGATCAGAGGTCTGTGTAGACTCGGTGAGACGAATGGCCTGTTTCCATATTTAAATCAATCTAACCATCAAAGTATGTCGATGTGTAGAAAGGAACTGCCAACGCTGGTTTATACCAAAGGTAGCACAAATTGCTCGAGTAACTCAGTGAGTCAGGCAGCATCTCTGGAGAACAAGGATGGGTGACACTTCAGGTCAAGACTGGAGTCTGAAGAAGGGCCCCGACCTTTCTCACTTTATTGGTGTTATTTTCGTCCATTTTATTGCTTTCTTGTCTGCTTCTTTGCACTCGCTGTGTTATTATCAAGTCTCAAGAATTTCAGAATACCAGAAATGGAAGAGCAGCGTGCCCTGAGGTGGTGCGGGGGGGGGTGGGGGGGGGGGGGGGGGGGGTTAAAGATAGAGAGAGATTTGAAATTAAAAAGGAACATTTTTACATTGGGATGTTTTCAGATAATAATCAGGTGTTGGACGAATGGGACAGTGCAAACTAAATGAGGCAAGCAGAGATTTGGGGATAAGTGTCTTAATATGTATCCTGAAGTTTGTACGTTATCTCTGTGACAGTGTGGGTTTTCTCCGGGAGCTTCGGTTTCCTCCCACACTCCAAAGACGTACAGGTTTGTAGGTTAATTGGCTTCTGTAAATTGTAAATTGTCCCTAGTGTGTTGGATAGTGTATGGGTGATTTCTATTTGGCCGAAGGGCCTGTTTCCACATTGCATCTATGAAGTCTAAACCTATGGGTCAGATAACATTAGACTGATTGATTGATAGTTACAGCATGGAAACAGGCCCTTCGGCCCACCATACCCCATGCTGACCACCAATCAGCCATTCACACTAGTTCTATGTTATCCCATTTACGTATCCAGTCAGCTAACCAAGAAAGCCGCGCCACTTTGGAGTGTGGGAGGAAACCGGAGCGCCTGGAGGAAACCCACGTGGTCCCAGGGAGATTGTGCAAACTCCACACGGCCCAGCACCCGTGGTCAGGATTGCGCCCGGAGATGAAATTTGAAAGCTCCTATCAGGGTCAAAAGCACCACCGAGACAGTAAGTGATCTGCCTCCACTTCGTAGAACTTCAATCAGTTACCATACAGAAGGAAAGAATCTCATCCGCACATCACACATATAAAATGCATTGCTTGTTACTCAATCACCGATCCTGGTAAATAATAACTCTTTGGCCACTTGGCTGCATGGCTTTCTCCGTAGGTTTTATAATGAGCCTGCGTAGTAGGAATGTATCACATTAGGCGCAGCACAGAAGGACCCCTTGCTCAATTCCCATCCGTAACATGGCAAAAAGCAGCAACCAACAACACGTATCTGCCAATGCTTCCGCATCCCCCAAGGCCAGCAAGCAAATGGATTTACAGATTTTTAAAAAATAGCTAACAACCTGAGAATTTTTATGAAGACAAATCATAGATATTCACTGGAGAATCTGTGGAGAACCACAAAACTCATTTCAGAATCTTTAACCTCCCAGTGATCTGGTGACCTCTATTAGTCAGATCAGAGAACAAAGCCCGCTACAATAGTGTAGAAGCCCGAGTCATTAACTATTGCCATAACAGGGGGACAAGGGGCAAGATTGATTGAATGATGCACACAAAATTCTGGCGTAACTCAGCGGGAGAGGCAGCATCTCTGGAGAGAAGGAATGGGTGACGTTTCGGGTCGAGAACCTTCTTTCCAACCGAAAAGTCACCCATTCCTTCTCTCCAGAGAGGCTGCCTGTCCCGCTAAGTTACGCCAGCATTTTGTGTTGAAGATAGACACAAAAATCTCAATAACCTGACTGTGGCAGCTTTGACAGTCCGGAGTCGCCTTCCAGAGGGAAGTGATTCAAAGAGCTTGTGGCCAGGGTGAGAGGGGTCAGAGATGATCTTGCCCGCTCGCTTCCTGGTCCTTGCAGTGTACAGTTCATCAATGGAGGGAAGGTTGCAGCCAATAATCTTCTCGGCTCATCGGACGATTCACTGCAGCCTCCAGGTGTCATGCTTGGTGACTGAGCCAAACCAGACCGTGATGGAGAAGTTGAGGACATATTCTACGATGGCCGTATAGAATTGGACCATCATTGCCTGTGGCAGATTATGCTTCCTCAGCTGCCGCAGGAAGTACATCCTCTGTTGTGCCTTTTTGACTGTGGAGTCGATGGTAATCTCCCACTTAAGATCCTTGGAGATGATGGTTCCCAGGAACTTAAAAGACTCCACAGATGTGAACTCAGTGGGCCAGGCTGCATCTTGGGAGGGCATGGATAGGCAATATTTTGAAGGGTCCCACCTCAAAACTCCACCTATCCATTTCATCCAGAGTTACCCCAGCACTGTGATCTAAGGAATGATAGATGTTGACAGGATACTTTTTTTGTTAGTTCTAAGATTAGGCGGGTTTAGCTGAAAGATACAGCATGGAAACAGGCCCACAGAGACCATGCTGACCATCCACCCACTCTAGTCCTATGTTTCTATGTGTTGTGGCTGTTGCCAGACCAATTTCCCTCTGCGAATGAATTAAGTTTTATCGCAATGAATCGTGTAATGCAACTAGCCACAGTTTCTATCCCAGGATTGGGAAATCTGAAACTAAAGGGCAAAGGATTAAGATGAGAGGAGAAAAATTTAACGGGGATCTGATGGGCTGCTTAATAATCTGTTCCTGTGACCGTAATCATCTTTTACGGCTTTCAATTGTGAAAACCGTGACCATCAGTTTCATGAATAGCTTCTTCCAGGCTCTTGAACACTACACAGCACTAACATCAGCTAACAACTATGAACTGTTCTGGGTTGCACTCAGTACTTCACACTGATGATGGGGCGTACATGGAATAAGCTGCCAGAGGAAATGGTAGAGGCAGGGAACAAATACAACATTTAAAAAGGCACTTAGTGGAATAGTTGTACCCGAGTGTGTTGATGTTGATCGTCCTTCATAGTCGAAGAAGACCATGACTTCAGTGTTTTTGTTTGTGGGTCTGGAGGTGAATGCTGAGACCAATCTGGGCCCAGAAGGCTCGCCCACATATGGGACACAATTGGGTGGGTGCTGCTGTAGATGTCAAAGTGGCTCGAGCCTTGCGCATGCGCGTTTCCTCTGAGCTTCTGCGGCGCGCTTCTTCTCAGCTGCATGCGCTCCTGTGGTGATCTTGCGTCGTGCAGTTGGGCGGTCCGGGGCCTGAAGTCATCACTTGCGCTTGACTTGGATTAAAGTGAGGGAGAATTGCACAAATCGTCAGCCTCACTCTCTCCTCCCGGCCTATCTGGAGCCAGTGGCAAGACTTAGTCAAGATGGCTGGCTATAGGTCGGGATACAGTGGATGGCCACCAGTGTTGCGTGTGGACATTGTGCTCTAATTACGCACCTCAACGCTTCGCTGGGTTCACCTTCCTACACCAAATGGTGGTCTTCTCCGCGTATTCCGACGGATCCAGTCTTCACCTTTTCTGAATACGGTAATAGCCACAAGGCCGTGGAGGTTTGCATTTGGTGTTTTCCTTCACCCCTCCATGGTGCTATATGGAGTACCCCTGTGTGTGACTTTGTTTAACGTGGGGAGACTGGTACACAGACAGCCAACCCAACGGTCCTTGACAGATCTGGGTTGGCATCCAGTGGCATGGAGACCAAGCCGACCGGAGACCCTTTTCTGCTGCAGCCTTCATCCGCTTTCCCAGACGTTGTGACGCTCCACTAAGGTCAGCCATTGTCCTCCACCTGTTCCATCGTTGAGGTCTTGGTTTGATTGCTCGACCTTACCGCCATGGGTGGCCCTACCAGGAGCATGGCTCCAGACGGCATCGCTCTCAGGTCCACACAAGCTTCTCCACCACGACAAGGTGACAATCCACCGAGTGTACGTGCTGTAGAAAGGAAAGGTTTGGAGGGAGTGTAGGCAGGTTGGGCAATTTGGTTTGCATGGACAAGTTGGGCCAAAGGGCCTGTTTCCCTCCTCTATAGCTTTACGATTCCATGACTGTAACTAAGGACTAATTGGTCCATGATTTCAGTCATCTGCCGTATTTTGCTTTTGAACGCTTCCATTTATCCCCACTTTGAAGAATAATTGGATTGAAGAGTACTCCCTCTGCCCATCTCCCCATTTGTCAAATGAAAGTTGAGAAACTCAGCAGCAAATGCATAGTAAATGAGCAATACAAGCTCCAACATGTAATCAGATGGCATAATCATTCTGCCTGCATTTGATATTGCATCATCATGCTTTTGTTTAATCCTACTGCGATTGAAGGATGAGAATATTTCAACCAGACTTTCTTTTTTTCCAGGAGAGTTGATGTCTTTTAAACAACGGGATCATGTTGGACTAATAGTCAATCTGCGGTGACGTGTACTGGAGGGCTGAACAGCTATTGATTATTCATGAGCACCAAATCACAGTGGAATCACAGACATCTTGAAGCAGAATAAATTGGTCAGATGATATCCCACTGAGTATACTATTTATGCCTTTCACGATTAAAGGATACGGACAAACAATAATGTATTTTTCATGTCAATCCATCATTCCCACAGGAACTATTTAATTGCAAAATGACTTGTACGATGAGTCTGCTCCAATAACTGACATGATTTTTATTGCTCAGTGGCTGTGTTGGAAAGTAAGGTAGCCAGGCACAGTAACATTTTAATAAATCAGCATTTTCATTTGTTTAATCCTCTGAGACAAAAATAAACATAATCTGTTTTGATCTGTATCATTTAACCTTATATATTATAGGATTGATGTTGTTAAGTGGGAAAGGGTGCAGGGAAGATATACAAGGATGTTGCTAGGACTAGAGGATATGAGCTGTATGGGAGATGATGAGCAGGCTGGGACTCTATTCCCTGGAGCACAGGAGGATGAGGGGTGATCTTATAGAGGTGTGTAAAATCATGAAGGGAATAGATCGGAAATCGGCACAGAGTCTCTTGCCCAGAGTAGGGGAATTGAGAACCAGAGGACATAGATTTAACGTAAAGGGGTAAAGATTATATAGGAATCTGAGGGGCAACTTTTTCACACAAAAGGTGGTGGATGTATGAAAATACCAGAGGAGGCAGTTGAGGCAGGGACTATTGCAAAGTTTAAGAAGCAATTAGACAGATACATTGATAGGGCAGGTTTAGAGGGATATGGGCCAAATGCAGGCAAGTGGGATTACTGTAGATGGGACATGTTGGTCGGTGTGGGCACAAGTTCACAAGTTATATTAGTAGAATTAGGCCATTCGGCCCATCCAGTCTATTCCGCCACTCAATCATGGCTGATCTCTGCCTCTTAATCCCATTTTGCTTGCCTTCTTCCCAAAACCCTTGACACCCGTTCTAATCAAGAACTTGTCTATCTCTGCCTTAAAAATATCCACTGTCAATGTCCACAGCCCTCTGTGGCAAAGAGTTCCACAGATTAACTACCCTCTGACCAAAGAAGTTCCTCCTCACCTTTTTAAAAGAGCACTCTCTAATTCTGAACTATAACCTCTGGTCCCAGACTCTCCCACCAGTGGAAACATCCTTAACATAATCAGAGTGGACATAATCTATGCCTGTAAATCTATGCGAGTAGAGGCCCGGTGCTGTCAAACGCTCATCGTGCTAACCCACTAATTCTTGTATCAATCCTCTCTGGAGAGGACTCTCTCCAGAGCCAGCACATCCTTCCTTAGATATGGGGCCTAAATTTGCTCACAGTACTCCAATTGTGGCCTGACCAACGCCTTATAGAGCCTCAGCATTACATCTCTGTTTTGTATTCCAATCCTCTTGATATAAATGCTAGCATTGAATTTGCCTTCCTTATACAGATTCAACTTGCAAATTAACTTTTTCAGAGTCCTGCACCAGTACTCCCAAGTCCCTTTGCAGCTCCGATTTCTGGATTCTCTCCATTTAGAAAATAATCTACATCTTTATCCTTATTACCAAAGTACATGACTCTGCACTTTGCTGCACTGAATTTCATCTGCCACTTCTCTGCCCATTGTCTGAATCTGTCCTACTGCAGACTCTCTTCTTCCTCTACACGGCCTGCCCCTCCACCTATCGTAGCAGCATCTGCAAACTTGTCCACAAAGCCTTCAACCCCCTTATCCAAATCATTAATATACAACGTGAAGAGAAGGGGCCCCAGCACCGATCCTTGTGGAACTCCACTAGTCACTGGCAGCCAACCTGAAAAAGCACCTTTGATTGCAACATGTTTAAGAAGGAACTGCAGATGCTGGAAAATGGAAGGTAGACAAAAATGCCGGAGAAACTCAGCGGGTGATGGAGCATCTATGGAGTGAAGGAAGTTTCCGCTGAGTTTCTCCAGCACTTTTGTCTACTTTTATTGCAACTCTATGCCTTCTGCCATCCAGCCAACTTGCTATACATACTAATATCTTCCCTTCAATACCATGGGCTTTCATCCTCCCAAGCAGCCTGACGTGTGGCACCTTATTGATGGCCTGAAAAGCAACATCTACAGCCCCCCACCCCACTGTCTGCCTGCTATTAACTTCCTCAAAGAACTCCAGCATATTCGTCAGGCAAGATCTTCCCTTCACAAAACCATGCTCACTTCAGCCTATTTTATCTTGAACATCTAAGTACTGTGTAATCTCATCCTTTATAATTGACCAATTAAAATTTACCAACCACCGAAGTCAGGCTAACCGGCCTATAGTTTCCGCTCTTCTGCTTTGCTCCCTTCTTGTACAGCGGGGTGATATTCACAATTTTCCAATCTTCAGGAACCACTCCTGACAAGTTGGGTCGAAGGGGCAGTTTCCACACTGTGTGACTGTGACTATCTATGACTCTAATATTATGGAGATAAACAAGAAATGATCTGAAATGCGCAAGCTGGAATAAATGCAGAAGCAAGTTCAATAGCAATTTCCCAAAGGAAATTGGAAAAGGAAAAAAAAATGTGTGTCTTCTGGGAAAGAATGACAGGACAGCATGGACTAGTCTTTTATGATGTAGTTGATTCAAGGCTAAAAATGATGACCGTCCGGTGCAAGGATAGTTTCTTCCCAATGACTATCTCGCTCTTGAACGCTACACAACACTAACCTCAACTAAAAACTATGGACTGTCTTTAGTTGCACTAAATATGTTTTTTTTACACTAGTCTAAAGACGGGGTCCTGTCCCAAAACGTCACCTATTCCTATTCTCCAGAGACACTGCCTGTCCCGCTGAGTCACTGCAGCATTTAGTGTCTATCTTCAGTGTAAACCAGCATCTGCAGTTCCTTCCTGCACATTTCTTCCCCTGGTCCAGGAACGTTTAGTGTTGGGATTATTAATTTATTAAATTAACATTTATTATGCATTATCTATGTGTATTGTGTTTACGATCTGGCAAGAATTTCATTGTTCTGTTATATGATAATTAAACACGCTTGACTCTAAATGTGAAAGTGTTTTTGCAATTGGATGTTAAACATCCACAATGTCTCTTTCTGCTGGTGTCTCTCTTAACTTCTTCCTTCCGACAGAATCACGATCGAGGATAATAACCTTTCAGTAAATTTATGCATGGAATAAAATGAGATTTGGGGCCAAGAGAGAAGAGAAATAGGCAGGAAGATATATTTTGAGCCAGGCTTGAGGGCAGGAGAGCTGGGGACATTGCAGAACTGAAACGGGAGTGGGTCAGGATCAAGTCAATGGCTTGCTTTCGCAGCTATAACCTAGCTTTCCAATTAGCACTGTGTTATGAGCAGCTCTGACCTGCAAACTGATGCTAGCTGTGAATTAACCATGGGCTTTCTCAGTTTAAAATGTGAACCTGGCACCTCAATGTGGTTGATGTTTTTGATTTAAGTCAGTTCTTCGTAATCTTCAAATAGCTGCATATTTCAGTTACATATTCCCTCCACATCGAATCACAGCCGAGATGGCCGTGGTAAGAATGCTCAGCTCCTTGTGCTTGAAGTACAATGATGCACGAGTATTGTGGTTATTAATTTATTGAATTATTATATATTATTATGTATTATCTACGTGTGTTGCGAATACAGGCCGCTTACACGACCGCATGTAAGAATTTCATTGTTCCATTGTCGGTACATATGCCAATTAATCATTCACGGCTCTTGACAATCTAGCCCTAGCTTAGGATAGTTTAGAGATACATTGCGGAAACAAGCCCTTCGGCCCACCGAGTCCACGCCGACCAGCGATCCCTGCACACTTACACTATCCTACACACACTGGGGACAATTCACAATTTTATCGAAGCCAATTAACCTACAAACCTGTACGTCTTTGGAATGTGGGAGGCAACCAGAGATCCCAGAAAAAATCTATGCAGGCCACATGGAGAACGTACAAACTCCATACAGACAGCAGCCGTAGTCAGGTTCGAACTCGGGTCTCTGGCGCTGTAGGCCAGCAACTCTGCTGCTGAGTCACCGTGCCGCCCAATATCTTAATCAGGAATTTTTAGGGAATAAATGTTCCTGGACCAGGCGGATAATGAGGGTAATAGCGGAATTTGCGCCAATCAAAGTGAAGTTTGGTTTCTTTATTCATGAATTTGCACAAGTCAGTTTAAAATAAAAGGAAAACTCATCTATAAATGAAGAGGCAATCTGACAGATACCAAGCATAAGAGGCTTCAACTATTTGTTTTAGTTTGATGCTTGTAGCCCAGCGTATTTATAGGGTGTTTCAAGGATTTCTCTTTAGGGTTCAGTGGCGACAGTTCATTTTGCAACTGAAGAATGAATCTTTTGTCCAATTTTACATCGGATCCAAAGCAAAGACACTGAGATTGTTGCTGAGCCACACTGCACTGCTATATAACTATTTTACTTTGGAGTCACGTGAGTGATTCCATGAAGAAGACCCGTCAGGCCGCATGCGGGTCAGTACGTCAGCCGCACGGGCGCAAGCATCAGACTGGCAGGACAGAGCTCCTGCCAGCGGCAAGTTAAACCTAGAGGTAAGTTTGTTTTACTTACCAGGTTTTTTCAGGCAGGAGCCTCTTTTCACAGAGGTTTTCCTGCCAGTTTCGCAGCCCGACGGTGTGCCGGCCGGAAGCTGATAACCGGCAAATTGATCGGGTTGCGAGATAAGGAGCCGCTAACAAGACAATCAGCGACTCCCAGCCTGTGGGGAGGCTGTAAAAATGGCAAGAAATTCAAGGCAGAGTCACTGACAGTGCAGTCAGCGGCTCCCAGCCTGTGGGGATGCCGTTGGAACGGCAAGGAAGTAACGCTAGAGTCACTGACAGTTGGCCCCAGGCAAGGAATTAAATGTGACTCATTCAGCCCTATTTGGACTCAGGTGAATCGGGTTACAAAGGGTTTCTCTTAATAATAAAATGTATGTATGTTATAGTGTTTTCTTAAAGTTAAAAGCTAAAGGCAAAGTTAAAGTCATAAAAGTTATTGTTATTTGTCTCTGACAACGTAATCCTTGTTGTTTAGCACAAATTGCTGTGAATTGTTTTAACCCTTCACAGGTAAAGCTGTACACTAAAAATGTTGATTTAGTGAGCTTACACTGTAATAGCGTGGGCCTATGGCACAGGCCGCGCCCGCAGCGCCCGACAGGGCTGCTTCATGTGTGAAAGTGCCGGCCTTCGGGAGAGCCATGCCAGCAGCACCTGGTACAGGGCTGTTTCATGTCAAAAAGCGCCGGCCATTACAAAAGGTGGTACCAGCAATGCCTGGGACAGGGTTGCTCAAGTTCACACATAATCTGCTATGCCCACGGAGTCGGGAGATGATTCTCCACCAGGGCTGGATAGCAAGGCCCACGGAGTCGGGGGATGAATTCCTCACCGGGGCTGGATAGTGTGTTTGAAACGACTATCCCAAATACAGCAATTGTTGCATACAGTGCTACAGAGGTCTCCCTCTTGGAGGCAGAGACCAAGACGGGTCAGTATCCTGCTGACACTGAGTCTCAGGGTATGGCCGTGGGGCATACCCCAACGGATGAAGGGCACGTGTCAGAGGTACCTTTTCCTGACAACAAAGTTGCCATCCCAGCAGAATATTCTATTTTGGGTTAGGTCCAATGGGATCTTATCCGTAGTGGTATCCTGCGGCCTGCGGCAGCGCTTGTTTAGGGCTGCCTATGAATCACCCTCTCTGAGGAGGGAAGAGCAAAAGGTCAAGATATAACTGACTCCAGGCTCTAAAGATGTCAATAGAACATACTAAAGCACATATGTGCCGGCAGTGAACAGCGCCAACAGGGGGATGTGAGAGCCAGCCGCTGAATCTGTTATTCAGGTAGGCCTATTCAACAGGGGAAGAAAACCTAGCAGATGAATCAATTAGGCCAACGGCGGGCAAAAGTCATCGTTTCAGAACGCATCCCAGGCGCTCATCGGCAGTAAGCGGTTCACTGGAGCTGGGGGCAGCATTGTAGCTCAGAAATTCCATGCACCTTACCAATCCTACTCAACAAAATGGGTCGAGCACTTCCAAAATATGGGTAGTGCACCGTTCACAAGTTGTAATATTTACATTTGTTTTGTACAACACACAAAGGGTAAACAAATCTGGTTGAGGCACAGTCGTAACATTCCAAGCAAGTTTGGATTATGGTTAAGGTTCGGAAATTGGGCAAAAGTTTTCATGCAAACCACCCATGGAATAAGGCAGGAGTGGCATGTTATTATGAAGAATGGAGAGTGTCGGGCATATGAACTTTCCAAATATGAAAACTTGTTTTTCCTGACGAACAACAGATTCATAAGGGTCAAAGATCCATGCTATGCAAATCCCATTACAGAGATTATCAAAGACAATATAACTGTACTAATAACAGTAAAGCTTTGCGGAATGGGATAAACTGTTTGTTGGTCATTGGGATTTACCTTTAATTGTTATTAGCCTTGTCTCCGCCCTGTGGCAAGAGATTGGAGTTAATAGGAATCTGTTATAAAACTGAGTTTTATTTTCATCAATTGGCAATATAGCAGCTGTGTTCAGCCGAGCAAATCAAGGAACTGATCTTGTGTGAGAAGCAACCTCTCAAAGAACAATTAGACCATTGTTAACAGCCTTATGCTATTGTCAGCTGAAGCTACCTCAGTCACAATGATGAAGTAACAGTATTCAGCATTGCTGAACATGACAATAACTCATTTGAACTTGAACTTGAAACTCGTTACAGTAGTGTGGTTGGTCTAATTCAGTTATTACAAACTGATGCTAGGACTCTAAGATGAGAAGTTCCGAATACCATCTCTACTTGGAGGTATTGGAGATTGCATGAGTTAGCAATTCTTCAATTGTTGGTATCAACTAAATATATACACTAGATGCACCCCATGGGTAAGGGGCTATTGAGCGAATATACATATTCTACATGCTCAAATTCAAGTTGCTGCTCTACGATGTTAGTCACATGGCAATCAAGTAAAAGTATCCTGTAATAATTACCTAAATCTCCCTTTGCCACTGGTGTATCATCCAGTTCAGATCGATGATAACACAGAATAGGTATTGGATCAGTATTATGAAAGTATGGTTCAATACTACATCGAATATCGACATGTTGGTGCATGTTTATTCACTGATTGCAAAAGATGTGCCACAACAGTGCGGAGAAATACATTCTCGCTACAAAAGGAGGAACGTTCTTTTATGTTTTCCTCCATTTTTTGCCTCATTAGTCGGGTCTTAAAACAGTCAGCAAGACCTCACTTGGGTTTGTATTGCCGGACTGGCTAAGCAGCCATGTTGCCTGCTTCATCAGGCATAATGGCACAACGGTATACGGTTATTCCAAAAAACTAAAACTTGCTGGTTCAAACTGTGGTTCAGGAGACCGGCCTTTGCACAATAAAACAATCATTGACTAACACATTTTGAATGGATTGACTTATGCCTCAGGTTGTCACATCAAGCCATGAATGTGCTCACTGCAGAGTGCAGGGATAGCACCCAAAAAAGCAGTACATTCCTATTGAGGAGGATCAGAAGCGATTTTGTTTAAATGTTAATGTTACTTTTTATACGGTACAGATTACTGACATTTTCCAGTTCATTCTTAAATGGTATTTGACAATAATTCAGTTATAGAGACACTAAAAGGGAACTACTCTGTCGGGTTCAACTCGGATATCGAGTTGTTAAAAAGATCTTGACACAAGTTCTCCCATTAAAAGATTATGCAGTTGGTTATTGAAAATGTGTGAACATTACTTCACCAAGGGGTTCCAGCTACATCCTTAGTCATGACACTTATATCAGCACAACGACGGCAAAAATTGCAAACGCTGTGGCTAGATAGGATGGAATTGGCTGTAGGTTCCGTTACATTTTACATTCTTGTCTACACAAGCAGAGCAGACCAGGGGTGGCATGATTTAAGATCATTTTTCGGATACCCCGCGGTCTCACGTCTATGTTATCAAGGCCACCAGAATCCTAAGAAGTGTGGAATCATCATTGTTTGTTAGTCAACAAACAACTACACAAAGGAAGGTCGGTTCAGGCTATTCCAAGGTGGCTGCAGCAGGTTCTAGATTATGCAGGTATTAACACTGACGATTGTATATCTCATTCCACCAGGTCAGCATCAACGTCAGCGGCCAGGGCAATGGACATGCCCAGTGACCACATCCTCGCGACCGCAGGATGGTCAACTAAATTGTTCTTAAACATTTTTCCAAAGGCCGGTTACTGACCCAGGGTCTTGCCCATTCTGTTTGTGTCCACTTTAGCCTCCCCTGAGTTACAGGGGTTGCTATTGATTTGTTTATTAACGTAAACCATTAATACATTTGAATCAATATCATGCTAATGCATTTTGAATATTCACCCATCCTGAGTCAATCGATGAGTGAGATGCCAAGATTTAGATCTGCGGCATGAAATCACAAAGCTTTGAAGTCTTCACGGAATCACTCACGTGACTCCGAAGTAAAATAGTAAGATTAAATGAGAACTTACCAGTTTGAAGTTTGATCTTGATTTTACGAGGTGATTACGTGCCCGCCACGCCCAACCCTCTCTCATAAAAGATCATCTGGTAGTTCTCGAGTCACGCATCTTACTATGTCACTTTGGTGTTTGTTATTTGTGATTTCATACCGCTCCTTTAAAGGTTGACGTGCATGCGGCCTAGACGGGGTTCTTCACGTAATCACCAACAGAACTCCTCATAAAATCAAGATCAAACTTCAAACTGGTAAGTTCTCATTTAATCTTACTATTCTACACACAAGGACCTACAAATAGTGGAATCTTCAGCAAAAAACACAAAGTGCTGGACTAACTCAACAAATCTCTGGAGAACATGGATAAGCAGTGTTTTGGTTTAGAACCCCCTTCAAACTGCTATATACAACTATATGCATCAATTGTTTTTGTGCTTTTCCTAATTATTTTTCCCATAATGGCATGGAATATGGAACAGTATTACAATGGTGAGAACTAGCTTTTGCACTCTGTACCTTCATCTTTGCTCTACCTTTAGTTTGATTTATTTTAATTTAGTTTAGTTTAGTTTAGAGATACAGCACGGAAACAGGCCCTTCGGCCCACTGATTCTGCTCCAACCAGTGATCACCCCGTGCACTAACACTATCGAACATACCCTAGGGACAAATGACAATTTTACCGAAGCCAATAAACCTTCAAACATGCACATCTTTGGAATGTGGTGGGAAACCGGAGCACCCGGAGAAAACCCTCGTGGTCACAGGGAGAACTTACAAACTTATTACAGACAGTAGCACCCGTGGTCAGGATTGAACCCGGGTCTCTGACGCTGTGAGGCAGCAACTCTACCGCTGCACCACCGGTAGAAAATCCAGAGACAACGTGGTTTTCCCATAATGTGGCAGTGCCAGGACGAGACACATTCACCTCCACCCACAATACCCCAAGCTTGGCATTACACCAAAGCCTCCAACATTATCTATGCTGCTCCATAGTCCAGGTTTGACATTGCTCCATAGTCCAAGTTCCACCGTGTCCACATCCATATCCACACTTACGCTATATTTAAGAGGGCGTTAGATGTGGCACTTGTGGCTAAAGGGATCAGGGGGTATGGAGAGAAGGCAGGTACGGGATACTGAGTTGGATGATCAGCCATGATCACATTGAATGGCGGTGCAGGCTCGAAGGGCCGAATGGCCTACTCCTGCACCTATTTTCTATGTTTCTATGTTTCTATCCCTACACACGCATACTAGGAACAATTTTCACAAGCCAATTAATCTACAAACCTGTACATCTCTGAACTGTGGGAGGATACTGGAGCTCCCGGAGAAAATCCATGCAGGTCATGGGGAGAACGTACAAACTCAGCACAGACAGCACCCGTAGTCGGGATTGAACCCGGGTCTCCGGAGCTGTAAGGCAGCAACTTCACCGCTGCGTCAACGTGCCCCAAGCTAATAATCCCCACCCGCAGGGAGGACAAAGTTCTCCGGTGCATGTGATCACCAGGATCTACAGGTTTCTCTCCAACTGGCACCATCTTGATTTAGAATATCGCCTCTCCAATATCATCACTGACTCCTGGTCCTGGAACCCTCTCCGAACAGAAATGTGGGAGTACCTTCACCAGAAGGACTAGTTCTTTTATCTTATGTTTAGAGCTACAGGCTGGAAACAGGACCATTGGCCCACCTTGTGTGTTATGACTGTTGGCAGACCAATTCTCCTCCGGAGATAAAAAAGTTATATTGAATCATATCGTATATGACTCATCTACTCACTTGAATCATCAAATTGGGTTGTCCTGGTGAATCTTAAATAAGGTGCAAAGAATTCTACTAATTCAGCAATCATTACTGCTGAACTTTCATCCACGAGTTGGCATCCAATCTGTTTTACTAAACTTCCACAATAGGAAAATGTTTTCAGGGTGTTACCAACTGGGAAATTGAATTTTAATTAGATTGTTATTGACTGAAGTAATTGTTCAGTCTGTTCATTTAAAAAATTTCTGTTGCTGATGTTAGCCACAAGATACCGATTGAGGTTAACTCAAATAAACAGAATGAAGTTAGCTGTTCCTGACTTTAAATGCTAATTATAATTAAAATATTCATACTCCAATCCTCACAGGGCAATTTTGGATGGTATGAAAGATCATTCTGCCGTGGGATATTTAACTTCCAAGATTTGTGTTTACTTAGGGAATCGTTAATTAACTGGTTTATCAAAGCAACTTTTTTTCTGCCGTGGAACCCTCTTCAAGTTAATGAACCACATGGCTATTCTGTGAATCATTTTCATCGATTATTATCAGTCATTGTGGTAAGTTGTAGTTTAAGTCATGATGACGGACAATCTTCAGGCCCTGTCCCACTTTCCCGAGTTACTCACGGACTGTCCAGAGTTTTCCGCTTGATTTGAACTTGGATAATTACGGTAATAACCGTTCGTAGGTACTCGGGGCTATTATTTTACCTCGTCGACATTTTTCAACATGTTGAAAAAATATCCCGACTTACCTGATGCCCCGAGTTCCTGCGGCTGGCATTACGAGCCGCTACGAAACATCTACGGACTCCTATGGGCTCCTACGGACTACCGATATTACCCGACATTCCCCGAGTTCGAATGAAGGGGAAAACTCAGGAGAGCTTGTGAGTAACTTGTGAAAGTTGGACAGGGCCTTAAAACTACTGGAGGGGATTGAAGGAATTGGTTCTCAGTACAAAACTGTTCATAATTTAGCACTGAATTGGCAAAGCCATCGCATGAACAAGATATGTAGGGAGGAACTGCAGATGCTGGCTTATACTGCAGATAGATACAAAATGCTGGAGTAACTCCCAAACTAATAATCCCCACAAGCAGGGAGGGCAAAGTTATCTGGTGCAATGTGATCACCAGGAGGACAGCGGGACAGCCAGCATCTCTGGAGAGAAGAGATGGGTGATGTTTCGGGTCGAGACCCTTCTTCAGATGTTGGTCGGTGTGGGCAAGTTGGGCCGAATTAACACTGGGTGAATATGACTCTATGACTCTATGCCATAGGTAAATACAGAATTAAATATATTCCAATTTCCTCTGAATCTCAGATAAGAACACAGATATTTACCTTTGTGCAAGTTAGCTATCTTGTTCATGCCACGTCAGGCAGCATCCTTTGAGAAAAGGAAGAAGGACATTTCGGGTCATAACCCTTCTGAAGACTAGAGAATTTGAAGTAATCCCTGGATTTCCTCTCTTTGCCCCTCCCCCACCCTAGTTGTCCTATTGGTTCCACTATTCGCATCCAAGTATCCTTTTGTGATCACCTCCGCAGCCAATAATGGGCTATTGTGGGATCCACCTTGCCTTGGTCATTGGTTCCGGCTCTGATTTGTTCTCAACATTTTCACACTTCTAGTTTCTCTCTCCCTTGACTCTGAGTCTGAAGAAGGGTTCTGACCTGAAACATCACCTGCTCCTTTTCTCCAGAGAATGTTGATTCCACTGTAGTGGACGTTCTTGTTATATTCTATTGTGTATTGTGCTCTTTTGTTTGTATGGCTGCATGGTAAATCAAATTCCACTGTAACATAGTTGGTGTATGTGGCAATAAATGTGAACTTGAACTTGAACTTGAAATCTTTTAAATCTTCTGCAGGAAGAGTCAAGTGGATTCATGCACTCAGGAATTTGTTTTCTAATACAATAAGATGGGAAAGGATCCATCTTTCTCAGATTGGGCATCATTTTCTACAGTTAAGATGAGTCACATTAATAATTCTTTTTTTCAATATAGTGAAAAGATGTGTTAGAATGTAGAATAATTCAGTGTTTTTTTTAAACCAATTGCATTAAATTTTGAAGACCAAGTAGTCAGGCAACTCTCTCAACTAAAAGGTGAAAGCTAAATGGAACACCACCATTATCCTCAACTTTCAAAGGCATTTCCAAGATTATTAGATGTCTCTAGTTTCCATTAGACAGCACTAGATTTGTTTATTTTATCACTGATAGGGATGCATTATGTAAGATATCTTTGTTGGATCGCTACGGCACAAGCTTTAAGAGCCCAAACAGCCATTTCTCATCCTAGGCTTTTTCTAATGATTTTAATTATAAATGTCCTTTACTTTCTGCAGTTCCTTTGTAACAATTATCACCAAAACCAGACAGTCTAGTTTAGTTCAGAAATACAGCGCGGAAATAGGCCCTTCGGCCACTGAGTCCGCGCCGGTCAGCAATCACTCTGTACACTAATACTATCCTACACACTCTAGGGTTTTAACTGGCTCATTTTACCAAGCCAATTAACGTGCAAACCTGTATGTCTTTGGAGTGTGGGAGGAAACCAGAGCTACTGGAAAAAACCCACGCAGGTCACAGACACACCTGTCATCAGGATCGAACCCTGGGTCTCAGGCGCTGTCAGGCAGCAACTCTTCCGCTGTGCCACCGTGCCACATTTATTAGGTATGTTACAAAACTTACCTTGAGCAGCGCTGCAGTTCTGCCGCTCCCCGTGTGCGTGACTTTGGCGCCTTTCAGAGGGGGGCGGGCTTAAAGTGCTATTTTTCCACAGGCAGGACAAATCGATGAATGTCGGGCGATTTGGTTGCGGAAGAAAAATCGCTCCGACATTTCATGAATGAAGGTATTTTTAAATTACTCTAAATTATTTATTAACTAGAGTAATTTAAAAATCACCTTCAAAAGCCGTGAGCACCGACAACCGGAAGAATTTTGCGTAGGGCAGAAGAAAAGGTAAATAGTTTATTTTTATATTAAAAGTTCGTTTTTCGGGAGGCTTTAATAATATTTTCATGTTGCGAAATGGGGTCGCAAAAAATCTATGAACAAACAGTATTTTTCCTCCCGACTTCACCGCTAACTGCAACGTTCCAATCCACCGCATTCCACTAAAACCCACTCGCTAGTTGATTTAAATGGCCATTAATTTACAGATATCAAACACTAAATTCCTTCCATTTAGCCCAGAAATACATGAAAATTAGATTTAAAAATTATGTTATATTGTGGATTATTGTGTGAATGTTATTTGGACACTTAGGCAATTTAAAAAAAGTTTATCTTTTCTTAAGAAATGTTTAGATGTTTAGATCTACTCATTGAATTTTGTAATTAGCTACAATTAGATAACTAACTAATTATATGCTTTAATTTCAGGTCATCCAAGTAAGATTGTTTCATATTTGTTTCAGAATGCTTCAATCTATAATAACTGAAAATTTCATTGAGTTCTCTTAATTTTTAAGAAAGTTTAACTTTTCCAGATCACAGCTTTTGAGTTAAGTCAATTGAAAGGCAATGGGGAACAAGATGCTGATTTCTGATTATGAAAATGGTCATAACTTTCTCAATACTGAAGATATGAAAGTAAATTAGGTGTCAAATTAAACTTCTTTTTATGCTTTATCTGATGGGATAAATTGCAGACTTGATTTTTTAAATCTCAAAATTTTGTAACATTGCTACATTTATGAGAATGATCCTTTTTCCCAACATTCCTGATTTGTAGTCTTTTGTGCCTCTCTACAACTTCCTGTCTGTTTCCTACAAAGCTTGTACTTATTTTTTAAACAGATCAATATAGTGTGAGTGCATTTTGAAGTAGATCACTAGGCTGTTATTTTTGTTAATGTTACGTATATTGGAAAGACTTGCTTTGCTGACACAAACCATGTAATGTAGCAACTCAGTTATGCTTGCACTACATTTGTCATCTTTTCATTCAATAAAATTCAACAAAAATATCAGTCTTTTCAGGATCAAACATCAAGATTTCGAATGAATAAAATTGGTAGAGTTGCGGGCAGTGGGGAAGGCTGCCAAAGTACACAGATCCTGTAGTCAGGATCGAGCCCAGGTCTCTGGCACTATAAGGCAGCAACTCCTGCGCCGCGCCACTGTGGCACATTTATCCACAGAGGCATCTGGGGGGGCCCGGGTGGCGATAATGGAGGAGATCGGTGCAGTGATCATGAGGGGGCCGGCATTCGAGGATGGGCCATGTGGGAGTCTGAGGGCCTGCTGTCGGGGACAAATGACGACTCGGCTTGGGGGGACCGCCATTGGGGGGGGGGGGGGGGGGGGGAAGAACAATGGTGTAACCTGGTGTGGGGGACGGGGAGGGGGACGGAACAAAGGAGGACCTGGCGCAGGATACTTTGTAACTTTGTCTGTGCCCTTTACCTAGCGACTCTTTGCATACCTTAGGGATGAAAAAGAAGAAATCTCACTGGTGACAATAAAATATTAATTTGTTCATTCAATAGATGTAGCTCAGCCTTGAAGTGGGTGGTAAAAATGGCAGATGGAGCCAGGAGGGTAACTTTCAGCCCATTAATTTCATCCGAGCTCACAGAGCTTTTGAATTGCCAACAAATTATCTTTCTAACCTATTTTCCCCAGCACAGATTCTAACACTCAACTACACACTAAGGGGAAGTGCCAACTGACTAACCAACCTGCATGTTTTTGAGATGTTAGGAGGAAAATGGAGCATTCAGGGAAAACACGCATGGTCATTTGGAGAACATGCAAACTCTACACAGACAGCACCTGAGGTCAGGATTGAACTCACTTCAATGGATGTAGAAGCTTGATTAATTGTACAACTGTGCCACCCACCGTGTAGACACTTCAACAAATCTAGTACTTGATGAAAACAAAGTGCTGGAGTAACTCAGTGGGTCAGGCAGCATCTCTGGTGAAAAAGGATGGACCCAACCCAAAATGTCACCCATCTTTTCCTCCAGTGATGCTGCCTGACCCGCTGAGTTACTCCAGCATTTTGTGTCTATCTTTGGTATAAACCAGCATCTGCAGTTCCTTGCTCATATCTAGTACATGATTGAGTTAGCAAAACCAAGATTCACGCAGCCAGAAGAATCCTCTTGGAGGTATGCTGAGTTTAAACCAGGAGGTGCAAATCAAAATATTGAATTAAGGATAGAGTCTGAAAGAAGCAGAAAAAACGAAGTTTGAAAAAAAGTTTGAAAAGTTAGACTTTAAATGTATCTGTATGTTTAAAATAACTTCCACACGAAAGTCTGAAAGAATACGAGTGCACTTGTGAAAGTTGATTTTCAGTGACAGGGAGGTTGCCTGGCCATATTTTATTTCCATTAAGACTTCACTTAGACTCAAATGGATATGAACATAATAAAAGCATAAGAAAGAGGAGCCAATGTAGTTTGCTCCGCCTTTTCACATGGTCATGGCTGATAGCTATTAACCTCAATGTTACTTTCCTGCCTATTCCCCATATCCCTAGACTTGTCTACAGTCTAAAACATCTGTTTATCTCAGTCTTACGTACACCAAATAGCTTCCATCCACAACTTTCTGCTGCAGTGAATCTGAGAATGTCCGAGCACAACGAGAGAAGACATTCCAATAATTCCATCTTAAATACCGATTAAATTCCGATGAAACACCGTCTAGTTCCAGCATTCCTCAACAAGGGAACATTCTTTCAGTATTGACCTTGCAAAGTCCATCAGAATCTTAAAGGTTTAAATAAAATTACTGAAATGTTTAATAAACATAGAAAAAATTAGGTGCTTTTATTTGAACCTTTAAGACTTAAAGGTTAAATAGAACATAGAACAGTACAGTATAAAAGCAAGCCTTCCAGCCCACAATGTCTGTGCCGAACATGATGTCAAGTTCAACTAATCACATGATCCATATCCCTCCATTCCCTGCATATCCACGTGCCTATCCAAAACCCTCTCAAAACGCCACTAGCATGACTACCTCCATCACCATGCCTGGCAATTCTTTCCAGATACCCACCACCCTCTGTGTAAAATCATACTATTCTATCATACTATTACTAAAACTCTCATCTTGACCACTTCCAGTCTGCGTTGGAGTTAAATGTGTGCAAATACGATCCCCCATAGCGCTACGATTTTGCGTCACCTTACCATTCTCCTCTGCTACAAGTCAAATAAGTTTTGTTCCGATCGGTGAAATTGTACAAAAGTTATGAAGGTTTCAAAAATCGTAAAAACTGCCCCTTCAAACCCCCCCCTCCCCCTCACTACCAGCGGGGTCTGTGTTCCGTGTTATGCAAGCGGGGGCCCACACCACCTCCTCACACATACACCCCCTCCTCTACCCCCACACTCTCCCTCCCCTGTCCTGCTGAGTTACTCCAGCATTTAGTGTCTATCTTCGGTTTAAACCAGCATCTGCACTTCCTTCCAACACAACTGTTTTACCCACTCCATCTGATTATATTCCTTTGCAGATTCCTGTTTTCTTCTCAAAACTTACAGTACGTTCACTCATCCACTTTATATCTGGAAATGTGAACGCAACTCACTTGGTCCATTCGCCTAATTAATCAATATAAATTGTAATTATCCAAGCCCCATTATTGATCTCCAAGGTATCCTACTAAATAAAGCTTGGGAAACTTAAAACCATCCGCTTACATCCACTCTCGATTTTCTGCCACTTACCCAATCTACAATTCATTCATTGCTTTAAATTATGAAGAAAGTTGCAAAATATTTCTTTATATATTTCAGCCAATTTTTTTATTGTTCATTGTTGGTCTACATGTCTCAGCTCCTTCAGGCTATAGCGATATAGTGTGGTAACAGGCCCTTCGGCCCACTGAGTCCGCGCTGACCAGCGATCGTTACGTACACTAACCTACATACATTAGGAACTATTTTACAACTTACTCTGGAAACCTGAACGTCTTTGGAGTGCGGAAGGAAACCGGAGCACCTGGAGAAAACCCACACGTTTGGTGGTCTCCCTTCCAGTGGCTGAGAATCTATGCATCTAAACCATTGAGTGGTTGAAGGCCTTAGACTGCGAGTGGTCTCATGAGGACAAAAAACCCTTTGGTCTGTCAGGGACTTGAATGGGGCATGGATACTGTTCTAGGGTGGAGGGAGGATATCTTGATAACAGATATTAATAATACTCAAAGATGATTCAGTTTAATGATACTTTGTCTGGAGTGTTATTATGTAAGGGTATGAATATGAAATGTTCTCTCTCTCTCTGGATACTGTTTGCATTTTCTGTTTTGAACCTGAATCTTTACAATTTTTTTAAACTAGTGACGGAAATGCAAAGAAAAACATGCATTAATGTTGGATGAGTAATAGATGGTCAGCACAGACTTGTGGGTTGAAGGGCCTGTTCCCATGCAGGATTTCTCTTTGATTCAGAAAACAGATAAAGCTGGAAATATTCAGCAGGTCAGCCAGCACTGGGGGACTGCACGGTGGGTGCAGCGGTAGAGTTGCTGCCTTACACTGCCAGGGACCCAGGTTCATTTCTGACTATGGGTGCTGTCTGTACGGATTTTGTCAGTTCTCCCCGTGACTGCGTGGGTTTTCTCCAGGATCTCCGGTATCCTCCCACACTTCAAAGACGTACAGGTTTGTAGGTTAATTGGCTTAGTATATTTATAAATTGTCTTCAGTGTGTGCAGGATAGTGTTAATGTGCGGGGATCGCTGGTCGGTGTGGATTCGTTGGGCTGAAGGCCTTGTTTCCGCACTGTATCTCTAACCTAAACTAAGCTAAACTAAACACACCAGCTCATTAGGATTCCTTTCCAGTGTTAAAGAAGGAACTACAGATGCTGGAGAATCGAGGGTTACACAAAAGGCTGGATAAACTCAGCGGGTGCAGCAGCATCTAAGGAGCGAAGGAGATAGGCGACGTTTCGGGTCGAGACCCTTCTTTTCCAACCGCTTTGACAATCCTTATAATACTTCTCTGAAGATTTTTAATTGAAATATTCAACAAACATGCTTACATTATGGACATTTTGCAACGTCCATTTGTAGAGTTTGATCTTTAATGGAATCTTTATATTAAGTTGAATTTTGCAGGGACAAATTGGGACTGTCGTAGCAATTAGCATTTTTCTGGAGAACTGCAGCAAATCTATTGCCGTAAGCATTTGCACTCGTTACAGTAAAAAAGAAATACTGAAATGTTCCATTTATTCTGTGATGTTTGTCTGCAGTGGGTTACGATGCTTTAATTTGTCTTAATAAACTAATTCCACTGACGTTAGACTTACTGTTTTAAGACTAAATTCATTTTTTTCCTTTTTATCTTTCAATTATGGATGGTTAATATGAAACTGATAGTCGTATATTAGATAGCATTGTGTAGAATTGCAATTAATTCTGGTTTTGCAATTATATACAACCTGTGATAAAAGGCCCGTGGATTGTTTCTTTCACAACTTGTTTCATTTCATTTTTAACTGTGTCCCAGGTGTCTGTTATTGAATTTATGCTGAGTTGATTTCCTGCAAAAGTCCACAGCGTTCAATTGCAGTTTGTACGTACTCCCCGTGACCTGCGCGGGTTTTCGCCTGTTTCCTCCCACAATTCAAACACGTACAGGTTTGTAGGATAATTGGCTTGGTAAAATTGTAAATTGTCCCTAGTCTCTATGGTATAGTGTTAATGTGCGGGGATCGCTGGTCGGTGTGGACTCGGTGGGTCAAAGGTTTCGCACTGTTTCTCTAAACCAAGGCTTCCCAGCCTGGGGTAAAATTGTACCGGGGGTAAATCTTGCCTACCCAGGGGGTAAATTTGTTGATTCTGGATTTGCACATATTATTTTCTCAATGACTGGCTGTGTTTGGTTCATTAGTTGTTCATAAATACGTGAAATAACGTTGTTATGTGCTATTAAAGTTGCCAGGGGTAAACAGACTGAAGAAGGTTGGGAACCCCTGGTCTAAACTAAACTAAACCATTCGATTGTGCTTCATCCAAGAGATTTCGTTCTTGCCATTTCCCCGTTAGGTTGCCGCCTGTGAGGTTTTAAGGGCAGTTTTGTGACGTGGGGCTGTGTTGCGGTTTGTGGGATCATCAACGTACAAAAGGTCATTGTGTGACGTCCCAATGAGTTGTTGGAAACAGTATGGCCGTAACATGGCAACGCCCAGTTAAAGATCCAGGACGATTGTCTATGTTTCGGTGGCTTTGTGATGGCAATGGAGAGTGTCCCAGAAGAGGTTTACACAAAGTATCCCAGGAATGAGGGGGTTAACATATGATGAGCATTGGACGGCACTGGATCTCTACTCACTGGAGTTCGGAAGAATGAAGGGGGACCTCATTGAAACACACCGAATAGAGAAAGGCATAGATAGATTGGACAATGGAGAGGATGTTGCCACTAGTAGGAATGTCTAGGATCAGAGGTCACAGCCTCAGAATTATAGGACGTTCCCTTAGGAAGGAGATGAGGAGGAAATTCTTTAGTCAGAGGGTGGTGAATCTGTGGAATTCCATGCCAGAGATGGCTGGCAAGGCAAAGTCCGTGGATATTTTGGGGGAGAAGGCAGGGGTTGAGAGGGAAATATAGATCAGGCATAATTGAATGGCAGAGTAGACTAAATGAGCCCAATGGCCTAATTCTGCTCCTATCAATTGTGAACATATGAACTTTGTTCTAAGATAAAGACATTTGGACAGGTACATGGATAGGATGTGGATCAAATGTAGGATAGAGGGATGTGGATCAAATGTAGGATAGAGGGATGTGGATCAAATGTAGGATAGAGGGATGTGGATCAAATTCGGGCTGATGGGACTTATGAACTTATGAACAACTTCCAACAACTTATGAACTTATGAACATTTAAAATAAAAATAGAAAATGGTGCAAATATGGGGTAGGTCAGGCTGCATCAGTGGAAAGAAAAAGACAGTTAACGTTTCAGGTCAAAGTTTTGACAGAGGAGAGGAGCTGGATTCCTGTCCGTAACATCCTGGACCCCTCCCTGATCCGTGACTTTCATCAGCAGTATCCGGACCAGCCAAAGAGGTCGCCAGGAGGCGTCCGTGGGAAGGAGGGGGGCTCCTGTCACATTTGCCACGCCTCCAGACACTTGAAACTTGATAGGAATTACACCTGCAATTAATCTGCTCCCCTCACCCATCACTTGGTATAAATACCTGACATCATCACTAATTTGGTGCCGACTAATCAGTTCTGCATTCTGTCTGTTCGATAGCAGAACTGTCGGTTCCTGGCCAATATCTTTTGGTTCCATTCGCGTCTGGATTTTGAGCTTTCTTCAGTACTTCTTGGTGAGCCTACATTCCAGTCTTTTCCTTTTCGGGGCCTTCTGACACCTATTATGTGGGTCGACCTCACAGCTCCAACAGTTGGTGCTTGCGGACTTAACATCACGGAGCCTGCTGTTGCTGGTCAGAGACCAACTTCGGGAACTCCAAGCCGTGGGAGCTTCGACTGCCGGCTGCGGGAGCTTCGATCGCCGCGATGGATGGTCCGACTGCCCCGACCGCAGGAGAATAACGAGGAAGATGATTGGACTCTTTTGCCTTCCATCACAGTGAGGAATGTGGGGATTCCACTGTGGTGGATGTTTATGTTAACTTTTATGTAGATGTGTGAGTTGTTACTTTTTTTTGCTGTATGGTAATTCGCGTATGACTCTACCTTGATTGGTACATGTGACCATAAAAGCCCTTTGAAACCATTGACAAGTACTGTGCTTGGTACCCCAGCTGTGTGCTCGCCAGTGCTTTATGAAGCTGTATCATGTTCAGATTCACATGCGCTGTATTAATGTCATAACAGATATCAGCCAATTGTTACGATGGCTAAAGGTGTAGCTATATCATCACAATATAAAGGTTGAATATTTTCTCTGTGTGACAATAGTCTGTAAAACCCTTTGTCCTGATATTGAAACCAATTCCATGTGGAATTAACTATTTAGAATCTATGAAGAATAAGTGCAGCAAACTGGCACTTATAGTAGAATTGCTCACAGTGCCAGTGACCCAGGTTCGACCCCACTGTTTGTGTGGAGTTTGCATGCGTGGAAGAAAAGTTAATATCCTTCCTTACTTAATTTTGATTGCAATTGAACAAGGTAACGAAAGGGTTTTTTTGGATGTGACAATTAGCACCTCTCGCTTGACCGTGTGCAGAAGAGCTTTGTGGGAATCGGCAAAGTAAGATTGGGCATATTGCCGCTTGTCTGGGAATGTGTTGAAGGGTGGATGGTAAATGTAAACATGAAATAGTAGAGGAGATGACGAAGCTTGTTTTTCCTTTGTGAGAAGTTACAGTAGATCGCCCGTGCCCCCTGCTGCTAGTAGCGTAGAAATGTTACTGTAAATGGGGGGCTTACGATTGGCTCGGAGAAGGGATGGTGGCACGGGCCACATGAAAGGTGAGATAGAATAATGTCAAGATGCCCTTGTATTGTGTTTGACTTGTATTAACCATCTGTTGTTGAATTAGATTAACATAAGCAAAAAGTATGTTTTGACTAATTAAATAATTGATGCCCATGTAGTTAATAGAATTGTTTCGTAAACAAAGGTTGTTTCCTGCAGAGTATAACTGTCGGCTAATTCTGCGTGAGGTCACAGAACATCTGAGCAGTTTTCCTGCAGCTATCTCTCCATGGTTTCATGCAAAAACATCTCAAAGCAAATCTGCAAAATCTCCGCTTTTCATTTTCCACTAATGTCCCTCTAAATTAATTTCTTCCACAGCATGACTGCATGGTCTTCCTCCAGCTGCTCTGGTTTCCTCCCTCATCCGAAAGATGTGTGGGTACGTAAGGTAAATGCTCTCTGTAAATTGGTCTTGGTGCACATGGAATGGGCGAAAGTGGGAAACTATGGGCAGCGGTGAAGTTACTGCCTTGTAGGGCTGGAGACCCGGCTTCGATCCTGACCATGAGTGCTGTCTGTACTGAGTTTATACATTCTTCCCATGACCACGTGGGTTTTCTCTGAGATCTTCGGGTTCCTCCCACACTCAAGGCGACAGGTTTGTAGGTCCTTCTTCTTCTTGCGTACGGCGTGCACGGCCTAAAGTTGTCGGACAATTTGTTCTATTTGATCTTATTTGAGTGTGCACGCCAGGTTGATTGCATTCGTCGGAACAGGGCGGACCACGTGAAGGTTGCAATCTCCCACCCCGTTTGTAGGTTAATTAATATGGTATAAATGTAAATTATCCCCAGTGTAGTGTTAATGTGTGGGGATAGCTGTTCGGTGTGGATTCGGTGGGCCGAAGGCCTGTTTCCACAGTGTATCTCTAAAAAAATTAAAAAATTAAATTTCAAAAATAAAACTAACTTAAAAGTGTGATTGATAGCCGGCATAGACTGGGTCGACTGAAGGTGCATCTAGTTTCCACACAGCATTATTCCCGGGTGCTCGCTAATTGCTCTATGGCACACATTAATCTTCGTAGAGATTGAGTATTGTGGGCGGAGGGAGAGGAAGAATGAAGATATTCCATGCTGTATCTTTCAATCAATCATTCAAATAAGCTCACAGGAGCTCCAAACGCTTGTAATGATGACTCATTGGTGATTAAATTTGAACACCAACTCCATATTCATTCTTTTTCATTCGTCTAACCCAAGAAAAAAAAACCGGATAACATCTTCATTCTTCCGCTCCCTCCACCCACAATACTCAATCTCTACGGACGATCGATGTGCACAATAGGACAATTAGTGGGCACCAGGGGGTAATTATGCTCTGCGGAACCTAGATCACCACCCAGTCCTGAGATATTAAATGTCTGTTGAAATGTACACGGTTGTAATTTCATTATGGCATTGTGTCTGGCTTTTATGAGTTGAAACATTTAAAAAAAAATCTCAATTATATCGAACAAATTGCTGTTTTTTTGTACCTTCTTGGCATGGCCCCGATCGCTGTAAAATGTTGAAAGTAGTCAATGAATCAAGAACGTCCTGTATAGCATTGAATATTCATTGAATTATTTATGTCACTGGGTCTTGATACTTCTTACAATGGAATGTTTCTTGATGGGCAAAAGACTTGCGGACGACAATGTACTGATGTGTTCTACTTATGCATGATGCAGAATGCTTCATGGAATCACAGGGCTTAACAGTTCAAGGTGCCACAGATTTTTGGTTGGATATTTTTGGTTTAGTTCTGCATTATTTTAAGGATAAGCGTGAAATCTTGTGGGACCGAGATGAGAAAAACATTTTTCACACAGAGAATAGTGAATCTCTGGAATTCTCTGCCACAGAAGGTAGTTGAGGCCAATTCATTGGCTATATTTAAGAGGGAGTTAGATGTGGACCTTGTGGCTAAGGGGATCAGGGGGTATGGAGAGAAGGCAGGTATGGGATACTGAGTTGAATGATCAGCCATTATTATATTGAATGGCGGTGCAGGCTCGAAGGGCCGAATGGCCTACTCCTACACCTATTTTCTTTGTTTCTATTGCCCAGATGTATGGAATGGATAAACTAGATGGGTAATAATATCCCTTGGTGCAGACCCCATATACATCTGTCAGTTGTATGGGGCCATCAACCAGTGTCAGTAAATCTAAGCAAGCAACTGTATAATTACACAGGCACAGTGGCGCAGCGGTAGAGTTGCTGCCTTACAGTGCCAGAGACCTGGGTTCAACCCTGACCCAGACCAGCCCCAGACCAGACCCAGACATCATGTCTCCGCAATGAGGCAACATGTCCCACCCTTCATAGGATTGGTTGATATCGGTAAATGCTTATTATCATGATGTTATCGCTATTCAGTTTGGATACTGGGACCTTGCTTTTCCTGTTGGTGATCAGTTCAAAATGAAACTTCAGTTACTCGGAAACATGAGGAAGTCAGGACAAGCTTCTCTCCAGCATCTTACCTGGATTTCATAGAAACATAGAAAGTAAGCGCAGGAGTGGGCTATTCGGCCCTTCAAGCCAGCACCTCCATTCAATATGATCATGGCTGATCATCTAGAATCAGTACCCTGTTCCTGCTTTCTCCCCATATCCCTTGATTCTGGTAGCCCTAAGCTATATCCAACTCTCTCTTTCAAAGAAACTGGCAACATGTGAGCAGATTAGTATGTCTTAAAAGATGAAAGGATGTAATTTGTTCAATTTTCCTCTATCTTGAAGCATATTCATTGCAGAAGGTGGACATGGACCATTCAACCATCAACAAAAAGGGGAGCTCGTGGCATCTGCTTTAATTGTTGTCAACTAATGGTCAACTATTGACTGGGAAAGCGTTCAACTCTTCCTTGAAAGCAAGAACATGTTTAGCCAATAACTATGAATAGGGTGTTGAAAGTAAAAAAGCTGTCATATTTGCATGAGGTGCATTTTATTTGGTGGAGCTGCTGCCTCACAGCACCAGAGACCTGGGTTCAATCCTGACCTCGGAAGCTGTCTGTGTGGAGTTTGCACGTTCTCCTGTGATCACGTGGGTTTCCTCCGAGTGCTCCGGTTTCCGCCCTTATCACAAACATGTGCGGGTTTGTTGGTTGAATTGTCCCTCTGTAAGTTTGCCCTCTAGTGTGTAGGGAGAGGAGGAGAAGAGTTTGGAGATACAACGTGGAAACTTTGGCCCACTGAGTTCCGCCGACCAGCGATGCCCGTGCACTAGCACTATCCTACACGCTAGGGACAATTTATATTTTTTACCAAAGCCAATTAACCTACAAACCCTTACGTCTTTGAAGTGTGGGAGGAAACCGGAGCACCCGGAGAAAACCCTTGCGTCACAGAGAGAACGTACAAACTCCAAACAGGCAGCACCCATAGTCAAGATTGAACCTGGGTCTCTGGCGCTGTAATGCAGCAACTCTACCGGTGTGTCACCGTGCCGCCCCAAATAGGATAACTTAGAACTACTGTGAAAGAATGATCTATGATTGTCTCTATAATCGAGGCTAGTGGTATCAAGGGATAATTGGAGAAGGCAGGCACGGGGTATTGATTAGGGACGATCAGCCATGATCACAATGAATGGTGGTGCTGGCTCGAAGGGCCGAATGGCCTCCTCCTGAACCTATCTTCTATGTATCTATGTTTCTATGATCGCTGTCGACTCTATGGGTAGAAGGACCATGCTGTTCCATGCTGTTTCTCTGAACTAACCTGAACTTTGCCCTTTAGGGACATCACCCAAAATGACTACTCTCTGTTAATGGAGTTGAACGGTGAGTCAAATCAACCCACGTGAATGTGATGTGTTTCCCAGTTTCCATGCACCACTTACTTCCAGCAAAGCTTAGCCAAAAACGATAGTGAAAAGTAAATGTGACTGATTTCTCATCTCTTTCCACATGAACCTCTCTCCACCGTCAGCCCACAGATCAGTTGGAACAAAATATCAACGTATTTTTGCTTGACAGCCATTACCTTAAAGGTTTTCCTTGTACAATATATGACCCAAGCAAGAAATTACTGTTGATAGACTTGGGATTTGTTAATATATACTCATTTATTTTCATAAAGACATCATCAATTTCCCAGTGTTTTTGAATTCAATGTTAACATTCTTAACTGGTTTGTTTAAAATCAACATCAGCTCAAAAAGACACAAAGTGCTGGAGCAACTCATTAGGTCAGGCAGCATCTCTGGAGAACTTGGATAGATAACCATTTTTGGTCGAGAACCTTCGTCTAAAGCAAGGTCCCAACCCGAAACATCACCTATCCGTGTTCTCCTGACCTGCTGCATTACTCCAGCACTTTGTGTCTTCTATTTGTAAACCAGCATCTGCAGTTCCTTGTTTCTACATCAACTGAAAACTGATCAGATACAAATTAAGAAAAAAATCTGATATAAACTGGTCCTGAAATATACTTGTGAAAACCAGTGAAACCATTCAATCTTGGACAACACATAGAATGCCCTACCGATAAAATAGAGAGAAAACCAAAGGCATAATTTATATAACCATATAACCATATAACAATTACAGCACGGAAACAGGCCATCTCGGCCCTTCAAGTCCGTGCCGAACAACTTTTTTCCCTTAGTCCCACCTGCCTGCACTCATACCATAACCCTCCATACCCTTCTCATCCATATGCCTATCCAATTTATTTTTAAATGATACCAACGAACCTGCCACCACCACTTCCACTGGAAGCTCATTCCACACCGCTACCACTCTCTGAGTAAAGAAGTTCCCCCTCATGTTACCCCTAAACCTCTGTCCCTTCATTCTAAAGTCATGTCCTCTTGTTTGAATCTTCCCTATTCTCAAAGGGAAAAGCTTGTCCACATCAACTCTGTCTATCCCTCTCATCATTTTAAAGACCTCTATCAAGTCCCCCCTTAACCTTCTGCACTCCAGAGAATAAAGACCTAACTTATTCAACCTATCTCTGTAACTTAGCTGTTGAAACCCAGGCAACATTCTAGTAAATCGCCTCTGTACCCTCTCTATTTTGTTATATAGTGGGGCATGTTAACATCTGACTGTCTATTCTGCCCCACTCTTTATATCCTTGCTGGAAATTGACAAGTAATGAATTTTATTTTAAGTTTCATCATGCAACCTTTTTTTTTCTATAAATAGAAATGTCCACTTTTTGCCATTTAGGATTATTTCCAGCAGTGTCACAAGGGATTACGCTGAGATTAATATCCAGCGGGCTTTACCATGTGTCCTCGGCATTACAAAAGACACAGGGATCTGGACATTTATATGCAACGCTGTTCATGTGACAGCAAAGCAAAAAAGTTATCTTGAGCATGTCATCCAGAGGACATTGGGCAGGTATGCTCCTGAATAAACATAACGAGTTCAGATGACATGAATAAGTGAGTCTGAAGAAGGGTCTCGACCCGAAACATCACCCATTCCTGAAGAATATAGGCCATTCATATTTCTGACATGGAATAAAAGGTGCAATGCTTGCTAATTACTAGGCCACATTCCTTTAGTTTAGAGATACAGCGCAGAAACAGGCCCTTCAGCCCACTGAGTCTACACCGACCAGCGATCCCCGCACACTGATACTATCCAACTCAGCGGATCAGGCAGCATCTCTGGAGAAAAGGAATGGGTGACACAAAAAGCTGGAGTAACTCATCATGCTGCACCCACTGTGTGATTTCTCCTCTCTTCGGCTCAGTTCCCTTTCCCTTGACTCTCAGTCTGAAGAAAGGTCTCGACCCGATACACCACCTATTCCTAAACAGGATTTTTCGACAAGACGGAAGAGTATCAGGTAACTCTAGATGCAGGAGTTTGGTGAGGAGGGCTCTCCAACTAGAGTTGGGAGTTGGGAGTTGGAAAGGTCAGAGGGGGAAAAGGAGAGAGGGAGTGGTGGGAAGTGATCTGGGAGGTAGTTAAAGATCGGGACGTCAGGAAACAGAGTAATTGGGCGCTCGGCAGTTAGGCCATGAGTAGCAAGTAATTGATGAGTTGATCGGGAGGTGGGGGGTGATATAAAGGAAAGGAGACAAGCAAGGAAACATTCTTGAGTGTGTTTCCCAGCTCAGGACTGTGATATGGTGATGGAGGCTGTACCACCACATGGCTGTATGGTAATTCAAATCTCACTGTACCGATTGGTGCATGGGATAATAAATGTCTCTTGAAGTCTTGTTCCTGGAGCACATTGCATAACAAGGTGTCCAATTTCTTGAGGAACACAGTACATTGCTGCGTGACCTCATTCCATGAGGAGATGACTTGGACATCACGGACTCAAAGTGATTTGAGATAGGGAGTGTTTTTTGTGTGATTTGCCCAAGGGCCATGCATCAACCACTGCTTTCTTCTCCAGAAGTAACCATCATTCATATTCTTGACATGGAATAAAAAGTACACTGCTTACTAATCACGAGGCAACATTCTATTAGTAGAGTTTAGTCTGGAGATACAGTGCGGAAACAGGCCCTTCAGCCCACTGAGTCCATACCGACCAGCGACCCGCACACTAACACTGTCCTACGCACACTGGAGACAATGTGCATTTATACCAAGCCAATTAGCCTACAAACCTGTACGTCTTTGGAGTGTGGGAGGAAACTGGAGATCCCGGAGAAAACGCGTCACGGGGAGAAGGTACAAACTCCGCACCGGAGTAAACCCAGGTCTCTGACACCATAGGGCTGACTTTTAATATTATTTTTAATATTTAGCTACAATTTATTACAGGTTGTTTAAGAGGGGTTGATGAGAGGACATGGAGTGAGGGACCACTAGACATGAACACCACTGGACAACAAGAATGAGCAATGCAGAAGACTTCAATGAACACAAGGAGGTGGGGGACATGAGACAGTAGATGCTGGATTAGGCAGTATCTATGCAGGGAATGGATAGGTGACGTTTCAGGTCAGGACCCTTCTTGAGACTGATTGTAATAGGGGAAGGAAAGCTGGAAAAGAGAAGTGGGGGTGGGGCAATGGCTGGCAAGTGATAGGGGGGGTTGACTGGCAGATGGGTGGAGTAAGTGACAATGGCTAGAGGAGAAACGGGGGCAAAAGGGTGTCAGGTTGGTAGAGAATTGTAAAGCCAGAGGGAGGAATATAGGTGTTACAGGGAGTGAGGGAGATGGGCGGGATGGTAGGAGAAATGGGTAGGATTCAGAGTGGAGAGGGAGGGTTACAGGAATGAGAAATGGGGTGAAAGGGTTTGTCGTAAAAATGGAGGTCAACTTCCATACTGTTGTGTATTAAGATTCCCAAGATAGAAACAAAAAGCTGGAGTAACTCAGTGGGACAGGCAGCATCTCTGGGGAGAAGGAACGGGTGACGTTTCGGGTCGAGAAGAATGGCCAAGACCTTTCTTCAGGATGAAAGGTCACCCGTTCCTTCTCCCCAGTGATGCTACCTGACCCGCTGAGTTACTCCAGCATTTTGTGTCCTTCTTCGGTTTACACCCGCACCTGCAGTTCCTTCCCACACATCCCCAAGTGGAGACGAGGTACGGTTGCTCCAGTTTTTACGTGTGGCCTCACTCTGGCAATGGAGCAGGCCCAGGACAGGAAGGTAATTATAGGGAGTGATATCCTGCAGAAGATGCTATGTTCCTACCTTGAAAGGTAAGGGCGGCAGATTCAATATGTGATATTAACAAAGATAATTGCATAATTACCTTTAGACTTTAGACTTCAGAGTAACTGCGTGCAAACAGGCCCTTCGGCCCACCGAGTCCCTGCCGATCAGTGATAACCCTCACACTAACAATATTCCACACCCTCGGGGCCATTTACAATTTTTTTTACTGAAGCCAATTAATCAACAAACCTGTACGTCCTTGGAATGTGGGAGGAAATCGGAGCATCCGGAGAAAACCCACGCGATCACGGGAAGAGCGTACAAACTCTGTTCAGGCAGCACCCGTTGTCAGGATTGAAACCGGGTCTCTGGAGCTGCAAGGCAGCAACTATACCGCTATGCCACCGTGCCGTCTGACCTGAAGATAACTAAATTGCAGATCTATGGGTAAAAAACGGGAAGTTGGGTCTATTTGGACCGGCTCTTTCAACGCCAGTTATGGGTAAGTGGCCAAATTATCTTTCTTGCTATTGAAAAATTGTTGCCTCTCAAATGTGTCTATGACATTTACCATTTTCTGAGAACAGTGAGCTTTGCTTCAGGATATGAGAGTATACGTTTCCTTGCACTAATCCGGGGATAAGATCAGAAGCAGTCGGGTTCTGCTGTAAATTTGAAGAATTAGTTCAAACAGCCAATTTGCAACCATCAAGTGTTACCGCATCATGGTACACAAGCCTTTCCTTGCCGTGCATTCAATAAAGTGCAATAAGCTGGAAAGTGCTAATCTGCTCTCGCGGGGAATTTGTGAGGTTTGTTTCCTTGTCTGTGTTGGCCGCCCATGCCAAACAGTTCCACGCTGAGCAGATCCGATTTACAGCTGCAGTCAATCAATAAATGGATAAATAAAAGTTGTCATTAAAAGTGATATTGATACCATGGAGGGAAAATATGTGGCAATGTTACAGGAGTGCCACGCACAATGACTTGTGACTGCGAATGCAATCTGCTTCTAAACCTTTCTGCTTGGCCCATTAACGATTAAATGCAGTGATATTATCCTTGGATATCAAAATAAATATATTCCCTTCATAAACTAAGACAATTTTTCATGAGTTAGCCCAGTAAACTGCATCAATAGCTTCTGATCCAAGCCCAAGCAGCCCAATAACTGTGTGTGTAGGCTGACACAGGCTGGAATCTATGGGCTTACGCCGACATATCTAGGACCTCTTCATCACTCTGACTTATGAGAGGATCAACAATAAAGTGTAAGAGCATGAATGCTAAAGTCTAATACTTCCATTGCTGGCTTCCAGAAGAATATCTAAATTGATTCTGCCATTCAGTTTGAACTAGTTTTGTTTCTGTGTCATTGCCTTTTGCACTATGATTTTTATAGTGCCATATAATGGTTGCCATCTTCAAAAGAGCTGTCAATTTGTACATGTGAACAGCATTAGTTTAGTTTGGTTTAGAGATACAGCGCATAAACAGGCCCTTCGGCCCCATGGGTCCATGCTGACCTATGATCCCCGCACATTATCACAATTGACCTACACAAACCAATTGACCAACAAACCTGTGTGCATTTGGAGTGTAGGAGGAAACTGAAATCTCAGAGAAAACCCACGTGGGTCACGAGGAGAATGTCCAATCTCCGTACAGACAACACCCATAGTCCGGATTGAACCCGGGTCTCTGGTGCTGTAAGGCAGCAACTCTACTGCTGCGCCACTGTGTCTTCTGGCATTCCAGGTCACTGCAGATGCTGAATTGCCAAGTCTAACACAAGAGCATAATGGTCCTGTCCCAATTAGGCGATTTTTCAGGGGACTGCCAGCCACTGTCAAGTTGCCAGTAGTCGCATGAAAAACCGGCAACTGGAACGGCGACTGTCAGAGTTGAACACACACACACACACACACACACACACACACACAAACACATCACAGCGGGTGACAGGGCAAGCGGGGGGAGCACTGTCTGAAATTCACAGGGTGCAAAGCCAAGGTGATACAGACACACACCGCGATGAACGGGATGGTTGGCGCTGTAATTAAGACGGTTAACGCACAGTGTACGGTAAGTCCTTTAAAAGAGTGGGGGGGGGAGAAGGGGGGAGAAGGAGTGGAGATAACTTTTAAGAAGCCAGGGATACACGGCTGTAAAGCTCGGCGGCCATCAACATTACCGGTCGGTTATCCTTGGTTCTGCAAACTGCTGCTCGCTTTATTTTTCCGCCAATGACATTCACTGGTCAGCACCGGCTACAACCTACAAGAACTTACGAGAACCTTTGACCTCCTGGCCACCCACTTATGGCACGAGAATTCGCACTACTCTCCATGGCGGCTTCATTCTGTTTGCCGCTAATTTTTGAACATGTTGAAAAATCTGCGGCGACCATAATGAGGTCGCGACAAGTTCCCAGAATGCGGGATCTCCTCGCGGCCATGAAGGCGACTCCCCAGCAACCACCCGCGAACATGTGGTGACCGTGTGGCAACTGCATAGTCTCCTGCAGTCACCTAAAAAGTCGCCTAAGTGGGACAGGCGCATGATTCCTACAACACTTGCCACACGCTGAAATCATAAGCATTCACAATCTCACGTCGCTGCACCGAAATAAATAGAAATGCAAATAGAAAAAGAAAGTCCAACACTATAGGTATTTTAATTGGCTAACTTTTGAACCGCAAGTAACTTCAATTATTAATCAGTGGAAGTAAAGAGAAAAAATAATTTCGAGAATGGAAAATTGTATTCACCGGCCGTTAGATAAAATGGGCCATGAAGGTTATTGCTGCATTGCGATGATGCTCAGCTTGCACTGACATAAATAGATCAGAAATTATGAATACTCCTATTGATACAAAGCTTCATCTGTTCAGGCAGCATAAATACCTCCCCATAAATGAGGTCGGGAAAATCGCCTGACCTGCTGACACCACAAACCTAATGGCCCTGTTCCACGGTACGAGTTAATTCCAAGAGCTCTCCCGAGTTTTAAAAAAATCAAACCTCGTGGTCAGCACGGAGAATGAACGTAACGGGTACGTCAGAGCTCGGGGACGTCTCTTAGCGACTCGTAACGCTAACGGCAGGTACTCGGGAAGACTTGTGAAGATTTTTCAACGTGTCGGAAAAAGTCCACGAGAGCCCCAAGTACCAACGTGGGGCCATTACTGTAAATCTCCGAGTTCGAATCAGGGCAAACAGGGTCATTAGACCCAGTTTAGAAAGGGTAGCAATACCAGTGAAATAATCTGGCTGAGAGGAAATTAAAATATCAAAATCTCTGAATCTGGAAACCAAAACAAGAACAGAAAGTGCTGGAAATATTCTGCAGCATTTTTTCAGTTTAGTTTAGTTTAGAGAGTTTAGTTTAGTTTGAGTTTACAGGAGAGCCCTTCAAAGAGTCATCAACACCGCCCAAAAAATCACTGGCTGCCCACTGCCCTCCCTGAAGGACATCTTCAGCTCTCGCTGCCTTGGCAGGGCAGCCAACATCCTGAAGGACCCATCCCACCCTGGTCACAACCTGTTCCACCTGCTGCCCTTTGGCAGACGGTACAGGTCTTTCAAAACGCGCACGAACAGACTCTGAGACAGCTTCTACCCCATAGCAATATGTGAGCTTAACAATGCAAAATAAGAAATAACACTCCCATTTAAACTGAATTGTTGTTTAATTGTATTTTTTAATATGTATATATTTTTACCCTTCCTTATATTTTAACATTGTTCTTGTGAACTGCACCATTGGATTGACTTTTAAATTTTGTTGCACCATGTGCAATGACAATAAAGAGATTCTGATTCTGAGATACCACGCGGACATAGGCCCTTTGGCCCACCGAGTCTTCACCACCCTGTGATCCCCGCACAATAACACCATCCTACACACACTAGGGACAATTTACACTTATACCAAGCTAATGAACCTACAAACCGGTACGTCTTTGCAGTGTGGGAGGAAATCAAAGATCTCTGAGAAAACATTCCCCCACGCAGTCACGGGGAGAACGTACAAACTCTGTCCAGACACACCCGCAGTCAGGATCGAATCCAGGTCCCTGGCGTTGTAAGGCAGCAACTCTACCGCTGCGCCACCGTGCTACCTATGGAAACTTTTCATCAAATTTCCAAGCAAAAATATCTCTGCTTCTCTTTTCTAGTTGTGTCGGGCCTGGTTTAGTAACTCGCTGTCGCTGTAAGGCAGCAACTCTACTGTTGCGTCATCGTGCAGGGTGCACAACAGATCAGTTTTGTTCTATTATGATCTGTTACTAGTATTACTGATTAGTAATTTATTGGGTTCTTAATGGTGTGCATTAATTTCTGTGTTATTGCAGTAAAGGACCTGTAAAGCTGCAGCCAGTAAAAATTTCATTGTTAGTTGACAGTACATATGACAATTAAACGCTCTTGTCCCGTGACTTTTTCCACAGATGCTGCCTGACCTGCTAAATATTAATGGCACTTGAGTGGGATGATGAGATGGTCTGGGAATTCCCTCCACAGATGCTGCCTGACCCGTTGAGTTCCACCAACACTGTGTTTCTTGAACTGAAGATGGGACTTTGTGTTAGTTACACAAGACATTCGCAAGGCCACACTTGAGTATTTTGGTCAGTTTTGCTCACCCTGCTATAGGAACGATGCCATTAAGCTGTAACGAGAGCAGAGATCATTTATGAAGATGTGGCCAGGACCTCAAGAGAATGTTGTGTTGGGAGAAGTTCACCAGGCTAGGTTTTCATTCCTTGGGACACAGAAGGCTGAAGGATGATCTTGTAGAGGTGCATAATATCACGAGGGGAATAGATAGGATGAATGCACAGAATGCTCTTTCACAGGGTAGGGGAATCAAGAACTAGAAAGCATGGGTTTATGGTGAGAGGAGAAAGGTTTAATAAGAAAATGAGGGGCATTCTTTTCGCATTGAGGTTGGTAGGTATGTGGAACAAGGCGGTAGTTGAAGCAGGTACAATAACAACATTCAAACAACTGATACATGCTTAAGAAAGGTTTAGAGGGACATGGGCTAATTGGGTCTAACTTAGACATGACATCTTGGCCAGCATGGACCAGTAGGGCCGAAGGGCCAGTTTTCGTGCTGTGTGATTCTATAACTCTTTGTCCGAGACTAAAGATGGTGTTTTATTCCTTCCGAAAGCCGATTAGCTAGTTTTTGTGAAGCATTTTTATTACTTTCTTGGTATTCTTTTCTTTACAACTCCCTCACATAATCCAAATTTCTATGATCCTTCTCCCGTTCTCTTTCTTTGACTGGCTTAACTCTTATTTTTTTTTCCATCGGTCAACTATTTATTGCTGTGTAATGCAATCATCAACCGAAGAAATGAGATTGAAAACTTTGCGAAAAGCAAAGGCACTTCCACAATATTACACATTGTGGCACATTCCCCAATACAGACCCCCCAGAAAACATTATCAATTGTAGCCCATGTTATGCATTTTCCATTGGCGATATCTGCCTAATGTTAGTCATGTCAGATCTCTGTGAAAAAATATAACATCTAACAAACATGCCTATGGAATCTATTCCAATGGAGATCTCAGAACATTACACTCCATATCCAATCAGGCCACCTCCTCCACCTTCTTGTGTGAGTAGGACCTGCAGATGTTAGTTTAAACCAAAGATAGACACAAAATGCTGGATTAACTCAACGAGTCAGGCAACATCTCTGGCGAAAAGGAATAGGTGATGTTTTGGGTCGAGACCCTTCATCAGACTGAGAGTCAGGGAAGGGAATACTAGAGGTATGGAAAGGTACAAAGCAAGGCAGAGCCTGTTGATAAGTGGTAATGCACTGATTTTTGAATGCCTTCAACATTCAACATTCTGTTTTGCACCATGTTAAAACAAAAAACATCTGTTTGGGTGTTTTGGTGGCTAAAGCAAATGTTAAATTTTACCTGAATATTTTAAGAAATAGTTGACCTGATATCTTTGTCAGCCTGTACAAAGAGAAACAGATCTGGTGAGGTTTTGTTCCTTTCCGGGCTTTCCTCCTGCGTGGAATATGAATGGTATATTTGGCAAAGTTAAATCACTTGCCCTGAATTTCAATGGGGTAACACCTATTTCTTGCAGTGTTAAAATTTATCAGAAGTGACATGTAATTATAACCATGCACTGACGTTTTTGTACCACTCCAGTTCTCCCGGCAGTCACTTGCACACCTGATGTGGTATTGATACAAGTCATTTATGGGATAGCATCACTCACTGTGCAGGTAAAACTAGACCAGGTTGTTCTGACGGCAACCATCACAAAGATTTTGTTACTTCTTGGTGTCCCTTGCGAGCAACGCACCAAACAAATTCCTTGTATGTATACATACTTGGATAATAACATTCATTCATTCGTTCATTCATTTGAGTTGTCTTAGTGGTCTAAAGAAGGATCTCAACCTGAAATGTCACCTTTTTCTTTTTCTCCAGTGACGCTGGCTGACCCATTGAATTACTCCAGCACTTTGTGTCTATCTTTGATACAAACAGCATCTGCAGTTCTTTGTTTCTGCATATTATATTTTCAACATTGGATGGGGAGCCCGGTCATACTAGTTTATGACCACCTTGTCCCTCGCAACGCCATCTTTCTATCCCGCCCCAACCTCCATCAACCCTTGCCCTGGCATTCCAAGTCTCCAACAACTTGATGCTCCCCAATGGTCCCAATACCACCAACCGACCCAACCCCAAGCTCCAGGCTGATTCTCTGGTAGTCCAAGGTCACAACTCCTGTTTGATCAACCATTCTCCCTTAAATCATCTACCGATCCTCTAAGACCTGATGGAGGCCCCGTTTCTCCTCCACACCACCACACCACTCTAAACCTACCAATCAACCACATACTTGATGGCCACCAGGTTCTCAAGCTCCCATCCTTCTTCACAAACTCATCTCAGCACCTTCATTATTTTTGCTGGGTTTCCAGACATAGATTAACCTCACCAACCTAATAGTCAATTTGCCCCGTGGTCAAACGCCACCTCGCCTCTCTTCCTCCAGAAACCCTGGACCCGGACTTTGTCAAATGCAGCACATTCTCAACTACAGAAATAGACAATAGGAACTTATAAGGTCATAAGGAATAGGAAGTCGAATTAGGCCATTCAGCCCATCACGGCTGATCTATTTCTTCCTCCTAACCCCATTCTCCTGCGTTCTCCCCATAACCTCTGAGGCCTGTACTAATCAAGAAATCAGACTCCAAATGACATTTTCAGTGGGAGAGATCAATACTACCCTGCTGTGGTGATCATCGAGCTCGCCCATGAGAATTCCTGCACAAATCACACAGCATTGCCATCTCTGAAAGCAACAATAAAGGCAACTCCATTCAACATACTTAAGGTGTGGGCCGCCCTTTTTTCTTGTCAATTGAGGAACAATGCATGACCCTATAAAGATGTAGAGAGCACAATCCCATATCAGGACCGGTTTTCACCAAAATTCCTACCCTTGCCAGCACAACATTTCAGGCTCCCTAAACCCACTGCGTTCTGAACAGCTTTATTCAGCAGTTTGGTTCACAAACTAAGTATCTTTCAAAAGCACTGGAATGCAAATCTGCTGCTTAAGAATTTTATATTAAATCTGCATAAAAAAAGCAGCCAGGCAAGGAAAGCAGTCAATCTCCTTAAACATAGAATGTGTAAACAAATCTGTTTCCTTCCCTCAGTTAGCTCCACCACGAAATATAATAATTAGATTATCATCTTAAAAAGGAAAGTAGTTTATCTCTTGATGAACATACTTGTAATATCTTGTGAACAATTCATAACGCTGTTCATGAACAGATTGCCATCAACAGCTTGTAATTCTGGCAACTGAAGCATCCTACCACAACCAGAGAGCAGTCCTGAACTACTATCTGCCTCATTGGTGACCCTCGGACTATCGTTGGTCAGACTTTGCTGGCTTTACCTTGCACTAAACGTTGTTCCCTGATCATATATCTATACACTGTCAATAGCTCGATTGTAATCATGTATTGTCTTTCTAATGGGCCTGTCCCACTTAGACGACTTTTTAGCACCTGCAGTGACCTTGAATGTCAGAAGACACAGTGGCGCAGTGGTAGAGTTGCTGCCTCACAGCGCCAGAGACCCGGGTTCAACCCCGACTATGGGTGTTGTCTGTACGGAGTTTGTACGTTCTCCTGTACCTCGGTACACACGACAATAAACTAAACTGAACTAAAAAAAACCTAGATAAATGGACAAGGTGCTCAGCAATTCTACAAATGAAGGGAGATAGAACTGAACTACACATTAGTTAGGCAAAGTTTGTATGCCGATTTTTTAATGAAAATAAATAAAAAAGGTAGAAAATATAAATTATACTGTCAGACACTGCAACTCACACATATTATTCTAAATCCAGTGAGATTAATTTGTACTTTGTTCGTATACAAAACAGAGACAGAAAGAACTAACGTCACTGGTACCTGCTGAGGCAGCAGTCGGCGGTCCTGGTGGGATATCAGGAAGATTTTAGCATTCTAAGCAATAAAAGAAACCAATGTTTTCCCAAATATCGCAAGCATATTTTGAGGTTTTGTTTCAGTGAATCATGACGGAGGGAGCCATTAGAAAATGGCCGAAACTTGCTACTTCTGCTTTGAGCTGAAGATAGACACAAAATGCTGGAGTAACTCAGCGGGTCAGGCAGCATCTCTGGAGAAAAGGAATAGGTGATGTTTTGGGTTGAGATCTTTCTTCATATCCCTTTTCACAGGTTCAGGGGAGCAACTCATCTTTAGTTTAGTTCTCCTTAAGCTTGAGCAGCTTTCAATCCAATGATGTGACTCTTGATTTCTCTAACGTCAGATAACTCTGCATTCCCTCTCTCTCCATCCCTCCACCGTCCAAGTAACACCAGCTTCTCGTTCTCACCAAGCAAACACCTAACAATGGCTTGTTTCCTTTATCAAAGTTACTATTTTGCATGTCTTTCATTCATTTGTTCTATATGTCTCTACAATACCGTCTATATCTCTTGTTTCCCTTTCCCCTGACTAGTCTGGGCAACTCCAGCATTTTGTGTCTATCTCTAGCTTGTTTGGTTTAGTTTACAGATACAGTGCAGATCCTTTGGCCCAACAAGTCCTCGCACAATCCTACACTAGGGACATATATATCAAGCCAATTAACCTACAAACCTTTATGTCTTTGGAGTGTGGGACGATATCGAAGTTCTCGGAGAAAACCAAGGCGGTCACGGGGAGGTCGACTCAAATTGCTGAAGTAACTCTGCGGGACAGACAGTGTCTCTGGAGAGAAGGAATGGGTGACGTTTCGGGTCGAGACCCTTCTTCAGACTGACGTCAGGGGAGTGGGCAGTACAGAGATGGAATCTATTTGGAGAAGGTAGGAGAACTGTGAAGGTGGAGGTGATGACGAGAGAGGCAATCAAGGGCTACTTGAAGTTAGAGGTCAATGTTCATACCGCTGGGGTGCCAGTTACCCATGAAACATATCAGGTGCTGTTCCTCCAATTTGCGCTGGGCCTCACTCTGACAATGGAGGACGCCCAGGACAGAAAGGTTAGTGTGGGAATGGGAGGGAGAGCGGTCACGGGGAGAACGTACAAACTCCGTATAGACAGCATCCGTAGTCAGGATCGAACCCTGGTCTCTGGCGCTGTAGGCACTGTAAGGCAGCAACTCTACCGCTGCGCCACCGTGCCACCCCTCAGCTTGGGGTGAATTCTGCGGTGTGAATGCTCTGTTGCTTTTCATTCTGTGCTATGCTTGTGCTGAACTAGCAACTCCAAACTTAAAGGTATAGATCAAACCTTGACAAGTGAATAAATCAGCTGTGAGCTGGTGCAAGATAAAATGGTTGAATATTGTGGGGGTGTCGTAAAAATGTTGGTGGTTTAAGAACATCTTACCAGAAGAAAAACTGACAAATGGAGTGTCTTGCCTACATGTGGGTCTGTTCTCACATTTTAATGCACAGTTGCAAAATGGAAGAAGATTCAAGCTCTGGGGAGGGGCTGGAGAGGCATCTCCTCAGGTAATAAAGACAAATTGAGCTCTTGGTCAAGGGCAGATCAGACATCTGTATGCGAGCGATGAATAATGAATGATCTTGCAGCCTTATTTATTTAAGTTGGAGACATCCAGGAGGCACGGAGATTGTAGTAAATGACTGAAACACGCGTATTTGTCAACTGAGAAAAATGATGTGGACTATATTGATGGCCAAAGCTTTATCCATTTTGTTTTTTAATGGAATTGTAGTCGGCTGGTGACGCCAATACATGAGGGACTCTGATTCACGAGGGCAGAGCAGATACGAGAAAAGGCTGAGGGGGTGAGAAGAGCGGATGTTGTGAATCACAAAGCAAGGGGAAAAAACACGAAAGAAAGATGATCTGGAAGATTAAAGCGTAAAATCACAGAGAGGAAACAGAGATCAAACGAGAAATAGAAAGAGAAAGTAAGCGTACATTTTACAAGTCAGTTCATTAATTTTAATGTATTGAGATACTGGAAGGCCATGAACATTGACTTGTCTACTCTAGCCTACAGTCTAGCGAGTCTCTCAGCCTGGAGCACAAACTCAAAAATTGCATCCAGTATTGGAGAAATTGCATAAATAGACAATGAGGGAATGAAAGAAAGCTCAAATGAAACACAGCAATCAAAGAGAAGATGGGAGAGAGAAAAAGGGGGCGGGAGTCATTTATGTGACTTGCATTAAACTTAAGCCCCTGTCCCATGATGCGAGTTTACCCAAGAGCTCTCCCGAGTTTAAAAAAAATCAAACTCGTGGTACTTCATCACGAGTATTTCTTTACTCTTGGCTATTTTTCACACTGTTGAAAAAACTTCACGAGTTACCGCGTTTCCCGAGTACCTGCCGTTAGCGTTACGAGCTGCTACGAGACATCCACAAGCTCCGACGTACCCGCTACGTACATTCTACGTACTTGTTTGTTTGTACCACGAGTTTGATTTTTTTTTTAAATCGGGAGAGCTCTTGGGTAAACTTGCATCGTGGGACAGGGCCTTTAGTTGTTTTGCTGCAAGGCTGTGTATTAATGCATTCTGCTGTTATCACTAAAATAAGTATATTTTGGGTTTAATGACCATTATATCTTGAAGCCTGAAAGTCTGCAGAGCTTGAGGAAACTATGTTTACACAAGAGCTGGAAAAGAGGGGAGTTGGGGGGAGTCAGGGTGGCACGGTGGCGCATGGGTAGAGTTGCTGCCTTCCTGCGGCAGGGACCTGGGTTCGATCCTGACGATGGGTGCTGCCTGTACAGAGTTTGTCCGTTCTCCCCATGACCTGCGTGGGTTTTCTCCGACATCTTCGGTTTCCTCCCGCACTCCAAATATTGGCTTGGTACGAATATAAAATAGTCCCTAGTGTGTGTAGGGTAGACAATAGACAATAGGTGCAGGAGTAGGCCATTCGGCCCTTTGAACAAGCACCGCCATTCAATATGGCGGAGTAGTGTTGATGTGTGGGGATCGCTGGTCGGTGCAGACTCAATGGGCCGAAGGGCCTGTTTTCGCCCTGTATCACTAAACTAAACTAGATGACAGTTTTGACAGTGCCATTGCAAAAGGATTATAGGAGGCAGTTGAGGTGATGCAGAAAAAGGGCCATCGCCCATTTCTGGGAGATAGAAACAGATCATCAGATGGGGAAGGATGCAGAGACTCCAGTTGAAGAGAGCAGGGTCGAGTGTGTGAAAGGTGCAGAAGCCTATCAATGGGAGCAGTATGTTGTAGGAGGGGAAGGGACAGATGTCATTGTAAGGGCACGAGGGGAAAGCAGCCAGGCCATTAGAGATGCACAGAGAGAAAAAGGAAATGCAATTGGGCGGCACTGTGGCACAGCGGTAGAGTTGCTGCCTCACAGCACCATAGACCCTTTGCGGTTGCAGCTCCGAGACTGTGGAACAGCACCCCTCATCCCATCAGAACTGCCCCCTCCATCGACTCCTTTAAGTCGAGACTGAAAGCTCATCTTGACTCTCAAGCCTTTTTAGACGTCCTCTGAGGGAGGGCCAAATGTATGTATTTATGTATGTACTTAATCTGTGAACCAATGTTGTATAATGTCAGTACCTCCACCAATGTAAAGCACTTTGGCCAACGAGAGTTTTTTAAATGTGCTATAGAAATAAAAATGACTTGACCTGACTTGACTGGTTCGATCCTGACTCCGGGTGCTGTCAGTATGGAGTTTGTCCATTCTCCCTGTAACTGCGTGGGGTTTCTCCGGGTGTTCCGGTTTCCTCGCACATTCCAAAGATGTGCAGGTTTGTGGGTTAATTGGGCTTCTGTAAATTGTCCCTCGTGTGTAGGATAGAAATAGTGCATGTGGTCATTGCTCGTCGGCATGGACATGGTGGGCCAAAGGACCTGTTCTATCTCTAAACTAAACTCAAATGGAGATAGACTGAGGTTAGGCTTTGCAGGCTCATTTAATAATGAGTTGTTATCTTTATTGTGGGTCAAAACAGATGGGGCAATGTTGTTCATTCTCATATTGGCACATAAATATAACAGGTTCTGCAGAGGTTCTTAACATGCTTACATTTGGCATATATTATACGTACATGACAAAATAATTCATATTTTTCACACATCATTGAGCGTATTGCTTTTTCCAAGTACAAGGACTTTTGTTCCCATCAGAAAGCAATTAACACGAGAAACCAAAGCGCAAAGGAAAGTAGTGAATAATTATCTCTATTTCACTTAAAATATCATTAAACAAGATTATTTTAACATAATTATTTTTGAAAATTGTAATATTGTGAGAAATCATTATAAACCATAATTAGGAGGTGGCAGATGCATTATGCAAACAATGCACACCACAGACATGTATGATCGTGTGCATGTAATCAATATTTGATATAAACCACACTTGAAGAATTCCTGAGTGTTAAGGGCCTGTCCCACTTAGGTGATTTTTTCGGCGACTGTCACAGTCACAGCAAGTCGCCGAAAGAGCGGCGACTGGACCCCCCCCCCCCCAACGACAATGTGTACGACAAACTACGACAACCTACCATCTAGACGACGTTAAGCTACGGCAAGCTACCGACAACCGGCGACCCAGTAGGACGTTCACCTACGACCACACCTACGGCAACCAAAGTCAACCTACGCCCACCCGCGACAAGCTACGACAAGCAACAGCCCTGTCGGCGACAACTGAAGACAATTCAGTCGCCGGTACCTGTAGCCGGTTGACGTAGGTAGTCGCCAATGGAATTCACTGAAGTCAGCACCTGGTGACAACCAACGTCACCTGGCGACGAGCTGCGTCATCCTGGCGACACCCTACGACAGAACTACAACAGGAATAAACGTGTCAAGACCACAGTCTCCAAAAATGTTGACCATTTCAAAATTCAGCGGCGACCAGAAAAACGTTACGACTCTTTAGGCGACTTGAGGAGACTGCTCACGACCATACAGGCATCATACAGGCAAACAGCCTAGTTGCCTGTAGTCACCGAAAAAAATCGCCTAAGAGGGGCAGGGGCTTTACAGAGCTACATCGTTCCTGCATGCAACAGGGATGTTTTGTCCCCAAAATAAATCAGTCTACATTTCTTGCACCACGAGGCTCAATTGCAAAGAAAAACATTTTGGGGAAAGATGTATCAAGGAAGGCACAATGGCACAGCGGTGGAGTTGCTGCCTTACAGCGCCAGAGACCCAGGTTCGATCCTGACCATGGGTGCTGTCTGTACAGTTTGTACATTCTCCCTGTGACCGCGTGGAGTTTCTCCGGGTGCTCCCCTTTCCTTCTACACTCCAAATAAAATTGTAAATTGTCCTTAGTGTGTAGGATAGTGCCAGCGTATGGGGTGATCTCTGGTTGATGCAGACTCGGTGGGCTGAAGGGCCTGTTCCCACGCTCTCTCTGTGAAGTCTAAAGGTTATAACTAGAAGTGAGCTCCCATGCCTGTATCATGGAGTCCATTAGCATGGAGTCCATTAGCTGCTAATTTATTTGTCTAGGTCCTCTGTGAGTCGAACTTAATGAATACACTGGACACAAGGTTTAGAATCGAACAGCAAGAAATCAATGCAGGAGCTGCTTTTGGGCTGTCTGCTGATGCATGAGTGCACACAGCTGACATGGTTAGTTCTTGCAAAAGAAGGACTTCAGAGTGCTCGTGAAGCCTACTTCAGCTTTGCATAAAGGTGAATGTTAGTGAGCGAACATCAGGCCGTGGAGTCCGAAGCTGAGAACCAACCTGGGGGACACTCTTTGTAAATAACAGGAGCAGGCCTGGCCATGATGGGACCCGGGTTCAATCCTGAGTACAGGTGCTGTCTGTGTGGAGTTTGTACGTTCTGCCCGTGACCCTGTGGGTTTTCTCAGGAATTGCCAGTTTCCTCCCACACTCCAAAGACGTACAGGTTTGTACGTTAATTGGCTTGGTATAATTGTAAATTGTCCCTAGTGTGTGTAGGATATGGACCAATTGCAGATATGGACCAATTGCAGGCAAATTCAATTAGCTTAGGCAGGCATTTTGGTTGAAATGGATGAGTTTCCAATGCGACCACCGGTAGAACGTGCAAACTCCACACTGACAACAAACAGGCCGAAGGGTCTGTTTCCATGCTGTACCTCTAAACTAAACTCTATTTCCGACAATGTAGCAGTTTGTACGTTGATGTGATGATTCAGCAAATAATCCATCGCACTTTACTGGATTATTCATCCTGAAACAGCTCAAATTGTGCAGGAAATCACGTTACTCACTGGCGTTCATTCATGGCACCCTCTCGCCAACAAATAACAGCAGCACTTCTCTCTCTCACTGCCACCACAGTGTTGCATCTGGTAGAGCTGCAGAGACAGCTCACAGCGCCAGAGACCCCGGGTCGATCCTGCCCTTGGTTGCTGTCAGTGTGGAGTTTGCACGTTCTGCCTGTGGCCACATTGGAAACTCATCCATTTCAACCAAAATGCCTGTCTATGCTAATTCAATTTGCCTGCAATTGGTCCACATCTCTCCAAACCTTTCCAATCCATGTACCTGATCAAACATCTGTTCAATATTATAATTCACTTTCATATATTATATATTATTCAATATTATAATTTCATTCACTTTCATTCACAGTGCAAACATATGAAAGCATGGAACTACCAGGCAGAAGACACATGCAGCTGTGGAGCAGTCCAGACAATGTCCCACCTACTGGAGTGTAACGACGCCCCCCAGTGCAGCCCCCAGGACCTGGCTGACCCGACCCGACCAGCTGTGACCTGCGCCAGATACTGGCAAAACGACATCTGAGATTGCAACGGACTCGAAGAAGAAGAATTCACCTGCTCTGGCAGTTCATTCCACATCCCCACCATCCTCTGCATGAAAAACTTGCCCCTCAGATCGCCTGTAAGTCTTTTGTCTTAAACCTATGGAGTCTTGTTTTAAACTCCCCACCCTGGGAAATAGATTGTCATTATCTATCATATATATGCCTTCGAAATGTTAAAACTTTTGCCAAAGATAGACACAAAATGCTGCAATCTCTCAGCAGGACAGGCAGCATCTTTGGACAGAAGGAATGGGTGACGTTTCAGGTCTAGACCCTTCTTCAGACTGAGAGTCAGAGGAGAGGGAAACAAGAGATATGGAAGAGTAAGATGTGAACATCCTTCCTGTCTGACCCGTTGAGTTACTCCAGCATATTGTGTCTATCTTCGGTGTAAACCAGTATCTGCAGTTCTTTCCTACGACTATAAATGTTGCTGAGGTATTTTCTATCCATAGATGCTACCCGGCCCATCTAGCTGCTGCACATACCAGCATGTGCAGTCTGCTGGCCCACCAAGCATGCCGTATGCTTTCTTCGCCAATGTGTCTAGTAGTAGGCCCCTCTCGGTCATGACTAACCATGGGTGATGCATCCTGGTCGGATGCAAGCCTGGGCGATGTCACATGGAGGACAGGCTGTTGCCCATGCAGCACGCCCCCCCCCCCCCCCCCCCTCTCCACGTCGCTGATCGATCCAAAGGAACAGCAGGGCCGTTACATTTTGGCACCAGCTCCATCGCAGGAGCTGCCAGAGCGAGGTTGTAGACAACGACGAACTGCCTTAGGGGCTCTGAGTCCGGATTTTCTTGAGGTTTACTCCTGGAACCTTTTCCATGTATGGATATGGCCACAAGGCAGTGGAGGTTTTATATCAGAGTTTTCCCTCTCCTAGATGGACTGCGTTACCAGGCTGACGAGCCCCATCTGCTTGAGACCCATGGAGGCGGGAGTGTCTACCTTCCCGTGCAGGTCTATAGCACCTGCCCACTGGCCATAGTGGCCCCATTTATATGTGAATGCAGGAGATGTTTTGTCTTCTGCAGCTCCACTTTGGACTTTGAGAGACATTGCTGGCACTTGTGTGTCCAATTGGCATTTCTTCACATCCTTGCCAGTAGTTCAGAATTTCCAGAGGTGGCGCTGTGAAGTCCAGCACCAAAACGTGGCTAGTGGTTGGGTCAAATATAGACAATAGGTGCAGGAGTAGGCCATTTGGCCCTTCGAACCAGCACCACCATTCAATATGATCATGGCTGATCATCCAGAATCAGTACCCTGTTCCTGCTTTCTCCCCATATCCCTTGATTCCATTAGCCCTAAGAGCTAAATTTAACTCTCTCTTGAACACATCCAGGATTGACCTCCACTGCCTTCTGAGGCACAGAATTCCACAACCCGTAGTAGTTAGATCTGGAGCAGAAAGTTATTTTCCACTGAAATGAATGTCGGGGAACATTTGTAAAGGATTAAATGTCAGTCATTGTAGATTGATATTTTAATCATGTGTTAAATTGATTTTATTCTTATGCTTGTTTAGGTTTCCAGTGCTTTCTATTTCCTTCAGAATTTTAAAATAATTTTTCAAATATTCAACTAGCCTGATGAATTGATTGATTGATTGATTGATGATTAATTGATTGATGGGTCAATAGATTGATTGAAAGATACAGCTTGAAACATGGAAACAGGCCCTTCGGCCCACTGAGTCCATGTTGACCATTGATCACCCATTTACACCCAGCTCTATATTATTACATCTTCGCATCCACTCCCTCACTAACTTCTAAACACGCACGACCTTCGGGATGCAGGAGGAAACTGGAGGACCAGAGAAAGCGCATGTGGTCACAGGGAGAACATGCAAACTCCCCACAGACAGCACTGGAAGACCGAAGCAACTAATGCAGGGAAATGGGTGATGGGGTTTAGTCAGACAAGTGTAGAGTGTTGCACTTTCAGTCAAATGTAAAGGGGAAACTATACAATTGTTGGCAAGACCCTTAACAGCATTGATGTAGAGAGTGATCTTACAGTCCCTGGAAGTGGTAACATCTGAGGCAGCATGGTAGCACAGCGGTAGAGTTGCAGCCTTACAGTGCCAGAAACCAGGGTTCAATCCTGACCCGGGGTGCTGTCTGTGTGGAGTTTGTACATTCTCCCCATGACCTGCGTGAGTTTTCTCAGGCCCTCGTGTTTCCTCCCACACACTGAAGACGTACAGGTTTGTAGATGAATTGGCTTGGGCAAAGTTGTAAATTGCCCCTGGTGCGTAGGATAGAACTAGTGTACGGGGTGATCACTGGTTGGCACGGACTCGGTGGGTCAAAGAGCCCCTTTCCGCACTGTATATCTAAACTAAACTAAACGGAACCAAAATTGGAGAGTACGTCACAGATAATACAATGGTCTAACGGGCGTCGTTTTATTCCTGTGATTTCTGGAAAATGGGAACTTCAATGATGTTGTTGATAATTTATGCCAGAAACTAAAAATTAAGTCTACATTTCTGTACATGTAACACCTTTCGCCAAAACAAACTCTCCATCTACTTTACTATCCTGTTAAGGAATAAAGTTGGGCTCTTTTCACAGCAAGCACACATTGAATAGAAATTAAATAATGCAGAAATGCTAACCTTTTTTTATTGTTCGGTAATCATAAATAGCCACTTCACTCTTCCATTGTGACAGAATTATAGTCTCTCAGCTTTAAAGTGAATTCTGGCAATCTTCTGTGGAAGATTTGAGGTTGTATATAATCATACAGTGAGTGATTGCACAAATCCCTGAAATCAGTGGAGCAATAAACTGCCCGACATTGAGCCCATAAACAAGGTCCTAATAGGGATAACCAGGACAACAACTCTGATGGGTATTTAAAGGATGAAGTGATTTCTAAATCCCAGTTTGCTGTCGTTGCAGACTCCCTATTTAACCCGTCGATTCTCGCTAACAGAAATAACCAGTGACGTTTCAGAGTTTTCTAATTATGCTGGTGCTCAGCATTTGTCCACAACATCCACATCAAGTATTTGTGTGGGGACACAATGAGGAATGGGATCTGCTGATGCATGAGTCTTACGGCTGCGTGTTGCAATCCTGGAAGGCCAGGAGTTTTATTACTGCTTTATGCTGAGCTCACTAGATCTCAGCACATATGTCTAAATGTGCCTAAATTGGCCGTAACACACTTGGGAATATCAGGCAGCTCCTGATCACTCTCCGGAGATTCCGAGCTGGAATTGTGCTCCGAATGAAACACACCGTCCTTTGACCGAGCCACCAACAGATCACCGCGCAAGAGAAACAAATATTATGGATCAGAAAGAAAGGCACTGAACACAAAATAGAGTGAAACCATACCAGCTGATGCAACCAAAGTTAGTTTTACCTTATTAGGCGAATGAAGTATGCCTCTGGATTCACGAGATGCCAATAACATGAACACGTAACAAGAAGGAGCAAGAAGGAGCAAGTCATCCATATTGGCCTTCAAACCCACGACCGCATTTATCACAATCATGGCTGATCTACTCAGCACCATCTTCAAGAACGATCCCCATCCCTCTTGCTTCCTATTAATATTCCAGCCTTCTTTGGACTTTTAGGCTTTAGAGATAAGCGTGGAAACAGTCCCTTCAGCCCACCGAGTCCACGCCGACCAGCGCTCATCCCGTACACTAGCACTATCTTACACGCTAGGAACACTTTACAATTTTTACCGAAGCCAATTGACCGACAAACCTTTGGAGTGTGGGGGGAAACCAGAGCACCTGGAGAACACCCACGGAGTCACAGGGAGAACATGCAGACAGCACAGTGTTGGGATCAGTCCCGGATCTATGGTGCTATAAGGCAACAACTCTACCATGCACTACTGTGCTGCCCTAACTAATCCTTAACTAACTATCAAAGTGAATCATTCCTGACTCCTGAATGAATCAATAATTGAGCTTTATGCTCAAAGGGGAAAATAATTCCAAAAGTACCCTGCTCTGTGTGAAGAGATTTCTCCTTATCGCAGTTGCAAACTCCCTGTCCCTGCAGCCCGTGGTTATAAATCCGAGTGTGGCCACTAACCATGTATGACATCACCCTCACAAGCATCGAGAAGATGGAGAGAACAATCAGCTTCCTCGTTGCTTGAGCAGCGTAGGCCTGTATGGTCAGGGGGTGCTCCAGCTGCCTCTCTCTAGTCTCACAGAGGCGTTCAAGTGCACTAAAGTCAGACTGGAGATGACCCAAGGAACGCTGCCATCCAAGCTGCTGCTCCGACCCTGGCAACAGGAAAGATGTGGATGGCTAAGAATGCGACACAGCAGGCAAAATCTGCTCTCCACCAAGGCGACATGGTAGGGCAAATCCAACAAGGAAGATGTGGCTTGGGGCTTGGCGGAAAGCGACCTTGCTGGAACAAGGCATCATCACTGGAGCACCAGAGGTTGGTCGTGGCCGAAGTCTGCCGGCAGGAGGAGTTGAGCAGGTGTGCCAAGGCTGTGTCGCAAGCTAAACAGAGCCAGTGGATGAGATGGGAGAGTGTGGAAAAGAGGAAGATCAGCTGGAAGGACATTTGAGGGACGGAGGTGAGCAGGATAAGTTTCCTCATTCAAGCAACCTCTGATGTCCTTCCTAGCCCGAAAAATCTCAACCAATGGCTGGGCGAAGATCCATCATGCTCCCTGTGTTCAACACCAGCCACACTTAAGCACATCCTCGCTTGGTGTAAAGTAATGGGCCTGTCCCACCAGCATGCGATTGAATGCGGCTAGCATGACCTAACGTGGTTGATTGAGCCGTACGGCCTCAAGGCGCCGGTCCCACTTCAATCGCTGGAGGCGTATTGAGTTGTGCGGGGCTGGTCGCGACATCGCGCGAGGCTCCGAAAAACTGACACGGTTCAAAAATTCTGAGCGCCAACGGCCTGTCGGTCCGTAGCCGCATTGTGGACGTACGCAGCGTCTCGATGTCGTACGCAGTGTGTTGACGGCGTACGCCTAGCGCGTGGCTTTGCACGATGACGTCGCCGACTTTGTTCGGGAGGGGGAACAAAGGCAATGGAAAATTCCATCAAGGACCAGGTATGTAGGTTAATTGGCTTGGTATAAATGTAAATTGTCCCTAGTGTGTGTAAGATTTTGTTAAAGTGCAGGGATTGCTGGTCAGGGCGGACTCGGCACTCTAAACAAAACTAAACTAAACTAAACTAAATAACATGGTTCAGTGACTGGAAACGCAAAAGACCCTGGAATCTGGAGCTGGAATCTGGAGCTGGAATCTGGAGCTGGAATCTGGAGCAAGAAACAATCTAGTCCCAATCTTCCAACCTACCTCATGCAGATATTTAACATTTTCTCTGGAACTGTAATGCTTCGAAACTGAAAAACTATATTCTGCACTCTGGTATTTTTCTCTTTGTTTCACCTGCTGTACTGTGTAGCTTCATTGTATTCATTGTACACTATTGTCTGATTAGATTGAACAGCACACAAGCAAAAGCCTTTCATTGTATCTCTATGCAGGTGGTAAAAATAAATCATTGCCAATGCTTAAACCAGATTACTCATTACTTCAGTGACTGCCTCACCATTATGCCCACTTTCTTTCTGTTCACTCCATCAATGCATTTAACTTCCTTTCAGAAACGGCAGGTACAGGTCAATCATTCATTTTCCAGCAACTGGTGGTCCTGCACCTCCTTTAATCCGGACAAAATGACAAGAGTGCACTTGAAATCACCCCAGGAAGTCCCCCCGAAAATGTGGTGCCTGGGCTGGGTGAAGCGGCTGATCTCGACCTCATCGGGACTTCCGTGGCCAATCGGCGGGTCGAATTTGCTCCCTGCTCCGGGGCTCTGGAACTCCGGCCCGGCCGGAGCTGGCAGATCCATTCCAAGGCGGACTTTGCGGGCCAGTATCTCGCCCCCCCCCCCCCCCCAAGGCCGTGACCTCTTTTGGTCCGGCAAAACGGATAATACGTCAAGGGTCTGGAACCAAGAGTTCCATTAAATCGGTGGTGGACCTGTAGTTAAGTGTCTGAGAGATTTTTACTCCAAAATCTGTAAAGCATTCAAGGCATCTCAAACAACCCATTTAATTAAGGTCACATTTCCACAAAGTGACGGAGTAGTAACAAAAGCTGGAAATATTTGGTCTACTGTACATTTGAGGTCAGAATTGACTGTTTCTCTCTCCACATACACTACATGACCAGCTGAGAATTTCCATCATTTTCTGTTTCATCCCCTTAGATTTAAATGTAATATTTAAATTTAAATCATCAGATATAAATGTAATATTTCAGGAGCTGATTTCCCAAATTTTACCTTGCAGAATTAAATTCACAATCCAATGTAATGGATTTAGCATATACGTGTATATATATATATATATATATATATATACACACTGGAAGCTGGGTCCTTGTTGCTAGGATTGTGACTTTAATATATTTGTTATTATAAAAAGCAATCTGTATTATTCATTGCTCAAGCATTTACATTCCACAGTTTACATTTTCATGCCTCAGCTTCACAAGATCACAATAAATGCATTCAATTATTTCTCCGCAAACTTCTAACCTTTCGCCTTTCTTCAATCCAGATGGTCATCATTTCAAAGTTAGTATTTCAATCCCTCAAGAACCATTGATGGAAGTCAACTCTATCTATTTTACTACTCAGTGGGGGTGAGGAGACAATCTTCTAATCTCTTGCTGATGGGCTATGTTTTTGTGCTCAGATCCCGCTGTCCTGCAGACACGATCCAGGGATAAATAACGTTTCCCGGAGATGGGCTTGTGGAAATGGGAAATGAATTCTGTTCAGAATGTGCTTTCTGGTAATAGACATTTAGAGATAAATATTTGAAAGCATAACAGCATGACCCTGCAGCTTTAACAGTGCAACATACTGAAGAACTTAAAGATAATCCTCTTGAAACTACTGATAAATCATCCATATTTACAACCTGAATCTCACCAATTTTTCGTTCAAACAAGAATGACAGATTTGAATAATCCATTATGCATACTTAAGCACTTGCTGACATGATATTAAAACTGGCTGAAAGGAAGATCAGGCACGCTGGGAAAAGTGGTTTGCAAATGTGATTCTATTATAACGACCGAGTTTTATTTACCTGGAAGAAGATCATGGTGGCTCCATCCCTGACTGCTCCGTATTCTATTTTTGTTTGTTTAGCCAGGTCATCAGCAGACTCGATGGGGGATTCCATTCGCTCGACGGTGAGGAAAGCTGCCATGTTTGCCGTGTAGGACGAGATGATAATGAGAGTGAAAAACCACCAGATCCCACCGATGATCCGGGTCGATAGGGCTTTAGGCATCAGCTCCGACCCTGGTTCAAGCACAGCAAAAGCCAAACAATGATGCTCTTGGTTAATAAAAAATATACAACAACATGACCGAGGCTTTGGCTCAGGAAGGACGTTCAGATGCTGGTTTAAGTCGAAGATAGACACATAATGCTGGTGTAACTCAGCGGGACAGGCAGCATCTCTGGAGAGAAGGAATGAGTGACGTTTCGGGTAGAGACCCTTCTTCAGACTGACGTCAGGAGAGTGGGCGGGACAGAGATAAAATGTACTCGGAGACAGTAAGACTGGTGGGAGAACTGGGAAGGGGGAGAGATGGAGAGAGAGGGAAAGCAAGGGCTACTTGAAGTTATAGAAGTCAATACCGCTGGGCTGTAAGCTTCCCAAACTAAATACAAGGTGTTGTTCCTCCTATTTGTATTGGGCCTCACTCTGACAATGGAGGAGGCCCAGGACAAAAAGGATAGATTGGCAATGGGAGGGGGAGCTAAAGTGTTGAGCAACCAGGAGATTAGGTAGGTTAAGTTGGACTAGGCAGAGGTGTTCAGTGAAACGTACGTCGAGCCGGCGGTGTGTGCCTCGCCGATATACGCACACCTGGAACAGACGATTTAGTTTAGTTTAGTGTCACATGTACTGAGGTGCAGAGAAAAGCTTTTGCTGTGTGCTAACCAGCCAGTGGTTGAGCCATTCGCAGGTACGTGATAAGGGAATAACGTTTAGTGCAAGGTAAAGCCAGCAAGGTCCGATCAAAGATAGTCCAAGGGTCACCAATGAGATGGATAGTAGTTCACGAATGCTCTCTGGTTGTAGTAGGATGGTTCAGTTGTCTGATATCAGCTGAAACTGGAGGTTTCAGTCTGAAGAAGTGTCTCTACCCGAAACGGCGCCTATTCCTTCTCTCCATAGATACTGCCTCACCTGCTGAGTTTCTCCAGCATTTTTTGTCGACCTGAAACTGGAGGTGTGTGATTTCACACTTCTACAGTATACCTTTTGCCCGATGGGAGAGGGGAGACGAGGGAGTAATAACAAACTATTGAAAACTTATTTCCAATTATAATCCTTAAAAATAATGTTAGGTTCAGTGAGATACGGTGATATGAATGTTCCATTTTAAGAATCAGGAGCAGAAGGGATGAATCAGGAACACTACACACATCATTAATCTCTGGAGGAACAATTCCACATTTTGTATCTTCCAGATCCGTCCAGTTTCAGTTTTGTATATTGTCACGTGTACCAAGGTACAGTGAAAAGCCATCCAGTCAGCAGAAAGACAATACATGATTACAATCGAGCGATACAGTGTACAGCGTATCTACAGTGTATTACATTACATTTACAGAACAAGGTAACCAAGTCTAGTGCAAGGTAAAGCCAGCAAAGTCTGATCAAGGAAAGTCCGAGGGTCACGAAAGAAGTAGCTAACAGTTCAGCATTGCTCTCTGGTTGTGCTAGGATGATTGTTGTATTCGATATTTGATCGGGTCAACCGCAATGGCAGCTATGCACACTATTGTCTGTTTAACCCGTGGGCTTGGGTAGCTGACAAGCCAGCAGTATGATTTTGATTTCTCTAATTTCAAGCAGCGATTGCCTTCCCTCTCTCACCGTCCCTCACCGTCCCTCACCGTCCCTCACCGTCCCTCACCGTCCCTCCCCCACCCTAAATATTCTGCTAGTTTCACTGTTTGTTTCTCTTCATTAACAACTATTCCACATTATTTGTATCTACTCGCTATCCCCTTCTCCATAGTCAACAATGGAACATTCCTTGATCATTGTTGCTGCCTTCGATGTGTCCTTATCCCAACCTTTCATCCATTTGTTCATTGTATCTTTTAATATCTAGTTTCCCTCACCCCTCACTCTCAGTCTGACGAAGTCACCTATTCCTTTTCTGCCTGACCCCAGCTTTTTGCATCTATCAACGATGGTCTAATTTGGGGTCCACTTTTCTTGAGTCATCATTGCCTGCTCTGATTGTTCTGAACCTCTGGACACCTCTAATTTCCCTCTCCCCTGAATCTCAGTCTGAAGAAGGGTTTCGACCCGAAACCTCACCTATTCCTTTTCTCCAGAGATGCTGCCTGACCCGCTGAGTTACTCCAGAATGTTGTGCCTTTCTTCGGTGTAAACCAGCATCCGCAGTTCCTTCCTACACATCAATCTTTTGTTTTTTTTGTTTGCTGGCATTTCCATCTCAAGTATTCTAATTGATTTGGACGACTGAGTGATTCACACACAAAGCTGTGGGACCCTCTGCAGTATTCCGTAAGTGTGTAAAATAACGTAAGAAACTGAAGGCAAATTCATCATTCATGTAGGTGGCCTTTTCTGTTTGTAAAATGCACTGCTAAAGAGGAGAGACAGAAAATACCTTTTGGAAGAGTTAGGCGAAAGAGCAAGAGTGTCCTTGATGTTAAAGAGTGGGATAAAGTTGCTAAAGAGGAAAAACCTTTGCTCTAAACATCACTGGGGGTGGCACAGTTGCCACAGCATGTAGGATTGCTGTCTCACACCTCCAGTAACCTGGGTTTGACCCTGACCTTGGGTGCTGCCCATGTGGAGTCTGCACATTCTCCTGTCCCCTGTCAGGGGTCACAGTGAGAAGGCAGGAGAATGGGGTTAGGAGGGAGAGATAGATCAGCCACGATTGAATGGCAGAATAGACTTGATGGGCAGAAGGGCCAAATTCTGCTCCTTTCACTTCCAACCTTATGAACTTATGAGTACAAAGCAGATGGCGTTCTAAATTAGTATGTCAAGGATCAAATGAGGGAGCAGGCTGTAAGGGATCAATTGTTGTCTAATGAAAAATGTTAACTGACGATCAAATAGCCTGGGGAACTGAAGGAAATAGTGATCATAATATGATACAATTTTATATAAAAAACTGCTAGTGACTTAGCTCATTCTGAATCATTCAGGGTTCTTAAACGTCAATAATTCAAAGTACAAATGCATAAAGTGTCACTTGGTTATATTACACGGGGAAGTTAAAATAAAATATATTTAAAGCATTAGAACATGAACCAGTACATCATTCTTGTTTCCCTCTTGTTATCACTCCTTCCCCAGCCATCAATGGGCCATTATGGGCTCCACCCTTCCAACAACCATCGGCGGTGCAGCATTTCAAAGTAGTTACCACCACCAACAACCATTTGCAGTGCAACATTTCAAAGCAACCACCTTTTCATTTTCAAACCACATTAAGGGCACTCACAGTTGAGTGGACATGTGTTCAGTGTTATTCACAGCTCAGAAAGACATGACCCTCTCGCTTCCTCAATCTTGCAGAGACTGAGTGAGGCACAACACCTCCGGGTTTTATAGTCCCACCAAGAACCCAAGCAGGGGCATCAGAGAGAATGTGAACATTTTTTAAACATTAATAACACTTTTATTTTTCATCGATGGGAAAAATCCTCCTGCCCTGCGCAGCGGACGGGGACTCTGAATAAGATGGCCAAAAATCACAGCCGTGGTTTAAGTGGCAGTGTTTTTTTCAAAAATCATGAAACAGAAAAACAGGAAGTGGTCAAAATCTTACTTTTAGTAATATAGATTGTACACTTAGGTGCTATGGATTATACATTGTCTTAACCTTTCCTGCTCCCATCTGACTGTCAATACCTCCACTGACTTACAACATTTCCCGTAGCAGCTAATTACCATTAAACTGCATTATGTGATTGGACACAATGCCCTTGGAGACAGCGGCTGATTGGCGGGGAGGAGACCTATTTGTTGATTGGACAGGGATTTTAAGGCAAGCTGATTGGTGATTGGACGCAACCCCCTTAGAGACAATGACTGATTGGCCGCCAAATAATCAGGCACAAAAAAATGGACAAATAGGAAAACAAAAACCGCTGGTCGGTGCAAACTCAGTGCACTATCTGCACTATATCTCCAAACTAAACAGTATGACATGGGTCAACCTGAGCATTTTTGCACTAGTATTTGGGTTAAGTTATTGAATTTAGTCGTTTCTCATACGTTCTCATACAATCTTATACAATCTATGAATATTGTGTTTACATGCCTTTATGCTGCTGCAAATGAGAATTTCATTGTTCTGTTGTGGGTAAACATGACAATTATATATTCTTGACTCGACTCTTCACTCACACATTTGTGCAATAGAAACCAGGTAACCATTGCACTCTATGCCAAGTTAAAAAGAGTCAGCAGTTAGTCAGGAAGTGACTATTCACCACCAAAGAGCAACCCTTTGTTAGGTGGCTTAATTAAATGTTGTGACTCAATATTCCTCCAGCCGTTTGTATTTTTTGCTCAGGATCTGCAGCATCTGCAGTCACTTGAGATTTGATACTCTGTTCCACTGTGATATAATTAATGGATGGTCCATGCTGAAGCACACGCAGCATTGATATGCTAATACGACAATTAGCAAGGATATTGAACAATACAGTAACACGTAGCTCAGAGGACACTGGGGTTTAATTTTTGCAAAAACCCATTTTCACGAAGCAAATCACTTTTAGCAACGATACCAGTATTTAAGAAGGCAGACTTTGCACTGACCACTTAAAAATTAATCCGTGGTTAACTGGCAATGGAAACGTGATGGTATGCCTGCCACCAACGCAGCACGCACCGTGGGTGGAAGGTGGGGGAGAGGGAGATGAATGTGGACGGACAGGGGGTGAAACAAAAAGATAAAGAGCTGGTTTCAGTCCATCAGCAGTACAGAACGTGAAACAGCTGGTCACAGGGCTAAGAGGCTGAAGTGCTTCAGGCTGCTGATGGACTGAAACCAGCTCTTTATCTTTTTGTTTCAATTTCACTTCAAGGCCGGCCTCTGCATTATAAGTGCAACATGAACAGTGATGGAAATGGGTTTTAAGAACTAAGGGTACGCTAAGGTCTGAGGTTGGGGAGGAGTGGGGGGGGGGGGGGGTTTAGACACTATAAGCCCCTCATGAGAAATGTTATTTCTCTGAAATTGAAGATAGATATAAAGCTGGAGTAACTCAGCAGGATATGCAGTGCAGCGACTCTGGAGAGAAGACCCTTCTTCAGACTGAACTGAACTCTCGTCGGTGAGAGCGCTTGTGATTGTCTGAAGAAGGGTCTCGACCAGAAATGCAACCCTCTCCCCAGAGCCCATGCCTGTCCCGTTGAGCCACCTTCAACTTCACAGCCAAACAGAAAACACAGATTGCTGGAGGAACTCAGCGGGCAAGGCAGCACCCGTGGAGGGAACGGAGCAGGAGCCGCTATGGGCGAGGACTCACTCTCTCCCGCACCCTCCCCCCCCCCCAACAGAAAGGAACTGCAGATGAAACCTTCACCGCAAAACATCTAAGAAGGAACTGCAGATGGTGGAAAATCGAAGGTAGACAAAAATGCTGGAGAAACTCAGCGGGTGAGGCAGCATCTATGGAGCAAAGGAAATAGCTAACATTTCGGGCCGGGTCTGAAGAAGGGTTTCGGCCCGAAACGTTGCCTATTTCCTTTGCTCCATAGATGTTACCTCACCCGCTGAGTTTCTCCAGCATTTTTGTCTACCGCAAAACGTCAATGATTCCAGGAATGCCGAAGCGACAGGGTGAGAGAGAGGGAGTGAGAGAGCTAGAGAGAGATGAGATGGGGAGCGGGAGAGAGAGAGTGAGAGAGAGAGAGAGAGAGAGCGAGGGAGGGAGAGAGCAAAAGACAGGGAGACACAACGTGGGTCGGTAGGGCGAATGACTAATCTGCACACCAAGAAGAAGCCCCTTCTCGCTGTCTGAAGCCCTCAATCATGATGGTGAGTTTTAAGAAATTCTCAATGTGTCATCAATGCATCGATCTACATTCCTCAGTAAATGTAATTGTGTTTTGAACAAGTATTAATGACGCCGTGTGAATTTTATTCAAAGGAAAGCGGCGTCATTAATACTTGTTCAAAACACAATTATATTTACTGATGAATGTGGATCGATGCATTGATGAAACATTGTATACAGTGGCTTGTAAAAGTTTTCATACCCCTTGAATTTTTCCAGATTTTGTCACGTTACAACCACAAACGTAAAAGCGAATTTGTATTTCCATACGAAATACGGAACATTAGCGCAGGGCCCCCCTTAGGCGCGGGACCCAATTGTGAGCAATCAGTCCAATCGGCTTAAGGCCAGCCCTGCATGTGCATATCCAAAAGCCTCAATTATATCTGCCTCCACCATCGCCCCTGGCAACAGGTTCCAGGCCCCCAATATCCTCTGTATAAAAGGTTGCCCCTTTACTCTCCTTTAAACTCTGCCCCTTTCAACTTAAATGTATGCTATTGAGCCTTTCATGTTTTTACACCAGGAGAAAGGTTTCGACCATCTATCCCGATATATGCCTCTCATAATTTATGTATTTCTATACGGTCTCCCCTCAGCCTCTGACGCTTCAGAGAAACAAGTGAGTTGTCCAAACTCTCCTTAAAGCTAATACTTTCCTATCCAGACAGGATTAATTGAAGCATAACATGTAAAAACATATATATGGTGTACAAAACTACATATTCCTTTATTGGGAAAGAAACATGTTTACAAAGAAAGATTGGGCAGACATGTTTTTTTCTCTGGAACGCCGGAGTTTGTGGAGCGAGAAGATTGAAATATATAAACATTACGAGAGGCATTGATACGGTAGACAGTCAGAACATTTTTCCCAGGATAGAAATATCAGAAACCAGAGGGCATAGTTTTAAGTGAGAGGGGCAAGTTTTCCTACACAGCGGGTGGTGGGTGTCTGGCTTGGGCTGCCAAGGGCGATGGTAGATGCAGATGCAATGGTGGCATCCCAGAAGCGTTCGGATAGGCGCATGGATATGCAGGGAATGCAGGCGGATTGATTGTGAGCAGGCAGATAAGAGTTAGTCTTGGCATGATATTCAGCATAGACCTTGTGGGCTGATGGGCCTGCTGCCTTGCAGTGCTGTTCTGTGTTCTATCCGGCATGCACTGAACCCCAAGTTCACAGGGTTGTGCAGAGCCAGTAGTGCACAGCCACCTACACTACTATTTGAGGACAACCTGCCTAAACAGGTAAAAGACCTTGATGAAGAGGCAAAGGCAATAGGCATGATAAAAGTGCCGACTGCCACCAAGTCCTCATACCCACAGCGACAGCACCCCTATGCATCCACCAGCAGACCATACTACCACAGCGACAGAACACCTGCTGGTGAAAGCTCGAAGGCCGTCCAACCTGCTCAAAGGTCTTTTTTAGACCATGGCCCAGCACGGCCTTCCTGGAAGATGCGCCAACTCCACACCACAGCGCTTCCACCTCCCAGAAGACAAGGACAGAGGAAACCAATGCAGCACCGCCGGTAACCATGGAGATAGGTGGGTCTGGTTGCCTCAGGAACATTGTATGTTTAAATTCTTCACGGATTGGGGGACGGTTGCACTTGTTTCGGGATGCATGGAGTTCTATAACTTCTGATCCTTTCATACTGCAAAGTATTCAGGGGTACAAAATTGAATTTGTTCACAAACTCCCCTTTCCTGTTCAGCATACACCTAGTTTGTACTTTCACAGAAAGAAAAGACAGAAGGTCATGCTGAACTCTTAAGACTACATTCAAAGGGGTAATTGAGAAAAGCAAAAGTGAGTCTCATGAGTTTGTATCGAACATCTTCACCAAAAATAAAAAGGATGGCGGATGCCGCATCATTATTGATTTGACAGAACTGAGTACCTTCGTGCAGTACGTCCACTTCAAAATGGAAACTTTTGTTACTGTCAAACAACTAGTTTCGAAGAGATACTTCATGGCTTGCATCGATCTAAAAGATGCATACTATTCAGTACCAATAGACAAAGATCATCGCAGACATTTGAAGTTTGTCTGGATGGGGCAGCTCTGGCAGTATAAAGCGTAGCCTAATTCATTATCATCAACACCCAGACTGTTTACCAAATTACTGAAACCAGCTTTAGCGTGTCTCAGAGAACAAAAACATATTGTTATGGCATACCTCAATGACATTTTAGTCGTGGGGAAAACCTTGGAGTTGGCCAAATTCGTTGTCTCAGCCACTGAGCACTTATTTCAAAAACTGGCGTTTATCATCCATCCAGATAAATCAAAATTAGTGCCTTCTGCCACTATGGACTATTTGGGATTCACAATGGACTCTGTTCATATGTCACTTTGCCACCAAACAAAGCGTCAGACTTGATAGAAGCATGTAACCACCTTACTGGCATCAGTAAACCGGCTATTCGGCAAGTAGCTAGAGTAATTGGGAATATTGTGGCTGCCTACCCAGCCACACAATTTGGGCCCTTGCATTACCAAAACCTACAAAGGGCAAAAATTGCAGCACTCAAACACTTTTCCGACCATTTTGACAGGCCAATGCAATTACCAGGAAAAAGCAAAATTGGAATTACAATGGTGGATAGACAATGCTCGACATTGCTCTAATCCCATCACAATCACAAATCCCTCGGTTATGCTACAAACTGACACCAGGGCTCAAGGCTGGGGGAGCAACTAATACCACCTCCAGTTGCCGTGGTAGATGGAATGCACATGAATTAACCTTACTCCCGGCACTGGGAATTAATTATCTAGAAATGCTGGGAAAATTTCATGGACTCCGGGCTTACTGTTCGGACATACACGTACGCTTACAAATTGATAATACCACTGTGGTGGCATATCAATCATATGGGTGGAATAAAGTCAATATCTTGTCATGAATTGGTCAATACAATCTGGCACTGGTGCTTAGAAAGGAGCATTTGGATATCAGGTTAAATACAGTGGCGAACACCAGGTCATGCAAGTTTAATGACAACACCTAATGGATGTTGGACCGCAAAGTGTTTGCCGATATTATAGATTGGTATGGAACACCAGATATCGACCTTTTTGCATCCAGACTTAATCACCAAATACCAACATATGTTGCATGGGAACCAGAACCTGGGGCAGTAGCGATGGACGCTTTCTCGCTACACTGGGGGGATTTGTTTTTCTATGCATTTCCCCCCTTCTGCCTCATCAGTCATGTCTTGCATAAAATTCAACAAGACTCCGCATCGGGTATTCTGGTTGTACCCAGCTGGCCTACTCAACCATGGTTCCCTGTGGTTCTGGACATGGTCTCAGAACCATGCATTCCAATACCCAAACGTCCGAGTTTATTGGTACACCCTGTGACAGGAGAGAGTCACCCGTGCCATGACCGGATTAACCTATTGGTTTGCAGGGTTTGAAATGGCCACTTCTGGATTTTGGACTCTGGGACCGAACAATGAATATCATCACAGCATCGTGCAGGGTGTCCACCAGAAGACAATACCTCACTTATGTGAAGAAATGGGAGGTGTTTTGTACCAAGACAAACACCACATATGACATAGCCACCATTACGGAAGTGCTGGAGTTCCTGGCAAGCCTTCATTTTGATGAAGGTTTAAGCTACAGTGCCATCAACTGTGCCATGAGTGCCCTATCCTCATATCTCGGACAAGGTTTCGATCATCTTACAGTGGGATCCCACCGCTTGGTGTCTAAACTAATGAGGGGAATTTTTAACTCAAATCCCCCCAGGCCTAGATATTCCCAGACCTGGGATATTGGCATTGTGCTAACCATGCTCCGAGGGTGGGCACCAGTAATGTCTCTTTCAATGGACAAACTGACCTACAAAATGGTCATGCTGATGGCACTCATGATGGCGCAACTGGTCCAGTCCCGACACAAGCTAAGTATGGACGCCATGGTTATAACCAACAATAAGATAACTTTCTTTGTACAGGAGTTACTCAAACAAGACAGGCCTGGATCATCTGGCCGCAAGTTGGATTTCCTGGCCTACCCCGTAGACAGCTGCCTATGCATAGTGACCCACCCTTTACACCACATGGAGGTCACCAAGTGTCTCAGGGGCACGGAAAGGGCTCTGCTTATAAGTCACAAATGTCCTCATCACAGAGTCACCATGCAAACCATTTCAAGATGGTTAAGGGTGGTATTGGGTGCAGCGGGGGTGGACACTAACGTGTTTAAATCTCACTCCACCAGGCCTGCATCTACATCGACGGCAAGGAAGTTCCTATGGACCACATCCTTGCAACGGCGGGTTGGATTAATGAGAAAACCTTTCAGCGGTTCTATAATAAACCCGTTGCCGCGCCTGAGACATTTGCAGACAGAATATTAAGTTCTGTATTATAATTTTTTCCGAAGTAGGGGTATTATTATTTGTTATTGTTAAATAAACACCCTTTTGTTTTTCAGCACAGTTTCATGTCTGAAATACGTTAACATACTTCCTCCATTTGTCATTATGGCAGTGTGTGAGCATGGACACGTTCCAGGGCATGAAATTACAGAGCTTTGAAATCTTCACGTAGTCACTCACATGACTCTGAAGTAAAATAGTAAGATTAAATGAGAACTTACCAGTTTGAAGTTTGATCTTTATTTTATGAGGAGTTACGATGAGGGATTACGTGCCCTCCGCTCCCAAACCCTCTGTTATAAAGGTCAACTGGTATGCTGGTTCTCATATCTTACTATGTTAGTCAACTTATAGATTCTAATATTATAAACTTCATATGGGATTATAAATCACATAGAATTAAGAAAAAAACACTTGTGTAAATCTAAAGAATCAGGGGGACTGGCACTCCCTAACTTATTGTATTACTGTTGGGCAGTGAATATTAAAAATATAATCTATTGGTTGGACAGTTCTGCCCAAGAGGTAGATTGAATAAGAATGGAGAAAGAGGATTGTTCCCCTTATAATATAGGAGTGATCCTTCTTTCCCCGATGAAACTGAACAATATAATATATAAGAAGAATCCAATTATTCACAGTATAATACGAATTTGGAATCAAATAAAATTTCTTTAAAATTAAGAAAATTATCGCTTCTTTCTCGAATAACTAATAATCCCTCATTCAAACCATCCATTATTGATAAAACGTTTATCCATTGGGAAAGATTAGGAATTAAAACAATGGGAGATATGTATGAAATGGGAAAACTTTTATCATTCCAACAATTACAATTAAAATATAATTTGAAAAATAATCAATATTTCAAATATCTTCAAATTCAAGATTATTTGAAGAAACTCTAACCCCAGATTTATTGGAAGGAATGAATAGAAAGGCAGAATCAAGCAATTTAATATCTTACTTATATAATATAATTTTAAATATAGAAATGCCAACGACAGAGACAATTAGAAGGGACTGGGAACAAGAGTTATTGATAAAAATTCCTAATGATAGATGGGAAAAAAAATTATTATAAATAAATGTTCAATTAATGTAAGACATAACCTAATTCAATTAAAAAATTTACATAGATTATATTATTCTAAAACTAGACTGAATAAAATATTCTCAAATGTTTCCCCCATTTGTGACAAATGTCTAACTCAAAATTCCACTATAGCACATTCCTTTTTCATTGAATAAAACTGTACAAATTTTGGAATGAAATATTTGGAATTATTACAAAACTATTTAACACAAAATTGAAACCCAATACAGAATTGATTATCTTTGGATCAATGGAAGAGGGAAGTAAACTAACTATATTTCAAGAAGCTTTTCTTAATTACGGTCTAATAACAGCAAAAAAACTTATACTCAAATATACCCAAAAACGCAACCACGCCAACATTCAAAATGTGGATTTCAAATCTGTCTGAAACGCTTCATCTTGAAGAAATGAGATTTCTCCTACTAGGCAAAGTAGACCAATTCGCAAAGATTTGGTCTCCTTTTATCAACTTTTTGCAAGCATATGGTGCAACATATCATAACCTCAGAAATTAAATGGTTTAGAGCTGGGTGATGGATGGGCAAAAATATGAAATAGGTAGATCTCTCCTAATCTCTCTTTTCCTCACTTTCTCCTTCTATTTCAATCTTTTCAGCTTCTCTTCTATGACCTTTATTTCTTTTGCTATCTGTTTCTACTCGCTTGTCTATCTATTCCCACACTCTTTATTTATTTTTTCTTCCACTGTTCTTTTATAATTAAATCAAAAGTACGAAGTTGTACAAGAATGGAAATATGTATGTATGTGTTAGGTACTCAAGTACCATACTATTGTACTTACTTCTAACAAAAATTACCAAAAAAAAAAAAAACTCTGTTATCTGTGATTTCACACCGCTACTTTGAAGAATGTCACGCATGCGTGCTGGCGGGGTCTTCACGTAATCCCTCATGCTCTACTTGACCAAGTGCAAAACCACTTTCACACACAGCTCACACACAGACTGGTTCCACCAAGACAGAAACATAGAAACATAGAAACATAGAAAAATAGGTGCAGGAGTAGGCCATTCGGCCCTTCGAGCCTGCACCACCATTCAATGTGATCATGGCTGATCATCCAACTCAGTATCCCGTACCTGCCTTCTCTCCATACCCCCTGATCCCTTTAGCCACAAGGGCCACATCTAACGCCCTCTTAAATATAGCCAATGAACTGGCCTCAACTACCTTCTGTGGCAGAGCATTCCAGAGACTCACCACTCTCTGTGTAAAGAATGTTTTCCTCATCTCGGTCCTAAAGGAATTCCCCCTTATCCTTAGACTGTGACCCCTTGTTCTGGACTCCCCCAACATCGGGAACAATCTTCCAGCATCTAGCTTGTCCAACCCCTTAAGAATTTTGTAAGTTTCTATAAGATCCCCCCTCAATCTTCTAAATTCCAGCGAGTACAAGCCGAGTCTATCCAATCTTTCCTCATATGAAAGCCCTGACATCCCAGGACTTCCTGGATCCAAGATGCAGTCCAGAACGTCACAGCACAACCTTCCTCCCTGTGGCTATCAAACTGTACAACTCCTCCCCTTTTGTCATGAGGTAGACAGACTCCCCCCCCACCCCCACCCCCACCCCCCTCTCCACCCTCCCCAATCTTTGCACATCCCCAATCCTTTCCACTCATCACTTTAATTTCATGTTTCATGTATTTGTGTTTTATGACTGTGGGCAGATTCATTTCCCTCCTGGGATAAATAAAGTTCCATTGTTGTATCGTATCGAAGCTCAGGGGTCACCACTGCGCCTTTATCAATGAGGACATGGACCTGACCTCACACAAATTGCATGTCATAAGCCTCAAACCACATTGCACAGCCAATCATCCTTCGCAGCTATTCAATTATGACATGGACACTATCTAAGTTCATCAAGTAGCAGATAGCACCAGGAGCAGCAGAAACTGCATTGCTTTATCGCCATGGAGAAAAGAGGTCATGATCACTGAAGCAGCCACTCCTAAAGGGCCTGTCCCACGGGCAACCTAATCCGCAAGTTCTGGTGAGTTTGCCCTCGAATCATACTCGCAGCATGGTCGACACGAGGTCCTGGGAAGTTTTGTAAGTCTCCTTCATGCTCGAGAGTGGTGTCCGCAAACTCGAGGCCTCAGCTAGGTCTCGGCGGTTTTTTCAATATGTTAAAAAATGCCTCGAGTAAAAAAAGGTCGCCATGGAAAAAATCAATACTTTTTGTACTCATAGGTTTAATCGAAGTAGGTCGTAGTAGGTAATAGTAGGTCGCCATGTTAGTCATAGGTAATCGAGGGTAGTCGAAGGGAGTCAAAGGTAGTCGTAGATAGTCTTCATCATAGTCGAAGGGTGGTCGAAGAAGATCGAAGGAGGTCTTCAACATGACACTTTTTCAAACTCTTCTAAACTCACCAATTAGGTCGCCCAAGTGGGACAGCCCCTTAAACCTCAGTTAGCAAAGAGCCAGGAACCTTTGAGAATGTTGCTATCTTTGTATTCATTTGTCCCACGTCCTTTCTCGCCCTTGGTACGTGGCCTCTTCTGATTCACTCTCTGACACTGTACAGAGAGGAAACAAAAACCTTTTCAATACAAAGTGCTGGAGTAGCACAGTGGATCAGGCAGCATCGCGGGGCCTATGGATACATCATGTTTCAGACCCTTCTTCACACAGCCTCCCATGTTTTTCACAACTCACTCTTTTCCACCCATTAACCAATGTATTACCTTTAATAACACACACGCTCATCTGATGATCCTTTGGGTGAGCTACTAAGTTACTCCATCACTTTGCATTCTACACAAGATTCCAGCATCTGCAGTTCCTTGTGTCTCATCAATGGTTCAACAATGGGTTTTTGTCACATATGTAAGCACACAGTGAAATCTAGTTTAGTTTAGTTTGGAGATACAGCACGGAAACAGGCCCTTCAGCCTCCTGAGTCCGTGCCGACCAGCGATCCCCGAACATTAACGCTATCCTACAGGCACTAGGGAAAATTTACACTTATATCAAGCCAATGAACCTACAAACCTGTATGTCTTTGGAGTGTGGGAGGAAACCGAAGATCTCGGAGAAAACCCACGCAGGTCACGGGGAGTACGTGCAAGCTCCTTACGAACAGAACCCGTAGGCGGAATTGAACCGGCGTCTCCGGCGCAGCAAGCGCAGTAAGGCAGCAAATCTACCGCTGCGCCACCTGTCCAGGTAAGGCCTTTCTTACTTTCCCTCCTGCTTTTGTGCCTTTGTCTTCTCACCTGGACAAGGGTGGTAGGAGGGTGAACTCCATCTGTTTAATGCTCCATCAACCACCTCAGGAACAGACTCAGTGCAAAACATAGCCGTCAGCAGCAGCAGTATCCGTACGGTTAAGATAATTGTCACGAATACCAGAGCAGGGGGAGAGGACGGCACAGGTTCTATTTCCTTGAAGTCTGAGCTCAATGTTGGGCCTTGCTACAGGAGAATCTGCTGAAAGGCTTCAGTTCACAACCTTCAACAGTGGCTGCTGGATGTGAATTGCAAACATTCGATGGGTTTGCAGACCTGACAGAAACCCAGGTTGCAATATCAAAGGATCCAGCACACAGAAGGTGGGCCATTCCATTCAAACACTGGACGCCTGAGCAAGGGTCCCGGTCCGAAAGGTCACCCACCATGTTATTCCCAGAAATGCTGCCTGGCCCACTGAGCGACTCCAGCGTTTTGTGTGGCTATCTGTGGCCCCACCAATAATGCAGAGAGATCACAGTGGCTGATGTCTCAACATCCACTGAGGCACAAATAGCAGCTGTTCAACATCTGCTGGAAGAACACAGTCAGAAGAACGGCTCAGGCAGTATCTGGGTTTTCCAAATAGACAGACATTTTGGATTGGGGCTCTCCTTCAGACTGAAGAATGATCCAGACCCAAAAGGTCATCATTGCATTAATAATAGACAATAGGTGCAGGAGTAGGCCATTCGGCCCTTCGAGCCAGCACCACCATTCAATGTGATCATGGCTGATCATCCCCAATCAGTACCCCGTTCCTGCCTTCTCCCCATATCTCCTGACTCCGCTATTTTTAAGAGCCCTATTTAGCTGTCTCTTGAAAGCATCCAGACAACCTGCCTCCACTGAGCTCTGATGCAGAGAATTTCACAGACTCACCACTCTCTGTGAGAAAAAGTGTTTCATTGTCTCCGTTCTAAATGGCTTACCCCTTATTCTTAAACTGTGGCCCCTGGTTCTGGACTCCCCCAACATCAGGAACATGTTTCCTGCCTCTAGCGTGTCCAAGCCCTTAACAATCTTATATGTTTCAATTAGATTGCCTCTCATCCTTCTAAACTCCAGAGTGTACAAGCCCAGCCGCTCCATTCTCTCAGCATATGACAGTCCCGCCATCCCGGGAAATAACCTTGTAAACCTACGCTGCACTCCCTCAATAGCCATTCGGCCATTTCGGCACGGACTGGAAGGGCCGAGAGGGCCTGTTTCTGTGCTGTAATTGTTATATTGTTATATGGTTATAATAGCAAGAATGCCCTTCCTCAAATTAGGGGACCAAAACTGCACACAATACTCCAGGTGTGGTCTCACTAGGGCTCTGTACAACTGCAGAAGCATCTCTTTGCTCCTATATTCGATTTCTCTTGTTATAAAGGCCAACATGCTATTTGCTTTCTTGGTACTTTGTTGTACTTCCCCTTTCCCCAACTTGACACCATTTAGATAGTAATCTGCCTTCCTATTTTTGCTACCAAAGTGGATAACCTCACATTTATCCGCATTAAACTTAATCCGCCATGCATTTGCCCACTCGCCCAACCTGTCCAAGTCACCCTGCATTCTCATAGCATCCTCCTCACAGTTCACACTGCCACCCAGCTTTGTGTAATCTGCAAATTTGCTAATGTTACTTTGAATCTCTTCATCCAAATCATTGATGTATATTGTAAATAGCTGCGGTCCAGCACCGAGCCTTGTGATACCCCACTAGTCACTGCCTGCCATTCTGAAAGGGACCCGTTAATCCCTACTCTTTGTGTCCTGTCTGCCAACCACTCCTCTATCCATGTCAGCACTCTACCCCCAATACCATGTGCCCTAATTGTGCCCACCAATCTCCTATGTGGGACCTTCACAGATGCTACTTAATCTACACATGTTCTCCAACCAACACTTTGAATTTTGCTCACGACTCCAGCATCTGTAGTTTCATTTAATTTAGAGAAACAGGCCCTTCGGCCCTCCGTGTCCATGCTGACCTGTGAACTCCGTACACTATATTCCACGCCAGGGACAATTTACCAACTATACCTAAGTCAATTAACCTATAATCCTGTACATCTTTGGAGTGTGGGAGGAAATCGACGCACCCAGGGAAAACCCACACGTTGACGGGGAGAACGTACAAACTCTAGATAGACACAAAAAGCTGGATCTCTGGAGAGAAGGAATGGGTCACAAACTCTATACAGACAGCACCTGAAGTCGGGATCGAACCCAGGCCTCTGGCGCTGCAAGGCAGCAACTCTCCTGCTGTGCCACCCATGCCACCCATGCAGTCTCTTGTGTCTTCATCTAGCTTCTGGTTGGTGCAACAAAATATTTTCATTCAAGTTCAAACTACTGCCTTCCCCAAAGGATTACAGAGAATCCAGAGGAGTGGCAGGCAGAAGCAGAAGTACCTGGCTCCTTCTGGAGTACTGGAATGCTTGCCAAGGCATGTAGAGAAAGTAATGAGTAACGTATCAGGGATCCTTGCATTCACAAACTGAGTACAAAAGCAAGGAAAGTATGTTGAACCTGTACTGGTCAAGCAGTAAATGGGACATTGTGAGCACCACAGGCCGTTGGAGTGTTGTTTATTATAACATTTACCGAGGTACATTGAAAAGCGTTTGTTGCCATGGAGATGGCACGGAAAGGATTTACTACAGCGGTGCGAGGCGTTGAGGGATTTTGGATACGAGGACAGACCAAAGTAACTGAGGGCGGCGCGGTGGTGCAGCGGTAGAGTTGCTGCCTTACAGCACCACAGACCCGGCTTTGACCCAGACCTTGGGTGATGTCTATACGGAGTTCGTACTTACTCCCTGTGACTGTGCGGATTTTCCAGGGTGCTCTGGTTTCCTCCCTCACTCCAAAGACATGTATGTTTGTAGGTTGATTGGCTTCTGTAAATTGCAACTGGCGTGTAGGATTGAACCAGTGTGCAGGTGATCACCGTTCAGCATGGACTCGGTGGGCCGAAGGGCCTGTTTCCACACTGTATCTCTAAAAACTAAAGCTGGGATTGTTTTCCTTGCTTCAAACAAGGTTAGGAGAAGATACAATTAGGCCCTTATCCTGAAACGCTAATTTTGGTTTTCTTTCCACACATGCTGCCTTACCTGCTGATTGTGGGCCTGGCTGTGAGGACCGAAGACTCATTTACTCAGATCAGTTCTGATCTGAAAATCGCTGCCTGTAATGATGTTGGAAACAGAATAAATCAGTGCTTTGAAAGGGGAATTGGACAGACACTTGAAAGATAAATAACGCCTGCCTCTGGGGCAGGTGTACAGGAATGTAGTGGATGGGATCACTCTACAAAGGGCTGGAATTGACTTGATGGGCCAAAGAGCATCTTGTTGCATCAGAACAATTCTAAATTTAGCGTTGAACGTCTGGAGACGATCATGAGTGCGTGGAAAGCAAGATTGGTAATCATGAAATTACTGAATTGGCATTAAAGAGACACCCATTTCACCCATATCCTTCAGGGGAGGAAAATATATTGACATATTGAACATCCTGTTATAGGAAAGATGTCAAGCTTGAAGGGGCGCAGAGATTTACGAGGATGTTGCCAAGGCTCGTGGGCCCGAGCTGTAGGGAGAGGTTGAGCAGGCTTGGACTTTCTTCCTTAGAGCGCAGGAGGATGTTGAGTGATCTTATAGAGGTGTACACAATCACGAGGGGAATAGATTGGGTAAATGCATAGAATCTTTTGCTCAGAGTAGGGGAATCGAGAACCAGAGGACATAGGTATAAGGTGAGGTGGGAAAGATTTAATAGGAATAGGATGGGTAACTTTTTTACACAAAGAGTGGTAGGTAAAGGGAATGAGCTGCCGGAGGAGGTCGTTGAGGCAGGTGCTATTGTAATGTTTAAGAAACATTTAGGCAGGTACATGGATAGGACAGGTATAGAGGGATAAGGGCCCAACGCCTCATTTACTGCCACTGAGCCACCGTGCCGACTAGTGTAGATGGGGCTTGTTGGTCAGAGTGGGCAAGTTAAGCCAAATGACCTGTTTCCACATGTATGACTCTATGACCCACTCTGTACTTTGTCTCCCCACTTTGAACAGCGCAGTGGCACAGCTGGGAGAGACTTTGATTCACATCACCAGAGATTTGGGCTAAATCCTGACCTTGGGTGCTGTCTCTGTGGAGTTTCCATGTTCTCCCCTGAGACCACGCGGGTTTCCTCCGAGTGCTCCGGTTTCATCCCACGTCCCAAAGATGTACGCGTCTGCAAGTCAATTGACTTCTGTAACTTGCCCCAAGTGTGCAGGGAATGGATGGGAAAGTGGAATAACATAGAACTAGTGTAAACGGATGATTGATGATCGGCATGCTCTTGGTGGGCCGAAGGGCCTGTTTCCACGCTGAATCTCTAAACTGAACATACATTTATATTGGTAAACCCAAACAGCCCTCTAAATTAGCCTAGCAAACCAACACAGTTCAAACCATGCCATCTAAACCGTCACCCTGTGAATGAGCAATAGAGATTCAGATGTGTTTACAGAGGTGAATGGATAGCAAGTCAGGAGAGCTGTGTGGATGTTTAAAATATCTCTGCAAGAAATGTAGACTTTGAAAGGAGACTACATACTGCGGGTTTTGTTCCCCAAATGATGAATAACTAAAAATCTATATATTTATTTTTATTGATAGACACAAAGTGCAGGAGTAACTCAGCAGGTCAGGCGGCATTTCTGTTGAAAAAGGAGAAGTGAAGTTTCGGTTCGAGACCCTTCTTCAGACCTGACCTGAAATATCACTTATGCTTTTCCTCCAGAGATGCTGAGTTAATCCAGCACTTTCTGTCTAATGTTGGTATAAACCAGCATCTGCAGTTCAGTTTAGTGATACAGGGCGGGAAACAGGCCCCTCGGCCCAACAAGTCCACGTTGACCAGTGATCCCTATACACCAGCACTACCCCACATGCTAGGGATGATTTACAATTTTTACCAAAGCCAATTAACCTGCGAACCTATACGTCCTTGGAGAGCAGGAGTAAACTGGAGCACCCAGAGAAAACCCACGCGGTCATGGGGAGAACGTACAAACTCCATATAGTCAGCACCCGTAGCCAGAATCGAACCCGGATCTCTGGCGCTGTGAGGCAGCAACTCTACCGCTGTGCCACCGTGTCGATCTTGGTTTCTCCTCTTTCTGTTCGTTGTTCTCTGCAGCCTCCGTTCCTTGCACTCCTGGCTCGAAGCAACAATTTAGTTGCCATAACAGTCATTTCCATCATTCATGCACCGAGCAATACACGTTGAACTTAATCCCCGGTTACATTTCCTGAATTTAAAACGTTCAAGCAGGATCAAAGTGACAACAGAGGTAGGTTCTGCATCGATAATGCTTACTGTATAATTAATTAACACACACTGTTGCTGAGCAGCTCGTGAACCTTTCAAACACATGTCGGGCAAGACACTCTCCCCGGTGAATTCCTTTAACTAACAAGACCAGCCTTGCCGATTGAAAATGGTGAATACATCATTTATGTCGGAACAATCTATTTTATACTACTTTAAAAAAACGGACAATAAAGTCCCCAATGTATTTACACTGAACTACTCTTTCATTCTGTGATCCAGTGGGATTATTTACTGCAGTTTTAAATCATGATAATCTTTTTCTTCTGAAGGGAAACAGCAGCTCCTGAATTTTCAATGATAAATACTATCCAAAGATAACTCAGATAATTCAAAAACCAGATTGTACATGATACTAATGACCATTTGTATCAAATCCCCTTGTATCTACGCTTGACATCTGCACACATTTTAATTCCTAGTCTTAAGAAAGGATTTTCATTCAAATATGCTCAAACATTATGCTAAAATTGAACAATGTTATGTCAGGCTTTGAGTAAATGCGATGTCTTAATTCATATGTGTTGGAAGGAACTGGTTTACACCAAAGATGGACACAAAGTGCTGGAATATCTCAGCGGGTTCAGGCAACATCTCTGGAGAAAAAGGATGGGTGACGTTTCGGGTCGGGATCCTTCATCCGACTGAAAGTGGAGGATGGGGGACTGGAGGTTGGAAAATGTCAGAACAAATCAGGATTGGCAACAGAACGTTATTCATATTTTTAATCATTTCATGATTCATAATTCATATTTTGTCTCTGGGTTCTCAGACGTGAGTGTTTATTCCTGATTTCACAGGTACTCATGTCCATTTCACAATGTCATTAATTGCAAACTGTATCATGCATCCTCCTTGATCTTTCTAGAAACTATACACCTCTTCTCACAGATCATTTCCCTAGATCTTGGATTATCTATCGGGATGACCCTTTTACCTGCACAAGCCTTTAAATGTATCTACCGCTGAAATGTCATGCAGAGACTAACTAATAGTTGTTTCAACTGCATCTACAGTTTCTATCCAGTTTTATTCAGCACCAGGCCACCTTGGCCCACGTGATCTCCCGGTTTGCAAACATTTTTCTCCCCTTTCCATTCCCACCCTGATCCTTCTGTCCTCGGCCTCACCCATTGTCAGAGTGAGACCACAGGCAACTTGTAGGAACAGCACCTCATAGTTTGCTTGGGCAGCTTACAACCCAGCTGTATGAACATTGGTTTCTCTCATTTCAAGTAACTCCGGCATTCTGCCATTCCCTCAAACCAATCCTGGCAGTTCCGCTGTTCGCATCCATATATCCCTTTGTTATCACCCCTTCCATAGCTAACAATGGACCATTGTGGGCTCCACCTTTCCTTGGTCATCTGTGCCGACTCTGTTTTCTTCAGAATGTGTTTACACCTCTAGTTTCCCTCTCCCTCGACACTCAGTCTGCTGAAGGGTTTTAACCCAAAATGTTACCTATTCTTTTTCTGTTGCATGGGCCTGTTTCCGCGCTGTATCTCTAAACTAAACTAAACTAAACTAAACTCAGATCCGCTATCACACTCTGACCTACATGTCCACAGCCTCCTACACTGGTTCCTTGGAGGCTAACACAAGCTTGAGTAACACCATCTCATCTTCACTCTGGCATGCCACATCCATGTGAGCTCAATGCCAATTTGTACATATTTAGTAACTCGCTCTTTCTTTCACTTTGTGTCAGATCTGGCCAGTTTTACCAGTCACCAATTAGAGATGTTGCTTCCATTTTACTCTCTCCATTTACACAGCCAGACCTGCCCGGCATATCCCAAAGCTTTCTACCAGTAATGCATACGGCAGACATGGAGACACACTGATTCCAATTTGCCACATTTTAACTAATTTGGTCTCACTCTTTGCAAGATATTCTCTGTGTTCTACCCGCCCTTCTCTCAGCTACTCAGTTACTGGAAACTTGTCTATCTATTGATTACCCAGATCCGATGAATGGTGCCAGACACCTGAAACATGATCTTGCCTTCTCTTCCCACAGATGTTGCATGACCTGTTACTCAGCGATGCGGGCAAATTCTGAGTGTCTTGAGGTACAGATAAGGTGCCATTTGAGGATGTAGTCAAAACCTTTAAGAGACTTGCATGGCACAGTGGCACAGCGGTATTGATGCCTTACAGTAGCAATGTTACAACATTTTGAGATTTTAAAAATCAAGTCTGCAATTTATCCCATAAGATAAAGCATAAAAAGAAGTTTAATTTGACACCCAATTCACTTTCATATCTTCAGTATTAAGAAAGTTATGGCCATTTTCATACTCGGAAATTAGCATCTTGTTCCCCATTGCCTTTCCATTGACTTAACTCAAAAGCTGTGATCTAGAACCGTTAAAAACCCATAACTTTCTTAAAAATTAAGAGAACTCAATGAAATTTTCAGTTATTATAGATTGAAGCATTCTGAAACAAATATAAAACAATCTTACTTGGATGACCTGAAATTAAAGCATATAATTAGTTAGTTATCTAATTGTAGCTAATTACAAAATTCAATGAGTAGATCTAAACATCTATCCATTTCTTAAGAAAAGATAAACTTTTTTTAAATTGCCTAAGTGTCCAAATAACATTCACACAATAATCCACAATGTAACATAATTTTAAAATCTCATTTTCATGAATTTATAGGCCAAATGGAAGGAATTTAGTGTTTAATGCCTGTAAATTAATGGCCATTTAAATCAACTAGCGAGTGGGTTTTAGTGGAATGCGGTGGATTGGAACGTTGCGGTTTGCGGTGAAGTCAGTATGAAAAATACAGCCGGTTCATACATTTTTTTTGTCCCCTTTTCGCAACATGAAAATGTGATTAAAGCCTTCCTAAAAACCAAGTTTTTATGTAAAAATAAACTGTGTGGCTTCTTTTATCGCCTACCTTAGGTCCGTTCCGCTGTCACCATTCAGAGCTTTAGAAGATGATTTTTAAGCTACTCTAGTTAATAAATAATCTAGCGTAGTTTAAAAATACCTTTATGAATGAAATGTCGGAGCGATTTCTCTTTAGCGACGAAATCGCCCGACATGGATCGACTTGGACTGCCTAGAAAAAATCGGCATTTTAAACCCGCCCACCTCTGAAAGGCGCCAAAGTCGCGCACACGGGGAGCGACAGAACTGCAGCGCTGCTAAAGGTAGGTATTGTAACATACCTACTTACAGCACCAGAGACCCGGGTTCCATCCTGACTACCAGTGCTGTCTCTACGGAATTTGTACATTCTCTCTGTGACTGTGTGGGTTTTCTCCGGGCGCTCCAGTTTCCTCCCACACTCCAAAGATGTTCAGGTTTGTAGGTTAATTGGCTTTGGTAAAAAAAAAGTAAATTGTCCCTAATGTGTAGGATGGTGCTAGTGTACGGGGTGATTGTTGGTCAGTGTGGGCTCGGTGGGCTGAAGGGCCTTTGTCTGTTTGTAATCTTGAAAACATCTAGAACTAAAAGCTTCAATTCTGTAATGTTGGCAATTCATAACAGCAGCAAACTAGGCAATTACAAACCAAAAAAAACCAGTTGATTCAAAAATGTGATTGGGCTAAAGCCAAGGGTGAAAAGGTGTCGCGTGACCTTTTACATCAGGAATTGCATGGTAGCTCAGAGCGGCAACTTATGCGTGAGAGAATTTAGAAATAAAACAAAGAAAATAGTAACCGGTCAGTCCCTGCTCCGACCAAACTTGAGAACTGTTTCGCTTTTCACAGATGCAGCCTGAGCAGCTGAGTTTCTCCGGTATTTTTGGCTTCTAAAGGGCCTGTCTCACTTGGGCGTCATTTGCGCGTCACGCAGGTGGCGCGTGAAGATTTTGTGAATCCCAAAATCGTGGGGAGCCGCTCACGACCACGCGTCACCGCCTACACCACCACGCTTCACCACACACCAAGCGCGCGTAATGCATGCCATGTGCGCATCACGTGCGCGTTAAGATGTGTGCGTCGTGCATCACGACGTGCGAGTCGTGCAAATAACGCCCAAGTGGGACAGGACCCTAATGCTTTGAAATAGCTCCTGCTTTTACTTATCTTCAGCTTGTAATTCTACTTGGACAGTTTACAGCCCAATTGAATGAACCGTGAATGGTCCAATATTATATAACAATGGAGGAAGTAGCATTGGACATCAAATTCGAATCAGGTACAGCAAGAGAAATGAAGAAAGAGTGCCTTAAAAGATTGGTGGCTAGGAATGATCAGCCTTTTTTAATCTGGATATCAGTCATCACAAAACTCTAACCTGGGTTAGATCGAGTCAGTGATAATTTCTGTGTGGAACGGCACCAATTAGGAAATTGCCCAGTCAATTTACTTTTGAGCACCTAACCTTTCTCCAGTATCAGATGCGCACCTTACGATATTACTACTTGTTCAAGGCACATTTCATCTCTTTGCAGAATAAATTGGAGCCAGTGTATGCATCTATGAAGAAAAAGACACAAAGGGCTAGAGTAACTCAGCGGGTCAGGCAGCACCTGCACCTGCATCACCAGCTTCCAACAATATCCTGTCCTTGCACGTGATCCCTATCTCATCATTCTCCACATATCCGCGTGCCTATCTGAAAGCCTCATGAATAGCAGCATCCTATCTACATCCACCATCGGCCCTGGCACCTCATCCTAGGAACCCACCACTCTCTGTGTAAACAACTTCATATGTTCATATGAAACAAGAGCAGAGTTAGGCCATTCAGCCCATCGAGCCTACTACGCCATTCAATCGTGGCTGATCTATCTCTCCCTCTCAACCCCATTCTCCTGCCTTCTCCCCGTGACCATTGACAACCTTCCTACACAAAAAACACCATTACCAATCACGAATCAATGGCTTGGCCTCCACATCTTGTTGACACTTTCTTTATTTTCTGTTTTGTTTTTTCTTGTGGACTAAAATCTTCAACTCTTGGTCTTAGTGTTTTGTGAGTTACTTATATTCATGCTTTTCAATAAAATCACCAGAAACCTGCTCCAATTTTGTTTCCAGTTTGTGGTACGAGTGCCTATGGTTTTGATTAAATCACGAAAATGTTGTTCTGCAGGAAGCCGAGATGGAACACAAGGCAACACAATGTGCAGTCAATAAACTGAAGCAGGTGCCAGCACTTGAGGCCCACAGTGAGAGTTAGGTTGGGCAGGTGAGGATTCTCTTCATTGGAGCGTAGATGAGGAGTGAACATATAGAGGTGTTTAAGGTCATGAGAGGAATAGATAAGGTACATGAGGTTTTTTTAACCTGGAGTGGAATTCAAGAACCAGAGGACATAGATTTAAGGTGACGGGGAAAGATTTAATATGAACCTGAGGTGCAACTATTTCACACAGTGGGTGGTGGGTATGTGGAATGAGTAGCCAGAGGAGGTAGTAGAGGCAGGTACTATAACAATGTATAAAAGATGTTTGGATAGGTACGTGGATATGAAACGTTTAGAGGGATATGGGTAAACGCATGCAGGTGGGACAAGTGTAAATGGGGCATATAAGTTTGCATGGGCAGGTTGGGCCAAAGGGCCTGAATTTATGCTCTATGACTGTGGCTTTTTGAAGCAGGTATCACAATACACTTTGTCAACTCAAATGCAATATTATGGCTTTTATATTGAGGTGTAGTTATATATTTATTCTGCAATTACACCAGTTAGTCATAAAGATGAAGGAGGCAGGTTTACTCATGTAACAACACGATTTCATCACCTTAACACGACTGCTCCCTAATTGATAATGTAGACTTCACTGGACTCTATCTTGCACCAAGCGTTATTCCCTTCATCCTGTATCTGTACACCGTGGACGGCTCGATTGTAATCATGTACGGTCTTTCCACTGACGGGATAGTGTGCCGCAAATACCTTTTCATTGTACCCCGGTACACGTGACAATAAACTAAACTAAACTATAGGACCTGGGAGTGCCGTTCCTTCTCATAAGAGAAAACTTCAGTAAACACAGGAACGCAGTAATCTCTTACAAGGGGAAAACAAATGCGATCTAATTTTATTATTTGTCCTATTTTGCACTAGATCAAGGAGAGGTCTTCTTTCACTCCTTGGATTTACCTTTTCCGTTCAGAAAGATTTAGCCTTTTGTCAGCATTGTTAGTCTTTCATAATTAAAGACAATCTTGCAAATTATTCCCAGTTATTATTCCCACTTATTATCAGTTCCAGGCACATGCAGCTGCAGGTTTCCATTCAGTCTGGGACAGGTTCCTGCTTGACGTTAATTCCACCCTCTAACACAGTGTCGCGTGGCTCCTGAGTCGGACATGGAAAGGTTGACGGTTTTCACAGACTGCTTGGGCCAAAGGCCTTGTTTCCATGCTGTATACCACTCTGATTCATGGACATTCTGTAATGTATGTGCTACTGAAAGGTGAAGGAAGAGACTGTTGGCACAGTGGAGCAGCAGTAGAGTTGCTGCCATACAGCACCAAAAACCCTAGAGAAAAGGAATAGGTGTCATTTGAGATCAAATTGACAAAGAGTTCCAACCCAAAACGTCACCTATTCCTTTTCTCCAGAGACGTTGCCTGTCCTGCTGAGATACTCCAGCATTTTGTGTCTATTCTCTGGATAGATACCTGCCTGTGCTGTTGTCTTACTCAAGCAATTTGTGTTCTACCGAATATTCCAGCATTTGTAGTGCCTTGCGCCTTTACTGAAAGATCACCTCCTCCCTGTAGCTAGTGGAGCTCAGGAATTACCGTGAGCAGGATCAAATCTAAACTGGGAATGAAATCCCAAGTGTATGCCTCATTAAAATGTTGAAATGGAAAACCCTACAGCTGGGGATGTATGGAATGATCAGCACACTCGCCACTTCACATCCTTATCCTGACTCCATTAAACATAAACATCAAAAAAAGAACTGAACCTTCAAACTCAACATGTTAGAAAGAGGCTGAGAGTGGGTCTGCAAAATGTCTACATATTAAATCAGTGTAAGTTCAGTTTTCAGTTCAGTTTAGTTTATTGTCATGTGCACCGAGGTTGCTGTGTGCTATCCGGTCAGCGGAAAGACACACTCGAAAAACGCACAGGTCAGTAAGTTAATTGGCTAAGTAAATGTAAAAATAATTGTCCCCAGTGGGGGTAGGATATTGTTAATGTGCGGGGATCGTGTCGGTGCAGACCTGGTGGGCCGAAGGGCCTGTTTCTGTGCTGTATCTCTAAACTAAACTAAATTCAACAATTATTACAATTGAGCTATTTAAAATGGGATGAATTCAAGAAACCCATTTGTTAAAACACACGAAGGGGAATATATACTTGTGCAAGGCTTTTATGATATCTAAGATAGACACAAAATGCTGGAGTTACTCAGCGGGACAGGCAGCATCTCTGGGGAGAGGCAATGGGTGACGTTTCAGATTGAGACTTCTTCAGAAATTCTTCGGGTCTGAAAAAGGTCTCGAATTCGTCCATTTTGTCTTCTCCAGTGATGCTGCCTGTCCCGCTGAGTTACTCTAGCATTTGTTGTCTATCCTTGGTGTAAACCAGTATCTGCAGTTCCTTCCTACACACTTTATGATTATGTAAATGAGTTGGAAAACAGAAGTGAAATGGAGAAATGGAGCTGAGAATAATTACAGTCCAGTCGCTGCATCTGTTTCATTTCCCTCAGTGTTTCTCAACACAAAATGCGTTTGATGTACAAATGCCAGCGTCGTGGAGGCAAGCGGGGGATTGCAGATTGCTTGCAGAGACGCTGCATCATCAGCTTGCACTGACCATGCTAGCACAGCTGCTGACTGTCTGGTTATTCCACATTGCCCATTGTCATTGCTATAATTGTTATTTTTACACAAGCCATTTGTGAAGGCTCTTATGCATTACCCAGACCTTTTCCACAATCGCAAAGTACGTTGCTCTTTCAGTATTATGTATCGTGAAAAGCAATGTTCTAAAATGATGGTGGTGCAGCGGTAGAGTTGCTGCCTTAAGGGACTGTCCCACTGTACGAGGTAATTCAAGACTTCTCCCGAGATTTCCCCTGATTCGTATCCGTAGCGGGTCCGTAGGAGTTCGTGGATGTCACGTAGCGGCTCGTACGAGTAACGGTAGGTAATCCGGTAAACTCGTGACGTTTTTTCAACACTGAAAAATGTCCACGAGTCAAAAAATACTCGTGATGAAAAGTTGTTACTTTTTACTCGTACGAGCCGCTACGAGACATCCACGAACTCCTACGGACCCGCTACTGACATTCTCAGAGTTCGAATCAGGGTAAAACTTGGAAGAACTCATGAATTACCTCGTACAGTGGGACAGGCCCTTAACAGATCCAGAGACCTAGTTCCGATCCTGACCACAGGTGCAGTCTGTACAGACCTTGTATGTTCTCCCTGTGACCTGTGTTCTTTTTCTACGGCTGCTCCTGTTTTCTCCCACACTCCAAAGTTTGGAGGCTACTTGGCTTGGTAAAACTGTAATGTGTCCCTAGTGTGTGTAGAATAATGTTAGTGAGCGGGGAACGCTGTTCGGCACGGACTTGGTGGGCAGAAGGGCCTGATTCGGCACTATATCTCTAAACTAAACTAAACTACTTACAACTTCTTCCTTGGACTACTTACTGCTTGCTATGTGCTAACTTAAATTCTGGCACATAAAAGGAACTCCTCTATCTTCAATCATCTTGGAATTTAGTAATTGTTGAATCAAAATAAAAAGTCATGAATCTAACTTTTGGTTGACTGATTGAAAGATGCAGCATGGGTACAGGCACTCCGGCCCACCAAGTCCATGCCGACTATCGATCACCCGTTCACACTAGCTCTATGTATCCCACTTCTGCATCCACTTCCAATGCAAGGGGCAATTTGCAGAGGGCTGATTAATCTGCAAACCTGCACATCATCAGAGCATCTGAAGGAAACCCACAAGGTCACTGGAGGAACGTACAAACTCCACACAGACAGTACCCGAGCTCAGGATTGAACCTGTGTCTCTGTCCCTGTGCGTCATGGGCGCTATCAGCTGAATCACTTTGATTTCACTTGGTAACATGATGATAGTGGAGAACCAAATAACTGCAGATGCTGGTTTATACCAAAGACAGACGCAAAGTGCTGGAGTAACTCAGCAGGTCAGGCAAGGATGGGTGACATTTCGGGTCAGGGCCCTTCTTCAGAAGGTGCAAAGAAGGGTCCCAATCCAAAACCTCACCCTTCCTTTCACAGATGCTGCCTGACCCACTGAGTTACTCCTGCACTTTGTGGGGTCTCTCTATGATGATAGCGTTGTTGACTAATTGTGGTATCGATCACTATCAATTGGTCTAACGTAGGATCGGGGACATGCCATCCCAACAGCATCATGATTGCGAGGAAGTTATGGTTTGGAAATAAAATTGAATCACAGTGTGAGCACGGTATAGAGCAAGAGAGAGCAAGGTATCGAGGGATCAACACTTACAGAGGGAGGGTCCAGCCAAATCGATTGCATCCAGGTTGTATCTGGAAACGGCTGAAATCAGTGGATGCATCAAGCCAGCTACATTAGTAAAGACCTGTACACCAGAGCTCACTGCTCACACTGGCAATCTGTTCCAGTAGAGTCATAACACCTAACAATGTAGTTTAGTTTAGTTTAGTTTGGAGATACAGTGTGGAAACAGGATAAACGTTGAAATGGTTTCATTAATTCATAAGTTATTGGAGCAGAATTCGGCCTTTTGGCCCATCGCCTACTCCGCCATTCAATCATGGGCGATCTATCTCCTCACAGGTGGGACCCATGAACAAGAGAACATGAGCTGTAATACAATGCCAGTCATTTAAAATCAAGGTGCATAGACATTTCTTAGCTTATTTTACAGATACAGCGTGGAAATAGACCCTTCGGCCCACCGAGTCCGCACCGACCAGTGATCACCCGTACACTAGGTCTTTCCTGCACACTTGGGGCAATTTACAGAAGCCAATTTACCAACAAACCTGCACGCCTTTGGAATGTAATCGGAGCACCCACAGAAAAACATACACAGTCACAGGGAGAACATACAGACAGCACCCATAGTCAGGATCAAATCCAGGTCTCTGATGCTATAAGGCAGCAACTCTACCACTGCACCACAGTGCCACCCCAAAGATGCGGAAATTGGATAGGTATGTCAAAAAGACAGGATATATCAGTTCAACTGATTACCGCCCTATTTGTGGATATCAAGGTGAATACTCCAATGGTTAAGACATGCCTTCAACAAATGAAAATGATTCTGGTTGTTGGAGATGCATCATACATTACTGCAGGAGTTCCACAACACACATAGACCCACCAGGCCTACCGTGTTCAGCTCATTCATCAATCCCATAAGGTCAGAAAACCTGAAAACTGTAACGTCCAGGTTCAGGAGCAACTACCTCCAACCACCAGGCTATTAAACGCTAAGCTTCATCTGAACCGCATAGACTTGGGGGCATTGGTTTTGTCTTTGCATTATTGTTGTTTGTTTATTTTGGAGATACAGCGCAGAAACAGGCCCTTTGGCCCATCGAATCCTCACCCACCAGCAATCTCTGCACATCAACACTATCCCGCACGATATTATCCCGCTACATTTTTATGCCAAGCTAATGAACCCACTGTCAGTGCCTGTAATGCTGCCAACTCTACGGCTGCAATTCCATGCCTCCCTGAAAGCCTCATGATGGGAGCAGATATGGCAGAAGCAGAGCAATTGAGAGTAGGGAATGGGTCTTTGCAAGGGATATAGCGTCCAGGTAACTGTGGGAGTCAGTGCATTTAGAGTAGATATCAGCCGATAGTTTGTCCCCTGTGATGGAGTAAGGCGGGGGATGAGGTGTTGGAGATGGTCCAAGTGAATTTGAGGGCAGGGTGGATGTTAGTGGGAAATTTGATGGAATAAATGAGTTTTACCCGAGTCTAGGAGGCAGCCCCGATGCAGTTGTCAATGGAGTGGAGAAAGAGTCAGGGAATTGTGACAGTGTACTTTTGGAACAAGGATTGTCCAAAATAACCAACATTATTGAGGTGTGACTCCTACGATCTGCACAGCCATTTTGCTCATCTTCATTGTTCTAATTGATTGAAAGGTACTGGAATGGAAACAGGCTCTTTGGCCCACTGAGTCCACGCCGACCATCGTTCACAACTGTTCGATGTTATATAACTTTCGCATCCACTCCATACACTTTATAGCAGAGGCCAATTAACCCGCACGTCTTTGGGATGTGTGGGGCACTCCTTTCAGGCAACTGAACGGTCAGGCACTTCTCCAGTCTCAAGAAGCGTTCGGGCCCGAGACATCACCCATCCTTGTTCTCCAGAGATGCTGCCTGACCCACTGAGTTATTCCAGCACTTTGTGTCTATCTTTAATGTAAAGGAGTGTGAACTGACCAGTTGTTATGAATGAATGACTGAATGAATAAATGAATGAGTTAATTAATTGTCACATGTGACACGTCACCGTGATATTCTTTGTTTTGTACACACAAGGTATGTATAGAGTTGCCACATAATGGGCGCTGACAAAGTTAGAAAGTATCCCCGTGCCAAGTCCTCCTTTGTCCCCCTCCCCCTCCCCTCACGGTGGTTCCCCCACGCCGGGTCCACCTTATCAGTGTATCTGTTATCAGTTTATTGGATCTGCCTGCACGATTGATTTACACTTGTTAGGTTGCTCAGGATTATGCAGGAAGTTATAAGTAGGACAGGTCTACCTTCTTCCAGGCACGGTGGCGCAGCGGTAGAGTTGCTGCCCTACAGCGCTTGCAGCGCCGGAGACCCAGGTCCGATCCCGACTCTGGGCGCTGTCTGTACGGAGTTTGTACGTTCTCCCCATGACCGTGCGGGTTTTCTCTGAGATCTTCGGTTTCCTCCCACACTCCAAAGACAGGGCCTGTCCCACTTAGGTGATTTTGTAGGTGACTGGCGGCCACTAGTCTGTCGCCACACGGTCACCGGGGTGCGACCTGTATGGTCGTGAGTTGTCTCCTCAGTCGCCCAAAAAGTCGTAGCATTTTTCTGTTCGCCGCTTGATTTTGAAATGTTCAAAACTTTTCAGCGACAGTCGGCGGCTGTGGGCTTGTCGTCGCTTGTCTGCTCCTGCCGTAGGTTGTCGCCACGTGAGGTAGGTTGTTGCCGGTGCTGACTTTGGTGAAATCCATTGTCGCAGTCGCCGGGAGTCGCCTAAAAAATCGCCTAGTGGGCCAGGCCCTATACAGGTTTGCAGGTTAATTGGCTTGGGGTTACATGCTTGGTGCAAGTGTAAAGTGTCCATTGTGTGCCGGCTTGTGTTAATGTGCGGGGATCGCTGGTCGGTGCAGGCTCAGTGAGCCTGAAAGGCCTGCTTCTGCACTGTATCTCTCGACTGAACTAAAAAGCTGACAGTACTAGTCTAAGTGCAAACAGGCAGGATTCACTCTCTATTTCTGCACTTAATGTGACACCTCCGCTTTCTAATAACAGGCCATTATCACATTAGGTGGATACTTATAACTCGCCCGCAAGTCTCTAATGGCAGATTACTCACAAGCCTGCAGTGCACCAGGTCACATAATAACCCCAAGTCTCCAAAGGTTAATAAGAGAACAATATTGGTGCTGACGCGCAGCAAGAATTCACCGTGTGCGGACGTGGTGCCGACGGACGAGAAGCCCAAGCAAAGAAGTCGAAGCCAAAGAACTGAATGGAAACGAGGCCGAAATGTCACATAAACGAAAGAGTACGAAGACGAAACGCCAACAAATCAAAAGGGCGGGACACCTAAAAACCAACTAACCAAAAAGCTGCGTCGCCTAAAAGCAAACTCTCCGAATGGCCGCTCAGTTGAAACGCCATCTACCCGAAAGGCGGCTCATCAAACTCACCGACTGCCGCTCAACAGAAACGTCCAATAACGGACATGACGTTGCCGAGGAGCGGGACTTGTCAGCGATTGGTCCAGAGCCTCGCATCCACCACATCACTGTGGAAAGATGAACGTTGTCCCAAACCTCCGCTCCACCCGACCCACAGCCCGCGGAGGGTGGCCGTGGGAGAGTGAGGGCTGTCCCGAGGGATGCGCACCTTCGGCCACTTTCAACTTGGTGCTTGGGTTCAGATTGCCCAGTCACCTATGGCTTGTGAGGGAAAGTGACCCCCACCCTCCAGCCAGTGGAGACGGAGGAAAGAGAGAAGGGAGAGAGAGAGAAGGGAGAGAGAGGGGAGAGAGAGAGAGGGGGGGAGAGAGAGAAGAGGGGAGAAAGAGGGAGGGATGGAAGGGTGGGGGTCATTTTCCCACACAAGCCATAGGTGACTGGGCAATCTGAACCCAAGCACCAAGTTGTAAGCGGCCGAAGGTGCGCATCCCTCGGGGCAGCCCCCACTCTCCCACGGAACGCACACAGCAAGCTCCCACGCACAAAACACCAGAATCTGTAAAGTGTTTTAACCGAAGCTGGTCAAAAAAAGCTGGAGTAACTCAGCAGAACAGGCAGTATCTCTGGAGAGAAGGAATGGGTGACGTTTCGTGTTGAGACAATTCTTCAGACCGAATCTGAACAGTCTTGACCCGAAACGCCACCCATTCCTTCTCTCCAGAGATGCTGCCTGTCCCATTGAATCACTCCAGCATTTTGTGACTATCTTTGCTGCCAGTGCCAGTTTTCTCAACTTCCATAGCCGCTCTGCATAAGTGGGGGAGAGAGAGAGAGGGGGGAGGGAGAGAAAATCGGAGAGAAAGAGAAAAGGGGAGAGAGAGAAATGAGAGAGAGGGGAGAGAGAAGGGGGGGAGAGGAGAGAGAGGGGGAGAGAGGGGGGGAGGGAAAGAGAGAATGGGAGAGCGAGAAGAGAGAGAGTGGGGGAAGAGAGAGAAATGGGGAGGGAAAGAGAAAAGGAGAGAGAGAGGAGGGTGAGAAAGAAGAGGGGAGCGAGAAGGGGGAGGTAGGAGCTTGGGGGTCACTTTTCCACACAGGCCATAGGTCACTGGTCAATCTGAACCCAAGCACCAAGTTGAAAGCGTCCGAAGGTGTGCATCCCTCGGGGCAGCCCCCACTCTCCCACGGCCACCCTCCGTGGGCTGCGGGTCGGGTGGAGCGGAGGTTTGGGGCAATGTTCATGCCTTCACACTGACGTGATTGACGCGGGGGTCTGGACCAATCGCTGACAAGTCCCGCCCCCGGCAACGTCATGTCCGTTCTTGGACGTTTCTGTTGAGTGGCAGTCAGTCCGCTGGCTTGTAGACGACGCCTCCTTTCGGGTAGGTGGCGTTTCGACAGAGCGGCCATTCGGTAGGTTTTTCGGTGAGTTTGCTTTTATGCCTCCTGCCCTTTCGGTTGGTTTGCATTTAGGTGTCCCATCCTGTCGGTTATTTGGCTTTGACTTCTTTGCTTCGGCCTCTCGTCCGTAGGCGCCACGTCCGGGCACCAGAATTCACATCCTCATAACAACTAAGGTAACAGAAACATCAAAACAAAGGAGCAGAGCACAGAGACCAGAACAGCACAAGAGCAGACTCTTCAGCCCCCAATGTCCATCTCAAACATGATGCCGGCACCAACTCTTATCTACCTGCGTATAACCAATAATCCCCCCTTCCCTGCATACCCATGTGCCTATCTAAAAGTCTTTTAAATGCCACTACGCCTCTATCTATTGAGGGAAATGGACACACAATAATTTGAATTGGGACAGTCTGAAAGATTGGAGATACATTGCTGGAACAGGCCCTTCAGCCCTCCAAGCCCACAACAACCAGCGATAGCCCCATACACTAGCGCTATCTCACACACTTTAAAATGTAACCAAAGCCATGTAGTCGACAAACCTGTATGTCTGTGGAGTATAGGAGGAAACCGCGGCTCGCATAAAAAACCCACATGGTGACAGGGAGAACGTACAAACACCGTACAGACAGCAGCCGTAGTCAGGATCAACTTCGGGTGTCTGGCGCTGTAAGGCAGCAACTCTACCGCTGAATCACTGTGCCGACTAGTGAAGATGGAGCTTGTTGGTCAGCACGGGCAAGTAAGGCCAAAGGGCCTGTTTCGACACTGTATGGTGACCCACTCTGAACTCTATATCTCTACTTTGAACAGCACAGTGGCACAGCTGGGAGAGCCTTTGATTCACTTCACCAGAGTTTCCAGTTAAATCTTGACCTTGGGTGCCATCTGTGTGGAGTTTGCATGTTCTCCCCTGAGCTCTGGTTTCATCCCACATCCCAAAGATGTACGGGTTTGTAGGGTAATTGACTTCTGTAAATTGCCCCAAGTGTGTTAGGGAGCAGACAGGAAAGTGTGATGACATAGAACTAGTGAACCGGAGGATGGATGGCTGGCATGCTCATGGTGGGCCGAAGGGCCTGTTTCCGAATCAAGCCCGGGTCTCTGGCGCTGTAAGGCAACAGGTCTACCACTGTGCCACTTTAGCACTACTGTCTATTTCCATCCACAGATGCTGCCTGACCCATTGAGTTCCTCCAACAATTTGACCCCCCCCCCCCCCAAGTAGTACAACCTATTTTAAGAGAAGATAGACACAAAAAGCTGGAGTAAGGGTCAGACACCATCTCTGGAAAAAAGGAGCAGGTGACGTTTTGGGTCGAGACCCTCCTTCAGACTGGGAGTCAGCGGACAGGGAAAGGATAGATATAGATGATGATATAGAGAGATAGAGAACAAATGATTGAAAGATATGAAGAAAAGTGCCAATGATCAAGGGAACAAGCCATTGTTTGCTGTGGCCTTGGTGAAAATGAGTTACAGACAATGAGACTCAACAAGACGACTTTGAAGCTGGTACGTCAAGGCCGGGGAGGGACGGAGAGAGAGGGGATGTTTTTACTAGAATGTTGTCTGGGTTCCAGCGACTAAGTTACAGAGAAAGGTTGAACAAGTTAGGTCTTTATTCTTTGGAGCGCAGAAGGTTTAGGGGGGACTTGATTGAGGTCTTTAAAATGATGAAAGGGATAGACAGAGTTGACGTGGATAAGCTTTTCCCATTGAGGAGGAGGGAAGATTCAAACAAGAGGGCATAACATGAGAATTAAGGGGCAGAGGTTTAGGGGTAACATGAGGGGGAACTTCTTTACTCAGAGAGTGGTAGCTGTGTGGAATGATCTTCCAGCAGAAGTGGTGGAGGCAGGATCGATTTTAACATTTAAAAGTAAAGTGGATAGGTATATGGACGGGAAGGGAATGGAGGGGTATGGTCTGAGTGCAGGTAGATGGGACCAGGGGAAAATAAATGGTCGGCACGGACTGGAAGGGCCGAGAAGGCCTGTTTCCATGCTGTAATTGTTATATGGTTATATGGTTGTTATATGGGATGCGTGCGTTACTTGAAGTTACTTGAATATTCAATCTATGTTAAGAGTTGGGTGAAGGAAAGTATGGAAGAACTATTTGTAGGAGGCTCCATCCGCCACTCTGCTACACCCAGTCTGACAAGGAAAATGCGTGTAAGTATCTGATATTCAGCAACACACACCACATGCTCGAGGCAGTCTGAAGAACGGTCTTGACCCAAAATGTCCCCAGATACTGCCTGACCTGTTGTGTTCCTCCAGCACTTTGTGTGTTGGTTTTAGCTGCTGATGTAGCCACAGCTACTTTGGTAATGGGGAGAGGGGAAAGGTCCCCCATTACTCCTGCTACTATTTTCCCATGTGTCTTCAAGCGATTCTCTTACATCAAAGCCACGTTCTAATTTACAAACCATAAATAAAACATGCTGATGTTGGAAATTGCAAGTAAAAGTGAAAAATACTGGAATCACTGGAAGGTCAGTCAACACTTGAGGACAGAGGACCGGGGTCAACGTTACCAGTCCGCACGTTGGTGTGTGATGAAGTCCTGATTTAAATGCGTTTGGCCAGAAGTCGGACTCGATTTGAACCTGGAGTGAAATGTGACTCGCATCACTGCAGTGATGGAGGCGTCCGTGACCTGACCCGGCCAGAGTGACTGAGACTGGAATCAGCTGCTGGCCGAGTGAATGCGGACATCGGTGAGAGTGGGAGCAGTCAGCGGGAGTAGAGGGGCCATCCCACTGTGGCAACCTAATTCACGAGTTTAGAAGAGTTTGCCCTCGACTCATACTCACAGCATGGTCGACACGAGGTCCTAGGAGATCTTCGTAACTCTCCTTCATGCCCGAGAGTAGTCCCCGCGTACTCGAGGCCTCAGCAAGGTTGCGCCGTATTTTTCAACATGCTGAAAAATGCCAGCGAGTAAAAAAAGGTTTTTGGAAAAAATCGATACTTTTTTTACTCGTAGGTTTAGTCGAAGTAGGTCGTAGTAAGTCGTAGCCTTGTTAGTCGTAGGTAATCGAGGGTAGTCGACGGTAGTTGTAGATAGTTTTCATCATAGCCGAAGGGAGGTCGAAGAAGATCGAAAGAAGTCATCTTCACTCTCCACTATTCGGTGTCCAATTTTCCCGAAGTTAGTCGAAGCTGGTCTTCAACATAGTCGAAGGAGGTCTTCAACATGACACTTTTTGAAACTCTCCTAAACTCACCAATTATGTCGCCGCAATGGGGCAGCCCCTTGACAGTGGGCGGGGGTGGGGGGGGGGTGGGGGGGCTGTGTGAAAGTGGGGAGATGTGGGTGAGAGTGGTGGTGTGGGTGAGAATGGGGGTGTGGGTGAGCGTGGGGGTGTGGGTGAGAGTGGAGGTGTGGGTGAGCGTGGGGGGCTGGTGGATATCCGTCGCCCACGAGAATTCAGATTATCTGCTTTAATTAGACATGTGCATGAAGACATGGATAGGACAGGTTTGGAGCGATATGGACCAAATGCAGGCAGGTGGGACTAGTGTAGATGGGACATGTTGGCCGGTGTGGGCAAGTTGGGCTGAAGGGCCTGTTTCCATGCTGTATCACTCTATGACTCTAGAACATTAATTGGATAGTACACAAACAAAGGTTTTCACTATATCTCTGTGACCCGTTACAAGAATGAACTAATACCAAATGTTTTTGCCCCACAGCACCAACCCCCCCAACCATCATTTTCAATCATTTTCTTTCCGCTGACCCCTAAGACCCTGATGGCCCAGCTTTCCGGCACTGTGTCCCTGGCCCCAACGTTCGCTCATTTCCAATCATCATCGACAACTCTGCTGGCTCTTTTCCCCAATTCCTAACCCTAGCTTCAACCCATGACCCTTATCCAGTAACCTAATCTCATCCCATCCTTCCATCTCCCCATCTGCACCCTGGCGGTGATCTCGCTTGTAGAGCTACATTCAACCTCTGGAGGAAGGAACTGCAGATGCTGGTTTACACTGAAGATAGACACAAAAAGCTGAAGTAGGGTCAGGCAACATCTCTGGAGAAAAGGAAAGAGAAACTTCATAAATCTGAAGAAGGATCTCGACCCAAAATGCCACCTATTCCTTTTCTCCAGAGATGCTGCCTCTTTGTGTCTGCATTCAACCTCTGTTAGTCTAGGATCATTCTGCTCGATAACCTTTCCTTCAACCAAACTTTGACCTTCCTCACCAACTCAACAGCAGAACCTGATTCTTAGCTCTTCCTTGCTTGCCCAACCACAACATCTTCACTCCGTGGATAGACTGGAGAACTAGAGCTGAAACTGTTACACATTGATGCAAAGACTATAATTTACCAGCAATGTTCTGAAGTCTTGTACACAAGGACAATGCTGCTGTAGATCGGTACTACATCTCCCGTTGAATTGCAAAGTCCAGATGCAAGTACAATAGCGTCTGACATTTTATTATTCCAAGCATTGTTCTCACAAACCAGCTGACAACAAACATATCAGTGTCGGGCAAGTTCAATCGAGCGACCTTTTACATTAAATAACTCCTGGAGTAGAAAAGATAAACAACTCAACATTTACACAGAGAAGACTCGAAGCGCTGGAGTAACTCAACTGCACGGGCAGCATTTGTGTAAAACATCGATCAGCGATGGTTTGGGTCAGGACCCGTACTTCAGACTGATTGTAGCAGAGAGGAGAAGGCTGTAATAGAGGTGGGGACAGGACAAAGCCTGGCAAGTGAAAGGTGGATACAGGTGAGGGGGTTGGCAGATGTGTGGACAAAGGCTGGAAATTGGAAGAAGACAAAAGGCTATGAGAAGAGGGGGGAAGGGGAATGAAATGTGAAGTTAGAGGATGGGATATAGGTAGGACGTGCATAGGGAAAGGGGTTGGTTAGTTACTTAAAATGTGAGAATTCTATGTTCGTACTGTTGGGTTGTAAGTATTTGACAATATTTATTCAAGATGCCTTAAAAATGACCTGACCATATCTTGAGAAGCTCAGGAAATTCCAAGATCTCCTGGGGTTTGGTATTATTCCTGAATTCCTGGGGTCAGATGTGTGATGTATTAGACAGGACAGAGGGTAACCAGAAGTGTCCAGGAAGGAACTGCGGATAATCAAAACACAGACACAAAATGCTGGAGTAACTCAGCGGGTCAGGCAGCATCTCTGGAGAGAAGGTCAGAAGAAGGGTCTCGACATGAAACATCTCCTATTTCTTCTCTCCAGAGATGCTACCTGACCCGCTGAGTTACCCCAGCATATTGTGTCTGTCTACGGAGGGTTACAAATCTCTATTTCACTGCTGGTCCTCTGACAACTACTCAGAAGTAGCAGTGGGCAGGTTCACACAGATTGTCAATCTTCTCTGTGTTATTTTTGTCCATGTTCTGCTAATATTCAGCAACAGAAAGTAAACAGGAAAGACTCTGAATCATTGGAATAACCGAATATGTGTTTGGTTGTTAGATTTTAGCAGGTAATACAAACTCGTAGACAATATAAAATAGACAATAGGTGCAGGAGTAGGCCATTTGGCCCTTCAAGCCAGCACAGCCATTCAATTTGATTATGGCTGACATCCCCAATGTACCCAGCTCCTGCCTTCTTCCCATATCCCCTGACTCCGCTATTTTTAAGAACCCTATCGAGCTGACCCTTGAAAGCATCCAGAGAACCTGCCTCCACCACCCTCTGAGGCAGAGAATTCCACAGACTCACCACTCTCTGTGTGAAAAAGTGTTTCTTCATCTCAGTTCTAAATGGCTTACCCCTTACTCTTAAACTGTGGCCCCTGGTTCTGGACTCCCCCAACATCGGGGACATGTTTCCTGCCTCTAGCGTGTCAAAACCCTAAATAATCTTATATGTTTCAATAAGATGCCCTCTCATCCTTCTAAACTCCAGAGTGTACAAGCCCAGCTGCACCACTCTCTCAGCATATGACAGTCCCGCCATCCCGGGAAATAACCTTGTGAAACTACGCTGAACTACCTCAATAGCAAGAATGTCCTTCCTCAAATTTGGAGACCAAAACTGCACACAATATCCAGGTGTGGTCTCACTAGCCCTGTACAACTCCAGAAGGACCTCTTTGTTCCTATACTCAACTCCTCTTGTTATGAAGGCCAACATGCCATTCACTTTCTTCACTGCCTGCTGTACCTGCATGCTTACTTTCATAGACTGATGGACCCCAGATCCCGTTTTACTTCCCCTTTCCCATCTTGATACCATTGAGATAATAATCTGCCTTCCTGTTTTTGCTACCAAAGTGGATAATCTCACATTCATCCACATTAAACTGCATCTGCCATGCATCTGCCCACTCACCCAACCTGTCCAAGTCACCCTGCATTCTCATAGCATCCTCCTCACAGTTCACATTGCCACCCTGCTTTGTGTCATCTGCAAATTTGCTAATGTTACTTGTAATTCCTTCATCCGAATCATTAATATATATTGTAAATAGCTGCGGTCCCAGCACCGAGCCTTGCGGTACCCCACTAGTCACTGCCTGCCATTCTGAAAGGGACCCGTTAATCCCTACTCTTTGTCTGCTGTCTGCCAACCACTTCTCTATCCATGTCAGCACTCTACCCCCAATACCATGTGCCCTAATTTTTCCCACTAATCTCCTATGTTTGACCTTATCAAATGCTTTCTGAATGTCCAGGTACACTACATCCACTGGCTCTCCCTTGTCCATTTTCCTAGTTACATCCTCAAAAAATTCCAGAAGATTAGTCAAGCATGAATTCCCCTTCGTGAATCCATGCTGACATGGACCGATCCTGTTACTGCTCTCCAAATGGACCGCTACTTCTTCCTTTATAATTGACCAGCATCTTCCCGACCACCGATGTCCGGCTAACTGGTCTGTAATTCCCTGATTTCTCTCTCCCGCCTTTCTTAAAAAGTGGGATAACATTTGCTACCCTCCGAGCCTCAGGAATTGATCCTGAATCATTAGAACATTGGAAAATGATCACCATTACGTCCACGATTTCTAGAGCCACCTCCTTATGTTGCCTGGGATGTAGACCATCAGGCCCTGGGGATGTATCAGCCTTCAGTCCCATCACCATTTTCTGTCTAATGTGGATTTCCTTCAGTTCCTCCATCTCCCCAGATCCTCTGGCTAGTACATCAGGAAGATTGTTTGTGTCCTCCTTTGTGAAGACAGATCCAAAGTACCTGTTCAACTCATCTGCCATTTCCTTGTTCCCCATAGTAAATTCACCCTTTTCAGTCTTCAAGGGTCCAACTTTGGTCTTAAATATTTTTTTCCTCTTCACGTACCATTGTGTTTGGTGTCATTGTGTTTCCTCCATTATTTGTGCCTACTGTTTATCTCCTACATTATCTAGGCGCAGCACGGTGGCGCAGCGATAGCGTTGCTGCATCACAATGCCAGAGACCTGGGTGTGATCCTCACCACTGGTGCTGTCTGTACAGAGACAGAGACACGTTCTTCCTGTACTGCGTGGGTTTTCTCCGGGTGCTCTGGTTTCCTCCCACATTGCAAAGACGAATAGATTTGTAGGTTAATTGGCTTCTGTAAATTGTCTCCTGTATGTCTCTAGGACATGTGACTTGTGCTGCTGGGACATGTTGACGGGTGTGGGTTAGTTGGGCCGAAGGCCCTGTTTCCACACTGTTTCCACTCCATGACTCTATCACTCTATGTAGGATAGTGCTAGTGTATAGGGTGATCTCTGGTCAGCATGGACTTGGTGGGCCAAAGGGCCTGTTTCCACACTGCATCTCCAATGTTTAAGGTGAACTCTTTTATTTTCATTACATTTTATCAATTCATTGATAGGTGTCATACAGCACAGGAGCAGGTTGTGTGGCCCTGCAAATCTCAGCTGGTGCATTTACTCTTATGGATTGATTGATTGAAAGATGTAGCATTGAAACAGGCCCTTCAGCTCACTGAGCTCAGGACACCCCATTGACACTAGTTCCATCTTATCGCACTTTCTCATCCACACCCAACACAATACGGGCAATTTTACCGAGGGCAATCAACCCACAAAAAATAACTTCTTTGTGATTTGGGAGGAAACCGGAGACATTGGAGGAAATGTACAAGATCTCAGATAGAACATAAACATTTCACACAGACAGCACCCGAGGCCAGGATCGAACGCGGATCTCTGGCGCGAGGAGGCAGCGGCTCTACTATCAAAGATAGATCAGCCATGATTGAATGGTCCTTAAGTTGGAGGAGTAGAATTAAGCCATTCGGCCCATCGAGTCTACTGTGCCATTCCATCATGGCTGATCGATCTTCCCCACTTAACCACATTGTCCTGTCTGTCTGTGTCTGTCTGTCTGTGTCTGTCTGTCTGTGTCTGTCTGTCTGTGTGTGTGTGTGTGTGTGTGTGTGTGTCTGTCTGTCTGTCTGTCTGTCTGTCTGTCTGTCTGTCTGTCTGTCTGTCTGTCTGTCTGTCTGTCTGTCTCTCTGTCTGTCTCTCTGTCTCTCTGTCTGCCTGTCTGCCTGTCTATCTTTGCCTTAAAAAAACATTGACTTGGCCACCCATTGAATGATGGAGTAGATTGATGGGCCGAATGGCCTAATTTTCCTATAATATATGAACTATAATTCGTAACATGCAGATTAAAATGATCTTATTTTCCTAGCTTAAAGATACAATGCTTCCTCACTTGTGGGGATGTATTTATCATACCGGGCTGCGGACTATGATACATCATCTACTTGCATAATGCAGAACACTGAATAAGCAATGAACTTTGGTGCATTTACCTGTGTCCCTGATAAGCAGACTGATGTTTGTAGATGATTTTCTAATTAGTACTTTATTAGGAATTAGGGAGACAAGTCTTTGAGACAGCCCTGCAAACGTCTTGCTACCTAATTAACACAAAACAATCTCTGGATATCATTTTACATCCATTAAATGCCATTAATTCAAGCTTGGTGGGACCACGTAATCCCAGTATCCCAGGTCCAGACACTCAGTCCACCTGGAATTACCTGATCTCCCGGATGCTAAACACTTTAATTCTCCGTCCCATTCCCACACTGACCTTATGTCCTAGGTCTCTCCATTGTCTGAGTGAGGTTAAACACAATTGGAGGTACAGCATCTCATATTTTGTTTGGGCAGCTTCCAACCCAGTTCCAACCCACTAACTTCAAGTAATTCCTGCATTCCCTCTCTGTCCATCCCTCCCCCATCCAAGTAGCACCAGCTTCTCGTTCTCACCTAGCAAACAGCTAACAATGGCCTGTTTCCTTTATTGTAGATACATTTTTGTATATCTTTCATTCATGTGTTCTATATCTCTCTACTGCAACGTCTATATCTCTCACTTGTAGCAGAGATGCTACACTTGTCCCTTTACCTCCCCCCTCCACTCCTTTCAAGGACCCAAGCAGTCCTTCCAAGTCGGACAGAGGTTCACCTGCACCTCCTCCAACCTCATCTACTGCATCCGCTGCTCTAAATGCCAGCTGATCTACATCGGTGAGACCAAGCGGAGGCTTGGCGATCGTTTCGCCGAACACCTCCGCTCGGTCCGTAATAACCAACCCGACCTTCTGGTGGCTCAGCACTTCAACTCCCCCTCCAATTCCGTATCCGACCTCTCTGTCCTGGGCCTCCTCCACGGCCAGAGTGAGCAACACCGCAAATTGGAGGAACAGCACCTCATATTCCGCTTGGGGAGTCTGCATCCTCTTGGCATGAACATTGAATTCTCTCAGTTCTGTTGACCCTTGCTGTCTCCTCCCCTTCCCACCTCTCCCTCAGCCCTCGGGCTCCTCCTCCTCCTTTTTCCTTTCTTTCCCCCCCCCCCCGCCTCCCCCAACCCCCCATCAGTCTGAAGAAGGGTTTCGGCCTGAAACGTTACCTATCTCCTTCGCTCCATAGATGCTGCTGCACCCGCTGAGTTTCTCCAGCATTTTGTGTACCCTCGACCTTCCAGCATCTGCACTTCCATCTTTAACAACAAGTCTATATCTCTCATTTCCCTTTCCCCTGACTGGTCTGAAGAAAGGTCTCGACCTGAATGTCACCCATATCTACTCTCCAGAGATGCTGCCGGCCCCACTGAGTTACTCCAGCATTGTTGGTCTGTCTCCAGTCTCTATTCTCAGAGAATTAATAGGGAAGTGTATTAAACACACCGACTAGCCACAAAGCTGGATGTGTCTGTGTGAAAATATTTTAATTTGCCTTGCGAAAAAATCAATAAGAATTGACAGCTGCTTTGAAATGCTTTTTTTTTACTACATGAAAGTACATCACATCAAATTACTATTCTAAGAAGCAATCTGGAGCTGCTTCCAATATATCTCAACAGTACAATGACATTTTAAGTGCAGGATTTTTATTGCAGTTTTCATCACTGAACTATTTTTAATACCTTTGCAAAATAGATTGAAAAATTGAAATATTGAATGTTAACAGGAAAATTATTGCTTGGTGTACAACATATGATAATTGATTTTGTTTCACTAGATTAGATTTTTTTCCCCTCTCTTCAAAAACGACGTAATACTTTTAACCCTTTTGGGGCTGTTTATTGCAAACAAAATCCGTGCTGTGTACGAGGTTTACGAGAAGGATCCCTGGAATGAGGTTTACGAGAATGATCCCATTAAGGAGTGGGTTAACATATGATGAGCGTTTGACGGCACTGGGCCTGTACTCGCTGGATGAGGGAGGGATCGCTTACCAAATAGTGAAAGACCTGGATAGAGTGAATGTGGAGATGATGTTTCCACTAGTGGGAGAGTCTAGGCCCAGTGGCCATAGCCTCAGAATAAAAGAACGTACCATTAGAAAGATGAGGAGGAATTTCTTTAGTCAGAGGGTGGTGAATCTGTGGAATTCATTGCCACAGATGGCTGTGGAGGCCTAGTCAACAGATATATTTAAGGCGCAATATAGTAAGGGTGTCGGGGGTTAAGGGGAAAAGGCAGGAGAATTGGGTTGAGGAAAGATAGGTCATCCATGATTGAATTGTGGAGTTGACTGGATGACCTAATTCTACTTCTCGAACATGTCTGTACATCATAAGAACAGCAAAGCCTGAGCAAAAGAGTATTTTGAAGACCAAGACCTGGCAGGTCAACATTAGAGCCCTGTTTTCAGTTCAAAAACAAGCACTATGGTGGCACAATGGCACAGCTGGTCGAGCTGTTGCCTCACAGCGCCAAGAAACGAGTTTGATCCTGAGCTCGAGTGCAGTCTGTGTGACATTTTTCTCTTTCTCCCTTAAGCCCAAACTAATGCAGACAAGCTGGAAAGACTGCAGAGTAGATTTATGAGGATGTTGTCAGGACTAGAGGACCTGAGCTATAGAGAGAGGTTGAACAAGCTATGATTTTATTTCTTGGAGTGCAGGAGGGTGAGGGCTGATCTTATGAAGGTGTTTAAAGTCATGAAGAAGAAGAGATGCAAACGCACAGAGACTTTTTGCCAGAGTAGGGGGATCATGAACCAGAGGACACAGGTTAGCGATGTTACAATACTTACCGTCAGCGGCGCTGCAGTTCTGCCACTGCCCGTGTGCGCGACTTTGGTGCCTTTGAGGGGGGGGGGAGCGGGATAAAAATGCCGTTTTCTCCTGCCTGTCCGAGATGGATTTCCTCAGGCTGCCAGCTGATGCAGAAAAATCGTTCCGATTTCCGTTCTCGGAAGTTTTAAAAAATAATCGCGGGCCAATTTAATCACTGGAGATACAAAAGCTACTTCTAACACCCTCAATGCCTACAATGGGACAGATCTCACGTAGGGGACAAAACACGGGGTAAGTCGTTTATTTTACATATAAACTTACTTCTTAGGATGACTTTAATCCAAATTTCCTTGGCCAAAATGTGATTTTGGCCCCATACGAACCGGCAGTGTTTTTCCTGCCGGTATGGGGTTCAAATTCACCGCAACTGCATCGTTCCAATTGATCGTGTTCCGCAAGAACCCACTCGCAAGATTATTTAAATGCCCATTAATTTACGGGAGTTAAACATTAAATTCCTTCCATTTGGCCTATAAATTCATGACAATGAGATTTTAAAATCATGTTATATTGTGAATTCTTGTGTGAATGTTATTTGGACACTTAGGCTATTTAAAAATATTAACCTTTTCTTAAGAAATGGATAGAGGTTTAGATCTAGTAATTGAATTTTGTAATTAGCTACAATTAGGTAACTAACTAATTATATGCTTTAATTTCAGGTCATCCAAGTAAGATTGCTTTATATTTGTTTCAGAATGCTTCAATCTATAATAACTGAAAATTTCATTTGGTTCTCTTAATTTTTAAGAAAGTTATGGGCTTTTGACTGTCCTTGATGACAGCTTTTGTGTTAAGTCAATGGAAAAGCAATAAACCCCTGTCTCACGGTGCGAGTTGGCCCACGAGTGACCCTGAGTTTTCACTCGTGGTGATCACGTACAGCCAACGTACCGGGAACGTCGGAACTCGCGCGATCAACTTGTCCACTCGTGGCGCTAACGGCAGGTACCCGTGAAACTTGTGAACTCGTGAAAAAAGTCAAACATGTTTGACTTTTTCCACGAGTCAAATTTCATGGTCAAGTTTAAAATTGAAACATTTAAACTTGTTGTAATATCGTAGTGGCCCGTGCGTTAACTTTAGTGATCCGTGCGTCTACCGTGGGAACTCTTTAATAGACACAAAATGCTGGAGTAACTCGCGGACCAGGCAGCATCTCTGGAGAGAAGGAATGGAGTCGAGACCCTTCTTCAGACTTACCCAAAACGCCACCCATTCCTTCTCTCCAGAGATGCTGCCAGTCCCACTGAGTTACTCCAGCATTTTGTGTCTATCTATACTTTAGTTTCGGATATGATCAAGTGTAAGAAACGCAAACCAGACTACTTTCACATCAGAGAATCCTAATGTTCCTAATTTGGCCGAGGCACTTCACTGTCCGTGTGTAGGAAGGAACTGCAGATGCTGGTTTACACCGACGATAGACACAAACATGCTGGAGTAACTCAGCGGGACAGGCATCGCATCTGGAGAGAAGGAATGGGTGATGTTTCGGGTCGGGACCCTTCTTCAGACTACCCGCTCATTCTTCCCTCGTCGATGTGAACTTGTGGGGGTGCGAGGAATCGGGCGTCGCTGGGTAAGGGGAAGAGAGGTTTTACTGCTGAATTATGCGCAACAGAAGCATGAAGTGGGGGTAAGGTCCGTTTAAACTATCTTGTCGTCCCCCCCCCACCCCCCCCCCACAATGTTGGGAGAGAGAGGGAAGAGAGTTGTGCAAACAAACCACGGGAGACTGCATCTTTGGAGGGAAATCATAAAATGTATAGGGATGTTTCGGGCCGGGACCCTAAAGGTTGACTACCCGTTTCGCAGATGCCGTTCCTAGCCCCCCTCTCACTCCTCCCCACCCATAGTCTTTGCCTTCTCCCAATTCCACCATCCCTCGCCCCCCCCCCCCCCCCCCCCCCAAACCTGTCCTCGCCTGAACTGCTGAAAATAACCGAGTGCTTTAAATGCGAATCCCGGACTGCAGCAACAACACACGCCCTGAGCGGGAGAGGAACTTGGTAACTCAAGAGCAAACGGGAGGGGAACTTGGTAACTCTGGAGACGATCTCGGAACATCGCAGATTACCATACCCGTGGGAACTCGCCACAAACACTTGCACATCAACTTGGAATATCGTACACAACCACGAGTCTGTCACTCTGGGTCACTCGTGTGTCAACTCGCACCGTGAGACAGGGCCTATAGGGAACAAGATGCTCATTTCCGAGTATGAAAATGGCCATAACTTTTTTAATACTGAAGATATGAAAATGACTTAGGTGTCAAATTAAACTTATTTTTATGCTTTATCTGATGGGATAAATTGCAAACTTGACTTAAAATCTCAAAATGTTGTAACATTGCTACATAGGTTTAAAGTGAGAGGGGCATGATTTAATAGGAACCCGAGGGGCAATCCTTTAATGTAGAGGGTATATGGAATGAGCTCCAGAGGAGGTAGTTGAGACAGGTACTATAACAACATTTAAAATACATTTGGACAGGTACATGGATCAGGAAGGTTGTAGGTATATGGGTAGCAAACGCAGGCAGGTGGGACCAGCGACTTGGTTGGCATGATCATATAGGGCAGAAGAGCCCTTTTCCATGTTGTATGACCGACTCTATGATTGCGTAGGTTTCTTCTGGGTGCTCTGGTTTCATACCACATCCCAAAGACGTGTGAGTTTGTAGCTTAATTGGCATCTACAAACTTGCCCCAAACATTTAGGGAAAGGACGAGAAAGTAGGTTCACATAGAGCCAGTGTGAATGCTAATCTTGGCCAAATTGGAGAGGCTAGGACTTTAAAATGGGGTAAAAGCTTCAGGGCTGCTGGGAGGTTTGGTCAATTTTGAACTGCTCTGTGCAGACCTGGGGCAATCTACGGAGTGGTGCCAGTGTGTCTAGAGCCTAGATATAAGTTGCAAGTAAAGAATAAGAACATCTGCAGACCCTGGCAATTGGGTGTAAAATGCATAGAATGGATTGGATGGTGGCAAACCAGACATACATCTTGCAAATAATTGTAAATAATGTTGCAGAGTTCTACTTTGCTGAGTGTTGATTGGATGAGGTATTGAGCCTTGTCTGGGCTTCTTGCAGATCAGGGTAAATGTTTCTAAGTTGGCTTCCTTGAGAAGTCCTGTTTGAATACAATGTATTGTGCTGCTATATTACTGGGTTAGGGAAATATCTGTTATGTATGGGGTTAATCAATATCTGTAATTTGATTATTAACAGACCACCCCCATGTGGTTCGGCCCCTCGAGGGACATATAAAAGTCCGCTGCCACGAGGTCCAGCGTCGATCTTCTGGGAGAGCACTTGGGACTGCGTGACCTTCTGGAGTGTCTCTGTTTGAGCGAGGCCTAGAGGGCTTGATCAGGCAGATACAAGGATCGAACCCACGGTAGGATAGGTACAGAGTTGAACTGTAATTGCACTTTGTTAAAATAAAGGTTAGTTATTCAAGACTGATTCCTGGGATGTCAGGACTTTCATATGAGGAAAGATTGGATAGACTCGGCTTGTACTCGCTGGAATTTAGAAGATTGGGGGGGGATCTTATAGAAACTTACAAAATTCTTAAGGGGTTGGACAAGCTAGATGCTGGAAGATTGTTCCCGATGTTGGGGGAGTCCTGAACAATGGGTCACAGTCTAAGGATAAGGGGGAATTCCTTTAGGACCGAGATGAAGAAAACATTCTTTACACAGAGAGTGGTGAGTCTCTGGAATTCTTTGCCACAGAAGGTAGTTGAGGCCAGTTCATTGGCTATATTTAAGAGGGCGTTAGATGTGGCACTTGTGGCTAAAGGGATCAGGGGGTATGGAGAGAAGGCAGGTACAGGATACTGAGTTGGATGATCAGCCATGATCACATTGAATGGCGGTGCAGGCTCGAAGGGCCGAATGGCCTACACCTGCACCTATTTTTCCATGTTTCTATGTTTCTAAGTGCTTGATTCAGTGTTTTTTGACTGAAACTAGACTGGGGGGAAGCTTAGAATGAGTAATTTACATTGGGGGCTCGTTCGGGATCTCAAAAGACTCTCAAACACAAGTTTGCGATCAAGGGTGTTGAGCTGTTTCGATCGAATGTGCAGAAATCGGGCCCATGGTGCAGTTTCCGCGTTGATTTTCGACACTTCGTTAGTCGGAGCAGATCTTTCATTTGCGGGCTTGGGAAAAGGTCTAATGAAGATCATTGGAACGGAGTCTAGCAAGCACCGGGGGGGGGGGGGGGGGGGGGTGGTTAGCTCTCTTTTTGGTTAGGGGCACATCAAACCAGGGTGGGGTTAGAGGTTGGGGTTGGCTTAGAGGCCCTTTGCTGGGTTAGAGGCCCAAAACGTTGGTCGTAGTTGGAAGACTGCGGCTGCTTTAACGAGAGCCAAACGCTCTACATCAGGCGAGGAGTGGCCCAGGGTTAGATTTAGAATCCAATTGGTCGGGTATTAAAATACAGGTCAGACCTTTGTATCGATCGGATCTTTGCCGGGAACATGAATTGAAAAGGTGCGCTCTGAAAATCAGCATCGATAACTCACAGCGCGAAGCGGCTAGGCGCTGAATCCTCGGTGCCCAACAGAGAGGAGTGTCTGCGTGAAGGTATCTGAGTGTCCCCCTGAAGTGACGGACGAGGAACCTAATAAAGGTACTGGGCTTGGACGGACAGAGTATAGATTGGCCGGAATACTCCAGTCCATTCAAGAATTCAACTGGGCAATTTTAGTTTGATTTGAGTACCCGCGTAGTAGGAGAGATACGCAATAAAATTAGGAGTTTGAGTCTATATTTGCAAAGCCAAATTTCCAAATACAGAATTTCATATTGAAGTTCTGCCAGTAAGGTGGAATTTGAATTCCTGTATATAGAACTTCGGAGTCGGTGCATTCCGAATAGCGGCTGATCAACAGTGAAAAGTAACCCTCTGGTCAATTATTGACTTGTACCTGATAGCGAAGACTACCTGAGAGGTGGGAAACTGTTTACTTGATGAAAAGTATTCTGAATTGACCCCTAATTCTGTCAAAGTTAGAGAGGAGGGATAGAGGTCCCCCTATAGAAGTCCAGTCTTAGCAGAGGGATAGTAACATCCAGGAGGAAAAGGAGTCATTTAAGGAGTAGTATCTCTCAGCAAAGAGTAAACTAGGAAGGAGAAGTTCACTGCGTGATAACGGCATGGCGCGGTATCGAGATCGAGTGTTCGTCAACTGTGCGCTAGTGCTTGAAATCAATTTGTAAATTGTAAAAATCTTGCTTTTCGTATTGTCATATGATCCGGGTTTTGTAAATATTCTATGTATGTAAATAAACTTGGAGTGTATTAAGATTTAGAAAGTTTAGATTTAGATCCGCGGACCGTAATTTGTGTTGCTGCTTGTGCGAGTGTTTACGGATTTAGAAACTTGAAGTGAGAGTGTGTTTGAGTTAAATATTTGTACTTATTTTAGAGTGTGATGTTGTAAGAATATGTATCGGGGTGGTTCGATCAGGGGTTGTACTCCTTCGATCGATGCGTAGGGGGAGGAGTCATCCCGCTGATCGATTGCGCCACGAGAAAGATTAATAGAGTGGGGTTTACTGTATACTTATAGTGTATATTGGGGTGTGTCTTGGGTTATTGATACTCGGGGGAATATGTTCGTTCTTAATTATAGTTTTGTTAGCCCGTTTCAGATTTGTCTGTCCGTGCAAACTTTAAGTGGATTGAGTGAGAGAAAGATTTCTGCGTGAGAGACTGCAATTGAGAGTTAGACTTGGATTGAGATCCTTTGTTTGAAAGTTTGGAGTTGAATGCAGTGATTGTGATTTAACTGATAAGAGAGTTGAGAGAGAGAGAGAATACCAGCGAGTGGTTTGAATAATTGAAGAGTGATTGAAGGAGTGACTGGGTAACAGTTGAAAGGGAGCGATTGTTAGAGTAAGTGTGAATCGGAAAGACCATTGACCATTGTGTGGGCGATATTCCATTGACCTTGGAGCCTGAGAGGAAGGAGTGTTTGGAAGAGGTTTTAGTGTTTGGAACTTTTATTTTGTAATTTGTGTTGTGACCATTGTTCCGAGAATGTGGAATGTCTCCTAGAAGGACCGATCAAACTAATTAGAAAGCCCGATAAGAATAATTTGCGAGAAGCTTCCACAGGAAACCGACAGATTGAGAGGATTATGGGGGGAGTTATATGCAGATTTAAGAGATTAACTTTGGGTGGACTAAAATCTGTAATAGGAATAAACTATATAGAAATGTTTGTCACAAAATATGGGAATAGTGAAGAAGGAAATAAGTTAATTGGAATATGGAGAATGTTCTTCACTAAAACGAAAATAAATAAAGAGATTGTTTTGCTGTCCACCCTAAGAATGGCGGCTTGTAAATTGGGAATAGGAGGAGAACAATAGAACTAATCCTTCTCGGGACATTCCAGAGCAGGGACAGGGAGAACTAGTAAACCAACAGCAGGAGCAGGAGAAGGAGCAGGAGAGAATGTCATCTTCTGAAAGGGAGACTACTGAAACGGCTCTTAAAGGGGAGGTGCTGACAAAACCTAAATTTGTTAAATTCGGTAAGAGTGAAACAGTGCCGGCATACTTTGAAGGGAGAGGTACTTATCGTATGTCAAGGTGTGCAGAATACTTCAGAGTGGAGCAAGGGCCACAGTATTCCTCACAGAACTCTAATTTTCCCAATTCGGAGAAACCATGTGCAGCTTGTGAGCAGGGCACACAGGAGGAGTCAGCATCGGCTCCTCCACCTAAATTTAAATTTGAAGTAGACATCGGGGAGAGATCTTCTATCTCCTATGATTGCCCCACAAAGGGAAGACAGTAGGGGAAATCAAGGAGCTAGAAGGAAGACTCCATCAACATGGGAGCCAGAATTAATTAAGAACTCCAATAGTGGGAGGATGAAGGAATCCTTCTTGAAGTACTGGGATAGAATGAATAGCTTTTTAGAGGATGAGATTGGAGCAGAATATGGAAGGATTGATCTGGACATGGATAATATCATTATGTCAGAGCAATTCACCGATGAAGGGGATTTAGAATGGACTCCCCGTAGACAGTATGTTTTGTAGGGAGATGCCCGCATTAGGTATAAATGTCCCCCAGACCACAGATGGTCAGATCTTAAGGCAGCCTGGTTCAATGGCAGCCCGCAAATTAAAGGTTCAAGTAAAATAAATAATGACAGCAGAGGATAAGGAGGAAGAAGACCTCAAGGCCTGGATAGACCTCCCATTCAGGGAACCAACCTTTCCTCGGTTTGGCTGGGGAGGTTATAGAACGATCTGGCCCGATCAGTGTTGCAGCTGAGGGGGATTGGGACACTGGAGTCGGTCGTGTCCAATGAGAGAATATTATCGAGGAGGAAGGGGGCAGAGAAGAAGGCCATGGGGTTACAGAAACCAGTGGATTCCAAGAGGGTATCGAGACTCTTGGTACCCCGAAGGTAGAGGATGAGGACACTGGCAGGGAGGTGAGGAGGCAGGGACATTGTGGCAATCCAACCCATTTCGGTAGCCCTAACCTGCCAGGTAACAGTTATACCATCTATTAAAATTAAAGTTGTCCTCACATGGCCCGAGAAACAGCACTATAAATCAGAAAGAACGCCACCTCTTCCTAGTAGGAGGGAACACAAAGGACCCAATTCTGAAGAAACCCTCACTGAAATGAAGAAGCAAGACAGGGAAACATAGTAGCTGCATGAGAAAGAATGGCAACTAAGAAATGGAAATGCCACTAGGGAGAGAGGAAACAAACTTACTGTGCATGAGGAACGGGAGTTGGGAAAGAAGATATTGTATTAATGTGTTACTGAGTTTGTGCCTGCAGGACAGTATATCGATGAGACACTATCTGGGGAGTGAGGTAAAATAATGCACAGACCCCTTAAGAACGGGACGAAGACAGCAAAAGGTAATGTAGCTCCCCAGAAACAGGTGACCAGCAGGAGGAACTGATACTGTCCTGCCCCTATAAGATAATTGGGAAGGCCAGCAGGCAGAGAAAGCTGCTCCTCAGTATCCCTACTCCCTTGTAATGGAAACTAACATCAGAAAAGAAGAAGTAGAAGACCTACCCTGGTGCCCAACGTTAATATCACCTAGTTGTTGGAGAAAGAGAAGGAAGGAGAGTAAAGGACACTCTAATCATCTTTGAAAGAAACAACACTGACGACTGGTGACAACTTCTGGGACAAGCCCACTTTAATGGACTGACTTCGAAAAAAACATTCCTCTGTGGTTTGAAGTAAAATACCTAATTTGCGTCTAAATTATGGTTATTAGAAATAAATTTATAAATTTTGGATTCGGTCTCGAAATTGTATAGTAATGAATTGGAGGGACTTTAAAATTTTGAGATTTGGAATAAACTTGTGGAATCTGGCTTAGGAATAATTGGAGTTTGATTATTAATTGACATTGTTATTATCTCATCCCCAGAAAGGCAGACAAAGATGGGAAGGATTGTTCAAAGGACATCAAGAAGGATGGGACTTGGGAAGATCTGGTAACATGGAATTACTTAGGGAATATGAGAGTTGAAATTAAAGTTGGGATTAAAATTGAACTTAAAATTGAAAATTAAAATGGGAATTGATATTGAAATTGGTGTTGGAATTGGGAATGGTCAAAAGAGGAACTGGGAGCAGCAGGACTTCCCTTTAAGAGACCGGACTAAGGAATTATTCAGTAGTTAGGAACTAGTACAAGCGAGAACCCCTAGACAGAGAATGAAGCCAACATGGTAAACAGTCAATATAGTACAGAGCCAACACAATAGCAAGTTACCATAGTAAGGAGTCATACATAAATAAGAAGAGGTATTAGAGGAGAGACTTAGTAAATTAGAGGGAAACTTGAATAGGTATTGAGAATAGCAGAGCCGATGCATATTTGACCGATGGATTTGAATTGTTTAATCCTTGATAATAAAGCGGATTCTATTATCAAGGTGGAAAGAAATTGTCCCTGGATTTGGCAGTGTTGCTGGATTTATGATGAAATTGACAGCATATGGAAATTGATTGTTTAAACTTGAACATCTGGGAAATCCACAGGAATTGGAATGGAATTGTATTATCGCTACAATGCTGTGGAATGAAAAGGATGAGATGGACACTGAAATTTGAAATAGTAAATTGAGGCTGAAACTGAATTTGGTTCAATTGGAACATTTATCATGGTTTGCTTTAAATTAAAGTCACGCCTGTAGGGAAATCTGGACTGAACCCAACTGAAATTTATATGAGGACCCATCATCAGATATACATATTAGAACATCATGTGAGTGTGAAGGAGGCTCATTAGTGTTGATCCTAGTATAATAAAGAGTATATTAGGGAACAGAATAGGAATAAGGATACAGTAATAGGGTAATATAATAGGTTCGAATAGGGATAGTATTGTAGAACAAAAGTGAATGTATGGGAAAGCAAGGGTGCATGATGGTAACTTGCTTTGTCCCAAGTTTTGCAGATATTTTAGGTTTTAGGTTTGACTGTTGAAAATGATGGAAGAATGGGCAGCAACATTGATTGCGCCCAGGAAAACCCGGGTGGTGCCAGTGTGTCTAGAACCTAGATACAAGTTGCAAGAAAAGAATAAGAACATCTGCAGACCATGTCAATTAGGTGCAAAATGCATAGAATGGATTGGATGGTTGCAAACTAGACATATACCTTGTAAATAATTGTAAATAATGTTGCAGCGTTTGACTTTGCTGAGTGTTGATTGGATGAGGTATCGAGCCATGTCCGGGTTTCCTGCTGATCAGGGTAAACATTTCTAAGTTGGCTTCCTTGAGAAGTCCAGTTTGAATACAATGTATTGAGCTGCTGTATTATTGGGTTAGGGAAATGTCTGCATGTACGGGGTTAATCGATATCTGTAATTGGATTGTAAAGAGACCACCCCCATGTGACTCGGCCCTCGTGGTCCGGGGACCTATGAAAGTCCACTGCCACGAGGTCCCATGTCGATCTTCTGGGAGAACGCTTGGGACCGTGTGACCTTCTGGAGTGTTTCTGTTTGAGCGAGGCCTAGAGGGCTTGATCAGGCAGATACGAGGATCGAACCCGAGGTGGGATAAGTACAGTAGATGAACTGTAATTGCACTTTATTAAAATAAAGATTAGTTGTTCAAGTGCTTGATTCAGTGTTTTTTGACTGGGGGGAAGCTTAGAATGAGCAAATTACATGAACTGGTGATCGCTGGTCAGCATGGACCCAGTGGGCCGAGTGTATTTCCATGATGTATCACTAAGCTGATAAAAAAAATACAAAACAAACACTGTAAATGCTGGAAATGCTGTAATAAAAACAGAAAATGCTGCAAACAATCAGGGATCAGGAAGCATCTGCGGAAATAAGTGTAGTATTTCAGGGCAGAGATGGGGAATGGGAAAGAAAGGTGGTTTTAAGCTGCAGAGATGGTGATGGGAAGGAAATAGGATCGAGCCAATGTCTGTGACATGGTTAGTCAAATAGGATAATCGGGTATTTAGAGGGTGATTATGTTTCTCTGAAAATGTGAAGATATGAACATAGGTTATTGTGGTATTCTGCCTCATGTGTCTGAGATCAAACCTGCCACAGATTTAATAATATAATATGATTGCGGCATTTGAGCAACATTTAAAAACTGATTGATATGCAGGGAATTAAAGCATATGGATTATGTAGAGGCAAATGAGATTAGTTTAACTTGGCATTGAGTTTGGCACAGACATTGTGAGCTGAAGGGCCTATTCCTGTGCTGTACTATGTCCTGTTCTATGTTCTATGTAAAATGTAGGCACCAGTTAAGGAGTCAGGACAAGGTGTTGTGTACAGTTGCAGATGCACCAACATACACATACATGTTGGAGATGTTCTACCCCTTCAGCTCAATCAACATGGTGTGCTTTGGGTTTTCTGCAATGCAGCATTTTGTTTTCAGTTGCATTAACTTCAACTCTTAGTTTAGTTTTAGTTTAGTTTAAGAGATTCAGCGCGGAAACAGGCCCTTCGGCCCACTGAGTCAGCGCCGACCAAATATCCCCGCACATTAACACTATCCGACACACACAGGGACAATTTACATTTATACCAAGCCAATTAACCTGTAAACCTGGAGTGAGGGAGGAAACCAGAGATTCCAGGAGAAAATCCATGCAGGTCACGGGTGGAACATATAAACTCCATACAGACAACACCCGTAGTCAGGATCGAACCCGGGTCTGTGGCGCTGTAATACAACTCTACCGCTGTGCCACCTTGCCACCCAGACTGTTATTTTTTTAAGTTGAAATGATGACATTCAGAACAGATTACTTGGATTGAAAAAAGCATTCAACCTCTCTCTGTGTGAAAACTGAACAAAATCAATCCTAACCTAAGCTTTTCAACTCAACACACAAATGATGATCGTGTAGAAACAAAGAACAGCAAATGCCAGTTTACACCAAAGATAAACACAAAGTGCTGGAGTAACTCAGTGGACCAGGCAGCATCTCTGGAGAAAAAGGATCTTTCATGCCTTGCATAACAAGAATCTGCCAACCTCTGCTTTAAAAATATTCAAAGATTCTGACGCTGCTGCTCATTAAGAACAAAAAAAATGATTTCCAAAGTTATAAACCCTTCGTAGCCACTTCTGATTTATATCTGAAAAAAATCTAGGTTTTAATGTGCTGCTAAATTGTGTTGTGTTGTGAAGCGGCTGTGCTGTAAAACCCATATTGACTGCTGCTCTGTATCACAGCAGGATGTTTGGTTTATCATCGTTTCACCTTCCTCTCTCTATGCGATATGTTCAACCCCCCCCTTCCCCACTTTGCCCATGCACAGCTCACCCTTCACTGTCGGCCAAATGTCCCACTACACTGCTATGCAGGTTAATTGGCCTCTGTAAATTGCCCGTTGTAGCGGCGCACGCTAGCGTATATCGAACCCGGCGTCCGGAAGCCGCGGTCACGTGACTCATGAGGGGCTGCTTGTTTCGCGCGGTTTTTTACTTGCGCGCGTTAGTTCCGTTGACCAACGGTTGACCACCGTTGCGGGCAGACGTGTCTGTAGAAACTGTATACTGGATATCAAACTTTTGAATAAAGATCTGTTTAAAACTCCAGTAGTCGTTTAGACCACTATACCATAACATATGGGGAGTGGACGAGAATGTGAGATATCAAATTACTAGTGAGAACGGTTCGGTGTGGACTCGGTGGGCTGAGGAGCCTGTTTCCATGCTGTATCTCTGAACTAAACACTGCCGCCCTGAATAAAGAGGATAATTTCAGCACAGCCACAGGTAGTCATCCAGTAAACAGGGCACCAGAATGATTGGCTCTCCCAATGGTCATCCATTCTGCCGTCCTTCTTCTTCAGGCTGAAATAAGGATCTCGACCCGAAACGTCACCCATCCCTTTTCTCCAGAGATGCTGTCTGACGCTGAGTTATTTCAACGTTTTGTGTCTATCTCTGTTTAAACCAGCATCTACAGTTCCTTCCTACACAGTACGTACTTCTGATGCTATTTCTGTATGGGGCCCAAAGTGCCCAATAACCCGGAGGCATGCCCAGTGGCGCACAGTGGCGCAGCGGCAGAGTTGCCGCCTTACAGTGCCAGAGACCCAGGTTCGATCCTGACTAAGTGGGCTGTCTGTATGGAGTTTGTTCGTTCTCCCTGTGACCATGTGGGTTTTCACTTGGAGCTCCGGTTTCCTTCCGCATTATAAACACATACAGCTTTGTAGGTTAATTAGCTTCAGTAAGTTGTAAAATTGTCCTTTGTGTGTAGAATAGTGCTAATATACGGGGTCATCACTGGTCAGCGTGGACTCAATGGCCGAAGGACTTGTTTCTGTGATATATCTCTAAAGGCTAAAAAGCATACGGTTTCATAGCTTAAAGGGTGGTTGGGCTGCACCAGAGGACAATGAAGAGCAAACCACTTAATTGCTTGAATCCCGGAACACATATAGGCCAGACCTCTCACCAAAGTGCATGACCACACGCTTTCCAACTTTAGGATGGAGAGTGACATTGTTAATTCAGAAACAATGGTTCTGAACTTAAAGAAAGGTAACTTTGAGGGTATGAGATGTGAATTGGCCAAGATTGACTGGCAATCAATTCTAAAAGGGTTGACGGTGGATACGCATTGGAAGACATTTAAAGACTGCATGGATGAACTACAAAAATTTTTCATCCCAGTTTGGCAAAAGAATAAATCAGGGAAGGTAGTGCATCCGTGGATAACAAGGGAAATCAGGGATAGTATCAAAGCAAAGGATGATGCGTACAAAGTAGCCAGAAAAAGCAGCATACCAGAGGACTGGGAGAAATTCAGAGACCAGCAGAGGAGGACAAAGGGCTTGATTAGGAAAGGAAAAATAGATTATGAAAGAAAACTGGCAGGGAACATAAAAGCTGACTGCAAAAGTTTTTATAGATTTGTGAAGAGAAAGAGATTAGTTAAAACAAATGTAGGTCCCTTGCAGTCAGACACAGGTGAGTTGATCATGGGGAACAAGGATATGGCGGACCAATTGAATAATTACTTTGGTTCCGTCTTCACTAAGGAAGACATAAATAATCTGCCGGAAATAGCAGGGGACCGAGGGTCAAAGGAGGACTTGAGTGAAATCCAGATTGGTCGGGAAGTGGTGTTGGGTAAATTGAATGGATTAAAGACCGATAAATCCCCAGGGCCAGATAGGCTGCATCCCAGAGTACTTAAGGAAGTAGCTCTGGAAATAGTGGATGCATTAGTGATAATTTTTCAAAACTCTTTAGATTCTGGAGTAGTTCCTGAGGATTGGTGGGTAACCCCTCTTTTTAAGAAGGGAGGGAGAGAGAAAGCGGGGAATTACAGACCAGTTAGTCTAACATCGGTAGTGCGGAAATTGCTAGAGTCAGTTATTAAAGATGGGATAGCAGCACATTTGGAAAGTGGTGAAATCATTGGACAAAGTCAGCATGGATTTACGAAAGGGAAATCATGTCTGACGAATCTTGTGGAGTTTTTCGAGGATGTAACTAGTAGCGTGGATAGGGGAGAACCAGTGGATGTGGTGTATCTGGACTTCCAGAAGGCTTTCGACAAGGTCCCACATAAGAGATTAGTATATAAACTTAAAGCATATGGCATTGGGGGTTCAGTATTGATGTGGATAGAGAACTGGCTGGCAGACAGGAAGCAAAGAGTAGGAGTTAACGGGTCGTTTTCACAATGGCAGGCAGTGACTAGTGGGGTACCGCAAGGCTCAGTGCTGGGACCCCAGCTATTTACAATATACATTAATGATCTGGATGAGGGAATTGAAGGCAATATCTCCAAGTTTGCGGATGACACTAAGCTGGGGGGCAGTGTTAGCTGTGAGGAGGATGCTAGGAGACTGCAAGGTGACTTGGATAGGCTGGGTGAGTGGGCAAATGTTTGGCAGATGCAGTATAATGTGGATAAATGTGAGGTTATCCACTTTGGTGGCAAAAATAGGAAAGCAGACTATTATCTAAATGGTGGCCGATTAGGAAAAGGGGAGATGCAGCGCGACCTGGGCGTCATGGTACACCAGTCATTGAAAGTAGGCATGCAGGTGCAGCAGGCAGTGAAGAAACCAAATAGTATGTTAGCTTTCATATCAAAAGGATTTAAGTATAGGAGCAGGGAGGTTCTACTTTAGTTGTATAAGGTCTTGGTGAGACCACACCTGGAGTATTGCGTACAGTTCTGGTCTCCAAATCTGAGGAAGGACATTATTGCCATAGAGGGAGTGCAGAGAAGGTTCACCAGACTGATTCCTGGGATGTCAGGACTGTCTTATGAACAAAGACTGCATAGACTCGGTTTGTACTCTCTAGAATTTAGGAGATTGAGAGGGGATCTTATAGATTCTTAAGGGGTTGGACAGGCTAGATTGTTCCCGATGTTGGGGAGGTCCAGGACAAGGGGTCACAGCTTAAGGATAAGGGGAAAATCCTTTAGGACCGAGATGAGAAGGACTTTTTTCACACAGAGAATGGTGGGTCTCTGGAACTCCCTGCCACAGAGGGTAATTGAGGCCAGTTCATTGGCTATATTTAAGAGGGAGTTAGATGTGGCCCTTGTGGCTAAGGGGAACAGAGGGTATGGAGAGAAGGCAGGTACGGGATACTGAGTTGGATGATCAGCCATGATCATATTGAATGGCGGTGCAGGCTCGAAGGGCCGAATGGCCTACTCCTGCACCTAATTTCTATGTTTCTATGTTTAAACTTATTTTCTGGGTCTCCCAGTTGCTGCCTATTTTAACACCTGTTCCCAGTCCCATACTGACCTTTCTGTCCTGGGCTTCCTCCATTGCCAGTGTGAAGCCACACAACTTTGGAGGAGCAACACCTCATATTCTGCTGGGGTAGTTTCCAGCAACAGTGAATTCTCCAATTTAAGGTAACACCATCCCTCCACCTTCCCCTTCCTCCCACCCGTCCACCATTTCTACCCCTTTCTCCCCCCCCCCCCCCCCCCCGTGCCCCACCTGGACTTGCACATATTTCTCCACTCCCCCTCCCCCTTCCACCTACACCTCCACCTTTGGCATCACTTTTTTTTTTAATATTTCAAAATAGACTTTATTCAAGTAATAAATATATACAACTTCTGCAATCATTTTGTCTCACACCTTTTCTCTTTTCATCTCTGGACTTTATCCAACCACCTGCCTACCCGCCTTTTGGACGGCATTGGGGCGCAGCTGTAGATTATGCGGCAGTATTACAATATACGGGTGTGTAAGGACGTACCGTTGGAAACAAGACACAAGGTTTGGTTTCTCTATCAATTGTTTGGCGACCAGGATATTCCTCATTTAAGGGCGGATGGGGCATCTGGTCACTGGCATTCGATCGATTTGCGACACAGCGGCATGGTGGCGCAGCGGTAGAGATGCTACATTACAGCGCCAGAGGCCCGGGTTCGATCCTGACTATGGGTGCTGTCTCCATGGAGTTTGTACGTCATCCAGGTGACCACAGGGGTGACCCTTCTCTGGGTGCTCTGGTTTCCTCCAGCACTCCAAAGACCTACAGGCTTGTAGGTGAATTGGCTTGGTATAAAAAAAAGATTAATTTGTCCCTAGTGTGTGTAGGATAGTGTTAAAGTGCAGGGATCGCTGTTCAGTGTGGACCCGGTGTGACACAGGGCCTGTGTTGCACTGTATCTCTAAACTAAACTCAACTAAAACCATAAACTTTGTGATCCAGTCATTTGCCTCCTCATTTTCCATCACATTTTTGTTCATTGAAATTGGATTGTGTAGAGAACAAAAATAACACAATCCAATTTCTGGGTACATAGAAGTACAATTATTATGCAATTGCTAATATAAATAATACTGATAATGTATATCTACAAAGAACAAAATGCTTTTTATTATGTAGTTGCTTCTAATTATTTAAAAAATGTAACAAAAAGCAAAAAAAAATTCTGGGTACATTTCTTTTTCCACAGTCACCTATTTCCTTGCATGGTGCAGAGTTTGACTTTAATCTCAAGATATGATGGTGTGAATATTCTGGACCCATTGCACCATGACCAGATGCCTGCTTCACAACAGCAACAGTTTGCATGGTTATTAGTTTGATCCATCGGTTGATAAACAGCAGACACTGAGCACTGCAACGTTACGGAGCACTTTCTACTTGTCCATGGGCAGCTCTGCTGCACACTCTGGTTCTGATGGGACACCTCGCAGCTTTGGAAACAATGAAGGGGGGACCCAGCATGGAGGGTGGCTGTTGCCACGTGCGGCGGCAGGCAAACTCTCGGTGAACTTTTGTAATGTTGCCGGCGCCAAAACGCGTACTGCCCGGGTGAGATCTGCTACATGATTTTACCAGGTTGAATGCAAAACAAAGCATTTCACGAGGCACATATGAGGATACAGTATCATAGAACCATTGCATCTTTCAATGTCATGGAGTAGGATTGAGAGGAGAACACCAGATGAAACACGTCTCACCTTGCTGCATAAGGGCTCCAACTCCAAACCAGAAGCTGTTCAACAGGGTGAAGTTGTTCTCCACTATATCAGACCCAGGGTTGCAAGGATGAGCATCATACCATTCATATGGGCTGAACCTGCAACGGGAAGGAGAACAAAGAAACCATTGAAGGGAAAGGCTGAAGCATCAACATTTCAATAGCAGACATAGCTGTAGCTCGGCACAAAATGTCGGAGGAACTCAGCGGGTCAGGCAGCATCTCTGGAGAAAAGGAATTGGTGATGTTTTGGGTCGAGACACTTCATCAGGTCACCTACTCCTTGTCCCCAGAGATGCTGCCTGACCCACTGAGATACTCCAGCAATTTGTGTCTGTCATCGGTGTAAACCAGTATCTGCAGTTCCTTCCTACACAACAGACATAGCTGGTTGTTCCATCCAGGTCTGTCCACCGCTTGAAAGAAAAGATAGATTAATGTTGAGTGCAGCAAAACATATTTGTCCACCAACAAATGAGCCATTGAGAGAAACTGGCATTTTTGCACATCAAAGTTCCAGCACATTCAGCCTAATTTCATTTAGTTGGTAGTTTTAGATATAATGTCCCCACAGTAGGGCAGCACTGTGGTGCAGTGATAGAGTTGCTACCGTACAGCGAATGTAGCACTGGAGACCCGGGTTCGATCCTGACTACGGGTGCTATCTGTACGGAGTTTGTATGCTCTCTCCATGACCTGCGTGGGTTTTCTCCAAGATCTTCGATTTCCTCCCACACTCCAAAGACGTACAGGTGTGTAGGTTAATTGGCTTGGTAAATGTAAAAATTATCCCTAATGGGTGAAGGCAGGGATCACTGGTCAGCGCGGACCCGGTGGGCTGAAGGGCCTGTTTCCGTGCTGTAACTCTAAACTACACCCAAACTCAATAATGTTCGTATGTGTCTTCAATTAAATTCCAGTTCAACAAACCTCATAATTGCCGGCCTTAGTGATTCTACGCTGTAATTTATTCCACATGCAGGTCTCCTTCCATCCTGTGGATATCACTCTATCCTTGCTCTTGCTTCTATTATGTGGTTGAGAGAGTTTTCTTGGTGACTCACCATTTAGTTCCAGTGGTAATTTTGTACATTCTAATCACTTTCTTGCGTGACAGAAAGGACATGACTTGTTGAGCTTTGTATTATTAAAAGATTCCCTACAGTTTTGCCCTTTGTGAGAGGGCGGTGCGTTGCTTTATGAGAAGAGCAAAGTAACGCAGACTGAATATCAAAACCTATGTTTTGCAATGAACAAATAAATAAAATTGCATTGTAACAACCTGTCATCCCCTTGTTTTTCACAAGCTAACTTCATATCGCTGCGAACATTTTAGTTTTCAACAAGTAATTATGGGGTATTTTTGGTCTGGATGCAGAAAAACTTGTCTTTTAAGGAACTGCAGATGCTTATTTACACTGAAGGTAGACACAAAGTGCTGGAGTAACTCAGCAGGACAGACAGCATCTCTGGACAGAAGGAATGGGTGTCATTTCGGGTCAATATCCTTCTTCAGGGGAGAGGGAGACACAGAGATATGGTGGGGTAAGGTGTGAAAATGAGGGATCAGAGGCAAATGTAGAATGGATCATTGTTAGCTGAGGGGAAGGTGACAACGAGGTAACTTTTAATCAGGAGTTTAATCAGGAGGACAGTAAAACGTTGTTGAGTTTGGATGTACTGAGGTTTACAGTGTACCCAAAATTAAAAATAAATTATTCCAATTTAACCACACTTGACAGCTCCAAAACAGGCTTGGACTTGTTATTTGTAACAGAATGTGCAGCATATTTTGCACTTCATCTTCAAAATCCTGTCCCACTCACGACCTAATTCACGACCTCTGCCGAGTTTGCCCTTGACTCATACTCGCAGCATGGTCATCACGAGATCGTAGGAGGTCGTAGGTAGGTCGTAGCAGGCCGTGATGCCAGTCGTAGGTACTCGTGGCATCAAGTAGGTCAGGGCGTTTTTCCAGCATGATGAAAAATGTCCACGAGTGTAAAAGGTCATGAGTTAGGTTGTGAAAGTGGGACAGGCCCTTTAGTGTTTCTTTCTTAAAAGCCCCAGATACAAAATCTTGCTGTGGGATGATGCAACTTGTTGACAAAACAATTTTCCACCGGTCGGTAGAGATTTCTTCAAAGATGTCTATACTTTGTGACTCGGTTGTTACCCTATACGTGGCGACTCATTGTATGCTTTGCGTGTAGTCGGCAGAAGGAAGAACCGTGTCACATGTGATAAAAAATAAAGTAACGGTAAATGAATGATGACAAGGATAACATCATCAAAGGGTATGAAAACTATTAATTTTGAACTGCATTTTCTTCACATATACAGGGCTACAAATTATTCCTGACAAGGTTCACGGTGGCGCAGCAGTAAAGCTGCTCACAGCGCCAGAGCCCCGGGTTTGATCCTGACTATGGGTGCTGTCCGCGTGACGTGCGTGGGCTTTTCTCCGCGTGCTCCGGTTACCTCCCACACTCCAGAGGCGTACAGGTTTGTAGGTTAATTGGCTTTGGAAAAATTATAAATTGTCCCTGGAACGTGTAGGATAGTGTTACTGTGCGGGGATCGCTTGGACCCGATGGGCCGAGGGGCCTGTTTCTGCGCTGTATCTCTAACCTAAACTAAACTGATCAAAAATAGTGAACTCGGTAGCGAAAAGCACGGTGGGTTGTGACGAAACTGCGACAGCCATGAAATTGAGAGAATGTAGGTCGGAAAAGATGAGACAAGAGACGACAAAGATGCAAAGACAGAAGAAATGCTATTTTGTACAGAACATCACATTTATTCAACATAATTTACCCCAATGAGTTCCTTGACCCCACGGCACAGTGCCAGTGCGATATTCCTCAGCATACCCACTGATCTATCCTCACTCATCTCCTTATCGACCTTCCGTTTTAAGTACATCAATACTTATTTGCCACAATCTCTCAATGACACCGATTTTCACACCCCAGTGCATTCCAAATGCAGCTGCCTCTATCGTTCCTGCAACAGTACCTTCACACCGACTCTCAGGGTTAATGAATGCTCAGCTCTGATATCTTTTCTGTAGATCACAACTTTAAACTGAAACAGTAAAGGTAAATAACGGCTGGTACATTCAAAGAACGTTGTGTCTCAGTTATTTGCATGACAGCGTCTGAATGCAGGCACAACTTGGAACCGTATCAAATGTTTGAATTATTTATCTATTTTTTGTCAGATTTGAAGTTTAAAAAAATGCTAAATTGACTCCCATGCCTAATAAATGATGCAGGAGTGTTGTGGGAACGATATAAGACTTTTCACTCCATTCAGCGTGCACGTAGGGCCTGTCCCACTAACGGGATTTTTTCGGGGACTAGCCGGCACCCGTCATACTCGCAGCAGGTGGCGGGAAAATGTTCAACATGTTGAAAATCCAGTGGCAACCAGAAAAAAAGGTAGAACTGTTTGGGCGGCTACTCACGACTATACAGGCGTCACCTCACGACATGTCTTCCCAGCTCTCCCACAGCCTCCTGTCTCGCCTCTTCCTTTCATCCCCCCCCCCACCCCCCCTCCACATCAGTCTGAAGAAGGGTCTGGTCCAGAAACGTTGCCTATTCCTTCGCTCCTTTCTACCCCAGGTTACAATTAAGTATTCCTTTTGGGCTCTCAGCTGCTTCTCTCCAATAATCTGTCTATCGGGGAACCCCCTTGCCGGAGGTCATTTGTTGCTAGCCCCCTCAGTATTTGTTCCCACTCCCCCGTATAATCAGTCTGAAGAAAGATCCCGACTTAATCCATGTTCTCCCGAGATGCTGCCCGAGCCACTGAGTTATTCCAGCACTTTGTGTCCGACAAACAGTCCAGTGGTTGTGCCTCGAGTCACACATGTGCCTCATTATTAGTTAGGCCTCGGGGATCGACAGACGCCTCCTCGTGGCCATCCCCGGAAACGACGACACGATGCACTCGGGACGAGTCGGGCGACCAATTCTGTCAACATGTTGGACGACGACAGAAGCCGACAGCGACCTACACGTGTCTGATAAACGAGCGAACGGGTTAGTCCGTTGGATGAAGCCAAGGAATTTGCCGCGTCCCTAGTCCAAAATAATTATTTGTATATTTCCCCTGTGACACAAACACCATATTATCTGTACACAGTGTAAAGGGCCTGTCCCACTTGGGCGTCATTTGTGCATCATTTACAGGACAGGTCGGTAGTGACTGTCGCGCGATAATCGTCTGGCAGTACGACAGTCGCGCACCAAGTGTTCTTCAGGGCCCTGCTTCTTTAGGGAGCCATTTGCGATGTCGTTCGTACTTAGTCCGATCTCCCTGGCAAGGGTTTTCCCAGTGGAATGTTTTCAAAACTATGCGTGCTTTATACCCGGGTGGTCACGTGGAGCGACGCCCAAATGACACGCAAATGGCGCCCCGACTGCGTACGGGCAGCGCATATTTATGGACGCTGACACATGGTGACGCATAATAAATGAGCATGGACCATGTTCGTGCATCACCGTATGTAACCATGCCTCACCACGCGCTACACATATGCCGTCAGTACTTCAGCGTGCAGAACGGATACGTCACAAAGGTGGTGCGTGTCACTGCATACACCACCGTGCCTCACCACGCGACATGTGCGCGTCACGCTGCGCCAACCAGTTTTTATGATGTCGCGTAAATAACACGCAAAAGACGGGCCAGGCCCTTAAGGCCACACATTCAGAACGGAAATAAAATAACATATTCCAAGATACCGGTCTGACCTCAGCACAAGAAGCAGACTTCTGTCTACTCGCAGTAGGTAACCATCTTTAAACTGTAAATCTGGATTAAGTAAGAACTAAATGGAAATCTTTACCGCTTAATTAACAAGATGTCCTTTTTTATTTTGTTCAAAGATACCATCCTTTGTCACCTTAGTGAGTTTAAACAATCTCATCATGTAAGCTTGCTGGCAATCAACAGGATAATGGTGTTCTATCAGGTTCACTTGCACCTCATCCAACCTCATCTACTGTATCCATTGTTCAAGATGTGGACTCTTATACATCGGTGAGACCAAACGCAGACTGGGTGATCGTTTCGATGAACACCTTCGCTCAGCCCCGCCTGAACCAACCTGATCTCCCGGTTGCTGGACACTTTAATTCCCCTGCCCAATCCCACACAGACCTTTCTGTCCTCCGGCTCCTTCATTGTCAGAGTGAGGCAAAACACAAATTGGAGGAACAGCATCCTTTGGGCAGCTTACAGCCCAGTGGTATGAATATTGATTTCTCTCACTTCAGGTAGCCCCGGCATTCCCTCTCTCTCTATCCCTCTCCCACCAAAGTCACACTAGCTTCTCATTTTCAACTTACAAGCAACTAACAATGGTCTGTTTCCTTTATCATTGTTACTTTTTTGAAGGTGCACAAAAAGCTGGAGAAACTCAGCGGGTGCAGCAGCATCTAAGGAGCGAAGGAGATAGGCGACGTTTCGGGTCGAGACCCTTCTTCAGGCTTTTTTGAATATCTTTCATTCATTGTTCTTTATCTCTCCACATCGCTGTCTATATCTCTTGTTTCCCTTATCCCTGACCCGTCTGAAGAAGAGTTACTCCAGCTTCGTGTGTCTATCAGTTCTTGTTTCTTGCAACATAAATGCTTCCGTACAAAAGACAGACGTTTAACTTACGACAGAACTGTTTCCAGCCGTGATATGTCCTGTCCCTTGTCTCTTCTAGCTTTCTTTCCCGCTCCCCACTGCAATCAGTCTGAAGAAGGGTTCTGACCCGAAACATCACCTTTCTATGTTCTCCAGAGATGCTCCCTGATCTGTTCAGTTACTCCAGCATTTTGTGTTTTGCTTTGGTAAAGCAAGTTCAAGTTCAAGTTCGTGAGTTTATTGTCATGTGCCCCTGATAGGACAATGAAATTCTTGCTTTGCTTCAGCACAACATAACATAGAAGGCATTTCTTGTATGGGATTCCTCATGAGTTTAAAGCTACTGCAGATGTCTACAATGTCTTCCCTTCTCAAATTAGTGATTTGTAATTTTACTGTTTGGATTACTAATCTGACTTTATAAATCAGAGCATTATAATCAAATCTGGAAAAATTGTTGAAACCCACCACTCCTTTCATAACAGTCCTGCAGGAATCTAACTGCTGGTGGCAAGATGGAACTATAGTTAATAGATGTCATGTTTGCAAATCAAGCTTTCATGATTGTTAGGATTGATGGATAAGAAAGACCCAGGTTCACCAACTTCAACTGAATTGTAACAGGAATGGTGTTACTGACTAATTATAGCCATCGATGTCTATCACTTAGCCTAAGATGGCCACGGGCAAGGAACCAGGAAAATCCCACCTTAGAGTCGTACCACACAGAAACAGGTCCTTTAGCTCAACACATCCATGTTAACCAAGATGCCCCATCTAAGCTAGAGTTTCGAGTTTCACCCATATCTCTCGAAACATTTCTTATCTATCTATCCTGACAAAATGTCTTCAAACTTCAGAGATACAGAGCAGAAACAGGCCCTTCATTCCTCTGAGTCCATACCAAACAACTATCACCCCCTACACTAGCCTGCACACACTAGCGACAATTTTACAACTTACCAAAACCAATTAACCTACAAACCTGTAAATCTTTGGAGAGTGGGAGGAAACCGGAACCCCCAGATAAAACCCACGTGGTCCCACAGAGAGAACGTGCAAACTCCATACAGACAGCACCCGTAGTTAGAATTAAACCTGGGTCTCTGGCGCTGCAAGACAACAATACCATTGTGCCACTGTGCCACCTTTTAAATGTTTTATTGTACCTGCCTCAACTACTTCCTCTTCCTCTGGCAGCTTGTTCCATATACCCATTATTTAAAAAAGTTGCCACTCAGATTCCTTTTAAATCTTTCCTCACTTTCCTTAATCCTATGCCTCCCAGATCTTCATTCCCTTACCATGGGGAAAAGACTGTGCATTAACTACATATATTCCCATCATGATTGTATATACTGTTATAAGATCGGACAGCCATAGCCATTCACCTCACCATAGTGAACAGACGGCCATTCACCCTACCATAGTTACCCAACCAGACGCAACTTACTTTAAGGTCGCTCTTCTTCTCCAAGAATCCTTTTTTGCTTAAGTCCACCCTCGCCACATCCAATTTAAATTCCATTTGGAATATTTTGGAGGACCAAGAACCAAGAACCACCCCTCAGTCTCATGCACTTCAAGGAATAAAGTGGTTGCCTGGCCAATCTGTCGCTATAACACACCCTTGAGTCCAGGCAAGATGTGGAGACTTTGGAAAAGGTGCGAAGGAGGTTCACCAGAGTGCTGCATGAATTAGAGGGTTTCTGCTCCAGCGAGAAGTTGGATAGTCTTTGATTGTTTTCACTGGAACGTCAGAGGTTGAGGGGATTCTTGATAAATATATAACATGGTGACTGGCAATAGATGGGATACAGAGTCAGAGCGTTTTTCCCCAGGGTGGAAATGACAATCACTAGACGACATAGCCACAAGGTGAGAGGGGGGGAAAGTTCATGGAGATGTTGGAGGGCAGGATGTTCGGGGGGGGGGGGGGCGGGGGGGGGGGGGTGCGGGGGGCAGAGATTGGTGGGGGTTGGAATACATTGCTAGCAGTGGTGGTGGAGGCAAATAAGATAGTGGCATTGAAGAGGCTTTTGAAGAGTGCAGGTGAATAGAGGGATATGGGTCATGTGCAGGGAGATGAGATCAGTTCAGCTAAGTATCACGTACGGCACAAACATTGTGGGCTGAAGGGCCCGCTCCCGTGCTGTTCCATGTCCATCTATTACTTCATCTACGGCTCTGCCGTCCTTCATCTTTAGAGATTTAGATTTAGAGAGATATGATGTGGAAACAGGCCCTTCAGCCCACTGAGTCCATGTTGACCATCAATTACCAGTACACCAGTTCTATGTTATCCCTAGTTCACATCCTATATGGTAGGGGCAATTTATAGAAGCCAATTAACCTATAAATCTGCACATCTTTGGGATATGGGAGGAAACTGGAGCTCCTGGAGAAAACTTGTGCGGTCACTGGGAGAACGTACAAACGCGGCACGGACAGCGCCCGAGATCAGGATCTAACCCGGGTTGCTGGTGCTGCAAGACAGCAGCTCTACCCCTTGCCACAATGCCGCCATCCCAAATCTTCTTGATTGCTCCTTCAAAAAAACCCCATCAAATTCCAGAGACATGACCTCCTACGTCAAACCATGCTGAAAATCCCAAATAAACACTCGCCCATCCAATAACATATCTCTTCTCCCTCAGAATCCTCTTCCGACCACAGATGTTCGGTTTATGGTCTATAGTTCCCAGGTGTCCCAGCGCAGTGAGATACAAACTGTTTTCTTAAGGATTCTACACTTATTAAATGTTATTTATTTTCTTACTGTTCTTGCTCTAGCTCTCCTGGACATTTTAATGAATTGCCGAAGGGCCTGTGTCCATGCTGCAGCTCTAAACCAAACTACCTCAATCTCAATCTGTGTTCTCAACCTGGGGCACCTGAGTAGCTGAGAGCTGAGGAATGATTTTTTTGCCCATTTACTGAGTATCAGAAGCAAACAATATTTGGTCACACACACCAAAGGTTACACATAGGTTACATCTCCTCGACTCCTCGACTCTCATTGTTACTGAATCCAGAATCAAGCACATCACTATATTTGGAACCAAGAAGAATAAGTAACCAAGATGTATTCTGCTCATTTTTGCCTGGGGTTTCAACGTGGAGATTGCTCAACAAGTATAAAATCCCCGCATACATGACATGAGAATTAAGGGACAGAAGTTTAGGGGTAACATGAGGGGGAACTTCTTTACTCAGAGAGTGGTGGCTGTGTGGAATGATCTTCCAGCAGAAGTGGTGGAGGCAGGATCGATTTTAACATTTAAAAGTAAAGTGGATAGGTATATGGACGGGAAGGGAATGGAGGGGTTTGGTCTGAGTGCAGGTAGATGGGACTAGGGGAAAATAAATGGTCGGCACGGACTGGAAGGGCCGAGAAGGCCTGTTTCCATGCTGTAATTGTTATATGGTTATATGGTTATATACATGTTCAATCCTCAGGGTGACACAGTGGCGCAGCGGTAGAGTTGCTGTCTTCCAGCGCCAGAGACCCGGTGCCTGTACATTCTCCCTGTGACCCACGTGGGTTTTCTCCGGGTGCTCCGGTTTCCTCTAACTCTCCAAAGACGTGCATGTTTGCAGGTGAATCGGCGTCTGTAAATTGCCCCTGGTGTGTAAGATGGAACTAGTGTATGGGTGATCACTGGTCGGCATGAACTCGATGAGCCGAAGAGCCTGTTTCCACGCTGCATCTCTAAAAGTCCAACAAAACATGTCCAATGGTAGTAATTAGCAGCAAACCTGATTAGATTGCAAGCCACACATACGAAACCATTTCCATTCATGGTGAACAGACTTTGAACTAATTTTAACTTTGAAGTAAACGTCAAAATCAAAAGTGGCACCTTCATAGAAAATATATAAATGACTGAACTTGGTGGCTAATTAATGTCCTCTAACACAACAACTGTAGCCTCAGTAATGCACAGTTGTATGATGACTGCTGATGTGATATGTCTTCTACAGTATACTTGTCGAAGCGAGTTTCAGCTTCACAATACAACCACACGCTGAAAGGACTGAATCAATCTTGTTTAGTGGGGTTTTCATTGACATTAAAGATGTTGCTGAAGAATTGGAATGGGTCCTTGTTGAAAAGTTCGATCAAGACGGCTTTGTTATTTTTTCACAAACGCTTACAAAGTTGCTGTTTCAGGATAAAGAATAATACTATTCATTGAAGGTTTCTTCACACAATCACCACTTTCAAGCTGTGCTCCATCCTGGGCTGAAAGCATGAGCCTCTTCCAAATGTCTCCTGATATTTGCGAAACGGGCGGCACAGTGGTGCAGCGGTAGAGTTGCTGCCTCAGAGCGTCGGGGACCCGGGTGCAATCCTGACTACAGGTGCTGTCTGTGCGGCGTTTGTACATTCTCCCCATGACCGTGTGGGTTTTCCCCGGGTGCTCCGGTTTCCCCCACATTCCAAAGACATACAGGTTCGTAGGTTAATTGGCTTGGTAAGATTGTAAATTCTTCCTAGTGTGTATAGATCGCCTGTCGGCATGGACCTGGTGGGCCGAAGGGCCTGTTTCCACACTGTATCTCAAAACTAAAGTAAACAAGACCGTTGTTCCAAATCTTAGGCTGTGAGTAATATTGTAAGTTAAAGGTGAAAGAAAAAGACATGGATATGGTGTCTGTTGCATCTCTTAAGAAAGTTCCAAATTCCTTTGTATGCACTGAACTAATCCTGAAATGGAGACATCATATGGACATATCATAGGGAAATCAGTTTTTGTTAGGAGCCAAGGATAACTTGCCTATGCTTCAAAATAATACGAGGAAAACGTCTGTGTCCATTGGGATGGGCTCTAATTTATCAGCTGAAACTGAGCTGTTGCATTGTTGAGAATCTTCCTCCCTCTCCCCATCCCTCTCCCCCTCCCTCGAACTCTTTCCACCTATATGTTTGTGATTACGTTTTTTGACTTGAACAAATCTACAGCATTTTCAATCGGAGGTCAGATAGCTACCAACTCAGCCAAGCTGACAAGAGCAGCAAAGAGCATCTCCCTTGTGGCCTGACCAATAATTCTCCTTCAGTCAAACTATGAACATATCATCTGGGCATCTTCACCTTGAGGAATTGGGATGTGTTCAAGCTACACTGAGTTTCTGACTGAAGAAGAAATCTCCAGGAATCATAAGAAAATGGGGAGATGTTTGCAATATGGTCACAGAGTCATACAACAAGGAACCATGTCTTTCGGTCTATCTCCTCCATGCCAACCAAGATGCCCCATCTAATCTAGGCCCATTGGCCTGCATTGGGCCCATATCCCTCCAAACGTTTCTTATCCATGTATCTGTCCAAGTATGTATATAGTACCGGCCTCAATTATTTCTTCTGGCAGTTTGTTCCACAACCCAACACCCTCTGGGTGGAAATGGTGCTCCTCAGGTTCTATTAAATCCTGCTCCTCTCACCTCAAACCTATGTCCCCTGGGTTTTGATACCCCTACCCTGACTACCCTGACTACAAGATTTGACCCAATTCATTCCCACCAATCCTAGATTACTCAAACATTCTGTATCTTTCAATCCTGGCAACATAAATCTTCTCTGTACTCTTTCCACCTTAATGAAATCCTCCCTATAGCAGGGTGACCAAAACTGTACACAATACCTCAAATGCGGCCTCAGCAATGTCTTGTACGACTGTAACCTAAGCACTTTATATTTTGGAAATGGATTATGGAAAATTAAGCCAATTAAGCCAAGGTAACTGAAAGGTCGTGTTAGAGTAATTAGAGAGTAATTAGGGTAAACTGCAAGGCAAAGTTAATTAGAACCGTTAGCTATGTGTGGGAGTTAGAATGTGGGATTATGCACAGAAAAGCAAGGTTGCAGGATAAGCAAAGATTTACTAAGGACAGAAGAGCAGGCCAACAAATCTTTCTGTCGACACAGATGGCAAATGAGGAGTGGTTACCTACATGAAGAATGGAGGAACCACTGCCAGGCAAGTCCCAGATTAAACCAATAATTCACAAGCAGTTCAGTCTCAGCTGTTACACCGCAAGTCCATCACAATGGAAACAAAAAGGTTCCATTGCATTAATTTGAAGGTGAGAACGGGCAAGAAGGTGAGAGGGAAAATGTCTAAAGGGCACGTCTGAGGAAGGACATTATTGCCATAGAGGGAGTGCAGAGAAGGTTCACCAGACTAATTCCTGGGATGTCAGGACTGTCTTATGAACAAACACTGCATAGACTCGGTTTGTACTCTCTAGAATTTAGGAGATTGAGAGGGGATCTTATAGAAACTTACAAAATTCTTAAGGGGTTGGACAGGCTAGATGCAGGAAGATTGTTCCCGATATTGGGGAGGTCCAGGACAAGGGGTCACAGCTTAAGGATAAGGGGGAAATCCTTTAGGACCGAGATGAGAAATACTTTTTTCACACAGAGAGTGGTGGGTCTCTGGAACTCTCTGCCACAGAGGGTAGTTGAGGCCAGTTCATTGGCTATATTTAAGAGGGAGTTAGATGTGGCCCTTGTGGCTAAGGGGATCAGAGGGTATGGAGAGAAGGCGGGTACGGGATACTGAGTTGGATGATCAGCCATGATCATATTGAATGGCGGTGCAGGCTTGAAGGGCCGAATGGCCTACTCCTGCACCTAATTTGTATGTTTCTATGTTTTTATGTTTGGGGCAAGATACTTTGTTTTGACACAGTGGGTGGTGGAGGCCTGATACTGCCAGCACTGGTGGTGGAGGCAGATACAATAGTGGCATTAAGCATCTTTTCAGGGAGGCACATGGACATGCACGGAATAGAGGGATATGGATCACATGCAGGCAGAGGAGATTAGTTTATATTGGCATCATGTCTGGCACACACATTATGGACCAAAGGACCTATTCCTATGTTCTCTTCATAACGAGAAGGACAGGATTGTGGTGCTTTATTTTGAAACTAGAATCCACATGCAGCTAGTGTAATGGAAATACTATAAAGCACAGGAAGATTTTGGGGTCAGTGATTCATCTTTGAGCTTCATTTAAAGTGGTTCTCAGTGCACACCACAGGCAAAGCCAAAATAACCCGTCTTGCTCCAGAACATCAAGTCAGCTGTATGAGTTAGGTTCAGCGTGCTGTCTTGGTCTGAGGTGAAATGAGGAGAGTGCTTGGATATGAAAGCCAAAGCTTGGGATGAGTCACACCCCGGTCACCCCCTCTTCTCCCCTCTCCCATCCAGCAAAAATTATAGAAGTGTGAAATCGCACACCTCCAGATTCAGGGACAGTTTCTCCCAGCTGTTATCGGGCAACTGAACCATACTATTAACAACTAGAAAGCAGTCCTGAACTACTATCGACCTCATTGGAGACCCTCAGACTATCTTTGATCGGATTTTACTGGTTTTATCATGCATTAAACACTATTCACATTATTCCCTTGATCGTGTACCCGTATACCGTGGACGGCTCGATTGTAATCATGTATTGTTGTTCCGCTGTCTGGTTAGCAGGCAACAAAAGCTTTTCATTGTACCGAGGTACACACGACAATAAATTAAACTCAAACACATACAGTACCATTTTTACATGACTGAACTGGCTGTGAAGTATCTCCTGACTTTAGGAAAAGTACTAAATAAAAGCAAATTCTTTCAGTAAATACCTTCATGTGCATGTTCGTGTGGAAAAGACTGGTTCTGGTTCAAAGATTTGGTCGAAGATGTACTCATTCAGTGCTGGCCCAGGTTACACATTTGGAATATTAAATGAACTCGTAATCCAGGGAAGCATCTTCATAACCCCACAACAGAGCACGGTGGCGCAGCGGTAGAGCTGCTGCGTCACAGCGCCAGAGACCCGGGTTCGATCCCGACTAGGGGTGCTGTCTGTATGGAGTTTGTGCCTTGTCCCTATGACTGCGTGCGTTTTCCGTGGGTGCTCCAGTTTCTTCCGACATTCCAAAGATTTACACGTTTGTGGTTAATTGGCTTTGGTAGAGATTGTAAATTGTCCCTTGTGCGTGTAGGATAGTGCTAGTGTATAGAGATCACTGGTCGGCACGGACTCGGTGGGCTGAAGAGCCTGGTTCTGCTCTGTTTCTAACAATAATAATAATAATAATAATATATTTTATTGTGAGTGCACATAGTGCAATGAGATTTGGTTTGCAGCTTCCATCCGATGTCATAACTTAAACAACTAATAACATTTAGATGAGATTCCCCAAGAAACATGATTTGTAAAAATAAATAACAGTAAAACAGTAAAACAACCTAAAGTGCAAATATGTCAGTGTGGGGTCGATGTGCGACGTGCCCATCCGAGGGAGACAGTCCATGGGGGGGGGGGGGCACTCAGCAGGGCCAGTTCAAAGGCGCTACAGCTCTGGGAATGAAGCTGTTCCTGAGTCTGGAGGTGCGGGCGTAGAAGGCCTTGCAACATCTGCCGGAAGGGAGTAGTTCGAACAGTCCATTACAAGGGTGAGAGGAGACTTTATGGCTGCTGACGGCCTTCCTGAGGCACCGTGTGTGGTAGATGCCCTCCAAGGCTGGTAGCGGTGTCCCAATAATCTGTTGCGCTGTGTGGACGACGCGCTGAAGAGCTCTCCTCTCCGCCTCCATGCAGCTGAGATACCACACAGAGATGCCATACGTTAGTATGCTCTCTGTCGTGCAGTGGTAGAAGGCCGTCAGCAGCTGTTGGGGCCGACCAGTCCGTTTCAATGTTCTCAGGAAGAACAGTCATTGCTGTGCCTTTTTGACCAGTGCAGCGGTGTTGGTGGACCATGTGAGGTCCTCTGAAATGTGTGTGCCCAGAAACTTGAAGCTGGACACTCTCTCCACACTGTCTCTTTAGATGGAGATTGGGGCGTATTCCCCATTATCTGTCCTCCTGAAGTCGATAATCAGCTCCTTCGTCTTGGAGGCGTTTAGCGACAAGTTGTTCCGTGAGCACCAGTCCGCCAGGTTCTGCACCCCCGCTCTATAGTTTGTTTCATCACTGTTGGTGATCAGCCCGATCACCGTTGCGTAGTCTGCAAACTTGACAATGGTGTTGTTGTCAAATGCAGGGACACAGTCGTGGGTGAAGAGGGAGTAGAGCATGGGGCTCAGTACACAGCCCTGTGGTGTGCCGGTGCTCAGGGTGATAGTGGATCCAGGTGCGGCCCCAGTCTCACTGCCTGCGGTCGCTCCGTCAGAAAATTCTCTAAACTAAGCTAATAAAATTGCCTTTAAAGCAAAAGCTAATTTCAGTAGATGCAATCCAACTGGTTTCCCCAATGTCCTTCATGGAAGGTACTCAGTCTTCCTTATCTTGCGATCAGCTTTTGAAGGCAATGGGTACTAAATGCAGCCCAGGAATACTGTATCTTAATCCACTTAATGAATCAAATTAAATGGCCTCTTGGAAACAGGGAGCTGGCAACAATTTTCACTGCATCGCTGTGCCTTCAGGGGGGAAGGTTGTGAATAGAAGTAATAGATGGAACCTCTCTTGCATATTTATCGTTGCCCTTTTAATGAATCGAATGAACATTAAAAAAAAATTAAAGTCGTGAATCATGTTTAACTGCATTTTCAGCTTATCTAAAATATAATATAGATGGGACATGTCAATGCAGACGGGGCACGTCGGTTGGCATGGGCAAGTTGGTCCAAAGAACCTGTTTCCATGCTGTATGACTCTATGACTCTATTTCCATCCAAATGCTTAAAACTGATGTTGGCAACCAATCCATCAAATTCCCATGAATGCCAAATGATCAGTTATTGTGCGTGTGCGTGTGCATGTGCGTGTGCATGTGCATGTGCGCGTGTGTGTACGTGTGTGTGTGTGTGCATGTGTGTGCGTGTGCATATGTGTGCGTGTGCTTGTGCGCGTGTGCATGTGCGTATTCGTGTGCTTTCAATATGTAGCCCATATGCACACCAAACATTAACAAAGTTAAATCCAAGCACTGCCAGTGTGTGTATGTGCATGTGCGCGTGTGTGTGCGCGTGTGCGTGTGCGTGTTCGTGTGCATGTGCTTTCAGTATGTAGCCCATATGCACACCACACATGAACAAAGTTAAATGCAAGCACTGCCAGTGTGTGTATGTGCATGTGCGCGTGTGTGTGCGCGTGTGCGTGTGCGTGTGCGTGTGCTTTCAGTATGTAGCCCATACGCACACCACACATGAACAAAGTTAAATGCAAGCACTGCCAGTCACGCAAGATCACATCAAAGATTAACGGGTGTGCAAGAGATAAAATCAGGCCTTCGCTTGAATTTTAAGACATAGTTGCGAATATAATTATAAATCAATGAACGATAAACGTTTTGCCACTTGATGCTTGAACAAGTCTGCAAAATTTCTCTAGGAGCCTAACTGATAATGGACGAAAATTAATCAAATCCACTTTTAACTCTTTTGGTCAAACTTTTTCAATAGTAATGATCTCCACTTTCTGCCATTATGAGAAACGACACATCCCTTCAGACCTAAGCTTTAAGTGTATCTCCAGACTAGAGTCAGGTACGACTCATTTTAGTGTTTAGTTCAGTTTACTTTATTATCACATGTACCAAGGTACAAATAAAACTTTTGTTGCATACTAAGCAGACAGCAGAAAGACTATATAGCAATCGAGCCGTTCACTGTGTACAGATGCATGATAAAGGGGATAACTTTTAGTGCATGATAAAGTCCAGTAAAGTCCAATCAATGCTAGTCTGAGTGTCCCTAGTGAGGGAGATAGTAGCTCAGGACTGCTCTCCAGTTTGTGATAGGGCGGTTCAGTTGCCTGATAACAGCTGGGAAAAACCTGTCCTTGAAACTCATCCCAGGAATGAGTGGGTCAGCATATGATGACCCGTTTGACAATTGCACTGGGAGTCTACTCGCTGGAGTTTAGAAGGTTGAGGGGGGACTTCATTGAAACTTACAGAATAATGAAAGGCACAGATAGAGTGGATGTGGAGAGGATGTTTCCACTGGTGGGAGAGTCATAGCCTCAGAATTAAAGGGCCCTCTTTTGGAAAGGAAGCAAGGAGGAACTTCTTAAGTCAGAGGGTAATTAATCTGTGGAACCCATTGCCACAGAGGGCTGTGGAGGCCAAGTCAGTGGATATTTTTAAGGCACAGATAGACAAATTCTTGATTAGAACGGGTGTCAGGGTTGTGGGGAGAAGGCAGGAAAATGGGATTAGGAGGCAGAGATCAGCCATGATTGAATGGTGGAGTGGACAGGTCAGGCAGAATGGGAAGTATGTGGAGGAGTGGGATTGAAAGGTGTGACATTGAAAGAGAGCATAGACGTGATGTCCAAATGGTCTCTAGTGTAATAAGAAAATATGAAAAATACTGATCACTAACTTTAATTTTAGAATTGTTTAGTTATGTCTAGAGATATAGCGCGGAACCAGGCCCTTCGACTCACCAAGCCTGTGCCGACCAGCGATCCTGCACACTAACACCATCCTACACATACTAGGTGCAATTTTACAATTTTACTGAAGCCAATTAACCTACAAACCTGTACGTCTTTGGAGTGCAGGAGGAAACCGGAGCTCCCAGAGAAAACCCACACAGGTGACGGGGAAACGTACAAATTCCGAACAGGCAGCACCCATTGTCAGGATGGAACCCGGGTCTCTCTAGCACTGTAAGGGAGCAACTCTACCACTGGGCCACCATGCCACCCTGTTATATTTACACTATGTTACATGACATTACATTATGCCGTGTTGTATCGACATTATTGTCACCAGTGCAATACATGGTGTTTACATTTTGACACACTGCTCATTAGCCACAATACTGTACATTATTCAATGTCATGGCTTCCTGTTTTAAGTGTGGCCGTCACATCGAGAGCCAAGATGGTTGTCATTACGCTGGTTTGCCAGTACAGGCTCTAATCACATATAATGAGGCTGCATACCCATTCTTTTTCTGGTCATTTGCCGTTTATGAAATCTTGATGAGTTGGTTGCTGTGCCGACACTGAACATAACTTCAGTTTTAATTATTTAGATGGAAATATTTTAGCAATTCAGAGCTTTAAACGAGCATAGTTGTGAAGGGTGATTGTCATTACATCGTTAGTAGTTTTTTTCCACCAGTCTTAACTTTTATGCCAAACTAGCTCATCGCCTGAGTATCAGAACCGAGTCTGAAGAAGGGTCCCGATCTGAAACGTCACCTATCCATGTTCTCCAGAGATGCTGCCTGACCCATTGAGTTACTCCAGCGCTTTTGTGTCCTTTACCAGAACTCTTTCCTTTGTTATTTGTTATTTGCTATTGTTATTTGCCCATTCAGTGCATTTAACACTAATACAACATCCCAGCTGAAACGTTTTTGAACTTTTGGATGTCTTTCTCCATCCATACAGCATTTTGACATACAGGCTCAAACACTTAACCTGGTACATTTAAATCACACATGGACTTGTCGGGAAGACTTCAAGACACCAAATTTACAGTGTAAATAGATTCTCCAATACAACTATGCAAACTAAGGATCGCCAAGTGGTCATTAATGTTCTCACTTGACCTTGGAATTCTAGTTCTGAATTTGTAGCTTGCGACAACCACTGAAGACTTTGGGTAAAAGTGAATCTCTGCCACTTCACAGAATTAAACTTTTTTAGTCATGCATAAACCTTGTCTAAGTTGCATCGGCATTGGTTACAATTCTTTTGTATGTCCTCATGTGATTCAACTCGAGCAGGCACGACTTTGTTTACACCCTGCATTTCTATTAAAGATAGACACAAAACATTGGAGTATCTCATCAGGTCAGGCAGCATCTCTGGAGAAAAAGGATAGGTGATGTTTCGGGTCGGGACCCTTCTTCAGACTAAAAGATGGGGGCTGGGGGTGAAGAGCAGGAGGCGAGTAGAGATCAGGTCCAACTGGGGTTGTCAACAAGTGATCTCAAGCAGGGAGGTGCCCTGGCAGGCCCATTGTTGGCCAGGGAAGGTTTAACCTCAAGAGGGATACAATGCAGTGAACTGTGGAACTGTTTCTACACGCTGCCTTACCCGCTGAGTTACGCCAGCACTTTGTGTCTACCTTTGGCATTAACCGGCATCTGCAGTTCTTTGTTTCTGAATGTTATTGTTTGATCTGAAGTGAGTCTCCATCAGTTTACTTCACTTCCTGAAGGGCTCCAGTGCTTTATCATAAACACCACAGTTCCCGGCACAGTTAAATTGGGACCGAGCATCTTTAACAGCTACATATCCAATGGTCCAGGTATCCCACTCCATGTCACTCGTGCTCAAGTCCCTGTAGGGTCCCACCATTTCAAGTTTATGTGTTGATGTTATTGAGATTAGACAATAGGTGCAGGAGTAGGCCATTCGGCCCTTCGAGCCAGCACCACCATTCAATGTGATCATGGCTGATCATCCACAATCAGTACCCCGTTCCTGCCTTCTCCCCATATCCCCTGGCTCTGCTATCTTTAAGAGCCCTATCTAGCTCTCTCTTGAAAGTATCGCAAATCGATTGATTGTAAATTTTCAGACATCAGCATCATAGGTGTGCAGCAACCTGATTTATCTAATGACTCTGTCCCTTGAAATTCTTTCATTGATATCTTTATCACAATGCCTCTGTAGGCTCCAAATCTAAAATACATCTGAGTAGAGAGTGCAGCATATTATACAGGTAATACTGAGTGCTCAAGAAGGGGTGTTCAGTTCATGAGCTTGTAATCTAACTTAGTTACACATTATAATCCTCTGGTCTACTCAACGCCAATGAGTCAGTTCCTTTACATAGAATCATAGAAACAGAAAAAATAGGTGAAGGAGTAGGGCATACAGCCCTTCGATCTAGTTCCGCCATTCAATATGATCATGGCTGATCATCCAAAATCAGTACCCTGTTCCTGCTTTTTCCCTCATATCCCTTGATTCTGTTAACCCTAAGAGCTCTATCTAACTCTCTCTTGAAAACACCCAGTGAATTGGCCTCCACTGCCTTCTGTGGCAGAGAATTCCACAGATTCACAACTCTCTGGCTGAAAAAGTTTTTCCACATCTCAGTCCTAAATGGCCTGCCCCTTATTCTTAAACCCCTGGTTCTGGACTCCCCCAACATTGGGAACATTTTTCCTGCGTCTAGTCTGTCCAATCCTTTAATAATTGTAGATGTTTCTATAAGATCCACTCATCATCATCACCAATGTGATACATATGCCCCTGTGGGCTCTAAATCTAAAATAAATCATTGACTGTAGCAGGCAGTGAAGAAAGCAAATGTCATGTTGGCCTTCATGGCGAGAGGATTTGAGTACTGGAGTATGGAGGTTCTACTGAAGTTGTACAGGGCCCTGTTGAGACTGCACCTAGAATATTGTGTGCAGTTTTGGTCTCCTAGTTTGAGGAAGGACAGACATGCTTGCTACAGCAGCATAGGTTCACCAGGTTAATTCCTGGGATGGCGGAACTGACATATGTTGAAAGAATGGATCAACTCAGCATATTGGAATTTAGAAGGATGAGGGGATATTATAGAAACATTTATATTCAGGTGCTCAGTTAATGAGCATGTAATCCAACTTAGTTGCACATATTACTATCCTCTGGTCTATTCAACTTCAATGAGTCTGTCCCTTTAGAGCTGGTTGGGCCAGTTGGTCCTCATTCTCAGTCAGCGTTGCAAAAATGGTGCAGCGGTAGAGTTCCTGTCTTACATTGCTAGAGACCCAGGTTCAATCCTGGCTGCATGTCTGAAGTTTGTGTGCGTTCTCCCTGTGACCACGTAGGTTTTCTGCAGGAGCTCTGGTTTCCCCCCACACTCCAAAGATGTATAGGTTTGTAGGTCAATTGGCTTTGGTAAAAATTGTAAATTGGCCCTTATGTGAGTAGGATAGTGCTTGTGTATGGGGATCGCTGGTCAGTGCGGACTCGGTGGGCCGAAGAGCTTGTTACCGTGCTGTATCTCTAAACTAAACAAACTAAACTAGAACACTGAATCATGAGAGATATATTTCATGTACTAGATTGCATTATTATGAAAAATTGGGACTTTTCACCTGAATAAATATCTAAATATCTACATCTCTTTATCTCTGTATTAAAGCTGATAAATGCAAAGTTGTCTTTTCTTTGCAAAGTGCAATGGTTCCAATAAACTGTTAAACTTCCAGCTTAATTATTTAATAGGTTACCAGTCAATTTGCATTTATCTACCATGAGGGAGATGCCACTAATTTTCCAGCAACATAACTTATGAGAAATCTAATGAAACTGCAATTTCAAAAGAAAACATTTAAATTAGTTAATGGATATTTTCAACATTGCAGCTGATTAAGGAGCTTAATTTTAATTTTAATGGCATGTTCTAAAAGCACTGAAGAGAGAATCATCTTGATTTTATGAAACCTTTGTGTCTCCCCTGTGTTAGATGTCCTGGGCTGTTTGTTCCAATCACCGGTTCGACAAATAAGAAATGTGATATGAAATTAAGCGGGTGCACAATTTTGCAGATTGACACAAATTTTCAGAATTTGTATACAAACGAGAAAATAATTGCAAACCTGAGTCATCAAAGTATTTAATTACATTTTTTTTAAACGCAGAAAGTGCTGGAAATATTAACCAGATTAAGGGCCTGTCCCACCAGCATGCAACTCCATGCGATGAGCGCGACCTAACGTGGTCCCTTGAGCCGTCCGGCGTCGCGGGGCCGGTCCCACTTCGATCGCCGGAGCCATGTGGAATTGTGCGGAGTTTGTCCCGACATCGCGCGGGGCTCCGAAAAACTGAACGTGTTCAAAAATTCCGCGTGGCAACGGCTTGTCGGCTCGCAGTCGCCTCGACGCATTACACTAGCAATGTTACAAAATTTTGAGATTTTAAAAATCAAGTCTGCAATTTATCCCATCAGATAAAGCATAAAAATAAGTTTAATTTGACACCTAATTTACTTTCATATCTTCAGTATTAAGAAAGGTATGGCCATTTTCATACTCGGAAATGAGCATCTTGCTTCCCATTGCCTTTCAATTGACTTAACTCAAAAGCTGTGATCTGGAAAAGTTAAAAGTCCATAACATTCTTAAAAATTAAGAGAACTCAATGAAATTTTCAGTTATTATAGATTGAAGTATTCTGAAGCAAATATTAAACAATCTTAATTGGATTACCTGAAATTAAAGCATATAATTAGTTAGTTATCTAATTGTAGCTAATTACAAAATTCAATCAGTAGATCTAAACATCTATCAATTTCTTAAGAAAAGATAAACTTTTTTTAAATTGCCTAAGTGTCCAAATAACATTCACACAATAATCCACAATATAACATAATTTTTAAATCTCATTTTCATGTATTTCTGGGCCAAATGGAAGGAATTTACTGTTTAATGCCTGTAAATGAATGGCCATTTAAATCAACTAGCGAGTGGGTTTTAGTGGAATGCGGTGGATTAGAACGTTGCGGTTAGCGGTGAAGTCGGGGGGAAAAATACTGGGGGTTCATACATTTTTTGGGGACCCCATTTCGCAACATAAAAATATTATTAATGCCTCCCGAAAAACCAACTTTTAATATAAAAATAAAGTATTTACCTTTTTTTCTCCTCTACGGAAAATGCTTCCGGTTGTCTGCGCTCACGGCTTTTGAAGGTGATTTTTAAATTACTCTAGTTAATAAATAATGTAGAGTAATTTAAAAATACCACCATTCATGAAATGTCGGAGCGATTTTTCTTCAGCAACCAAAACGCCCGACATTGATCAATTTGTCCTGCCTGTTGAAAAACGGCATTTTAAGCCCGCCCCCCTCTGCAAGGCGCGAAAGTCACGCACACGGGGAGCGGCAGAAGTGCAGCGCCGGTAAAGGTACGTTTTGTAACATACCTAATTACACACCGCCTCGACGTCGTGCCTCCGTGACCCTCTCTGTAGGTGCCTCCGTGACCCTCTCTGTGTGTGGCTCCGTGGCCCTCTCTGTGTGTGCCTCTGTGCCCCTCTCTGTGTGACCCTCTCTGTCCTGGCGAACTTACCTTTAAGACTTCGCTCCAAGTTCGCCTCACTTTGCGCCGCGTTGCGCCACTCACCCGACCTCCGCGCGGCCCCCGCTGCCGGTTTGGTCGCGCTCACTGCATGGAATCGCATGCTGGTGGGACAGGCCCTTAAGGCAGTGCTAGTGTAGGGGAGAGCAGAGTTAACATTTCAAGTCACCGACCATTCATGGGAAATGGATTAAGATCATTGACCTGAAATGATTGCTCTGTTTGTACTATCTAAATGGCGTCAAGTTGGAACACTATCTAAATGGCGTCAAGTTGGGAAAAGGGGAAGTACAGCGGGATCTGGGGGTCTTTGTTCATCAGTCTATGAAAATAAGCATGCAGGTACAGCAGGCAGTGAAGAAAGCAGATGGCATGTTGGCCTTTATAACAAGAGGAGTCTAGTATAGGAGCAAAGAGGTCCTTCTGCAGTTGTACAGGGCCCTAGTGAGACCACACCTGGAGTATTGTGTGCAGTTTTGGTCCCCTAATTTGAGGAAGGACATTCTTGCTATTGAGGAAGTGCAGCGTAGGTTTACAAGGTTAATTCCCGGGATGGCGGGACTGTCATATGCTGAGAGAATGAAGCAGCTGGGCTTGTACACTCTGGAGTTTAGATGCATGAGAGGCGATCTTATTGAAACATATAAGATTGTTAAGGATTTGGACACGCTAGAGGCAGGAAACATGTTCCCGGTGTTGGGTGAGTCCAGAACCAGGAGCCACAGTTTAAGAATAAGGGGTAAGCCATTTAGAATGGAGACGAGGAAACACTTTTTCTCACAGAGAGTTGTGAGTGCGTGGAATTCTGTGCCTCAGAGGACGGTGGAGGCAGGTTCTCTGGATGCTTTCAAGAGAGAGCTGGATGGGGCTCTTAAAGATAGCAGAGTCAGGGGATATGGGGAGAAGGCAGGAACGGGGTACTGATTGGGGATGATCAGCCATGATCACATTGAATGGCGGTGCTGGCTTGAAGGGACCAATGGCCTCTACTCCTGCACCTACTGTCTAATGTCCATTGTTTTTCTTTCCCCTTGCAATGATGCTTCCTGATGCACAGTTATTCCTGCATTTATATCAAGTTTCCAGCATTTGCACTGCATTGTTTTTGAATTACAATATTTTAAGGGGTGTTTTAGAGGCTTTAGGTTTCAATAATGGCTGTAAACTGTGGGTCGGTGAGTCCACTTTGACTGCAGTCAGAGATCGATGTGAATTGCACCCAAAACGTCCCTCATTTAAGTTCATCTTCGGCACAGACATTGTAGGCTCAAGGGTATGTTGTTGTGCTGTTTTCTATGTTCCGTTTTATGAATAGGACTGATACTGTAGATTGCTCTGGGCGCCAGCATAGACCCAATAAATCACATGGCCCTCTTTTGTACCATAAGAAAATATATGGTCTCCTTCATTGATGCCAATTATTCAATAATACCATGTTTGTAACTGGATTCAATTTCTTGAACTATGACAGTGGAGCTATGAATGGAACCTTTCACTTTCTTGCCTGGAGACAGCTTAAAGGAACACAACACCATTTTTATACTGCTCATCCATGTATCTCCCTCCAATGCTCGTTGGTAAAGACAGAGCAGGCAGCCCTCAATCCCCTATAAACAATAGCAAAGCCGGTGAAATAGTAGGCAGCACGTAGTTGCAGCTGGTAGTACTGCTGCCCCACAGCACGAATCCTGACCTTGTGTGCTATCTGTGCGGAGTTTGCACATCCACTCCGTGACCATTAGACAGACACAAAAAGCTGGGGTAGCTCAGCGGGACAGGCAGCATATCTGGAGAGAAGGAATGGGGGACGTTTCGGGTAGTGACCCTTCTTCAGACTTCTTGACCCAGACTTCTCAGACTCGGTGTTCTCTGGGTGCTCCAGTTTTCTCCCACATCCCAAAGACGTGTTGGTTTGTTGGTTAATTGGCCTCTGTAAATTACCCCAAATGGATGGCACACAACCAGCGTGAATGGGTGATTGCTGGACGGTGTGGAATCGATGGGCCAAAGGGCCTGTTTCCCTACTGTATCTCTAAACTAAATTAAATTAAAATGAACCGAAGGATCATAATCCAAAGTGGATTATGGCAAGATTTTAAAAATCACAGGAGATTCTTCAAAGTTTGAGAAGGGTAGCTAGGAGGAGAATATGTTGATGTGTGGACAAGAACGGGAAGCCATGGTGAGTGATGGAACAGCAGCCCAATCTCCATCAGTCAAATCCATAATAATTTCTGAGACCAGGTCCACCCCAGGATATGGTGGAGTTACCTTCCTGGCGAACTATTCCCAAACCAAACAGTTTGCAGGTTGGAAATGTGCCCATGGGCAGAGTTCCCACACGGCAGAAGATGCCTGCAGCTGCATAGCAGATGGCAAATCCATTCCTGACGAAGAGGATCTGAAGAAGGGTCTTGACCTGAACCGTCACCCATTCCTTCTATCCGGAGATGCTGCCTGTCCCACTCCAGCATTTGGTGTCTATCTTCGGCAAATCCATACCACAGGCCTCCCAGACACCCATTATTGTATAAATGATTTGTTCACAAGATGGGGAGCACTTGTACATCTTACACCATATATATGATCTATCATTCCAGCTGACTGGATTAGACAACCCAATATTATAAAACCTACCTGATCCCCTTGGTTAGATTACATTGCAGAGCGACTCTTGGGTGTTAATGATGATACAACACGACTTCAGTCTTGATTAGATTTATAATCATTCATGGATCTTAATTACCCTGCAAACAAACTGTCCTGTCTGATAGTAGCCTATAATTAGTCCCAGATGTATATACGTTTCACTAGTGAATGCCCATTGCTTGTGGTCCGATACATTCTCAATTACTGACCATTATTTCATGACCTTCTCATATCCATGTTGCAAAGTCAATTGCAATCCAGAACCAATTTTATGTGACTCACCATTATATCATTTCATTCCCTCCAATCTGCCCCAGCTAGGTATCTCAATAACCAGTTACTGAATCCTGATATATAATATATTCCGAGCAAGATTAAAATTTCACAGGTTCAGTTCATTGTACTTGCCAGGACAGGGAGAGCACAATGTTTGCACCCAAAGTCAATACATCAACTGAATTTTCCAACACACGTTGTTTGGATCAGTCTCTGGCTCAGAATTACAGTCCAGGACCTTATAACGATTTAACGTAGATTGTTTTGAGAAGTCCATTATTTATTTAGACGTGGTATTTGTGGATTGATATTCAAACAGTTCACTCTACAAAAAAAAAATCAATTTAAAACATTCTTCTTGTCATTCGGTTTTATTTTAACCTCCAATTCCAGCCTTTTAAACATTCATGAGTCAGTTTAGCAGAATCAAACCACAGCCAATAATTATCATTCAATAATAATATCCTTTAATTTCTCTGATTTGCTGTAAGTCTTTACCACAAACCTTCTAATATAACATGTCTGTGCTATTTAATTTGGATTGTCAATATAAATTTTAGTTTGGGTTGAAGGTACTGCATGGATTCAGGCCCTTCGGCCCACCGGGTCCATCCCAACTTGCGATCCCCACACATTAACAGTATCCTACACACACTAGGGGCAATTTATTTTTACAATTATACCAATTAACCTACAAACCTGTAAGCCTTTTGAGTATGTAAATGTTCAGAATCCTTTTTGTATCAAGAATATTGTGTTATCTTCATAAGTTCGTAAGTGATTGGAGCAGAATTAGGCCATTCAGCCCTTCAAGTCGACTCCACCATTCAATCATGGCTTATCTATCTTTCCCTCCTAACCCCATTCACCTGCTTTTCCCCCCTAACCCCGAACACCCATTTTAATCAAGAATCTACCTTAAAAATATCCATTGACTTGGCCTCCACAGCCTTCTGTGGCAATGAATTCCACAGATTCACCACCCTCTGACTGAATAAATTCATCCTCATCTCCTTCTTATAGGAACGGCCTTTAATTCTAAGGCTACGACCTCTAGTCCAAGACTCTCTCACCGGTGGACATATCCTCTCCACCTCCACTCTATCCAGACCTTTCACTGTTGGGTAAGTTTCAATGAGGTTCCCCGTCATCCTTCTAAACTCCAGCGAGTAGAGGCCTTTGTGGGTTCGACCTATCCTAACATGAATGCCCAAATGTTGAGGAAAAACGTTGTTACTGTCAACGATTTACAGTACGTCTTTTAAATGTAGTGACATCCTGATAACATAATCAGAAGAGCAAGCCAGGGGAAAATAATAAGCATTGAGTGTGAAACGGCTAAATGAACATTGGTAGACAGTGATTACCCTAAAGGCAATTCAGTAACCAAGGCATTTCAACAGTTGCTAAATTCAGAACCACCTCATTACTGGGTTTTATTTTCTCCAGGCCAATTTTATGGCTAATGTAGTCACTATTCACTGGCTAAAGAGTGAGTGGAAGGGTGTGGAAGTGATCATAATAAATCAATGTTTTAAACACATTGAAGTACTCCACTTACCATTAAATATATTATCTTCTGAACTAAAGGTCATTCCTGTTAAACCACCACACAATCATTCCATTGTTCCACTTCAGAAATAGGGAAGCTAACTCGGATTGAATATCTAGCAGAGGGGCTTGTTCGTAAGCTCTGTGGCCCCTCCTTTAGTTTGGAGATACATCACTCTCTCATCCATCCATTGGTCTATGACGGTTCACAAAGCAAACACATCGCCCCATCAATGTTCCTACTCTCCCACATTTCCAGTCAGAGGAAGGGTCTCGACCCGAAACGTCAGCTCTTTGATTTCTCCAGAGATGCTGCCTGACCCGCTGAGTTACTCCAGCATTTTGTGTCAATCTTCTTTGCCAACCATTCTGTGTGGGGACACGATACAGCGGTCAATTGACCTGTGAACCTGCATGTCTTTGGGATATGGAAGGAAAGGCAGATTGTGCAAACTCCACAAAGATAGCACTGCACGTCGAGATTGAACTTTGAGGCAATGGCTCTACTAGCCGTGCCATTGTGCCACACCTGCCAACATCCTTCCTCTCCTACCACATTCCACTGTCCCTATTCTGACCTTTTCAATATTCTTCAATCTCTCCATCATCAGAGGTCATGTTGCAGATCCCAAAGCTGGGATCAAAACTTAAAACGTAAAACTCACAGACTCTTTACCTCCTTTACAATGTTCTATCTTTATGACTAAGATGTTGATTAGTTTGGTTTAGTTCAGAGATGGAGCGTGGAAGCAGGCCCTTCAGCCCACCTTGCCCGTGCTGACCAGCAATCACCCCCTACACTAACACTATCCTACACTCACTGAGGACAATTTACAATTTTACTGAAGCCTTTGGAGTGTGGATGGGAACCGGTGCACCCAGAGAAAACCTACACGGGTCACAGGAGGGCGTACAGACTCCATACAGACAAGCACCCGTAGTCAGGATTGAACCCGGGTCCCTGGCGCTGTGAGGCACCAACTCTACCACTGCGCCACCGCCTGTACAATTTAGAGGGAAAGTATTTTAAATTGAATTAGTTGCTATATTTTTATCTCCGTAGATGCAGAGTATTTCACAAATGTGCCAAATTTCTCACAATTTGAGCGTCCGCAGTTTTGAGCATCCGCAGTTCTGTTTTTCCTCCCAGTCCCTGGTGCAATGGCAAAAATGCAACAATGTGATTAATGCCGTTGGGCATTTTGTTCTGTTTAAGATGTGCAGCAGAAGTAAGTTGTTGTTGTTGGCCTCACATCCAACAACTCTTTGGCAGGTTCTATTTTGGAGGCTGGCGTTTCCAATCAAGCACTAATGCGTTACCTAATTGCAGCATTTAATCCGTAATTACAGGAGGCAAGGGAATGCTCGCACACACAAACCATTCCATCCTTGCATTGACTAAGTATTATTGGTGTTGAGGGAATGCCACCTATACGTGAAATCACTGGCCATATCTTTCTGGAGTCTGTCTGATTCCAACCACATCATTATTGCACGGAAGTAAAATACCGTGGATGCAAGAAATCTGAAATAAAAGCATCAAGTGGTGGAAATACTCAGCAGACTGGTCAGTGTGTGTGGAGAGAGAAAACAGTTCAGATGAATTTAGGTCCTTAAAAACAATTTAGGGCAGCACAGAGGCGCAGCGGTAGAGTTTCCGCCTAACTGAGCCAAGGATCCAGGTTCGATCCTGACTCCCGGTGCTGCCTGTATGTAATTTGTACGTTCTCCCAGTGACTGCGTGGGTTTTCTCCGGGTGCTCTGGTTTCCTCCCAGATTCCAAAAACGTACAGGTTTATAAGATAATTGGCTTAGGTAAAATTGTCAATTGTGCCTAATAGTGTGCGTGTGTGTAGGATGCTGTTATTGTGCATAGATTGCTGGCCGGCACTGACTCGATGGACCAAAGGGCCTGTTTCCGCACTGTATCGCTAAACTAAATGAAACTAAACTGAACTGAAACTGTCGGCAGAACAGTTGAATGGCTATCATTTTATTATTTTAATTCCATTAAGGGTCGTCAACAAAAAATATTGTCAGCTGGATCAATTTAATATTTACTGATACTGAATACAAATTTGCCATAAATTTTGTTTTTATAAATCACAACGAAACCTCTGTAAGGAATTGTGACACTTTAGTGAAATAGAGCATATTAGGCTCAAGATCAGACTTGGGTCAGACTAGAACAGACGTTCCTAATCTTTCTGAACCAAAGCCCCAATTGTTTGCAACCAGTACAGCCCCATCACTAAATGACATTAAACAACTCTCATATGTAAGAGGGTTACACAAAAGGCTGGAGAAACTCAGCGGGTGCAGCAGCATCTAAGGAGCGAAGGAGATAGGCGATGTTTCAGGTCGAGACCCTTCTTCAGACTGGTCAGGGATCAGGGAAACGAGAGAAATAGACGGTGATGTGGAGAGATAAAGAACAATGAATGAAAGATATGCAAAAAAGTATCGATGATAAAGGAAACAGGCCATTGTAAGCTGTTTGTAGTGTGAAAATGAGAAGCTAGTGCGACTTGGGTGGGGGAGAGATAGAGAGAGAGGGAATGCCAGGGCCCGAGGGCTGAGGGAGAGGTGGGAAAGGGAGGAGGAAGCAAGGGTTAACAGAATTGAGAAAATTCAATGTTTAAGCCCAGAGGATGCAGACTCCCCAAGCGGAATATGAGGTGCTGTACCTCCAACTTGCGGTGTTGCTCGCTCTGGCCGTGGAGGAGGCCACCGGGAGGTCAGGTTGGTTATTGCGGTCCGAGCGGAGGTGTTCAGCGAAACGATCGCCCAGCCTCCGCTTGGTCTCACCGATATAGATCAGCTGGCATCTGGAGCAACGGATGCAGTAGATGAGGTTGGAGGAGGTGCAGGTGAACCTCTGTCGGACCTGGAAAGACTGCTTGGGTCCCTGAAAGGAGTGGAGGGGGGTGGTGAAGGGACAAGTGCAGCATCTCTTGCGGTTGCAAGGGAAAGTGCCCGGGGAAGGGGTGGAGCGGGAGGGAAGGGAAGAATTGACAAGTGAATTGCGGAGGGAGCGGTCTTTGCGGAAGGCAGACAGGGGGGGAGATGGGAAGATGCGGTGAGTGGTGGGGTCACGTTGGAGGTGGCAAAACTGGCAGAGGACTATGTGTTGTATGTGCTGGCTGGTGGGGTGAAAGGTGAGGACCAGGGGGACTCTGCCCTTGTTGCGAGTGGGGGAATGGGGAGAAAGGGCAGTGTTGCGGGGTATGGAGGAGACCCTGGTGCGAGCCTCATCTATAGTGGGGGAGGGGAATCCCCGTTCTCTGAAGAACGAGGACATTTGTGATGACCTGGTGTGGAACACCTCATCCTGGGAGCAGATGCGGCGTAGACGGAGGAATTGGGAATAGGGGATGGAGTCCTTACTGAAAGCAGGGTGGGTGGAAGAGTAGTCCAGGTAGCTGTGGGAGTCAGTTGGTTTGTAGTGGATGTCGGTCAGGAGTGTATCACCTGCAATAGAGATGGTGAGGTCAAGGAATGGTAGGGAAGTGTCAGAAATGGTCCAAGTGTATTTGAGTGCCGGATGGAAGTTGGTGGTGAAATGGATGAAGTCAGTCAGTGGTGTGTGGGTGCAGGAGGTGACACCAAAGCGGTCGTCAATGTAACCATATGTCTCATATGTAAGATGCTGGGCCCCTCTATGTGTGTGGCTCCGTGGCCCTCTGTGTGTGTGCGCCTCTGTGCCCCTCTCTGTGTGCCCCTCTCTGTCCTGGCGAACTTACCTTAAGACTTCACTCCAAGTTTGCCTCACTTTGCGCCGCGTTGTGCCACTCACCCGACCTCCGCGCGGCCCTCGCTGCCGGTTTGGTCGCGCTTGCCGCATGCAGGCGCATGCTGGTGGGAACGGCCCTGTACAGGGGATCACCCGACCTCCGCGCGGCCCCCGCTTCTAGTTTGATCGCGCTCATCGCATGGAGTCGGATGCTGGTAGGACAGGCCCTTAACACACGTCAAGAAACACAATGTGGTGATAACTGCCACCATTGACCCATTTCAACTCATCCTTCCATAGACATTCCCTTCATTTTTCACTTTTTGTTTATACAGGCGACACAGTGGTGCAGCGGTAGAATTTTTAAAGACCCAAATTCAATCCGGACTAGGGGTGCCGTCTGGATGAAGTTTCTACATTCTCCCTGTGACCTTGTGGGTTTTCTCTGGGTGCTCTGGTTTCCTCTCACATTCCAAACACGTGCAGGTTTGTAGGTTATTTAGCTTTGGAAAAAAAAAATGGATTATCCCTAGTGTGTAGGATAGTGTTAGTGTACAGGGTGATCGTTGGTCGGTGCGGCCTCTCCACATATCTCCATAACGGGTGGCATGGTGGTGCAGTGGTAGAGTTGCTGCCTTACTGCGCCAGAGACCCAGGTTCAATCTTGACTACAGGTGCTTGTCTGTACAGAACTTGTACCTTCTCCCCGTGAGCTGTGTGGATTTTCGCCAGGATCTCCCACTCCAAAGACGTACAGGTTTGTAGCTTAATTGGCTCAGTATAATCGTAAATTGCCCCTAGAGTGTGTAGGATAGCACCAGGGCGTGGGTATCATTGGTCGGTGCGGACTCGGTGGGCTGAAGGGCCTGGTTTCACACTGTATCTCTAAACTAAACTAAATCTACAGTGTTAGATACATCAGACGCTGAAGTGTCTAAATTGTAAAGGACTCTGAAGTACTCATTCCTCACCCACTTTCTTCCCAACTGAAGACTATCTTAAATCAAAGATGGACACAAAAGCCTGCAGTAACTCAGCGGGTCAGACAGCATCTCTGGAGAAAAGGAATAGGCAACATTTCGGGTTGAGACCCATTTTTCCCCAGACTCCTATGGTATTAACAGTCTACGAGCATACTCTTTGTAATATAGTCATAAATAAAACGCCATGTCTTGCTGAGCCTAATATATATTAAATATGCTATTAATTGCTGCAGGGATTGATTAACAGTTTCCTAAAATATCCTAGTACCACAAATGTCATCTGTATTCCATTCAAATGTAATCCTATTACTAATCCCCTTCTGCTATAGTTATTCTGGTGTAATTAAAATGTCAGGAACAGAGGATGTTCTGAAGGCAAACTCCTGAAATCACACTTGTCATTTAAAGGATTACTGTACTGTCAAATGCACTGTCTCATATTAATACACAATAGACAATAGGTGCAGGAAGAGGCCATTCGACCCTTCGAGCCAGCACCACCATTCAATGTGATCATGCCTGATCATCCCCAATCAGTACCCCGTTCCTGCCTTCTCCCCATATCCCCTTACTGCCATCTTTAAGAGCCCTATCTAGCTCTCTCTTGAAAGTGCCCAGAGAACCGGCCTCGACCGCACTCCGAGGCAGAGAATTCCACAGACTCACCACTCTCTGTGTGAAAAAGTGTTTCCTCACCCCTCTTCTAAATAGTTTACCTCTTATTCTTAAACTGGACTCCCCCATCGGGAACATGTTTCCTGCCTCTAGCTTGTCCAAAACCTTAATAATCTTTTATGTTTCAATAAGATCCCCTCTCATCTTTCTAAACACCAGAGTGTACAAGCCCATCTGCTCCATTCTCTCAGCATATGACAGTCCCGCCATCCCGGGAATTAACCTTGTAAACCTACGCTGCACTCCCTCCATAGCAAGAATGTCCTTCCTCAAATTAGGGGACCAAAACTGCACACAATACTCCAGGTGTGGTCTCACTAGAGTCCTATACAACTGCAGAAGGTTCTCCTTGCTCCTATACTCAACTCCTCTCGTTATGAAGGCCAACATGCCATTTGCCTTCTTCATTGCCTGCTGTACCTGCATGCTTACTTGCATGGACTGATGAACAAGGACCCCCAGATCCCATTGTACTTCCCCTTTTCCCAACTTGACATACAATACAATACAATACAATACCATTTATTGTCATTTTAACCTCATTGAGGTTCAAACGAAATTTAGTTTCTGCAGTCATACAAACAAGAAAAGAACCAAGACACAACACAATTTACACAAACATCCATCACAGAGAATCTCCTCCTCACTGTGATGGAAGGCAAAGTCTTATCTCTCCCCTGCACTCCCCATTCTCCTCCCGATGTCAGAGTCAAAGTCCCCGGCGGGCGATGGTAAATAAATCCCGCGGCCATTCAGGCCGTGCCGGGCGATGCAAGGCCACGCTCCGGGTCTTGATGTTAGAGCCCCCGGTGAGCGCTAGCAAGTCCCGTGACCATTAAAGCCGCGCCGGTCGATGTCAGGCCCCGCTCCAAGTCATTTTCAACCCTGCAACTCAGGCGGGAGAAGTTGCCGCCGCGGGAGCTCCAAAAAGCGTTTAGATAATAAACATTTAGATAATAATCTGTCTTCCTGTTTTTGCTACCAAAGTGGATAGCCTCACATTTATCCACATTAAACTGTGTCTGCCATGCATCTGCCCACTCACCCAACCTGTCCAAGTCACTTTGCATTCTCATAGCATCCTCCTCACAGTTCGCACTGCCACCCAGCTTTGTGTCATCTGCAAATTTGAACATATTAAACATCCACCCTGTCTGTTTTCTGGCTATTTATTATGATGACAAAATGCATCATTTAATATTATATGTGTGAAGGACAAGCCAATGGCCAAACAATGAGGAATCCCATCAGAATTACTTAGTAACTGTGCTTTGAATATTGTCCCCATCAACACCTTTGCCCAGAAACAGTCGGATTAAGAAACAGTTAGACAGGTAATTGGTAGGACAGATTTGGAGGGATATGGGCCAAACGTGGGCAGGTGGGACTGGTGCAGCTGGGACATTGTTGGTCGATGTGAGCACGTTAGGCTGAAGGGAGGAGATTGAACTTTTTTTCGCCTTCCATCACAGTGAGGAATGTGGAGGAGTCACTGTGGTGGATGTTTATGTTACAATCTATTTTGTATGTTGTGTTGCTATTTATTTGTCACATCACTGAGGATGCGTCCCAGCTCATCTAGAAGATGTATATTTTTCACATTGAGGTCTGGCTCAGCCAGTGGCACCTAGGAATAGACTGGGTGACAACCAAGAATAGTTTGGTGACTACTGCAGAGACAGTTGACGGCACGGAAAGACGGCACCCAGGAAAGGCTGGGTTAGCACCCCAGTCTGTGTCTTTCGAAAGACACCCAACAAAGCTAGGGAAAGGCCTAATGAACCATCGTGGCCTAAACATCCATCGGGCGAGAATGAAATGCTCGGAGAAGGAGAAAGAGGTGCAGCGCACAGGCCTTGAACCTGGTGAGACGCAGGAGGAGCCCGGCCGGGAGTCACCCCACAGAGCCCAGTCCCTCCATGCACTAGAGTCTCCCAACCCCTGCAGAGTGGTTACTAAGATGGCTGATCCGTGGGCAGTTGCTGCTGGGGCGCAAGTCGGGGCCTGATCAACCCCGGCTGGGTCGCCTGGGCGAGGGGGTCTGATGTTGTGAGACCCGAAACACCTGATGACCCCAGGTCACATCACTGAGGATGCGTCCCAGCGCATCTAGATGATGTATATTTTTCACCTACGACTGACTTGGCGAATGAAATTCCTCGTATGTTGCGAAACATGCTTGGCTAATAAAATGTTACTGTGATTGCGATTTCCACGCTGTATCACTCATTCAAAGCAAAATGACTTTCAAAGATGTGGAAGTGGTTTAACACTGCAGGGGGGTATTCAATGACTTTGAAGACACGCTGAATACTAAACTGCATAAACAAAAAATGATTAATTATGTCTGCACAAAATGATAATTGAATCATTTTCCTATTGGTGAAGATGAAACTTTGTGAGGCAAATAGCAACAATCACAGTCTACTGAAGATGATTTTATGCTTCATGGGTACCACAAGGGTGTTTTCTCAGCATCAACTCCATCATTCAAGATGTCACCAATACCAATGTCAAATATAAAAATATATTAAGTGAGCTATGAATATAGATTTGTGCAATGGTGTATAAGCCAAACTCTGGTCATAATCCTCTAATTTAGTATTTGATAAACAAATGTTTTTCTAAGCAACATTATGCGCTAGAAGTCTTACTCTTCCAGATAAAAAAAGTATAATTTATATTAATGGTATCACTGCATCTCTGTATACTTGCCTGTGTGTTAAGTTTTTTGCTTACTTTACTTTCGAGGTACAGCGTGGCCCATCAAGTCGACGTTTACCATCAGTTACTTGCGCTAGTCCTATCCTACACTCTGGGGACCATTTACAGAAGCCAATTAACCTACAAACCTGCACATCTTTGGAAAACCGGAGCACCCGCAGAAAACCCCGGCAGTCACAGGGAGAACGTGCAAACTCCTTACAGACAGCACCCGTAGACAGGATCGAACCGGCGCCGTGAGGCAGCAACTCTACCGCTGAGTCGCTGGGTTGTTCAGACCCTTCACTCTAACTCGACATTAACCTTGATGGAAAGGTATTTCCACTAAAGGGCCTGTCCTACCAGCATCCGACTCCATGCGATGAGCGCGATCAAACTAGAAGCGGGGGCCGCGCGGAGGTCGGGTGATCCCCTGCACAGGGCCGTTCCCACCAGAATGCGCCTGCATGCGGCAAGCGCGACCAAACCGGCAGCGAGCGCCGCGCGGAAGTCGGGTGAGTGGTGCAACGCGGCGCAAAGTGAGGCGAACTTGGAGCGAAGTCTTAAGGTAAGTTCGCCAGGACAGAGAGGGGCACAGAGGCACACACACAGAGGGCCATGGAGCCACACACATAGAGGGTCACGGAGGCACCTACAGATAGGTTCATGGAGGCACGATGTCGAGGCGGTGTGTAATGCGTCGAGGCGACTGCGAGCCGACAAGCCGTTGCCGCGCGGAATTTTTGAACATAGTCAGTTTTTCGTAGCCCCACGCGATGTGGGACGAACTCCGCACAATTCCGCACGGCTCCGGCGATTGAAGTGGGACCGCCCCCGTGACGCCGGACGGTTCAAGCGACCACGTTAGGTTGAGCTCATCGCATGGAGTTGCATGCTTGTAGGACAGGTCCTTAAGCATCCATTAAGTAAGGTGCCACATCAACCAAGCTCCGCTGTATAACACCACCCCTCGACAATAAAGGTCCACTTCATGACAATGGTAAACGTGGATTACTCACCATACATTGAAAGCTGGATACCAATGACTTGGGAGGAAACTGGAGCACCTGGAGAAAACCACGGCAGTCACAGGGAGAACATGCAAACTCCCTACAGACTGCACCCCTAGTGTGAAGAACGGTCTCGACCCAAAACATCACCCATTCCTTCTCTCCAGAGATGCTGCACGTCCCGCTGAGTTACTCCAGCTTTTTGTGTCTATCTTCTGAGATTAAGTCAGTTTAAATCAAAGCTTGTCTTTGACATATAGTGTGAGCCGAGTAAATTATTCAAATGATATTAACAAAACTGATGAAACTCTGGAGACATAATGGTAGGCAGGCAACAAAAGCTTTTCACTGTAGCTTGGTACACGTGGCAATAAATTAAAACCAAGCAAAGTTAAACTAAACAAGGAACTGCAGATGCTGAAATTTTGAGTAAAATGCAAAGTGCTGGAGGAACACCGAGGTCAGGCACCACTTGTGGAGGGACTGGACAGGCAATGTTTAGCATTCGGGCCCCTCATCACGGCAGGTAAGACTTGGAATAACTGCGTTTTTGAGAGAAGGCAAAGCTAACTGCTCGGCCTCCTCCATACGGCAGCCCATGCACTTTGAAGAAAGGTATGGAAGTACAAATCACGATTTTGCTTATATCAATAACCTGCAAGAAACAAATGATCTCTTTAAATCGTCATCCCTTTAAGTATCCTTTTTGCCACCAATCTTCCCTGGGTAGTGACCAAGTGGTGTTATCTGCTCGGTTCGAAGTTCAGTATGGCATCGTTGTCCCTGGAGTAATTCTCCAGATTGATGGATATCAGCAACATTAGAACATAGCAGCGTGCAGGCCAGGAACAGGCTCTTTACCCCATAATGTTCATGCCGTACTTGATGCCAAGTCAAATTAAACTCCTCTGATCCATAGCACCCCATTCCCTGCATATCCATGTGCCTATCTAAAAAAAGCCTCTTAAAAGTGCCCATAGTCTGGCAACAGGCCTGGCTCACCCGCCATGGACCTGGGAACCCACCTGGAGTGGAAGCTTTGTCCGAGGCACTTCTCCTACCCATCTCCAAAGACTGCTCCTCTCACCTTAAAGCTATGTCTGTTCATTTTTGACATTTTCACCCTGATAAATAGGTCTACCTTGTCAATGCCTCCCAGAACTACAAACGTCTCGATGCAAAAGACATCAAGGGCATAAAGAGACCTTTTAGGGCCTGTCCCACTTACACAATTTTTTTTCGGCGACTTGCCGGCACCCGCAATAGTCGCCGCAGGTCAGCGAAAATTTTCGTAATGTTGAAAATCCAGCGGCGACCGGAAAAAGGTCCGACTCTTTGGGCGACTACTCACGGCCATGCAGCCGTCACCCCGCAACATGTCAACACGTGATGCCTGTATGGTCGTGAGTAGTCGCCCAAAGAGTCGGACCTTTTTCTGGTCGCCGATGGATTTTCAACATTTTGGACATTTTCGGCGACCTGCTGCGACTATGACGGGTGCCGGCAGTCGCCGAAAAAAATCACGTAAGTGGGACAGGCCCTTTACATCCTTCTCAATAATGTGGGAGCCTAAGTCTATAAATCTCCCACGCATTGGATTCTAAATTGGGCACATTCCAACATATGTCTCCCCATCCTCCCCCTCCCAAGGCGTGCAATGCAACTGAACTTTACAGCCTTTACATCACAGCCTTTGTTCAATTTCAGAAATGAGCTTGTTCTTCTGACATTCTCATTTCCTTCAGTCCGTTGAGCTGAAGTTCCTCTCTGCTTGTTGATTTTTACTCGTGATTAAGAATCAAACGGCAGACAGTGTTAACATCTTGATGTAATTCTCAGCTTATTATCTTAAACCCAACCAGCGAGAGAAAAAAATCATTCTTCCAGTCGTTCCTAGAGTTGATGGATTCTAATACACGTTCTGGTCGTTGGCAGAGTAGATGGGTTGTATTACAAGTGTCACCCATCAAAGATTTCAACTTAAAAGCCGCTGAAGCAAATCTACAAAAAACAGACTGTTGGAACACAGATTATCAACATGAACCTATACTTCTAATTAATTTTGAGCTAGATATTTTTCTTATCTGCTCTTTATTTTTGTGCTCTTATCTTTGATTGTAGGAAAGGCACTGCCACAATCCAATTACATTGAAAGTCATGCATCAGGATTGTCATCTGCCTTATTACACCTATCGATGTTTAGGTATTAAATTGTGGTCAGATAAGCCTCTGTCATAGCACAACAGAGACAGAGCACGATGACAGCACACAAAGGCAACAAATACCAGCCCGAGACTTCTTTTGTCTCTGATATTTTGATCTGCATAAAACTGGAATGATGTATTTATGATAAACTGTTTATGAACAATAACTCGCTCGCTATCTGCGCAGTCTGCACGGATGCCTCTGATATACGTGTGCTAACGTTGATAGCATGATGGTTGAAATCCAGGAACTGCAGATGCTGGTTTGAACCAACGATAGACACAGAATGCTGGAATAACTCTGCAGGACAGGCAGCATCTCTGGGGAGAAGGAGAGAAGGAATGGGTGAGGTTTCAGGTTTGGACTGAGAATGGGTCACCACCCGAAACGTCACCCATTCCTTCTCTCCAGAGATGCTGCCTGTCCCGCTGAGTTACTCCAGCATTTTGTGTCTATCTTTGGTTGGTATTTGAATCCGGGGTCAGTCAATGGAGGCTAAATGGTGCTGACCCTAAATCCCATGGTGTGGATGAGGAAGCAGTGGATTGCACAAAGCAACATTACATGGTTTTACCTACAATACTGTGTTTACTATTCAATCAAGAGATAATCAGATAACCTTGTGGTAAGAACAGTCTCTTTCCAATGCTAAACTTGAAATCTGGAATATTATGCATGCCTGTTGGCCTGTACTGATTTTACTTAAGACTTTAGACTTTAGAGAGATTTAGCACAGAAGAATGACCTTCGGCCTATCGAGTCCACGCCGACCAGTGATCACCCCGTACACTAGCTCTATTCTACCCACTGACAATTTTAGCAAAGCCAATTAACCTTCAAACCTGCATGTCTTTGCAGTGTGGGAGGAAACCGGAGCACCCGGATTAAACCCATGCAGTCACAGGGAGAATGTACAAACTACATGCAGACAGAACCCATAGTCAGGATCGAACCTGGGTCTGTGGCGCAGTAAGGCAGCAACTCTACCGCTGCACCCACCCCTGCCCCTATAACCACCAAGTTGCAAATCTCAGAGTGTCACGGTTGTTTGGAACAAAGGCATCAACTTTCATAAGGTCATGTGATAGGAGCAGCATTAGGCCATTCAGCCCATCAAGTCTCCTCTGCCATTCAATCATGGCTGATCTACCGCTCCCTACTAACCCCATTCTCCTGCCTTTTCCCATAACCCCTGACACCCGCACTAATCATGAATCTATCTATCTTTGCCGTGTGTTTTTAATTTAGTTTAGAGATGCAGCGCAGAAACAGGCCCTCCAGGCCACCGAGTCCACAATGACCAGTGATCCCCGCACACTAACACTATCCTACACAGTAGAACAATGTGGAGCATCCAGAGTTGTCAAGCCAGGTGTCGGCAGGCCTCTGCACCATCAGTGGCTGTGAAAAGTACACCTTCATCATCAACGTTTCTCCATATTTAATCTTAATGCTGGATTATACTTTACAAACCTGCTCCATCATTTACCCCGAGTTCAAGTGCTCTTCCTACAGCCCTTGACATCTTTTGCATCGAGAAAATTGTCTACAGCCCTTTCTGTTGGAAAGTTCCGCAGATTCAAAATGATGAGGTTTCTCCTCATTTTAGTGCTGAATGATACTTTATTATCGCGAGTGACATGCCGGCCGGCCGCCCGCCCGCCACTTAGTCCTCTCTTAGTCAGCACTGCGGCATTCACCGGGAGCTTCCCATATCTCACCTCGCACCTCAAAGGTCCTCCCAATGGCCCATCTCACTCCCAATGGCCCACCTCACTCCCAATGGACCATCTCACTCCCAATGGCCCACCTCACTCCCAATGGCCCATCTCACTCCCAATGGCCCATCTCACTCCCAATGGCCCACCTCACTCCCAATGGCCCATCTCACTCCCAATGGCCCATCTCACCCCCAATGGACCATCTCACTCCCAATGGCCCACCCAATGGCCCATCTCACTCCCAATGGCCCACCCAATGGCCCATCTCACTCCCAATGGCCCATCTCACTCCCAATGGCCCACCTTACTCCCAATCGCCCATCTCACTCCCAATGGCCCACCTTACTCCCAATGGCCCATCTCACTCCTCGAGAAACGGACCAAAGAATGAACAATATTTTAAGAGAGTGGCCCTGCCAGACACATGTAACGTCAGATAGCTCTGGTCAAGAGGTTGCAATGAGAAGACATGAGCGATTTTCCTCAATCCCAGCAGACCACTGGCCCATTTGTATGCTGTACAAATATTGAAAACCATCATTCACTGGAACCTTGATGGAAAATAAATGCCAGTATTGATATACAAGACCAAACAATCTTGCTTTAGTTTAGTTTAGTTTAGAGAAGCAGCACAGAAACAGGCCTTGCTGCCGACCGAGTCCATGCCAACCAGCGATCCCCGCACACACTAGCACTATCCCACACACACTAGGGACAATTTACAATTTTACCAAGCCAATTAGCCTGCAAACCTGTAAATATTTGTAGTATTAGAGGAAGCCGGAGCACCCGGAGAAAACCCATGAAAGTCCCAGGGAGAACGTACAAAGTCCGTACAGACAGCACCCGTAGTCATGATCGGACCTAGGTCTCTGAGGCAGCAACTCGACCACTGCGTCACCGTGCAAAATGATGAAATGCCGGTGACCAGATGCCCCATCCTCCCTTAAATGAGGAATATCTTGGTCTCCAAGCAATTGATAGAGAAACCAAACTTTGTGTCTTGTTTTGAAAGGTACGTCCTTGGACACTGTAATAGTGCCGCATATTCATACACCCAGTTGAATAATATTTTAATTTGGGGTGAAATTGAGGAGCAAAAAGTATACATATTAAATATTTTGGCAAAAATATATAAAAGATGGAGTGATGACTGAATAAGTTCACAAGTGATAGGAGCAGAATTAGGCCATTTGGTCCATCAAGTCAGAATGGCACAGTGGTGCGCCAGTAGAGCTGGTGCCTCACAGAGCCAGACACCTGGGTTTGTTCCTAACTATGGGTGCTGGGTTTGTACATTCCCACTGTGACCTGCATGGGTTCTTTTCCGGGTACTTTTCCCACCACACTCCAAAGATGTACAGTTTTGTGGGTTAATTGGCTTTGGTAAAACTGTAAATTGTCCCTAGTGTGTAGAGGGTAAAGTTAATGTGCGGGGATCGCTGGTCGGTACGGACTCGGTGGGCCAAATGGTCTATTTCCGCACTGCATCTCTAAACTAAATTTATAAAAAGACTGAATGTTCATAAGTGATACGTGATGTCTACTCAGTCACTCAATCGTGGCAATTCGATCTATAGTGGCAAAGCTTTGGGTTTAATGTCAACTCCATCTTACCTGGCTATGACAAAGAGCACACAACTGACTCCAAAGTAGGCCAATAAGATGTACATCCATATATCTGGAGAGAGAGGGTTGAGGAAGGAGAAGACACCAGCGTTTGTTCCATTCGATTTTCGGTACAAGATACTGATCCCCAACGTCATGAAGGGCTTCGAGAAATCAATGACCTTCTCCCGGGCGTAGGTGATGGTGAGCGGAGCGACGGCAAGGTCAGCTTTCTGTGGAGGGAAAGATGCTCGTTAAAGAAAAGTTTTATCAATCTTATTTTTAAATTGCATTTCAGTGAAAGTGCGCAGATGAATTGTAACGTGGAGCAGCATCATTAAATAACCACAACTCACACATATTATGTGTGTGTCAGAAGCCCTCTCTGTTTCCTGCAATTAAACACTTTTATTTGTCAGATTGATGTCAGTGATATATACCTGTAACAGTAATAGACCGACAACGGAATAACAGAGGGATGAATGTGCAAATAAATCAGATGTCCTGTACAATGCACTGAGCAGGGTGATATGGAGTTAGATTTTGATCAGAGGTTGTCCTGCCAGATGCACAGATCAGGTCCTCCCAACTTCCATCCTTCTGAAGGAAAGATCTCAAGATACTAACAAATGTTAATCCTACCTTTCAAGCAAAGGCAAAGTTGTGCAAAAGGGTCTCTGGAACCTGTGTGCTACAATGCTGAAAAACAGATTCTGCATTTATATCCTCCTCGATCCTCTACCTATTGTACTTGAGTTTGGATTAATTGCGGTTATGTACAGGTCCTCCACCGATTTTCTGAGAACTCATGGTCAGGCAACTTCTTTACTCCTGGCAAAATTACGACAGTGCGCTTGAAATTTCCCCGCGGAAAGTCCCCCGAAGATGTGGTGCAGAGGTCGGGTGAGGCATCCGATCTCGACCTCATTGGGACTTCCACGGACTGATTTCTGACCAGCGGGTTGAATTTGCCGCCAGAGCCCGGAGTTTCTGGAACTCCGGCCCGGCCGGAGCCGGCAGATCCGATTCCATAATGGACTTCCACGGCCAACTTTGCTGGCCGGCATCTCGGCCCCTTGGCAGCCAAGTCGGATTGTCCCAGTACCGTTCGATTCCTCTTGGAGGACATGACCTCTGTTCGTCCGGCAAAACGGATAATCCAGAAAGGCTCTGGAACTAAGGATGCCGGTAAATCGGGGGTGGACCTGAATAGCATGATCTGATTTGATTGGTTAGCATACAATACTCAGCTGCATCACCTCGGTACATGTCATAAGGAATAGAGGTAGAATTAGGCCATTCGGCCCATCAAGTCTACTCCACCATTCAATCATGGCTGATCTATCTCTCCCTGCTAACCCCATTCTCCTGCCTTCTTCCCATAACCTCTGACACCTGTACTAATCAAGAATACTTGATTCTTATTTTTTATTATTGATTATTATTAGCTGCCACACCAAACGAGTTGACACTGTCCTTCACTCTGCAATGCGGGTCATCACATGAGCGCTTAAGTCAACACCTTTGCAGTGGCTCCCTGTCCTCTCTCCTATCGCCCCTCCCAGCAAACGCAGAAGGGAGAGGATGTTGAAAGATTGGTGCACCGCCGAGGCTATCCCTGACCTTCCCATCCATGCTGACTTGAACAATCTGACCAACACGTGCCTGAAGTCCCACAAACCCTTCTGGTCTTCCGTTAAATCCCTGGAAGACTTTGACTCCAAGACTGAGTGGCGCAGAGCCTGGAAAAGTGCCAGCACCAACAACGGAGAGGTCATCACAGACCCCGCAGTGAAACCACCGGGTTTTGACCTCCATCGCAAGCAATGGCTAACCCTGAACAGAATCCGCACCCTCCATGCAAGAACAGCCCTGCATCAGTGGGGGAAAACAGACAGCCCTGCTTGCGACTGCGGACATCCAGACCAGACCATCCCACACATCGTGAATGGCTGCCCACTGAGGCTTTTCCCTGGGGGCATCAAAGTCATCCACCCAGTAACTGATGCTGTCCTGGCCTGGATGTCTACCCTTGATCTACAACTTTAGGCTCTGCACGACATACGCAAGCCGAAGAGGAATAATCCTAAACCCATCTATCACAATGCATGTACCCTTTCCCTCTCTGTGATTCCTGGTCTACAAAACCTCCCCAACGTAATTCTACTTTGACGAAGTCCTCCCCCTTTCTCCAATGGGAGTTCTGTGAGACTCTCTCCCACTTCTCCCCTTCTGTGATTCCTCCCAGCACTTTGTCTTTTTTCGTAAAGCAGCGTCTGCAGTTCCTTGTGCTCAGTTTTCACTTCTGTTCCAGGTTCAGAACTGTTGGACTGTTAGTGGTTATGAAATGATCAGTCAGTTTCTCATAGCAGTATTCCACAATTGGGCTTGTCTCTTGCTGTAGCTGAACTGTTGTGTTTACCCTTCTCACAGTTTTTTTTAATGCCTTTAGTGAAATGGAATATTTTATTTCACTATTCTTCTATACAATTACTTTATCCTCCTCCTCTCTCCACCTATTTGTGTTACTCAATCTGAATGTATTTATCGATATTCACCTTTTCTTTTCACATATTTTGTTGCAAATTTCTTCTCATCCCGCCCAGTCCCCACATTTCTGTTCCCTGCGCCCCACCAGTATGCACACCCACTTCTCTCTTTCCCCTGCTCCCGCATCCCCTTCCATCTACATTCCTTCCTCTGGCTTCACATTGCATGCCTCTTCGCTCCGTATCTTCTTATCTAACTACCCTTTTTGTCTTTTCATCTCTGCCCTTTGTTCAGCCATGTTTCGGACAAAACCACCAGGACCTGTATCCACCTATCACTTGCTAGGCTTTGTCAAACTCCTTCTTCTCTTCCAGCTGTCCCCCCATCACAATGTCTGCACGCAATAGCACGCAACAAAAGCTTTTCACTGTACCTCGGTACACAAGACAATAAACTAAACTGCACTGAAAAAGGATCTCAACCTGAAACGTCATCTATCCATGTTCTCCAGAGATGCTGCCTGACCAGCTGAGTTACTCTAGCACTTGAATGAATGAATGAATGAATGTTTATTGGCCAAGTATTCACATACAAGGAATTTGCCTTGGTGCTCCGCCCGCAAGTAACATGACATACAGTGATAGTTAGGAATTACACATAAAGCATTCAACATTAATAATAAAACATTATTGAAAAGTTTGTGTCTTTTTTTCTCTCTTTTTCTCCCTGACATACAAAACTACTCAGCAGTTACCCAGCCTATTGTCTCAAAATCCAATTAGTTCCTATTCCTCCAAGAATCAACATTTATTTTCTTCAAAACTAATCACCAGTTGTCATTGTACTTAAATGCAAGTAATACAAATGAACACTCTTAGTAATCTGACTGACAAAAGTCTAGGGGGATCTCTCATCACAATGGGGATTTTTCAGAGCATTGGAAGAATCACTTTGAATAATTTAGAAGGTGAGATCATTCAAGATAAAAAGGCAAATCTGCAGTTGGTTCAAACATCATTGTTATTAAAAGACAGTCATTAATTAAGAAATCTACTTCCCCTTTTATGCTGAACAAATTGCACGAATCTGACTTCAGACTTAAATATGTTTCTGTTCTTTCCAGTTGTTGTTTTCATATATTGTTTCTATCAATTGTTCTGCCCACTGTGCTTTATCATTCTGCCATTTACTCATCATGTATTACTCAATATTAATACCCTGGAGAATTTGCAAATGCTCTTTCATAAATATTGCCTGGGAAAGTATACTTTGGACCCTATGAATTCATTCCCTTTTTTGTTTTCAGCATGATTTGGGACGTGCATTTCATTTCCTGTTATTTTTGCCAGGACACAGAAGCAGGCTGTGTTCTCCATATCTTTTCTGCTGTGATCGTGTATTAGTCTTGTCACTTCTGTTACTGCCAGCCGTGCGACTTTGTACAAGGAAGACTCTGTCACCTCAGTCTCATTCGACCAGCTCCGTGGGACCTGAGGCATCACGCTTCCTTTCGTCAGCAAGTCAATCAGCGCAGGAATCTAGCTATCCACTTGTTCATTCTCCAATTCCAACCTCTTCTCTCTTCCTTCTCTGTTCTCATCACGTCTCGTATCCTCTCTTTAGCCTTTGTTCTCACATCTCTCAATTTCCTCTTCTCTTCCATTCACCTCTTCTCTTTTCTCACATCTTTTTCGTTCTATTTTCACGTCTCCCCACCTCCTCCTTGCTCTACCCTTTCTCAGTTTCTCTTCTTCCTCTTACCTTTTCCACGCTCTCACATTTCTCTTTCTTCACATCTCTCCTCTTCCTGATTTCTTCATTTCTCCCTTCTTCTTTAGTTCTTTTGTCTCTCCTCTTCCTCTCACCATTCCTCACCTTTTCCCCCCTTCTCCCAATCTTCCTGCCTTTGACATCGTACAATACATTGCAACACTTTTCTTGGTGCCAAAGTAAGTCAAATATACTGTTGTTGCATCCAGAATGGTCCTACTGTTGATGATCAGTTGAAAACATTGGTCAGGAGCGGAAAGAGTTGGAAGCCAAATCTAGGGTAAATTTAGCATCTTTGACAGTTTAGTTTATCGTTACATCTATCAAGATACAGTGAAAATCTTTTATTGTTCTATCCAGTCAGCAGAAAGACTATACATGATTATAATCAAGATATCTACCATGTACATGCACAGGATATGGAGAATAGCATTTAGTGCAAGATAAAGTCCAGTGAGATCCGATTAAAGATAGTCCGAGGGTCTCCAATGAGGTAGATGGTGGGTCAGGGCCGCTCTCTAGATGTTTTGACATCTAATTGTTCCACGGGGGATGTTTCCACAGTGCACCACCACAATGCACCACCAGAAGTGTATTCTATGACTCAATCTCACTGCCCGACTAGTGGATGTGGAGGATCCAGAGTCAAACCATCCACACTCGGTACAGTTTAGTTTAGTATTGTTAGTTTGGAAATACAGCAAGGAAACAGGCCCACACTGACCATCGGTCACCCGTCCACACAAGTTCAATATTATCCCCCTTACTCATCCCCTCCCGATACATAAAGGACATTTAATTTAAAGAGGCCAAGTTACGAGGAATCCCACATTTTTCTGGGATGTGGGAGGAAACTGGAGCACCCGAAGGAAACCCACGTAATCACAGTGGGTCACAAGCAAACTCCACTCAGACAGCACCCAAGGTCAGAATCGAACTCGGGTCCCTGGCCCCGTGAGGCAGCAACTCTACCGTTGTGCCACCATGATACTCAGTGGTGAGAGGTGGTGACAAGATAGACCCAAATGCCCTTCCAATGGATACTGACCTTTAGTGATCTTCTTGTGACCCAGGTTAGTCCACCACACTGAAATACAATGTTTATTTACCCAACTCTCAACCTTTATCATTGCTTCCATTACAGTAGACCACCATCTTTCTGCAGTTGCTGCAAGATTCATTATTGGCTGCATTTTGTGAAACTGTCATTGATGAATATAAATCCTGTCAACTTTGAACAAAATAATTACAGTCAGTTTAATTTTGTATTGAGGCAGCAGCCACCGAATCTGAGAAGCAAAATTCATTCTGTAAACATTAGATGGAATCAAAAGACAAATAGATTAATGTCTCCCATTATTGTTCACAATATGGGTAGTGTCTAATCCTCATCTTCAATAAGCTTCCTGATTAACGGACGTGCGGCAAGGTGGTGCGGTGGTAGAGTTGCTGCCGTACAGGGCCAGAGACTGGGTTCGATCTTGATTATGGGTGTTTGTCTGTACGGATTTTGTACATTCTCCCCGAGACCTGCGTGGGTTTTCTCCAGTTTTCCTCCCACACGCCAAAGACGTACAGGTTTGTAGGTTAATTGGCTTGGTATAAATGTAAAATTGTCCCCAGTGAGTGTGGGATCGCGTATGTGTGCAGAGATCACTGGTCGGCACATATATCTAAATTAAACTAAACCCACCTGCGTCTCTCTTCCAGAAGCAATATTATCAGTAGTCAAAGTGCCGGTGCAAACAACACTCAAATTCACATACACTTTTAGTTTTGTTTCTAGATTGGAGATACAGCGCGGAAAGAGGCCCTTCAGCCCACGGAGTCCATTCTGTCCAGCGATCACCTCATACTGGCACCGTCCTTCACACTGTCAACAATTTACAATTTTTACCAAAGACAATTAACCTAAAGTCCCGCACGTCCTTGGAGTGCGGGAGGAAACCGGAGCCCCCGGAGAAAACCCACGCAGGTCACGGGGAGAGCGTACAAACTCCGTACAGACAGCACCCGTAGTCAGGATCGAACCCGGGCCTCTGGCGGAATAAGGCAGCAACTCCACCGCTGCACCACCGTGCCACCCCGAGGCAGAGCCTGAAACATTATCCATTGTCCTGCTGGAGTACAGGAGCAATTGGGCCTCATGATCACCAATCACGGAACAAAGGTCCTCCAGCAGCCAGTCCCTGCAGTGAATTTCAGCCCTCGGACAGTAAAAGTCCAACAAGATGTGCAAAACATGGACCACATTACACACTTTTTATAGTTATGGAGTTGTATAGCATAGAAAAGGGCCCTTCGGCCTGCCATTTCCTTGCCAAATAGTGGGCCTCCATCCATATTACCTCCATCTTCCTGCCCACCGACTCTTTGCCTGAATGACTTACCTGCTCTTTGAGAAACCTCTTAACTGCTGTCGGCGACTTAACTTCCACCACTCGTGTATTAGGCAAACGACAAAGACGCCAGCACTAATCTCTCAACACCACCACTAATAACAGGCACTGAAACCACCTTCGACCATCATCTTCTTCCTCCTTTTGTCAAGCCACATTACGATAGGATTTGGACACAATATGCCGGAGTAACTCGGCGGGTCAGGCAGCATCTCTGAATAAATAGAATAGGCGATGTTTTGGGTCAGGGCTCTTCTTCAGATGATACGATAGGATTTGCCAGCTCCTCCTGGACTCCATGGTTTTTGCCTCAGTCTTACACGTGGGACCTTGCTGCAGACACGAAGGCGGAGAGCGGCTCAGTGGCGCGACGGTAGAGTTGATGCATTACAGCGGACAGCTTGATCGCAATCATGTACTGTCATTTCACTGACCGGATAGCACACGACCAAAACGCTTTTCACTGTACCTCAGTACACTCGACAATGCTAATACGTTGTCAATACTGGGATAAATACATCTCAGTATTGATAAGGACATAAGGAATAGGAGGAGAATTAGGCCATTCGGCCCATCGAGTCAACTCTGCCATTCAATCATGACTGATCTATCTCTCCCTCCTAACCCCATTCTCCTGCCTTCTCCCCACACCCTCTGACACTTGATGTGCCTGTTACCTACATCAGGCTCCCAAAATACTCGTGCAGAGGTCTGTCAAGGAACAGAATACCGGGTGGACAAAGAAGAAAATTCAAGGATGTTCTTAAAGTCTCCTTGAAAACAAATACGACTTCCCTTTGACCACAGTATCACGACTACTCCTGTAGAGTATGGGCATAAGAATAGCACTTAGAACGCCGACAAAATCCCTGTGTAAACAATGGAAGTACATCTGTCCCGCCAAGGGGAACTTCATGGACCCAAGCAGTCCTTCCAGGTGCGACAGAGGTTCACCTGCATCTCCTCCAACCTCATCTATTGCATCCGCTGCTCTAGATGTCAGCTGATCTACATCGGTGAGACCAAGCGTAGTCTTGGCGATCGTTTCGCCGAACACCTCCGCTCGGTCCGCATTAACCAACCTGATCTCCCTGTGGCTCAGCACTTCAACTTCCCCTCCCATTCCATATCCGACCTCTCGGTCCTGGGCCTCCTCCACAGCCAGAGTGAGCAACACCGCAAATTGGAGGAGCAGCACCTCATATTCCGCTTGGGCAGTCTGCATCCCGGTGGCCTGAACATCAAATTCTCCGAATTCCGTTAGCCCTTGCTGTCTCCTCCCCTTCCTACCTCTCCCTCAGCCCTCGGGTCCTCCTCCTCCTTTTTCCTTTCTTCTCCCCGCACCCCCCTCCCCCACCCTCAGCCTGAAGAAGGGTCTCGGCCCGAAACGTTGCCTGTTTCCTTCGCTCCATAGATGCTGCTGCACCCGCTGAGTTTCTCCAGCACCTTTGTCTACCTGCCAAGAACTTCCATCCTCAAATGTAATAGAGCCTTGCATGACTCATGTTGCCCTTGTGAATGTGGGTGGCACGGTTACACAGCAGTAGAGTTGCTGCCTTAAAGCGCCAGAGCCTCGGGTTCAATCCTGACTACGGGTGCTGTCTGTACGGAGTTTGTACCGTACGTTCCCCCCGAGACCGGCGTGGGTTTGCTCCGGTTTCCTCCCACACTCCAAAGACGTACAGGTTCGCAGGTTTATTGGCTTGGTCTAATTGAAAGTTGTCACTAGTGTGTGCAGGATAGTGTATGCAGTGGGCAGACGTGCCTGTTTCTTTGCTGTATCTCACAACCCATAGAACTGGAAGCAAGTGATGCTGATCCCAATGGACCATCTCTTGAAGAGAGGCCACATCAGCAAGATGGTTACATTATGTATGTATTCTTTTGTGATTTACAGAAATCTGAGCCACAGATGACTTTGAATGGCTGATCCACCAGGGGTGCCGGGGAGATGGCTGCCCTGCCGGCAGTCTGTTCGTCTTTTCACTCTTTTTGTTATTGTTATTAAAAGTTTGTTTGAATGTTCTGCGGTTTGTTTTATGTGGGGGGAGGGGGAGGGGATCAGGGGGGAAACTCTTTTTTCAATTTCCTACCTTCCCGGAGATGTGATCATTTTTCGGATGACATTCCCCGGGTGCTCTACGGCCTTCCATCGATGGAGCTGGAAGCCTACTTGGACTGTCGTGAGCCCCACCACGGGGCGTGGACTTAAAATCGGAGCTGATCCCTTGCCTGGGATCACTCCCACCGTGACCACCGCGGAATCAACATCAAGGGCTCGCAGTCTCGGGTGAGGCTAGTCGGGAAGCTCGAGGTTCGATCGCCCGGCGTGGGGGAGCTGATCGCCTCGACACGGAGGGCCCGAACGCCGTCGGCCACGGGAGTGAAGGGGGCTTGAGGACCACGACCGAGGAAGAACTAAGGGAAGGACATGAACTTTATTTCACCTTCCATCACAGTGAGGAATGTATAGGAGTCACTGTGGTGGATGTTCATGTTAAAATGTGTTTTTGAGTGATGTGTTGCTTTTAATTGTATGACTGACATGGCCAATGAAATTCATCGTATGTTGCAAAACATACTTGGCGAATAGAGTGTGATTCTGATTCTGAAGCATGGTTAATCATATTGGCACATGTTTCATAATCATCATGATAATAATCATACTTTATTAGCCAAGTACGTTTTGCAACATACGAGGAATTTCATTTGCCGTACAGTCATACCAATAAAAAGCAACAGAACACACAAAATACATTTTAACATAAACATCCACCACAGTGACTCCTCCACATTCCTCACTGTGATGGAAGGCAGAACAAAGGTTGGACCCAATGCTCCTACTCTGCGGGATTGGGCAAGTGATGATTACTCACACTGTTTACAACTGAAGGTGATCAATAAGTTGATTCATCAGTTCATAAGATCTAGGAGGAGAATTAGGCCATTCAGCCCATCAAGTCTACTCCGCCATTCAGTAATGGCTGATCTATCTTTTCCTCTCAACCCCATTCTCCTGCCTTCTCCCCGTAACCCCTGACACCTGTACTAATCAATAATCTGTCTATCGCAGCCTTAAATATATGTCCATTGACTTGGCCTTCACAGCCTTTAGGCAATGAATTCCACAGATTTACCACCACTATTGACACACTTACTAATCAAGATAACACAGTTTCAGGCATTACACCTGTATTCAGCCTTTCCCTCATGGCACGCACTGGCAGTGTGAGAAGAAACTACTTTCATTATCAGCTCAACTGTCCACTTAGAGTAGGTCACGTTGACCAGTCTGGTTGAAGGCCAACTTATTTAACTGTAAGAGGCAAGATATACAGTAATTTGTCTCGTGTCTTCCTTGATGATAAATCAATTTGACCAAAATATGTACAAAATACCTCTCGCTTCAAAGACATTTAGATAATTACAGCATTAATCCCTGCGCATGTTTTTGTTTCATAGTAAATTGAGGTCAATTATAACTAATTTGTGCTTCTCAACTGAAGACAGTACCACTTTTCTGGAATAAAATCGGAGTTCTGGTGAGCTCCTAAGAGACTCAGACTTCAACATGTTTATCACAACAGGTAACTAGAAGCAGATTGTGGAAGGAGGTGAGGAGGAATTTATTTCATTAGAGGGTGGTGAATCTGTGGGATTCATTGACACAGAAGGCTGTGGAGGCTGTCAATGGATATATTTATGGATATATCTATATTGGATAGATAGATTCTCGATTAGTACCGGTATCGGGGGTTTGTGGGGAGAAGGCAGGAGAATGGGGTTAAGAGGGAGAGATAGATCAGCCATGATTGAATGATGCAGTAAACTTGATGGGTCGAATGGCCTAATTCTGCTCCTATCATGTATGAATTTATGAACTTTTGATCCCAACTTTGAACTAGCCTGTGTACAGATTGCGAGGTGTTTTTCCTATCAAGTGACACAGTGCGTGGTTCCAGTCCGCAGACAGATCTCTTTGGAAGGCAAGGCTTAGGATTAGGTTTATTATTGTCATGTGTACCAAGGTACTGTGAAAAACATTTGTCTGCATGCTAGCCAGTCAAGTGAGATGATACTATGTGTAGGAAGGAACTACGGATGTCGGTTTATGGCAGAGATAGACATAAAATTCTGGAGCAACTCAAGGGGTCAGGCAGCATCTCTAGATAAAAGGAATTGGTGATCGGAACCCCTCTTTATGTAGAAGTAAGATGGGTGGGGGCGGAGGCAAGAAAAGGCCAGAGCAGTGAGCGAGACTGTTGGAGAGGAGAACTTCTTCAAAGTAGAAGTCTTCAAAATCTCCTTGAGGAGATTACACAGTGGTGTGGACAAAATGTGTAGGAAGGAACTGCAGATGCTGGTTTATACCGGAGATACTCACTAAAAGCTGGAGTAACTCAGCGGGTCAGGCAGCATTTCTGGAACATGAGTACACTCGAGCCCAACACAGGTACAAACGATAGCGTGAAAAGAAAGAAGCAAGATGCAGAATATAGATCTCAGCGTGTAGCATTACTGTTCCAGAGATAAGACTCATACCCGCTAAGGATTAGATGGGGGAATTGGGACTGTCTGCTAGTTTATGAAGAGTCTGTGACAGAGGGGAAGAAGCTGTTATCTGGTAGTATGCACTTTCAAGTCTATGTATCTTCTGCTGGAGCAGGATGAAGAAGGAAAGGCCATGATGAGAATGGTCCTTGATTATGTTGTCTGCTTTCCTGAGGGAGCATGAAGCATAGATGGAGTCAATGGTGGGGAACCAGGAATAAGTTATGGACAGAGCTACATCCACAACTCCCTGCACTCTCTTGCAGTCTTGAGCACGGCTGTTCCAAATCCAAGTTGTGATGCAACCCGATATTATGCTTGGCATAGACACAAAATGCTGGAGTAACTCAGTGGGACAGACAGCATCTCTGGAGAGAAGGACTGCATGAGGTTTTGGGTCAAGACCATTCTTGAGCTTTCTGCGGCGCATCTGTAGAAGTTTGTAAAAGTCATTGGAGACATGCCAAATAGGATGGACTGAAATCCTTTCCAGTTTCATTTGGAGTTCTTTTATTTCGAGAATTGCCTGTCTAATGTTCCTTAGGTGTCATGTGCCAAGAGGCAATAAAGGATTCTGATGTACCTCACTGGAGTCGATAGTATTGACTTCCTTGAGCTTTCACCCTGTGTAAGTTGCTGTTATAAGCCAGGGGGTCACAAAAGTCATTTGGTTATATAGTGCGTGGTAGTTGCAAGCTGTGAAGGGCCACAATGTCATATTATTATGGATTTCCAAATGATTCCCATCACAGTAATAAGGAAGGCAGATTGTATGTGAGTCTTAATGCAAGGAGCTGGAGTGTTGAACGGGCACTGCTTCACTCATACTCAGGTTATAATAATTTTGTAGCATCTCTGGAAAGAAGGAATGGTTGACGTTTTGGGTCGAGGCCCTTCTTCAGACTGGGAAGAAGTCTGAAGAAGGGTCTCGCCCAGAACGTCTCCCATTCCTTTTCTCCAGAGATGCTGCCAGTCCTGCTGAGTTACGCCAGCTTTTTGTATCTATCTTATCTTTGGTTTAAACCAGCATCTACAAATAATAATTTTGTATCCCACCTTTTCAGAAGATATTCATATTCAGCAAAATATTCTCACTGAGGCAAGGATCACACTGGGCAAGGATGATTCACCAGATTCATTCCCAAGTATTCAGCGGCACGGTGGTGCAGCGGTAGAGCTGCTGCCTCACAGCTCCAGAGACCTGAGTTCGATCCTGACTATGGGTGCGTGCTGACTGTATGGAATTTGTACATTCTCCCCGTTGATGCATGCGTTTTTTCCGGGTGCTTCAGTTTCCTCCCACACCCTAAAGACGTACAGGGTTGTAGGTTAATTGGCTTTGATAAAAATTGCAAATTGTTCCTAGTGTGCAGGATAGTGTGCGGGGTAGCCTGGTCGGCACGGACTCGGTGGGTCAAAGCTTCTATATCCTGCCGTATCTCTAAACTAAACTAAACTGGACTGATCTTCTGATCGGGGCAGTGACAGATGGAGGTGAAGATTGGCTTTGGCGAGCGGGCTGCGGGCTTGAGTCCCACGATGTGGGGGGGACACTGGGTGTTCCACGATCGGCTGTGGGACGCGCCTTGTCTGAGCGGCGGCCTGCGAGAGGCCACGGACGGCACGATCGCGGGTCGATGTGTCGGTGGAGAGGGCCACTGGAGGCCCTGCAGCACCCAGTGGATCACATGGAATGGACACCAATAGAGGCCTCACTGTGATCAGACGAGCGCCTGTATCAGCCAAGGCCAGTAGTGGCATAGAGTGGGTCTTTAAGGCCAAGAGAAGACTATCCTGTATATTGTTTTGCTTCTAGTTCCCCCCCACCACCACTAACATTAGTCTAAAGAAGGGTCTCAACCCAAAACATCACCTGTCCATTTTCACCAGAGATGCTGCCTGAGCCGCTGAGTTACTCCAGTGAGTTTGATTAATCCGTTGCACAATTGGCAATGATGTACTCTCTTGGGATCACACTGTCCCCATTAAACACTTGAACTATCGGGGAACCATCGTACCTGAGGTCACCTCTTGCTGGCCACAATAAGTCCTGGTCTATTGTTACTTCTAGTTCCTCCCCCTACAATCAGTCTGTAAAACTTTTACACACTGATTACTAAAAGGGTCCCAATACGAAACGTCACCTATCCATTTTCTCCAGAGATGCTGCCTGACCCGCGGAGTTACTCCAGCACTTTGCCTCTATCTTTGTTTACCCGCACCTGCAGTTCATTTTTATTACTCTATATTTTTAAACTTTGAAACTTGAAGGATAAAAGATGGCACTGGAAACGGCAAATTGTGTAGTGCCTTAGCGTAATTACTATTCTTACAGACTTTTACTGAGGTACGATTACATATAATAAGATTATACTGAATTGTTTGCAAAACATAAAATCTCACTCTACCTTAGTACATGTGACAACACGGTGGTGCAGTGGTAGAGTTGCTGCCTCAGAGCGCCAGCGACCTGGGTTAGATCCTGACTACGGGGCTGTCTGTAAGGAGTTTCCACATTGTCCCCGTGACCAGAGTGGGTTTTCCTCTAGTGTTCCGGTTTCCCCCCACACCCCAAAGACAAACAGATTTTCAGGCAAATTGGCTTAAGGGCCTGTCCCACCAGCATGCGCCTGCATGCGGCAAGCGCGACCAAACCGGCAGTAGGGGCCACGCGGAGGTCGGGTGAGTGGTGCGATGCGGCGCAAAGTGAGGCGAACTTGGAGCGAAGTCTTAAAGGTAAGTTCGCCAGGACAGAGAGGGGCACACAGTGAGGGGCACAGAGGCACACACAGAGAGGGCCACTGAGCCACACACAGAGAGGGTCACGGAGGCACCTACAGAAAGGGTCACGGAGGCACGACGTCGAGGCGGTGTGTAATGCGTCGAGGCGACAGCGAGCCGACAAGCCAGTGCCGCGCGGAATTTTTGAACATAGTCAGTTTTTCTGAGCCCCGCGCGATGTCGAGACGAACTCCGCACACTTCCACACGGCTCCGGCGATCGAAGTGGGACCGGCCCTGCGACGCCGGACGGCTCAAGCGACCACGTTAGGTCGCACTCATCGCATGGAGTTGCATGCTGGTAGGACAGGCCCTTTAGGTATGAGTGCAAATTGTCCCTAGTGTGTGTAGGACAATGTTAATGTGTGGGAATTACTGATCGATGCAGACTCGGTGGGCGGAAGGGACTGTTTCCCTAAACTAAAGTAATCTAAACTAAACAATATATTAAGAAAATGCATCGGAAAAAAATGTTGGGTTATTTTAATTTAGTTTAGTGTAGTTTAGAGATACAGCATGCAAACGTGCCCTTCGGCCCACCGTGTCCGCGCCGACCAGTGATCCCTGCACATTAACACTAACACACGCACACTGGGGACAATTTGCACTCATACCGAAGCCAAGTAACTAACAAACCTGGGCGTCTTTGGAGTGTGGGAGGAAAGCGAAGATCTTGGAGAAAAACCCACGCAGGTGACGGGGAGAACGTACAGACAGCACCCGTGGTCGGGATCGAACCTGGGTCTCTGCTGCTGCAAGTGCTGTGAGGCAGGAACTCTACTGCTGCGCCACCGTGCCACGCTTTTGGTTTGCACTGGTTGCTGATTTAGTGACAAGCTCCTCGAGGCAGAATTACCACCATTTATTCGCTTTCTGTGTTACTTAACATCTTCCAAGAATGCAAACGTGTTCACACAACCAATACTGCCACACAGTCTGGTCTCACCAACAGTCTCTGCACTTGCCTCTCTTGCTATCTTAAATCTGTTATCAATTCCGTGTCTGCAGCAGTTAAAGGCAAGCCAGAAATGAAAATTGATTTTATTTGGCTAGACTTATAACTGCTGCACACACAGAAATGAGGGCTGATTCTGAAAAAAGAATCTGTCTGTCTACTGATCCCTGCTCATCGATTTGTCCATATAAGATTTAATGGGGGTTTTATTGCATGGAATTTTTTTTTTTAAGCATTTTGTAGATTTGGAATTCTGTACTCCATTTGTTCCACTTCAGCTGCTCTCGTTGCAGAGTTGATCTATACTATAGATAGACACAGTGCAGGAGGAAGTCAGCAGTTCAGGCAGCTTCTCTGGAGAAAAGGAACAGATCATAAGATCATAAGTGACAGGAGCAGAATTAGGCCATTTGGCCCGTCAAGTCTACTCCGCCATTCAATCATGGCTGGTCTATCTCACCCTCTTAACCCCATTCACCTGCCTTCTCCCCATAACTTCTGACACCCATACTAATCAAGAATCTATCTATTCCCGCCTTAAATGTACCCACTGACTTGGCCTCCACAGTCTTCTGTAGCAAAAAATTCCACAGATTCACCACCCTCTGACTAAAGAAATCCCTCCTCATCTTCTTCCGAAAAGAATGTCCTTTAATTCTGAAGCTGTGACCTCTGGTCCTAGACTCTCCCAGTAATGGAAACATCCTCTCCATGTACACTCTATCCAGGCCTTTCACAATTCTGTTTGTTTCAATGAGGTCCTCTTTCGTTCTTCTAAACTCTGAGAACAGGCCGAGTGTCATCAAACGCTCATCATATGTTAACCTACTAATTCCTAGGATCATTCTTGTAAACCTCCTCTGGACCCTCTCCAGAGCCAGCACATCCATCCTCAGATATGGAGTCCAGAATTGCTCACAATGCTCAAAATATGGCCTGACTAACGCATTATAGAACCTCAGCATTCCATCCCTATATTTATATACAAGCCCACTCGAAATAAATGCAATAGCATTGAGTTTGCTTTCTTAACTACCAATTCGACTTGCAGATTAACCTTTTTGGGAATTCTGCAACAGCGCTCCTAAGTCCCTTTGCGCCTATTATTTCTGGATTTTCTCTCCGATTAGAAAAGTCTTACCAACCACCAGTCAGACTAACCGGCCTATAGTTCCCACTAATCTGCTTTGCTCCCTTATTGTGCAGCGGGGTGATATTGGCAATTTTTCAATCATCTGGAACCACTCCTGACTCCAGTGATTCTTGAAATATCACTGCCGATACCTCCACAATCTCTAAAGCCGCCTCTTTCCGAACCCGAGGGTGCAGTCCATCTGGTCCAGGTAAATAATCCACCCTCAGCCCTTTCAGCTTCCCTACCACCTTCTTCTCCCTAGTAATGGCCACTCCACTAACTTCCACCCCCTGACTCTCTTGAATTTCACGCATGTTGCGAGAGACTGATGCAAAAAAAGTTATTCAACTCCTCTGCCATTTCTTTATTCCCCATTATCAGTTCTCCTGCATTATTTTCCAGTGGTCTAACGTCCACTCTTGCCTCTTTATTACTCTTTATATAATTGAAGAAATTTGTGCTATCCTCTTTTATATTATTAGCTAGCTAACCTTCATATTAAATCTTTTCTCGCCAGATTGCCTTTTTAGCTACCTTCTGTTGCTCCTTATGGTTGACATTTTGGGTCGAGACCCTTAGAGTCATAGAGTGATACAGCGTGGAAACAGGCTCTTCAGCCCAACTTGCCCACACTGGCCAACATGTCCCAGCTACACTAGTCCCACCTGCTCTTGTTTGGTCCCTATCCCTCCGAACTTGTCCCAACCAAGTACCTGTCTAACTGTTTCTTAAATGTTGGGATTCCCTGCCTCAACTGCCTCCTGTGGCAGCTTGGTCCATACACCCACCACCCTTTGTGTGAAAAGGTTAGCCCTCATATTTCTATTAAATCCTTTCCCCTTCACGTTAAACCTATATCCTCTGGTCCACGAATCACCTACTCTGGGCAAGACAGCCTGGGCATCTATCTGATCTATTCCTCTCATGATTTTATACCTCTATAAGACCACCCCTCATCCTCCTGCGCTCCAAGAAATGGTCGCAGCCTACTCAACCTCTCCCTATAGCTCAGCCTATCTAGTCCTGGCAAACCTCCTTCAGTCTGATTGGGGTATGTGGTGAGGCATGATCTTTAACATGCTGTGAAGAACTGAGTTAAACAAATCGCAAATGACAATGCAAGACACAAAGTGCGAGAGTAACTCAGCGGGTCAGGCAGCTTCTCTGGAGAACATAGAAAGGCGATGTTTCAGGTTGGGACCCTCTTCAGACTGACCATGGCGGGGGTGGGGGGAGAAAGCTGGAAGAGAGGTAGAGGAGGGACAAAGTCTAGCAAGTGACAGGTGGATACAGGTCATTGGCCCGGGAAGGATCCCAAACCGAGATCCCGCCTAGCCATATCCTCTGGGATGTTTCTTTGTGTCATTTTTTTGTAAACAGTCATCTGCTGTTCCTTGTCTCTGCCTCAGCATTGTGGATGGTATGATACAGGCATTGCAAATAATTAGATAGACAACCAGTAACTTCCCTTAATTGCAACCCTTTGGAGAGCAGAAGGCTTCTGCAGAACTTCAGGAAGAACAAATAGAGCAATACAGCACTGAAACAGGCCCTTCTTATCAATGCCGATCAAGATGCCCCATCTTAGCTAGTCCCATTTGTGCATATTTGACCCATATCCCTTAATCTTTGATAGCCACAGTCCATTCCTACTCCTACAGTGGCTTGCAAATGTTTTCATACCCCTGAACCTTTCCACATTTTGTCACGTTACAACCACAAACGTAAATGTATTTTATTAGGATTTTATGTGATAGACCAACACAAAGTGGTGCATAATTGTGAAGTGAAAGGAAAATGATACAAGTTTCCAAATTTTATTACAAATAAAAAACTAAAAAGTGTGGCATGCAAAAGTATTCAGCCCCCTTTACTCTTACCCCTAAATAAAATCCAGTGCAACCAATTGCCTTCGGAAGTCACCTAATTAGTAAATAGAGTCCACTTGTGTGTAATCTAATCTCAGTATAAATGCAGCTGTTCTGAGAAGACCTCAGAGGTTTGTTAGAGAACATTAGTGAACAAACAGCATCATGAAGCCCAAGGAACACACCAGACAGGTCAGGGATAAAGTTGTGGAGAAGTTTAAAGCAGGGTTAGGTTATAAAAAAATATCCCAAGCTTTGAACATCTCACGGAGCACTGTTCAATCCATCATCCGAAAATGGAAAGAGTATGGCACAACTGCAAATTTACCAAGACATGGCCGTCCACCAAAACTGACAGGCCGGGCAAGGAGAGCATTGATCAGAGAAGCAACAGTAATCTGCTTTCCTATTTTTGCTACCAAAGTGGATAACCTCACATTTATTCACATTAAACTGCATCTGCCACGCACTTGGCCACTCACCAAACCTGTCCAAGTCACCCTGCATTCTCATAGTGTCCTCCTCACAGTTCACACTGCCACCCAGCTTTGTGTCATCTGCAAATATGCTATTGTTACTTTGAATCCCTTCATGTAAATCATTGTAAATAGCTGCGGGCTCTAAACTAAACTAAAGCTGGAGACACTTAATACTAAGGTGAAGAGTTGGTGCCGACAGCATCAAACCCTAGATACAAAGACTAATGATATAAGTAAGTTTCCAAAAAATAAAATATGAAAATTCTTGCGCATTGAGCCATACAGTAAACCTTAATTTTAACGGATCTCTTTATAATGGATTTTGGTTATAGTGGACCGAATCGAATTTGTTGTTTCACAGAATGACCACTATGTGGATGGAGCGAATGGTGTTTTCGAACCATTTTATCTGAGTTTAGTTTAGAGATACAATGTGGAAGTACCACGTCCATGCCGACCATCGATCACGCATACATTTTGTGGGTGGGAAGATAGAACTATTGCAGCAGATCTATCCTACACACAGTGAATTGTCCCAAGTGTGTGAGATAGAACTACCTTTCTTTCTTTCTATCTTTCCTCCCACATTGCAAAGACAAAGAAGTTGTCACAGTGTGGGTTTCCTCCGGGTGCATCCGGGTACTTTAGTGTACAGATAATGCACGGGAACAGGCGCTTTGGGCTACCAAGTCAGTGCCGAACAGCGATTGCCCCATACACTCACACTATCCTGTACAATCTTACAATCTTACCAAAATCAATTAGCCTACAATCCTGTGGGTCCTTGGAAACTTGGAGGAAACCGGGGCACCCAGAGGAAACCCACACAGGTCCATAGACAATAGGCAAAAGACAACAGGTGCAGGAATAGGCCATTCGGTCCTTCGAGCCAGCTCCGCCATTCAATGTGATCATGGCTGATTATCCCCAATCAGTACCCCGTTCCTGCCTTCTTCCCATATCCCCTGACTCCGCTATGTTCCAGAGCCCTATCTAACTCTCTCTTGAAAGCATCCAGAGAACCGGCCTCCACAAGCAGAGAATTCCACAGACTCACAAACTCTCTGTGAGAGAAAGTGTTTCCTTGTCTCTGTTCAAAATGGCTTACCCCTTATTCTTAAACTCTGGCCCCTGGTTCTGGACACCCCCAACATCAGGAACATGTTTCCTGACCCTAGCGTGTCCAAACCCTTAATAATCTTATATGTTTCAATAAGATAACCTCTCATCCTTCTAAACTCCAGAAGGAATTTAGCCCAGCCGCTCCATTCTCTTAGCATATGACAGTCCCGCCATCCTGGGAATAAACTTTGTAAACCTACGCTGCACTCCCTCACCAGCAGGAAAGTCCTTCCTCAAATTAGGGGACCAAAACTGGACACAATACTGTGGTCTCATTAGGGCTCTATACAATTGCAGAAGGACATATTTGCTCCTATACTCAACTCCTCTTGTTATAAAGGCCAACATGCTATTCGCTTTCTTCATTGCCTGCTGTACCTGCATGCTTACTTTCATTGACTGAAGAACAAGACCCCCAGATCCTGTTGTACTTCGCCTTTTCCCAACTTGACACCATTTAGACAGTAATGTGCCTTCCTGTTTTTGCTACCAAAGTGGATAACCTCACATTCATCCGCATTAAACTGCATCTGCCATGCACTTGCCCACTCCCCCAACCTGTCCATGTCACCCTGCATTCTCATAGCATCCTCCTCACAGTTCATACTGCCACCCAGCTTTGCGTCATCTGCAAATTTGCTAATGTTACTTTGAATCCCTTCATCTAAATTATTGATGTATATTGTAAATTGCTGTGGTCCCAGCACCGAGCCTTGCGGTACCCCACTAGTCACTGCCTGCCATTCTGAAAGGGACCCGTTAATCCCTACTCTTTGTCTGCTGTCTGCCAAGCAATTTTCTCTCCATGTCAGTACTCTACCCCCAATACCATGTGCCCTAATTTTGCCCACTAATCTGCTATGTGGGACCTTATCAAATGCTTTCTGAAAGACCAGGTACCCTCTCCCTTGTCCATTTTCCTAGCTACATCCCCAAAAAATTCCAGAAGATTAATCAAGCACGATTTCCCCTTCGTAAATCCATGCTGTCTCGGGCCGATCCTGTTACTGCTATCCAAACGTGCCACTATTTCATCTTTTATAATTGACTCCAACATCTTCCACACCACCGATGTCAGGCTAACTGGTCTATGATTCCCTGTTTTCTATCTCCCGCCTTTCTTAAATCATGGGATAACATTAGCTACCCTCCAATTCACAGGAACTGATCCTGAATCAATCCTGATCCTGATCCTGAGTGACGGGGAGAACGTAGAAATGCCGTACAGATGGTACCCTTACTCAGGTCCGAAACCCAGGACTCTGGCGCTGTAAAGGGCCTGTCGCACTAGGTGGCTTTTTTTGACATCTGCTGCCGACTGTCACAGTCATAGGTGGTCGTCGAAAAACCGGCGACTGGATTAATGGGCCTGTCCCACTTAGGCGATTTATGCAGGTGACTGCCGACGACTACGACAATGGAATTCACCGACAACAACCTACGTCACCTGGCGCCTACCTACGACATCCTGGCGCCAACCTACGGCAACCTACGATAGCACGTTTCCAGAAGACAAGTTACGACAAGCCCACGGTTGCCGACTGCCGCCGGGAAGTCATTTTGTGGCACTGTGATCCTGGGCAGTTGTGTCTGCAGTTTCAGGCAGAGGAGATTTAATGGTCTTTTATAGACACAAAATGTTGGAGTGACTCAGCAGGACAGGCAGCAACTCTGGAGAGAAGGAATGGGTAACGTTTCGGGTCGAGACAGAATCAGTCTGAAGAAGGGCCCCTGGCAAGTCATTGGCTACTCGGCTCAGCTGGCTGTGGGATCAAGGTGGATGAATTTCAAGGCAAATGAAATAAGATGAATGTGTCCCTTGAATACAGATCAGCTCATTGAGGCTGCAGTGTAAGCTGGAAAAGGACAATATCACCAAGGATGGAACTGAGAGACTAAAGGAAGATTTGAGCACATACTCTCAAAGATATATCATTAAATTAAGCTCCTGCCCGGGGATTTGCAAAGGATTAAGAAACAGCTAATTAAGGCTCTCAGTGTGTTCATTAAGGTCATTCAAAGCATTGGAGAGATTGAGAAGGATATTAAAGAAACTGAGGAAACCAGCTGGTGCAAAGCTATTTGGAATCGAGGTATAATTGTACAATGTTGTGTAAATTAATTGAATCTTGCATACACACGGATATAACATGTCAGATGCATTTTGCAGGGTTATCTTTTATTCATTATCGCTGTATCTTTACCTCTTTAGCTGATTATATGCCGACACAACTTGGTCAGCATATAATGTCACAACTTGGTACGGAATCGGCCAGATTCTGATCATTTCCAATGATGTTTTCATCTCGATACCACAGACGCATTATGGCCACTATGTGCTTCTGTCTCATCATAGAGTCTTACAGTACGAAAATAGGCAGCTCAGCCCAATTTGCCCACACCGACCAACATGCCTCATCTACACTAGTCCCACTTGCTGGCATTTGGCCCATATCCCTCTAAACCTGTCCTGTCCATGTACCTGCCTAATTGTTTATTAAACATTGCCATAGTACCTACCTCAGCTGCCTCCCTCTGGCAGTTGTTCCATACACCCACCACCCTTTGTGTGAAAAAGTTACCCCTCAGGTTTCAATTAAAACTTTCCCCCTCACCTTAAAGCTACAGTATATCCTCTGGTTCTTGCATGGGAAACCTTTATATTTTAATGCCCACTGGCTGAACGACCGACTTCAATGAGGCATCGGCCCACAGTGCTTGAGTTTGTTGAGACTCCTGCTGCCTCCAAATCTATCTTCAAGGCATCGCTTGCCTTTCTCAGATCCTTCTTTCTCCAATTTTAGGTAACACACCCTCCCCTTTTTTTACTCCCGTTCTCTTTTGCGTTCCTCAACTGGTGTGCACCCATTTCTCCCGCTATCCTGCTCCATTTCCCCCCTCCCCCCTTCCCCCCTCCCTCCACCCCTTCCAGTTAAATCCTTCTCTCCGGTCTCAAGGGGCTGTGCCACTTGGGCGACCTAATTGGCAAGTTTAGAAGAGTTTAGGAGATTTTGAAAAATTGTCATGTTGAAGACCTCCTTCGACTATGTAGAAGACCAGTTTTGACAAGCTACGACTAACTTTGGGAAAATTGGACACTGAATAGTGGAGAGTGAAGACGACTTCCTTCGATCTCCTTTGACCTCCCTTCGACCATGATGAAGACTATCTACGACTACCTTCGACTACCCTTGATTACCTATGACTAACATGCCAACCTACTACGACTCAACCTATGAGTAAAAGAAGTATTGTTTTTTTCCATGGCGACCTTATTTTACTCGCGGGCATTTTTCAACATGTTGAAAAATACGCCGCGATCTAGCTGAGGCCTCGAGTATGCGGGGACTACTCTCGAGCATGAAGGAGATTTACAAAGACCACCTAGGACATCGTATCGACAATGCTGCAAGTATGAGTCATGGGCAAAGTCGCCAGAACTCACGGATTAGGTCGCCCAAGTGGGACAGCCCCTTTACATTTCACTTCCCTCCTGATATCTTATGATTCTTATGTCTTGCCCAGCCCATCGAACCTCTTCATCTGGGGCAAAGCGGAATCGCCGGATTGCCCTCAATGCTCAGGCAAGGGGACGTTGGAACACATCCTGAGCTGCTGCCCAAAGGCTCTTGGGCAGGGCCGGTACACCTGGCGTCATGACCAGGTTCTTAAACCCATTGCAGAAGCCATCAGCATGGGAATCAGCACCTGCAGACAAGCACGCCCCATCACCCAGATGATCACCTTCGTGAAGGCCGGAGTGCAGCTGCCAACAACCACAGCAGCCAGGAATCCGTCATAATCCTGCCGACTGCGCGGGACAGGCAGCTTTCTGTAGACCTGGTGAAACAGCTGAAGTTCCCACAGCACATTGCCACGACCACCCTGAGGCCAGACATCCTCCTGGTCTTAGAGGTGACCAAAAACATCGCCTTGTTGGAACTGACAGTGCCGTGGGAGGACCGTCTGGAGGAGGTCACTGAGAGGAAGATGACCAAGTACGAAGAACTGGTCATAGACTAACGTAAGAAGGGCTGGAAGGCAAGGTGTATCAAGGCCCGTCGAGGTTGGCTGCAGAGGTTTTGCAGGGCAATCGCTCCACAAAGCCTTGAGTGCACTGGGCATCAACGGAGTGGCGAGGAGAAGAGCCATCAAGAACGCCACAGAGGCAGCAGAAAAGGCCTCGAGATGGCTCTGGATCAGGAGAGAAGGTCCATGGGGAGGAGCGAATGCCACCTGAACACAAGTCGTGGTCTGATCAACGACGGCTGGGTCACCTGGGCGAGGGTGTCTGATGTTGAAAGACCCGAAACACCCAATGACTCAAGGTTACATCACTGATACATCACAGGGAGCATCAAGAGTTGTATTTGTCCACACATCTGCCAATTCCCCCTCCCTCACATCTATGCACCCACCATTTGCTAGGTTTTTCCTGCCCACACCTCAGAAGAAGGACTATGGGTGGAAAAAGTGGGGCAGGGACGGAATGGATGTACATCCAGGTGGACCACAGGGAAGGGGGGTAAGAAATGGAGGGGGGGTAAGGGGTTTTGTAGGTTTAATTACCGAAAATTGGAGAATTCAATGTCCATACCTCCAGGTTGTATGCTCCCCAAGCAGCATATGAGATGCTATTTCTCCAGTTTGCATGTTGCTTCGCTCTGGCAAAGGAGGAAGCTCACATGAAGGTCAGTGCAGGAATGGGAAGGGGAGAAATAAAGTAGGCCTTGGCGAACCAAGCATAGGTACTTGGCAAAACAGTCACCGAGTTTGCGCTTGGGTCTCGCCAATGCAAAGGAGGCTGCAACGGAAATATTGAATGCTGTAGCTGAGGTGAGAGGAGGTGCACGTGAATCTCTGTCTCACCTCGATGAATTGCTGGGGTTCCTGGATGGGGATGATGGAGGAGGTTGAGGGACAGGTGATCTCTTGCAGTTGGCCACAATGCCTTCAATTCCATCATCCAAATAATTGCCACACATCACGGAGTAGCGGCCCCAGCACCAAACTCCGTGGCAGCCGACCAGAAAAAGCCCCCTTTATTCCCACTCTTTAACTTCTGCCATTCAGCCAACCTTCTATGTTTAGGAAGGAACTGCAGATGCTGCTTTACACAGAAGATAGATACAAAATGCTGGAGTAACTCAGCGGGACTGGCAGCATCTCTGGAGCGGAATGAGTGACATAGAAACATAGACAATAGGTGCAGGAGGAGGCCATTCGGCCCTTCGAGCCAGTACGGCCATTCATTGTGATCATGGCTGATCATCCCCAATCAATAACCCGCGCCTGCCTTCTCCCCATATTCCTTAATTCCACTAGCCCCTAGAGCTCTATCCAACTCTCTCTCAAATCCATCCAGTGATTTGGCCTCCACTGTGGCAGGGAATTCCACAAATTCACAACTCTCTGGGTGAAAACGTTTTTTCTCGATTCGGATCAAGACCGTTCTTCAGGTCTGAAGAAGCTTCTCCGGAGATGCTGCCGGTCCCGCTGAGTTACTCCGGTATTTTGTGTCTATCTTCTATCTAAGTTAATATCTTCCCTCTGAAACCGTAAACGCTCATTCTTGTTTAGCAGCCTCACATGTGGCACCTTATCAAAGGCCGTCTGAATATCCAACATCCACTGACTCTCCTATCAGATTCCTTCTCCTCTCTCCCGATCTATCTCTCTTTTGTGCAAAAGTTACATGGAATTCACTTAGACAGTCACAGCAATGGGCTGCAGCAGAAAGACGTGTTTTATTCAGTGATACACTGGAAGCCGTACACAGTAGAGGCTGGTGCTGGAAGTTATGGTTGAGATGAAGGGATGTTGGTTGCTCAGGCTGGGTACTTCAGATGAACCGTGTTCTATTACACTGCATGCTGATTCCTCATCCACAGTTCTGAAGGCAGGACGAGCGGGCAGAAGTACAGAACAGCCTGTTACAGGATCAAACGCCCAGGGTGTCTCTGTTAAGAATCCTTTGAAACGAATATAGGGAGAAAAGCTACTTCGATGTGTTTCATGTGACAGGGCTGGTGTCAGTACGACGGCAGAAAACTCATGATTTGTTCCAGCAGAACAGACGCGTGTAACTCTGGCCCGAGACTTATGCCTGATTAATTCAATCTAGTCTCAACCCCGAGAACTGAAACTGGAATCTTTCCTGTGATCCTGTGAAGTCGAGTGAAGACATCACTGCAGTGACAACATCAGCAAGTCTGAGTGCAGCAGGCATAGGAGGCGCCCAGTTTTATTGTTGGCTGTACAGAGAGAGTACAGGCAGACAATATGTTGCAGACAGTTCCAGTCGTAAAGTCACAGAGTGTTGAGTCATACAGCATGAAAATAGTCCTTTTGGAAACCGAGACTGCACCATACATCAAGCAGCCATTTATACTCACCCTTCACTGATCCCATTTCATTCTCCCCACAGTTATATGAGATGTAGAGATCCAATAGAGGCTTTTAGATAGGCACGTGGAAGTGCAAGGAATAGAGGGACACGGATCATGTATAGGCAGGTGAGATCAGTTTAACGGAGGCACGATGGCGCAACGGTAGAACTACTGCCTTACAGCTCCAGAGACCCGTGTTCTAGCCCGACTACAGGTGCTGACTGTGCGGAGTTTGTACATTCACCCAGTGACCTGCGTGGGTTTTCTCCAGAGATCTTCAGTTTCCGCCCACACTCCAAAGACGTACAGGTTTGCAGGTTAATTGGCTTGGTATAAATGTAAATTGTTCCAAGTGTGTGTTGGATAGTGTTAGTGTGCGGGGATCACTGGTCGGAGTGGACACGTCAGCTGAAGGGCCTGTTTCTGCACTTTATCTCTAAACTAAACTCAACTTGGCATCATATTCAGCACAAAACTATGTTCTATGTTCCATGTACTTATATCAACTCTCACACATATTTTAACCCTCACCTAAACGTTACAAGTAAGACACAGTGTCCCCAACCCTTTCTATGTGTGAAAAAACTAGAGCACCCATAGAAAACGCATGTGGTCGAAGGAAGAACATGCAAACTCCACACAGACAGCACCGAAGGCCAAGATTAAACCTGGGTTGCTGGGGTTGTGAGACAGTAGCTCTATGGTTGCTATATAATGTTGTCCCTTCCACACACAAAGACCTAATATCTAATGCCTAATCATTCATATGGGCTTTAAACCCAAGAAAATACGTAAAGCAAGGTAGGACATACTCCTAAATACCAGGGTTCACGTGGAGAGTGATGGAGCCAAAATGTTTGTAACCATTTTTGAAAATCCCCACAGAAAGATGGCCTGTGGACACAGGGAAGCATGGAGAAAATTATTGTGGTAAAACAAAAGTCTTAGATGTCAGATTTGTATCTGCTACAAAACATGTGTTGCAACTAATGTACATATTTCTAGTTGATGAAGGTATAAGTGTGAGGCTGAAGATTCAAGAGCTAGAAAACATGTGCCACTAAATTGAAGAGCAGCTCCGACCCAGCTGTTGTCACATTACTGAATGGTCCTCCGTGAACTAAAGTGCAGTCCCCATCTTCTAACATGTATGTTATCTACTTGCACTACCTGTTGTACCTGAGTATGACTTGATTGTACTCATGAACAGTTTCATTCGACTGGATACCACGCAAACAAATCATTTCACTGATTCTCGGAGCGGGTGACCATAATAAACCAAACCAAACCGGTGGCACAACAGTAGAGTTGCTACCTCACAGCACCAAAGCCCCGGGTTCGATCCTGACTACGGGTGCAGTCTGTACAGAGTTGTACGATCTCCCGGTGACCTGTGTGGATTTTCTCCAGTTGCCCCACCTTCCAAAGACGCACAGGTTTATAGGCTAATTGGCTTGGTAAAACTGCCGACCAACACTAAACGACCTGTGGTTTGGTACTTTATAGAATTCCTTCACATCACTAAAGCCTGCGGCGAGAAGTCTGCAGCAAGTAGGAATTTCATTATCCCGTCCGAGATATGTGACAATAAAACACTCTTCACTCTAAATTGGCCCTAGTGTGTGTAAGATAGTGTTAGTGTGCGGGTAGCGCTGGTCTGTGTGAACTAGGGGGGCCGGTCGGCCGAAGGGCCTGTTTCCGTGCTGTATCTCTAAACTAAACTAAATTAATATTTGACAGATCTACGATAAGTTGTATGATCATAACATTAATGACTATGCTCTGAACAGCCAGTGTTAAATGTTGGTACTCCCAAGTAACACCTCTTATCTTCATACAAGTTATCACACACCAATGTTAGCCAATGGATCATAGTCATAGAGCATGGAACACGGCCCTTTGGCCCAACTTGCCCATGCCGACCAACAGTAAACTGCCGACCAACATTAAACTGCCTGCAGCTGTGGTTGTTGATTAGTTTATTCATCTTTTGCTGTGATTTGATAATAGTTTGGTGCTTTGTAGAATTCCTCAGCATCGCTAACGCCTGCGGGGAGAAGGTGTGATAAGCACTGAAGGACGCCTCGCTGGGTTCAAGGCTCTGCACGTATCAGCTGCTCGCAGCATGAGTCAATTAGAAGCGTTGCATTTGCGATGGGAAGTGCGAAACAGGCTGCTGAGCAAACAAAGTAAATGAAGACAGGGCAAAGAGCTCTCCACAGGGGTCACATTGGTCCATGCTGTTTGGGAAGCGTCTCCACGCGCTGAATCTCAGAGTGGAACAATGCGTGAAATATCTGCACTACAGGAATGACTGACCTCTGAACCTGCTCCAGCTAATGCAACCTCACAGCTGGTGATAACTCCCAACGCCAGCCTCAGTGAAGATGGCCTTGATCAAGGGTTGTACGCATTTGTGGATATTTGTAACGCTTTGACGTCTGCCATCCATATTTTGTACTGGGCTTCTTACTGCAAGCCAACCACATTTCATGCACTCTTGCTGGACACCAGAAACACAGAGACTGTGCTAGTTGCTGCTGCGTGGAGTTATGGTGCCTCTGGCTGTGTGGACATTGCTCTGTAGGTGCTGCAGTCATTTCCCAATGTATCAGTCAAAAGGGGAGGAAAAAGGGGACTCCTGACTCCAGTGGCGCAGCGGTAGAGTTGCTGCCTTGCAGCGCCAGAGACCCGGGTTCGATCCTGACTACGGGTGCTGTCTGTATGAGTTTGTACGTTCTCCCCAAGACCTGTGTGAATTTTCTCCGGGTTCTCTGATTTCCTCCCACACTCCAAAGATGTGCAGCTTTGTAGATTCATTGGCTTCGGTAAAGACTTTAACTTGTCCCCAGTGTGTAGGATAGTGCTAGTGTATGGAGACTGCTGGTCAACGCTGGGCTGAAGGACGTATTTCCACACTGCATCTCTAAACAAAAAAATAAACACTAAACACAATTCCTGACTGATATCATGGACCCACACAGCAAAATCACAGGCCCTTCTGTTATGTTAATTCTGTGCAGTGGCAATCCAAGGGCTCATGCAAATGCATCTCAAATCTGATAAACCCTGCGAACATGATGCCAAGGTGAACTCTTATCTGCCTGCACGTACCTATCCAAAAGCCTCTACAGTGTTTCTGATTCCATCACCGCCCCTGGCAACACATTCCAAGCATTCAACACACTTAGTCTAAATAAACCTGCCCCGCACATCCACACTCCATCTTTGCAGCTCCAGCCTCTAACCTGTCCCTCTCGTCTTTGAATTCCCACCCTAGGGAAAAGTTCTGACTGTCTCTCATATTTATGCCTCTCATAATCTTATACACTTCTATCAGGTCTCCACTCAGCCTCTGATCCAGATCCATAGACGTCTTGTGCTAAGACCTCCCTATTCTTACATTCAATGCTCGTCTCATATACTTTCCTGTATTATGGAAAATGACTCAGAAGGTGGTAGATTAATAGAACAAGCCACCAGATAGATAGAGTTTATGACTCACAGTGCGAGAGACCCGGGTTCCATTCTGGCTACAGCTGCTGTCTGTATGGAGTTTGTACGTTCTCCTTGTGACTGCGTGGGTTTTCTCCGGGTACTCCAGTTCCCTCCCACATTCCAAAGACGTTCAGATTTGTCAGTTAATTAGCTTCGGTAATATGGTAAAATCCTAGTTTGTGTAGGATAATGCCCATGTACGAGGATTACTAGTCAGGGCACTCGATGGGCTGAATGGCCTGTTCCCGCGCTGCCTTTCTACACTAAATTAAACCCAAAAATAAGGTACTTAAAGGTAGGGACTATAATGGTATTTAAAAGCAATTGAACAGATACATGGATAGGAAACATTTGGAGGGAAATGGGCTAAACATGGGCAAATAGGATGTTTAAATGTGGCATCTGGGCTGGCATGGATGAATTGGGCCAAAGGGCCTGTTTCTATGACTATGTGATGCCTTTCTACCACAGGTTCATTGATATAAGAGGAGTCAAAGATGGATCTTTGGCAATAAAGATTAGCTAAGATAGACTTTAGACTTTAAACTTTAGAGATACGGCACGGAAACAGCCAGTTTGTCCAACCGAGGCTGCGCTGGCCAGCTCTCACCCTGCACACTAGCTCTATCTACACACTAGGGAAAATTTACAATTTTACTGAAGCCAATTAACCTACAAACCTGTACATTTTTGGAGTGCGGGAGAAAACCGGAGCATCCGGAGAAAACCCAATGGGAAGTGATAGGAGGTGCGGAACAGGCTGCTGAAAGATCAAAGTAAATGAAGAGAGGGAAAAGAGCTCTCCATAGGGGGAAGAAAGAAGCAGAGGAAAGAGGGGAAGAAAGCTGGGAGGCAACACAGGCACCTGTCTGTGTACAAAGTACAAAGTCTGTGTGTAAAACACTAACCCTGGTTTCCACACTGACCAAGTCTCACACTTTACCTTCATCTTTCTAGGACAGAGTCCAGGAGAATGTTGTTTGTGTCCTTGGAGTCTAGAACTAAGGGTCACAGCTACAGAATGAAGGATAGACCATTTGGGTCTGAGCTGAGGGAATTCACGGCACTGGAAAGTTATGAAGACTCAGGCATTGATTTAATCCAAAATAGAAATTGATAGATATACTCAAAGGGTCAGGCAGCTTATGGGGAGGGAATGGACAGGCAATGTTTCAGTTGGGATGCTTTTACAGACTCGTCTAAAGGGTTTGTGAGGTCCAACTGACCTGTAAAAGGGTGCAGGTCCAAAATTGTGTATAGAAGTTGGGAGGTCATGTTGCAGTTGTATGAGATGTTGGTGAGGCTACATTTAGAATATTGTGTTCAGTTCTGAGCACCGTGTTATAGGAAACATGTTGTCAAGTTGGAAAGGGTACAGAGAAGATTTACGAGGATGTTGCCAGGACTCCAGGGTTTGACCTATAGGGAGAGGTTGAGTAGGCTGGGACTCTATTCCTTGGAGCACAGGAGGATGAGATCTTTGGTTTCCTCCCACACTCCAAAGACGTACAGGTTTGTAGGTTCATTGGCTTGGTATAAGTGTAAATTGTCCCTACTGTGTGTGTGGGAGAGTGTTAATGTGCGGGGATCGCTGGTCGGTGCAAACACGGTGGGCCGAAGGGCCTGTTTCCGAGCTGTATCTCTAAACGAGACTAAACTAAGATGCGGATGACCTGTTGACTGGCTTTACAGTTGTGTATGAAGGTGCAGATAGTCTGGGCAAGGGAGGAAGGAACTAAAGGGTGGGGGTTGAGGCAGTGGACATTGTACGGCAAGAGGGGGCATTGAGACAAGACAAAAGCAGAGGATGCAAACAAAGAAACAAAAGATAGAGCTAGAGTAGGAATGAAATGGGAGTCACACAGGAGGGGGAGGGGGTGAGTAGGTAGACCAGAGGGGGTACAATTTGTGTCCAACCTTCTACTCATTCCTACATTAAGTGTTGCACTGTAAGACCTGAAACAATACATCTGACCCCACTGTTCGATAATCAGACCTGTTCCCCAGAGGAAGGGTCTCGACCCGAAGCGTCACCCATTCCTTCTCTCCAGGGATGCCGCCTGTCCCGCTGAGTTACTCTAGCTGTTTGTGTCTACTCTTCCTCATACCACCATTAGGAGCTTTGTCAGAGGACACCTTCTTATCTTTTTACTTCAGAGATACGGTGCGGAAACAGGCCCATCGGGCCACCGATTCCACGCCGACCAGCGGTCACCCCGTACACCAGCACCATCATACACAACAGGGACAATTTACAATTTACAGAAGCCAATTAACGTACAAACCTGCACGTCTTTGTAGTGTTGGAAGAAACCAGAGTGCCCGGAGGAAACCCACGCGGTCACAGGGAGAACGTACAAATTCCGTCCAGTCCAGTCCAGTCAGGATCGATCCTGGGTCTGTGGCGCTGTGAGGCAGCAACTCTACCGCTGCGCCACCGTGCCTCTCTACTACCAGTGAGGAAGGCACAGCCATCATTTCTTGGCACACCTGGGCTATTGAGAAGTGGAAGCCATCAGGCTGAGTAAAACCCAGGGAAAAGCCTGTGCGTCAGTTTGCAGCAGATTAGGCAGCTGGGTAGAATATCCCATGAGAGCGGATTTATGACTGAGCTTTGAAATACCATTTCTAACAATAGATACATTTCCAGAATTGAGGTGAAACCTCCAATATTGCCTTCAATTCCCAGTATATTCCATTTATTCCTACGTTGGATACAGTAAAGGGCACTGGTTATAATCAAAGTGATGAAAAATCTAATCACAACTCTCAGTGATGGAAGCCAAAAATAATCTTTGCTGGTTCTCCCATTATAAGAGAACAATTGAATTTCAATATACTATTGCAAATCAGTCGACCAACATTGCATTTCTTATGTTCCACAGAACATTCAAATAGCATAATAAATTATATCAAATTGAAGTACAATTTAGTATTACAGTATGGAAAAATTGAATGCATGGTTAATCGTATAGTAACAGAAATATCTGCAATGCTATCTGGAAATAACCATATAACAATTACAGCACGGAAACAGGCCTTCTCGGCCCTTCCAGTCCGTGCCGACCATTTATTTTCCTCTAGTCCCATCTACCTGCACTCAGACCATACCCCTCCATTCCCTTCCCGTCCATATACCTATCCACTTTACTTTTAAATGTTAAAATCGATCCTGCCTCCACCACTTCTGCTGGAAGATCATTCCACACAGCCACCACTCTCTGAGTAAAGAAGTTCCCCCTCATGTTGCCCCTAAACTTCTGTCCCTTAATTCACATGTCATGCCCTCTTGTTTGAATCTTCCCTACCCTCAATGGGAAAAGCTTATCCACGTTAACTCTGTCTATCCCTTTCATCATTTTAAAGACCTCAATCAAGTCCCCCCTTAACCTTCTGCGCTCCAAAGAATAAAGACCTAACTTGTTCAACCTTTCTCTGTAACTTAGTGGCTGGAACCCAGACAACATTCTGGTAAATCTGTACTCTCTCTATTTTGTTGACTCCGGAAACATTACTACGAGGACACAATCCATTAGTAATGGCAAGGTCTGTTAGAAGCTCTGTGTCTTGGAGTTTCAGTTCTCTCGCCATCTTGCCAACATCATAAAATATAAACTTGATTCGAGAAACAAAAGATTCTACCATTTACAACCATAAGACTGAAGCAGAAATCAATTCTACGCTGAGTCAGCCTAGGTCTACACGCTCACCTGGTTGCCAAACATTTTAACTCCTCTTCCCATTCCTACACTGACCTTCCTGTCCTGGGCCTCCTCCATTATCACAGTGAGGACAAACGCAAAATGGAGGAACAGCGCCTCTTATTCTGCCTGGGCAGCTTGCAACCCCCGCGGTATAATCATTGACTTCTCTAATTTATAGCAACCCCTGCGTTCCCTCTCCCTCCATCCATCCCTCACCCTAGTCTTCCTACTAGTTCCACTGTTCGCATCCCAGTATCCTTTCGTTATCACCTCTTCCCCACCAATGGGCCATTATGGACCCCGCCCTTCCCTGGTCATCTATTGGTGGCATTGATTTGTTCTGGCCTTTTCCTACCTCTAGCATCCCCTTCCCCACCCCCACCCCCCCCCCCCCCGTTCATCCCCCCTACTGTCATTCAGAAGAAGGATTCCGATCCAAAACGTCACTCATCCTTTTTTCCAGAGATGCTGCCTGACCCCGCTGAGTTACTCCAGCACTTAGTGTTTATCCTTCTGAACCTTCTGAATTTTTTAGCCAGAAGGGCAGTACTCTGCATATCGCCAAATTGGACAATTTTACATTTTTTATCAAGCCAATTAAATAAGCCAATTAACCTACAAACCTGTACGTCTTGGAGCGTGGGAGGAAACCGAAGTTCTCGGAGAAAACCCACGCATCTCCATTCACTGATTATATGAAGGGGTAGCTGGGCTCAGCATCGAAACTCAATGAGTACCCGGTGGAAAGATCAAACAAAAATGTTTAAGATCAGATTTATATACTTGTCTCTATATATTATAATTAGAAATTGTTCCACTCATTGATAAGTCGTATACCGTTTTCTTTTCCACAAGTATTTTTAATTTTTTTTTTGTTTTTGTTTCTGTTTATTTTATTTTATTTTATTTGTTTTTCTTCTCTCTCTTCTTTATATTAATCAACTATAATCATACTCTATAAAAAAAAGTGAGGCCAATATATATATTTTGTTAACATTTATATAATTTTGGAAAGATGTATCAACTATATTTGGAAAAAAATGCTATATTATTTGTTATATGTATGGCCTCTAATAAAAATATATTCAAAAAAAAAACCCACGCAGATCACGGGGAGAACGTACAAACTCCATACAGACAGCACCCGTAGTCGGATTGAACCCGGGTCTCTGGCGCTGCATTTTGCTGTAAGGCAGCAGGTCTACTGCTGTGCAACCGTGACTGCCCCGTGACTATATCTTTGGTATAAACCAGCATCAGCAATTCCTTCCTAAACAAACAATATCCAGCACAGGCTTCATGTGAAGCCAAGGTGAGAGGACCATTGTTTCGAGATATTAAAAATATGATCAAGAGGCAATGAATTATAAGTCATGGCATGATGAATCTCTAATGTAGAATAACTGCTGAAACATGTTCTTATGCATTCCCATACAATCTTAATTTGCAATGACAGAAAGATTCTTTTACCATTCAATAAATGCATAGGACAGATCATTGTTTCCAATATCGCTCATATTCATGTCAGCATATTATCATATTCATATTCATTCATATCATAAGGATATGTGGAGACATTGTACATTACCTTTTCCTCGTTAGTATCGTCAATTATTTTTAAGTTATGCTTTTGGTGAATTCTGCACTTAAAATGCAGAGTTTTTGTTATTGGGAGTCAACACTGTTCTCTGTTTCAGTGCAAGAACTTATATGTGAAGTGAAGGTCAAATCAGAAGCAAATAAAGTCTACTCTGCACAACATTCTATTGTATCTGGAAGGGAACAGCAGTTGACATTGGCTCCGGTAGAAAGGAACTATGTTCCCTCTACCCCTCCCCGCCCCCCCCCCCCCCTCCCCCCCACGCCCACCCTGCACCCACCATGGTCGTCCCACTAGTTCCCACAAATTCATGGGATTTTAAGTATTGCGAACTGTGGAATTAGCAGTATGTAGTAAGGAACTACAGATGCTGGTTTAAACCGAAGATAGACACAAAATGCTGGAGCAACTCAGCGGGCCAAGCAGCATCTCTGAAGAGAAGGAATGGGTGACATTTTGGGTTGAATCTTTCTTCAGACTGAGTGTAGAGGGTGGGGAAAGGCTAGTTAGAGGTAGCAAAAGGCCAGAACAAATCAAGGCCAGCAATAAGGTCCAGATGGGTTTGAAGAAGGGCGTTGGCCCAAAATGTCACCCATTCCTTCTCTCCAGAGATGCTGCCTGTACCGCTGAGTTACTCCAGCATTTTGTGTCCATCTGTGGAATTGTGGCCATGGTGGGGGAGGGGGAGAGAGAGAGAATGCTAGATCACTCACAAATACACATGGTAGTTCCATTAATTCAAATGACCAATATCAACTGATAGAAACCTCTGTGGCTTGGATGGCCACATAATCTGACTTAAATTCCAGTAACTTGCAACAAAATTCTCATCCGTGGCAGTAACTTGAAAATTATTATGGATGTCTAGTAGACGAACTTCGCACCATTGACTCGGCCGAAGTGCCTGTTGCTACACTGCACTACTCTATGTTCTATGTTATTTATCAACTGTTGCACATGTTCCCCAGCATAACCATTGAACATTACAGTTTGAGCGACCATGAAGTTTGGTCAGGTAGTGTTCAGTGCACCCCAGTGTAATCTATGCTGTGGAGGTCTTGCCAGACTACCTGACTCCAAGTCAACATAGAAACATAGAAAATAGGTGCAGGAGCAGGCCATTCAGCCTTTCGAGCCTGCACCGCCATTCAATGTGATCGTGGCTGATCATCCAACTCAGTATCCCATACCTGCCTTCTCTCCATACCTCCTGATCCCTTTAGCCACAAGGGCCACATCTAACTCCTTCTTAAATATGGCCAATGAACTGGCTTCAACTACCTTCTGTGGCAGAGAATTCCACAGATTCACCACTCTCTGTGTGAAAAAATGATTTTCTCATCTCAGTCCTTAAAAACTTCCCCCTTATCCTTAAACTGTGACCCCTTGTTCTGGAGTTCCCCAACATCGGGAACAACATCCAAGCTGGTCGTATGATGTAAGCTGCCCAAGCAAAATGTGAGTTGCTGTTCCTCCAATTTGCATGTGGCCCCACTTTAACAGTGGAGATGGCCCAGGATGGTCAGTGTGGGAAGGGGAGTTAAAATGTTTGGCAACTGGGAATTCTCATTGGCCAAGGCGGACTGAGCGTAAGTGTTCAGTGAAATGATCACCCTCTCCTGCACTTTGTGTCTATCTTCAGCATAAACTAGCATCTGCATTTCCTTTCTACACCAATGATAAGGTCATTTGGATCGTGCAAAAACTGTACCAATAAGTCTCATCTGAACAGTTTTCATTTCTCAATTATACAACCAATTCCCTTCACATAAAAATTACCACTGACATTAGAAAACAATATTTTCTAGATCATAACAGACTTTCACTTTAAACATTTCTCCTGCTCTCTCATTTTTTTTTGCCAATTTATTTTAATAGCTCCACTTTAACAGCAGCTTTTGTCCAAACACGGTCCTTTCTTTCGATTAGGCAATAGCTATCCAGAGATAAATACGTCTTTTGCAATGCCACAGGACATCCACAATGTCCTTAAACATGTTGTTTATGAACTCCATATTTTCAACGTATAAATAGATATTACAAACTCATTCGTTTCATTAGATTACTACTTTTTTAATAACCCATTATGTGCAATCAGTCTGAAGAAGGGTCTCGACCCGAAACGACACCCATTCCTTCTCTCCAGAGATGCTGCCTGTCCCGCTGAGTTACTGCAGCATTTTGTGTCTATCTACAGTATGTGCAATGGTTGTATTATTTCCCAGTGATACAAATGGACGGGAGAATTCCATTAACCCGCAGCAATTACGTTACACCTGTCATATTCTGTTCATTGCATAATCAACATGAGGCACTATGAGGTCGTTGGAACAACTGTTAGACACATCATTGGTGAGAGGAAAGACAGAGCTTAAAATGGTATCAAAGCTTTTCCACAAACACTGTAAATATATTAGATGCTGTGGATGGAAGTGACATCATGGCAGTCAATCTCCTTTTGAGTGATTGTTTTTGCAGTTTCACAGTCATTTTAACTGTGAAAACATCCAATTTATCATTTGGTGCAGAAATCAGCGCTAGGCACAGTTTAATCCTGTAATAACATGTCAAGAATATGGTGGCACGCGCGTATCAAATGGTTGTGTTCAGTTTAGTTTAGTTTTGAGATACAGCGTGGAAACAGGCCCTGGGGCCCACTGAGTCCACACCGACCAGCGATCCCCGCATACTAACACTACCCTACACACACTTGGGAGAATTTTACATTAATACCAAGCCAATTAACCTACAAACCTGTACGTTTTTGCAGTATGGGAGAAAAACGATTTCGGAGAAAAGCCACGCAGGTCGTGGGGAGAACGCACAAACTCCATACAGACAACACCCATAGTCGGGATCGAACCCGGGTCTCTGGCGCTCCACAACAATGGTTCTACTGGTGTGTGTATATATCTATATAACTCTCTTATCTTGACCATTTCCTGTCTGCGCTGTATATTGATGTTAGAAATTAGACCATTTATCGCTATGATTTTTTGCCATCTTACTCACAGTCCTCCTCGGCTGAAGCAGCCCCAAGGATTTTTCCAATCGATGAAAAATAAAAAAGTTATGAATGTTTTAAAAATCTTGAGATCAGCTGATTGGTCCTTTTGCCAGTCAATCACCATGATGAACGTAACGCCCCTTCCAGGGGGGCCAGGGATATAAAGCTCAAATGGTATGAAATTGCATTTGAATGTGATGGCCTGCACTCTGCTTGAAATGGTATGAAATTGCATTTGAATTTGGGGGCCTGCACTCTGCTTGAAATGGTATGAAATTCCATTTGAATTTACTGGCCTGCACTACTTAAAATGGTATGAAATTGCATTTGAATTTGGTGGCTTGCACTCTGCTTGAAATGGTATGAAATTGCAGTTGAATTTGGTGGCTTGCACTCTGCTTGAAATGGTATGAAATTGCATTTGATTTTGGTTGCTTGCACTCTGCTTGAAATAGTATGAAATTGCATTTGAATTTGGTGGCTTGCACCCTGCTTGAAATAGTATGAAATCGCATTTGGATTTGATGGCTTGCACTCTGCTTGAAATGGAATTTCAAGGAATAGCCATGAGTGAACAGCCCTGAGTCATTCAACTGCCAGCCCACCAGCCGTGTCAATCAATTGCCAGCCCACCAGCCGTGAATCAATCAACTTCCAGCCCATCAGCCGTGAGTGAGTGAACTGCCAGCCCACCAGCCCTGAGTGACTGAGCTGCCAGCCCAAGAATCCATTCGGCCTACAATGTCCATACTAGCCCTCTGGATACCAGTCCCTTTGGCCCACAACACTCATACTAGCACTCCAGAAAGCCCTCCCCCTCCCCACTGGGCACCCAATATTGGAATATTGCGTTGGGGGACATGTGAACATGGGAACCAATGGGTCCCACTTAGTCTAGTATGTGTATATATATATACACACACACACGCATACATATAAAAATAAGCAATGATAGTGCAGAATAACAAAACTAATGCCCCCAAGTCTGTAGTAGTTCAGAGCTTATTTGAAGGTTATAGCGTTTAATAGCCTGATGGCTGTGGGGAAGAATCTGTTCCTGAACCTGGACATTACAGTTTTCAGGCTCCGATATCCTCTTCCCGATGACTGGAGTGAAATGAGTGGCCAGGGTGGTGTGGGTCTGCTGCTGTGCCACCGTGCTGTCCTAACAATGTTCTAACGGATGTTGAAGCCCAGCCTAATCTTGGTTTTACTCAATGTTTACAAGATCGCCATTTGTACCAATTTGCAAAGGCATTATCATCAGTTGATATCTGAAGAAGGGTCTCGACCCGAAACGTCGCCTATCTCCTTCGCTCCTTAGATGCTGCTGCACCCGCTGAGTTTCTCCAGCTTTTTGTGTAACCCCCCATCTTCAGTTGATATTTGCTCTCAAAAGCCATGGGGTTTGAACTTTATTAGATGTAATTGCCCTAGCTAATGGTAAGTTTCAATGAGGTTCAGAAGGATGAGGGGGGGGGGACCTCATTGAAACCTACCAAATAGTGAAAGGCTTGGATAGAGAAGATGTTTCCACAAGTGGGAGAGTCTAGGACCAGAGGTCACAGCCTCACAATAAAAGAACGTACCTATAGAACACAGATGAGGAAGAATTTCTTTAGTCAGAGGGCGGTGAATCTGTGGAATTCATTGCCACAAGGCTGTGGAGGCCAAGTCAATGGATATCTGAGATTGATAGATTCTTGATTAGTACGGGTGTCAGGGGTTATGGGGCGAAAGCAGGAGAGCGGGGTTGAGGGGGAAAGATAGATCAGCCACAATTGAATGGTGGAATAGACTTGATGGGCCGAATGGCCTTATACTGTTCCTAGAACTTTTGATGTCAATGTAAAGCAAGCCTTGAGAACAAATAGCATTGATTACAGATTTATCATTCAGTAATATTATTGTAGATCTAGTATTGTCCATGTAGTTTGCAATTTTGATTCAAGGAAAACAATTTTGCATCTGAATGAGCAGGCTATAGATTATAGGGTAGTAGGTTAATTGGACTACAGTATGTACATTGCCCATGAGTATGGGGAGTGGGAGAGAAAGTGCGATGATATGGGACTAGTGTGGGCAGGTGATCGGTGGTTGGTATGGACTCTGTGACCCAAAGAACCTGTTTCCATGCAGTATTTTGTTGGTTCACATGCTTGATCAATGGTGTTTTATCATTAATGTCTTATTATTATTAATGTTTAGTGTTTTCTGAGTCATTTGTAACTGTCACTGTATGTCATGTTGTTGCTTGTGGGCGGAGCACCAAGGCAAATTCCTTGTATGTGAATACTTGGCCCGTAAACTTGCTTATTTACTTACTTATCTGTAAAACAAAACTAAATCTAAATGAAAGATAGACACTAAATAACTCAGCGGGCCAGGCAGCATCTCAAGAGAGAAGGAATGGGTGACGTTTCGGGTCGAGACCCTTCCTCAGACTCTTGCCTGAATTTGAATCTTCTGGTTCCATGCAGCATCTCCAAGCTAAACTAAACCAAACTAAACTAATCTTACTGAAGCAGGAAAGCAGAATGTTCCAAATTGATGACTGCTCTGTATGAAACGAGCCGATCCCAAACAAAAACAAGTCGGCATTATTAACACAATGCAATTACTGCGAATCATCAGAAATACAAGGCAACAAACAACCAACAACCCAGCATCCTGAAAATAAATGAGCATAACCACAGGGCATTGAGGCCATTTCATTTTTAAATTAGAGACCTTTGCTTGAGATTAAATGTGACCTGCTTGCAAATATAAATGATGGAACCATGTTAATATTCTGGCTGCAAGAACAGGTCAGGGGCTGGGTGTTCTTTACTGAATAACTGACCTCCTGAGCGCTCAAGGTCTCCCTGCCATCTGGAAGGCATGGGTGTGATGGAATACCTTTTCACTTGTCCGGATAATGCAGCTCCGGCAACAAGCAAGAAGAGCAGACAGCAGCTAAGATAAAGCGGCCCCTCGATTAGCACTCCGTCACCATGCTCACAGGTACATAAGCAATAGGAGCAGAATTAGGCCATTTGGCCCATCATAACTACTCAGCCATTCTATCATGGCTGATCTATCTTTTCCTCTCAACCCCATTCTCCTGCCTTCTCCCCTTAACCCCTAACACTTATACTAATCAAAAATGTAACAATCTCTACCTTTAAAATATCCATGGACTTGGCTTCCACAGCTTTCTGTGGCAGTGAATTCCACAGATTCACCACCCTCTGACTAAAGAAATTCCTCCTCACTTCCTACCTAAAGGTACGTTGTTTTATTCTGAGGCCATGGCCTCTGGTCCAAGACTCTTCCACTAGTGGAAATATCCTCTCCATATCCACTCTATCCAGGCCTTTCACTATTCAGTAAGTTTCAATGAGATCCCCCCTCAACCTTCTAAACTCCAGCGAGTACAGGCCCAGTGCCGTCAAACGCTCATCGGATGTTAACCCAATCATTCCTGGGATAATTCTTGTAAACTTCCTCTGGACCCTCTCAAACGCCAACACATCCTTCCTTAGATATGGGGCCCAAAACTGCTTACAATAAATACTCCAAATGCTGCCTGACCAGCGCCTTATAGAGCCTCAGCAATGCATCCCTGTTTTTATATTCCAGTCCTCATCTATGCTAAACATGCGAGTCCACAACTATGTTGAGTCATGCTAAACATGACTCCTTCTGCCACCACTATAGCTGTAGCGTTCGCCTTCCACGAATAGTGACTCAGCTTGGCTACTCCAACAGCACTGTGATCCGCGCCACTCAGGTTTCTTCCCAGCTATTATCAGGTAACTGAACCATCCACCAACAACTGTGGATGGAGCTGTTCCCAAACCATGCTGTGATGCATCCCGATAAAATGCTTTCTACGCTGCACCTGTAGAAGTTGGTGGGAGTTGTTGGGGACATGTCCAATTTCCTAAGCCTTCTAAACACAAAGCTCTAATTCTGATACTCAATCTTCAGTCGTGGCTTAAAGACATATTTCCCAATGGAACGATTTAATAAAACTGGTCACGCAATTAGTTTTCGGGAAATGTGGGGCTGGCCATTTGTGCCTCCAGAGATCATCTGGATGTGTCCCAGCTGTTATCAGAAACGGAACCATCCTACCAACAATTAGTGAGTGGTCCTTAGCAACTATCTACCTCATTGGAGACTCTCGGACTATCTTTGATCGGACTTTACTTTATCTTACACTAAACATATACAGGTTATTTATTCCCTTTATCATGTTTTTTGTACACTGTGGATGGCTCAATTGTAGTCATGTATAGTGTATCTGCTGAATGGTTAGCACGCAACAAAAGCTTTTCACTGTACCTTGGTACATGTGACAATAGACAAAACTCAAACACAAACTAAAAAAAGTAAGCATGGGGAGACAACCACATTCCCCTCCATGTCACACAACATTGGGAGTTGGAATGGCAACATCTTACATTCAGAGTTATTGGATCTAAATCCTGGAACCTCTTCGTATCTACATTGGAATGACAGCAGCAGCTCAAGAGATCAGCTCCTCAATACTTTCTCGGTGGGAATTAGGGGCAGGCAATAAATACTGGGAGGTGCCATCAGTAGTGGCTGCCTCGCCAACAGTCTGTCTGTCCTTTCTTCTTTTTTTGATATTTTAAGTATGTGTTACAAAGTATGTTTTAGTGTGCGTCTCGATTCGAAACGTCGCCTTTTCCTTCATTCCATAGATGCTGCCTCGCCCGCTGAGTTTCTCCAGCATTTTTGTCTACCTTTCCGTGTTCCTTGGATTTGTTTTCTGCCTAACATCGTGGAGTTCCAAGCTGCAGACGTCTGTGGAACTTTAACATCGCGGAGCGTACGATCACTTTGCTGGGGATCGAAGCTCCAACCGCGGGGCCTGTGGACTTTAACTTCATGTAGCCCGCGGTCTCTGGTAAGAAGAGGCCAACTCGGGAGCTCCATGCTGTGGAGAGAGTTTTAACTGCCCCGACGCGGGAGTTTCGATCATCCCGACGGGGGCTTCGATCGTCAGCTGCGGGAGCTTTGATCGCCCCGACTGTGGATGGTTTGACTGCCCCGACCGCGGGAGAACAAAGAGGAAGAAGATTGAACTTTATTGCCTTCCATCACAGTGAGGAATGTGGAATCCACTGTGGTGGATGTTTATGTTAACGTTTATGTGGCTGTGTATCTTGTTGCTTTTCACTTAGTATGGCTGTATGGTAACTCAAATTTCACTGTGCATTAATTGGTGCATGTGACAATAAACTGGCCTTGAAACCTAGAAATACCGGTCTTCTCAAAATATATGTTTAGTTTAGTTGAGAGATACAATGTGGAAACAGGGACTTCAGCCCACCGAGTCCCTGCCAACCAGCGATCTCCGCACACCAACACTATTATACACACACCTGGGACAATTTTCCCATTTTTCCAAAGCCAATTACCTACAAAGGTGTGGGGCATAGGGGTAGGGGTAGGAATGGGGATTGCAACGGTGAAGGTACCAGTGGCTACCTGTGGGCATTTAGGCATCGGTGTATGCATTTTAGTAAGGCCCCATTCAATCTATAACCCTACACTATGCTTTCAATTGCTTGGGCCCCAAACCATCCAGACTTTCCTTCCCTCAATATCTTTGCTTCCCTATTTCTCCTTCTCCCCAATTGATCGTTAAACCCACCTTTGAATAAGCCTACTCTCATAATACAGGTCAATATAGAGGTTGTCTCAATATGCTTCTGTGAAACATATGGAAGTGATATTGCAACTTTATAGATGCTATATGAATGCAAGTTGTTGTTGACATCAGTATCACTATGGCTCAATTATTGGTACTCCAGCTTCAGAGTTAGACAGTTGTGATTGTAAATCCAGTTTTGGAGACTTGAATACTATTGAAGAGGAAGTCCCGATGCTTCATTAGCGTGCTGAACCTATTTAGCATTATTGGTGATGCTAGCTTTTGCCTGGACCTTCAGGTGTGTGTTATAAATCCTGCGTCACTGCTTCAAAGACCCCAAATTTACCCCTCAATCAACCACATCCATTCAGTCATCATTTATTATCCATGTAAATTGACTGCCCAATTCCTGACAATGTAATTCCAATTGCCTTTAATAGTCATAGAGTCATTTGTGGAATTCCCTGCCACAGAGGGCAGTGGAGGCCAAGTCACTGGATGGGTTTAAGAGCGAGTTAGATAGAGCTCTAGGGGCTAGTGGAATCAAGGGATATGGGGAGAAGGCAGGCACGGGTTATTGATTGGGGACGATCAGCCATGATCACAATGAATGACGGTGCTAGCTCAAAGGGCCGAATGGCCTCCTCCTGCACCTATTTTCTATGTTTCTATATTTCTATACAGTGTGGAAATAGGCCCTTTGACCCAACTTGCCCATATCAGCCAACATGCCCCATCCACACTAGCCCCACCTGCCAGCATTTGGCCCATATCCCCCTAAACCTGTCCTATCCATGTACCTGTCTAAATGTTTCTTAAACGTTGCAATAGTACCTGCCTCAACTATTTCCTCCGGCAACTCGTTCCATATACTTACCACTGTGTAAAATGTTGCCCCTCAGTTCCCTATTAAATCTAACCCACCGCTCCTTATACTTATGTCCTTGATTCCCCTACCCTGGTTAAAAGGCTCCGTGCATTTACCCGATCTATTCAACTCCTGATCTTTCAAGAGCACTTTGTAGGTGAGAGATTGCTTTGAGATGATCATATGCTGCAAAAGATTGTAAGCTGAAATATTTATTTTTTGCTGTTTTTAGATAAGGGGAACCATCAACTCGATGTAATGTTGTATCCAGCCACTTAGAGATAATTGAAGATCAAAATTGAATCAACAGAAATGCAGAGGCCTTTGCTTTTCACTACATGATAAATATAGATAAGATTTTTTTGGTGCCTTGTCTTAAAAAATAAGTAGGGCTTGATTCTTTTTTTTGATATCATGATTTAGTTTAGATCTGGGATACTTTTATTTCATTGTTTACATTGTTCGGCAAGGTCGCAGATAACCAAACAAGCTTGAACGTGGCAGAGCTGGAGCTTCAGTGCAATTGTATTTAATGCCAGGGCACAAGACAAAATGCTGTAGGAATTCAGTGGGCCAGTCAGTAGGAAAATACTGGACCCTTCTTCAGACTGATGGAGTAGAGAGGAGAAAGCTCTCGGTTGCTGAGTTTTTCCATCACTTTTTTGGTCAAGATTCCAGCATCTGCAGTCTCTTATGTCTGCATTCAATACCAATTCGGTTATTAAAATATAATCAGTAAGAGGATGTATAAACTATCGCTCTAAAACACTGTTGGTAGCTGCAAATTGTAACATTATATTTAGGTTCAGGTTCATTATTGTCACGTGTTTCGAGGTACAGTGAAAAGCTTTGTTTTGCATGCTGTTCAATCAGATCAGATACATAAATATAATCATGTCAAACTCAAGTACAATAGGTCAGTTTTTCGGAGCCCTGCGCGATGTCGGGACGAACTCCGCACAACTCCGCACGGCTCCAGTGATCGAAGCGGGACCGGCCCCGCAACGCCGGACAGCACAAGCGACCACGTTAGGTCGCGCTCATCGCATGGAGTTGCATGCTGGTGGGACAGGCCCTTTCCTTTGATTCCATTTATACCTCATGTTGCTTCTGCAAGGCCGGCAGCATAATTAGGGATGTCTAATTATGGACTCCCTTTTTTCCCCACTCCCTTTGGGCAAAAGGAATAGAAGTATGAAAACGCACACCACCAGATTCAGGGACAGTTTCTTCCCAGCTGATGTTATCAGGCAACTGAACCATCCTTCAAACAACTAGATAGCAGTCCTCAGCTACTGTCTACCTCATTGGAGACTTTCGGACCATGTTTAGTCGAGCAACACTGAACATTATCTTGCTCTAAACATTATTCATGTTATTCCCTTTATCATGTATCTGTAGGGGTGGAAGATTGCAACCTTCACGTGGTCCGCCCTGTTTCGACTAATGCAATCAACTCGACATGCACAAACAGAAGATCAAATAGAACAAGTTGTCCTACAACTTTAGGCTGTGATCGCCACACGCAAGAAGAAGATGTAGTATCTGTACACTGTGGATGGTTCGATTATAATCTTGTATTGACTTTCCGCTGACTGGTTAGTAGGCAGCAAAGGTTTTCATGTGATTATAAACTAAACTCAAACTCAATAATAACTCAAAACTAACTAACCAAAAAAAGCATGCATGCACAATAATACTTAGTCATACCAGCTGATAAAATTGACCAGAACCTACCAACTCAACAAACCAGAAACAAAGAGAATTAGTCTGTTGCCTATTTTCGCATTTTCCAATGCATTGTTGACTGATTAATGACGCGGAGATTTAGCAGAGGCAGTACTGAGATAACATTTAGTTGAGTTTTAGGGAGGCCTTCATTCAAATATGACATGTTTTATGCATGTTTTATGCAACTGGCAGTTTCGGCAATTTATAATTGAACTGAAAAATAATAGGAAATAGAATAGCAAAATAACAGATTATATCTGCTTTGACATCCATAACCCTTTTCTATGATACAGTTCCAAATAGGTTCCTTTTGTGTTCCAAAGGTAAATGACAGGTTGGTTCCAGAATACAGGATGCTGTTTCGCACTTGAATGATTTCAGTAAACTGACTGCCTTTTAATTTTCTTTGCCCAGTTGGTCCTGTTCTCCCAAAGCCACTGATTCTATATTAGTCAAAGTTCGCAGCCACCACATGCCTCATTTGGTTATGTGAGGTGCAGTCATGAATGAATGCAGTCAGAATACAATGCTCAGCTCAGCCTAGGCATCCACACACCTATAAAAATGGGCACAGAGCGCTGGAGTGACTCAGCGGGTCAGACAGCGTCTCTGGAGGAACATGGGTAGGTGATGTTTCGGGTCGGGACCCTTCGACATCCCCGGACAGCAGGATAACAAATGAAGGTGAAACGTCTTGCTGATATTCCACTAAGCCAGGCACAAACTCATCTTACTCCTGCCATTGGGATGAAGAAACAGGGGCCTGAAAAACTGTAACGGCCAGGTTCAGGAGCAGCTTCTTCCCTACAGCCATCAGGCTATTAAACACTTCAACCTCTAAATATACTCTGAACTTCATAGACTTGGGGTCATTATACTTTTTTTTTCTTTTTGTGCTATTGTTTCTTTGTTTTTGTGTGTATGTATATTTCTATATATATATCATACTACTATTAAAACTCTCTTCATTAGTTTGTTTGTTTAGTTGGATGTTAGTCACATCTCCTCCAAAACTCGATGCAGTGATGGTGAAAATTTTACATATTGCCGTAGAGATTTACCACGTGATTTCAAAAATCTCCTCATCTGAAAATTTGGTTAATTATTTTCCGAGTTTTTTACTAAAATTGTTTTAAAATATAACTGAATCTGAAGCGAGCTGATGACGGCACAATGACTTTCCTCCTCTCGACCAGCTGCGCGCACTTTTCGATGCGCATCCAGTTACGTGGATTGAAGCCCGTGAACACGTGATCAAGTCATCCAGTGTGCTCCACTGGGCTTCTTGAAGTTCAACAACATGGCGGCGGTTGTTATTGCAGAAAGAACGAGTAAATTCTGCAGATCCTGAGGTCACCGGAGCTCGCTAGTTCTTTGAAAAAAAACACGCTGTCTTCTTGTTCACGCTGCCGGAAGTGGGTGATTATTACGTTCGAGATCCAGCCCTCACCTCTGATGATGTGCCCCCCCCAACCCCACAAACTCTCCCTCTCCCCCCTCGCTCCCTCTCTGCCCCCCACGCTCCCTCTCGCCTCCCTCTCTCCCCCCTCCCTCTCTGTGCCTCTGTCCATCTCTGTGCCTCTTTGTGTCCCTCTCTGTACTTATGTCCCCACTACCCTCCTTCACACTTCCTCTCTCCCCACTCCTCTCTCCCCTCTCCCCTCCTTCTCCCCCTCCCCCCGCAAACTGCGTGTTGAGGGGACAGGACCCAACGGGTCCCCCTTGGTCTCTAGTATCATATAAAATACTGGATGTTCACGTACGGATGCTTGAAACTTTCAAGCTTTCAAACTTGAACTTTTTCTTAGTTTCACATCTCCTCGAATACCCGGCGCAGTAACGGTGAAAGCTCAGCCACTGATGTCCAGAGGAAGTAGTCCATACTCCCCATTTACGTAGTTAATACCCTCTAATCTCAGGAGCAGTCTGGTAAACCTCTCAAAACCCTCCCCTACCTTCAACAAGAACTGCATACAATACTTTAAATGCTGCCTAACTAACATTTTATTAAGCAGCAATATGACTTTTATACTCAACTAGACTGAGTGGGACACGTTGAGACTCCACCCCCCACCCCCCATCCACTCTTAACGGCTCTCCGGCGGCGCAGTCATTCCCACACATTGGGTTCTCGTTGTGACATAGAACATGCAGGTATTACTGCGCAGGCGCAGCTGGCGGGCATGGTAAGTGGAAAATATATTTATTAAAGCTTGAAACGTGAATAACTCTTAAAATATAACAACAATTTAAACGTTAAAGATTAGATTTATTCAGTCCTATCTTGTTGCGCCTCTTGTGTTCTGCAGCCAGGGGAGGGTGCCGGATTCAGGCGGGGGCTGTCGGAGGCCCGTGGGAGTGGGGACGAGCGTCCTTCACGCACCCCATTCCCCCCTCAACTACCGCCCATCCAGTCTTCACAGCCCTCCGGCGGCGCAGCCATTCCCACCCTTTGGGATCCCATTGTGACGTCGAACACACAGGTATTACTGCGCAGGTGCAGGCTTCAGGGGGCGGCTGTCGGGGGCCGGGGGAAAGTGTCCTACAGATGGGGGGAGGGAACATCTCCTCCAATTTTGCTGTTGTCTCCAAATTTATTAACCAGTCCATCTACATTTATGTCAGTCATTTCTAAATATCACAAACACAGAGCTCGCAGCACAGAACTCCACTGACCACACAGACTTCCAGCCACAATAACACCCTTCCACCACTACCCTCTGTCCTATATGAACGAGTGAATGAATAAGCTTATTGGCCAAGTATTCACATACAAGGAATTTGCCTTTGTGCTCCTCCCGCAAGTAACAACATGACCTACGGTGGCAGTTAGGAATGTCACATATGGGTAAATCAGGTCTAGGTCCAAACGGCCACCACAGTGACCATGTACCAGCTCTACGTTTGTCACTCTGAATACTAATTTGAACATCTTGGGAACTTCTTAAACTTTCTGAATACAAAATACTGCACATGAGCGATATTCATAGGCAAGGGGGTAAACGCACACCTCCAGATTCAGGAACAGTTTCTTCCCAGCTGTTATCAGGCAACTGAACCATCCTCTCATCAACTACAGAGTGGTCCTAAGTTCATAAGTTCACAAGTCCATAAGTTATAGGAACAGAATTAGGCCATTCGGCCCATCGTCTTCTCTGCATTCAATCATGGCTGATCTATCTCACCCTTCTAAACCCCATTCTCCTGCCTTCTCTCCATAACCCCAAACACCCTTAACAATCAAGAATCTATCAATCTCCACCTTAAAAACATCCTTTGTCTTGGCCTCCACAGCTCTGTGGCAATGAATTCCATTGAGCTACCATCTACCTCATTTGAGACACCCGGACTATCTTTAGATATACTTCACTGGACATTATCTTTCACTGAACGTAATTCCCTTTATCCTGTGTCTGCACTAATCTATAATTATGTTTAGTCTTTCCACTGACTGGATAACACGCAACAAAAAAAGCTTTTCACTGTACCTCGGTACATGTGACAATAAACTACACTCAACTAAACATGCTCTGTTGGAAACTTCTGTGACAACCAGGCTGGAAAAAAGATTTGGTTACAGCCACTTTTGCCTTCCTTAAAGATAGAGAGGTAAGATTTGAACGTGAGTGTCTGTGTCAGCCGAGTGAATCAACAGTCTATACTTATTCATTTTCTCATGGGTAGATTACAAACTAACGGTATGAACATTGGATTATCTAATTTTAGATAAACACTCCTCCCCCCATCCCCCCTCCCCCCACATCCCTGGGCCCCAGCTGGTTGTGCACCCATCCCCCCCCGCACTATCCCCCCCGCATTATACACTTACCAGGCTTTATCCACCTCTTTCCCCAGCTATCCCGCTCCCAACTACAATTAGTCTGACGGAGGGTCCCGAACCAAAACGTCGCCTCTCTATGTCCCCCAGAGATGCTGGCTGTCTCACCGAGTTACTCCAGCCATTTGTATCAGTTTTTTCAACAGCCTATACCATCTCTTCTGATTTTTATTTCGAATCATATCGTCTTTATTTTTTTGACCGTTGAGCGAAATTGCCTCCTGATTACCGAAAACTCCAATATAAAATGTATGCATTTACTTGTGGTTTTTGACTATCGTTGGCTCTGCAAGAAAACCTTTGCATTTCGCTTATTCGGACTTTCTGTGAAACTCAGCTCCCATTGGCAGAACATTACTGACCTCAGTTTCCAAGAACACTGCGCTGTTTTCTGAAGAACCTTAAAAAAATTCTCTAACTTTGTCCCTTGTTCGATAAACATTCCTAAATAGCCAGCTGTAGTTTATTTTAGAGGTACAGCGAGAAAATAGGCCCTTCGGCCCACCGAGTCCGCGCTGATCAGCACGAACACTATCCTACACACATTAGGGACAATTTACAATTATACCAAGCTAATCAACCTACAAAACTGTTTGTCTTTTAGGAGTCTGGGAGGAAACCGGAGCTCTAGAGAAAACCCATGCAGGTCACGGCGAGAATGTACAAACTCTGCACAGACAGCTCTCGTAGTCAGGACCGAACGCAGGTGGTTGGCACTGTAAGGCAGCAACTCTACGGATGCACTGCTGTGCCACACAGCTCTTTGAAATGCTTCATCCTCTCAAAATACCCCCTTTCCACAGATTAATGTTTTGAATGTCTACCCTATCCATGTCATCATTTTATAAACCTCTATTAGGCCTCCCCTCAACCTCTGATGATAAATATGAGCTATTGTTACTAACTTAAGTCTCTCAATATAAACCTTATATTTGTGAAATAAATCAATGATAAACTGAGGAGCGCGGTGGTGCAGCGGTGGAGTTGCTGCCTTACAGTGCCAGAGACCCACGTTGATCCTGACTGCGGGTGCTGTCTGTACGAAGTTTGTACATTTTTCCTGTGAACGCATGGTTTTTCTCCGGGTGCTCCCGTTTCCTCCCACGACGTGCAGGTTTGTAGGTTAATTGGCTTCTGCAAATTGTCCTTGATGTCCACTATAGGATAGACTTAGTGTATGGCGGAAATCGCTAGTGCTTGGTGTGCCGAAGGCCCTGTTTCCATACTCCATCTCTAAAGAGAAACTAAAAAACAGTGATTCCCCAAGCAATGTGGTGGCAATATCAGTATCCTGTCAGCATTCTCTTTACACCAAAATGATAAGTTCCTTGTAAAACATTTAACACATTTATAATAACAGTCTGCTGAATGTTTCTGGAAGAGACTGTGGTTGGAACTAGTATGTCACTGACTGATGGAGTCTCCACAAAAAGACTAGGTGCCTTCACTGCTTTCTGATGGTAATATCCAGCAGATATTGAATGGAGCAATTGTTATTGTAGCTAAACACAAACCAGCTCGAATCAAACAGCTATTGAACTTCACTGAACAATACGTCTCGAAATATCCTTTCCCACAAATCTACAAAACAAATAGTCAATTACTCAAAGCATTTACTTTTGTCTGACCTTTTTAACGACTGCTGTTGGGCATTTGTGACATGATGGAACATATCGATCAAATCCAGCAAGTGTTTGATTGCACTCTCCCTGGTACCTTGATAACAGCACGAAGAATTTCTATCTGTATGAAGATGGATGATTGTAGAAAGCTGTTGTAAACATATGCGACAAATCTCTCTTCAGAAGTACTGATCTCCTGAGAGCTTCTAATTAGAAGCCCTGCTTCACAGTGGACAAGCGCACTACTGTGATCGACAGGGACATTTCACAAAGCTTAAGAGTTACAATCAAGGATAAGGCAATGCTGATTGCACTGGACACACATAATATCTGCACCACTCACATTCTGCTGTAACTAAGAGGATTCGATCATAATTGAAGCTTACGCAGGATTAACAACCTTCATTTTTATGCCTTTGTCTGGTGGTATACAACGGAGGAAAATGTACTTTGTCATTATGAATGATGCCATCAGAAGCTCTGTTGCTACTGCTGGCTTGTTTAAAGAGGCAGCACCCAGTTTGTCCAGCACTGTAGAATGCAATTACACTCTGTCAGAAATCAGGCTCAAAGTTTAATGAACAATTACAGTCCGGTGCAAAGTGAGAGGCACGCTGTCACGTAACGTTTGAGTACCGTGCATCAGACATTAAACATCATGGTATTAATCATTAATAAATTAAATGGCTATCAAGTTCAAGGAAGCTCCTGCTTCCCCGATGCACTCATTTTTGAGATTATATCAGATCACTGTCAATGTAGAAAGGCAATCGGTCAGAGCCACTGCAGAGGAAGAGGAAAAGACACAAACAAAATACAAACAAAGAAATGAGGTGCAGCGGTAGAGTTTCTGCCTTACAGCGCTGACAGCGTCAGAGACCCAGGTTCGATCCCGACTACGGGTGCTGTCTGTTCAGTTTGTACAAGTTCTCCCCATGACCACGTGGGTTTTCTCCGAGATCTTCGTGTTTCCTCCCACACTCCAAAGACGTACAGGTTTGTAGGTTAATTGGCTTGGTATAAATGTAAATTGTCCCTAGTGTGTGTAGGATAGTGTTCGTCAATTACAGTAAGAAGGCTCGTAAGCACAAATGTTTTGCATGTACTAGATTGGGGCATCTGAGAACCTCGGCTGTGGGCAGCGGCGCTGAACTTTAACATCGGGAGCCAGTGGGGGAGCTCCATTCAGCGCAGCCTTGTCGGCTTCGGAAGCCGCGGGCTCCAGTAGGAGGCGGCCGTTCCGGGTGTCCCAAGCCGCCGAGAGGATTCTCCCAACGCCGGAGCACCACCACCCGGCGAGAACGGCCTGGAACATCGGGCCTCCGTGAAGGCGACTATGGAGGCCTCAATAGGCCTGACTATGGGTGGACATGGGTTGGGGACTGGACATTGTGCTTTCCCTCATAATGGGAACCATTGTGGGGGGATGTTTTTTATGTTTAAATCTCTTTATTAGTGTTATGTCTGTATTCTTTATTTTGTGTGCTGCATGGCAAGAAACATTTCACTACACCAATTGGTGTATGTGACAAATAAACTAACCTTGAACCTTGATCCACCCATCCTGAAAGGTGTAGCTACCCAAGGCAGCTCAAAGACATTAGGTCAGGCTCAGATAGGCCTCAGAACTAATGCTCTGTTATTGCTGGCAAATTTACTGTTCATAAACCTCGTGCATCTGGTAAAAGAAATCTAGGTTACCGACGCCTTGATAACACAATGCAGATACAGTGACTTTTGTGCTTGTTGCTGTCAAACATATTGAGACCGAGGACAACATTTTCCGACTGGGGTTTAATTTCTTGTCCAGCGTTTGGGAAGGGTGACATTTTTTATTAAAAGTACAGCATACAAACAGGCCCTTCAACACAGCCCAGGCCCAGTTCACTCTGACCGTCGATCACAAATTCACACTTTTACATCCACCTTTGCATCCAGTCCCCACACAATTTTACATAGGCCAATTAACATACAAACCCACACGTCTTTGGGATGTGGAACGAAACTCAAATAGTCACAGGGGAGACTTGCAAACTCCACACAGACAGCAACTAAGATCAGGATAAAACCCAGTCAGTCTCAGATGCTGTGGAACAGCAGCTCTACCACACTACTGTTCTGCTCAAAGTCATAATATACATTCTTCAAATTTAAATGAATGAATTGTGTTTGAATTGATAAATAAAACCACATGCGACTTTTAAAATAAAACAAATTAGTTGTTAACATTTACAATTGGAATACGTTTATAGAGTCAAAATGCTGGTGTAATTCAGCGGGACGGGCAGCATCTCTGGAGAGAAGGAATGGGTGACATTTCGAGTAGAGACCCTTCTTCATACTGACGTCAGAGGTGAGGGAGATAGATAAATAAGGAAGTGTGAAGGTGTGAAAACAGGGCAAAGGGAATGGATATCAAGGAAAATGCAGAATAGATCTTTGTTGGTTGGGAGAAGGTAACAACAAAGCAAACAGAGATATAATGTAGTCGGAGACAGTAAGACGGGTCAGAGAACTGAGAAGGGAGAGGCACAGAGAGAGAGGGAAAGCAAAGGTTACTTCAAGTCAGAGAAGTCAATGTTCATACCGCTGGGGTGTAAGCTGCCCAAGTGAAATATGAGGTGCTGTTCCTCCAATTTGTGCTGGGCCTCACTCTGACAATGGAGGAGGCCCAGGCCAGAAGCGTGTGGGAATGGGAGGGGGAGTTAAAGTGTTGAGCAACCAGGAGATCAGACAGGTTTAGGCGGACTGATTTGAGGTTTTCAGTGAAACAATCGACGAGCAAGCACTTGGTCTCGCCGATATACAGGAGCCCACACCTGGAACAGCGGACACAGTAGATGACGTTGAAGGTGAACCTCTGCCTCACCTGAAAAGACTGTTGGGGTCCTTTTACGGAGTTGAGCAGGGAGGTAAAGGGACAGGTGTGGCATCTCCTGCGGTTGCAGGGGAAAATACCTGGGAAGAGGGTGGTTTGGGTGGAAAGGGACTCTATGAATATTAAGTTTTGTACTTGCGGGATGTATTCGCATGGGAATCAGTACAAAAAAAAGTTGAATTAAAATTTTTGATTGATTGACTAATTGTAAAATGCAGCATGGAAACAGACCCACCTGCCCACGGAGTCCATGCCGACCATCGATCATCTGTTCAAGTTATCATATTTTTGTATCAATTCCCTAAACACTAGGGGCAATTTACAGATGCTAATTAACCTACAAACCCACATGTCTTTGGGATGTGAGCGGAAACTGGAGCAGGCAGAGGAAACCACGCAGGCACAGTGACAATGTGTAAACTCTACACACAGAACCCATGGTGAGGATCAAATCACGGTTTCTGGTACTGTTTAAGAAGGAACTGCAGATGCTGGAAAATTGATGGTAGACAAAAGTGCTGGAGAAACTCAGGTGCGGGTGCATCAGCATCTAAGGAGCGAAGGAAATAGGCAACATTTCAGGCCGAAACCCTTCTTCAGACTGATGAAGGGTTTTGGGACGAAACGTTGCCTGTTTCTGATAGCTGTGGTAGCTGATCGACCAGCTGCACTACTGTGCCACTCATAAGGCACGGCGTTTGACAGCAAGAAAGTACATTCCCTATGAACATTTTGCTTGATGTATATCTATATAAATATAGACTAAGTAGGACCCGTTGGGTCCCATTCTCACACGGGAGGCCTGATCCCCCAACGCAATATTCCACCTCTCCACCAATTTCAATATTCCACCACTCACGCATAGCCCCCAACTGGGCAGGCACGGCTGATGGTTCCCGTTGTGACGCCCCTGATTCCCCCCTCCTCCCCTCACAGCCCCCCTTCCACCCCACGCACTCACTCCATCCCCCCCTCAAAACCCCCATCCGCTCTTAGCGGCTCTCCGGCGGCGCAGCCATTCCCTCCCATTGGGTTCCCATTGTGACGTAGAACACGCAGGTATTACTGCGCAGGTGCAGCTGACGGGCATGGCAAGTGGAAAAGGGATTTATTAAAGCTTAAAATGTGAATAACTCTTAAAATATAACAACAATTTAAATGTTAAAGAGGTGATTTATTCAGTCCATTATTTCTTGTTGCATTTCTTCTTGCGATCTGCTGCCGGGGAGGGGGTCGGCTTCAGGCGGGGGCAGTCGGGGGCCGGAGGAGGGAGCGTCAGGCATCAGGGAGCTTCAGGCGGGGATGTCAGGGGCCGGTGGGGGAGGGGGAGTGTCCTGCAGCCGGAGGAGGTGGACAGCTTCAGGCAATGGCCAGTGAGTGGGGCACTTTCTGGAGGGCTAGTATGTGTGTTGTGGGCTGAAGGGACTGGTTTCCAGTGGGCTAGTATGTACATTATGAGCCGAATGGATTCTTGGGATCGTCCTGCAGATGGGGACGGGGAGGCTTCAGGCAGGGGCCGATGGGGCGAGGGGAAGCACTGCCATGGCCTACTGCTGCCATGGCCAACCACTGCCTTGGCCTGCCGCTGGGGGGGGGGGGGGGGGGTTGTGTGAGAGGAGGGGGGTGGGGGTGCATGGGCGGGGTTGGTGAGCCTTCTGAACTCACAGTTCACTCACTCACTGCTTGTGGACTCACAGTTCTCTCAGCCACCGCTTGTGGACTCACAGTTCTCTCAGCCATGACTATGGACTCACAGTTCACTCAGCCACGCTTGTGGACTCACAGTTCACTCAGCCATGGCTTGTGGACTCACAGTTCACTCAGCCATGGCTTGTGGACTCACAGTTCACTCACCCATGGCTTGTGGACTCACAGTTCACACACTCACGGCTTGTGGACTCACAGTTCACTCAGCCACAGTTTGTGGGCTCACAGTTCACTCAGCCACAGCTTGTGGACATAGTTCTGGACTCACTCATGGCTTCCAAGCTGACTGACTCACGCCCGGCATCCAGGGCTTCATTTTCCTCGCCCATGGAAGGGGGCGTTACCTTCATGGTGACTGACAGGCGAGGAGAGAAATCTGCTCCTCATGATTTTGTAAACCTTCATAACTTTTGTAATGTTCCACCAATCAGAACAAAACTTGGTGTGCTTGGTGCAGAGGAGAACTGTGAGTAAGGTGGCAAAAAATCCTAGCTATATAAGGTAGCATTTTTGCACAAATGTAAAAACAACGCAGACCAGAAGTGGTCAAGATGAGAGTTTTAGTAATAGTATAGAAGATAGATTAATATCAATATAACTCACTCTCTCTCTCTCTCTCTCTCTCTCTCTCTCTCTCTCTCTCTCTCTCTCTCTCTCTCCCTCTCCCTCTCCCTCTCCCTCTCCCTCTCTATTTTTTTCATTTTTTTATCCATTATACATTTTTTTCCGAAACAGAAAACTGCAGATGCTAGTTGACACCAAAGATAGGCACAAAGTGCTGGAGTAAATTATCGGGTCAGGAAGCATCTGTGGAGAAAAAAGTTGGGAGATGTTATCGTGACCTGTCCTAACCCGACCTAAAACGCCACCCAACCTTTTTCTCCAGAGATGCTGCCATGTTGCCTGCCTGCTGAGTTACTCCATCACTTTGCCGCATACGTACATATATATGTATGTTGCAAGGTGCTGGGGTCTATAGGTGGTGGGGAAATTTAAACCGGACATCTTGAAAATCAAGCGTTGAGTCTTTAAAACCAAGGCAGGTCTCTAAATGGTGTGATCTGGTGTACACAGTCTTCAAATTTGCAAAATGGTGTGCGTGTGAGGTGTGCCTGCATTGACTATGAATTTACATGCTGTGGATATATTGCACGGATTTTGTAAGTGCTGAGGGGGGTTTGGCGAGTACCAGCTCTGCAGCTCCATCACAAGTGCTTTACGCTGGCATCAAGGGACTGACAAAAATAAAAATGAAGTGCATTCAGCCTATTTTATGTGAAGATAGTCTATGCGGTGCATAATATAAGGCATTGACATTCAATCTAGGCTGCTCTTTCATCGCCCAGAAGATGCTAAACTCTGGGAGCACCAATTCCAAAGACACTGCCTCTGTTATAACTTAACCATTTGTGGTGCACTGTGGCTGAGATGCTTATCTCAGAGGTATTTAGGTGCTTATATAGAGTGAGAGTTGTACTGAACTGTATACATGAGACAATAAAGTACATTGAAACATTGATTATCACACTCATAATTGATAGCAGCAGACTTAGGCCAATCGGTCCATCAAGTCTACTCCGCCATTCAATCATGGCTGATCTAGCTCTCCCACCTAACCCCATTCTCCTGCCTTCTCCCTGTAACCCCTGACACCCGTACTAATCAAGAATCTATCTATCTCTGCCTTAACAATATCCACTGACTTGGCCTCCACAGCCTTGTGTGGCAAAGAATTCCACAGATTCACCACTCTCCGACTAAAGAAATTCCTCCTCCTCTCCTTCCTAAAAGATCTTCCTTTAATTATCTCGCTATGTCCCCTAGTCCTAGACTCTCCCACTTCAGGAGAAGTCAAGCTACGCTCATTGGCGTCAAACACATGCTCGCCGAAAAATGTTCAACATGTTGAAAATTTAGCAGCGACCAGGAAGATGCTACGACTTTTTGGGCGACTGAGGAGACTACCGATGAACATGTGGCAACAAATAAGTCGCCTGTATTTGTCTAAAAAATTGCCAAAGTGGGACAGGCCCATTACTATCCCCCCCCCCCCACAAACAGCACCCCCCCCCCCCCACTCTTCTCCCCACACATCCCTTTCCTCAGCACCACCCCTTCCCTCCCCTGTGCCCCACCAGGGACTCCACCTACCCTCTCCCCTCCACCCCTCCTGCTACTTTCCTCCCTCTTGCTTCACATTCTACAACTCTTCAAATCCATCTCAAACCATCTGTCCTTATCTCTGGCCTTTGTTCCAACCATCAAAACCATATAACCATATAACAATTACAGCACGGAAACAGGCCCTCTCGGCCCTTCCAGTCCGTGCCGACCATTTATTTTCCCCTAGTCCCATCTACCTGCACTAAGACCATACCCCTCCATTCCCTTCCCGTCCATATACCTATCCACTTTACTTTTAAATGTTAAAATCGATCGTCCCTCCACCACTTCTGCAGGAAGATCATTCCACACAGCCACCACTCTCTGAGTAAAGAGGTTCCCCCTCATGTTACCCCTAAACTTCTGTTCCTTAATTCTCATGTCATGCCCTCTTGTTTGAATCTTCCCTACCCTCAATGGGAAAAGCTTATCCAGTCAACTACTTCGTCAAAAACACCTCCTCACCTATGTCCACCTATTATCTTGTGTACGAACAGCAGATGCTGGTTTACACTGAAGATAGACACAAAATGGTAGAGTAACTCAGCAGGACAGGCAACATCTCTGGATAGAAGGAATGGGAGGGTCTCGACCCGAAACATCACCCATTCCTTCTATCCAGAGATGCTGCCTGTCCCGCTGAGTTACTCCAGCATTTGGTGTCTATCCACCAATTATCTGCTGTGCTTTGTCATGCCTCTCCCATTTCAATGCTTTCTTCTCCCCCCACAATCAGTCTGGAGAAGGGCCTTGACCCGAATCTTCACCTATCCATGTTCTCCAGAAATGCTGCCTGACCTGTTGAGTTACTCTAGCACTTTGTGTTCTTTTGTGCATTAACCAGCCTCTGCAGTTCCTTGTTTCAGCATGTCCAATATTGACAGATTCATACAGGTAAGCACATCCAACAGTTTATTTGTGGCCTGTGGTGAACTATATCTGTCCCCATTAGTATCTGTTTCACCAGTTAATGAAAAGACGATCAGTGGTGTGCCCTGCATCACTATCCAGTAAACTCTGCCGATGTTCCCAATATTTTTCAAGACTAGATCTCGTCTTTCACCATCTCCATGTCCCGGATTAATCAACAGTTATTCAAATTGTAATAATCTTGCAACAGGATTTTGCAGTTAAATGACCAGTTGAAACAGCCATTGCAAAGGTGTACCATCAATAGCATGTTACAGACTATTAATCCAAATCACTATGTATTGCGAAATACATTTCTGAAGCTGTTTTGAACAATGTGAACGGAAAGTTAAGATCTGCCGCGACATGTTTAGTTTGGAGATACAGCACGGAAACAGGCCCTTTGGCCACCGGGTCCGCGCTGACAAGCGATCACCCCGTACACTAGCATTATCCATGTAGATTAGGAAAAATGTTCAATTTTGACCAAAGCCAACAACCTACAAACCTGTACGTCATTTCAGTTTGGGAGGAAACCAACGCACCCGGGGAAAACCCATGCAGGTCACGGGGAGAATGTACAAACACCGTACAGGCACCACCCATAGTCAGGATCGAACTTGGGTCCCTGGTGCTGCAAAGCAGCAACTCTACCGCTGCACTGCCATGCCGCCCACATTCTCATCCCCACTGTCTTAAAGTAATCCTCCAAGAAAATGCGAATGATATAAGGCTGAAACAGACTGTTCATCTCAGCAAGTTCATGCCAGCATTTAAACTCCACGAGCTCCTTCCCCTCTTTTTTCATCATATCGTTAGTGTAACCCTCTAATTCTTTATCCCCCTGACTGTATCCATTCCATTCACTTTAACCGCACTCTGTGGTAAGGAAAATGGGTAGGAAGGAACTACTGGTTTGTACCGAGATAGACACAAATTGTTGGAGTAACTCAGCGGGTCAGGCAGCATCTCTGGAGAAAAGGAATAGGTGACATTTCAAGTCGGGACCCTTCATCAGTCTGAAGAAGTTTCTTGACACAAAACGTCATCTATTCTTCTTTCCAAAGATGCTGCCTGACCTATTCGTCCCTTCCCACCCAAACTGCAGAGACCGCTCCCTCCGTAACTCCCTGGTCAATTCGTCCCTTCCCACACAAACCTTTTCCGGGCTCTTTCCATTGCAACTGCAGGAAATGCTACACTTGTCATTGTACCTCCCCCCCTTGACCCAATCCAAGGACCCAAGCAGTCTTTCCAGGTGAGGCAGAGGTTCAACTGCACCTCCTCCAACCTCATCTTCTGCATCCACTGTTCCAGGTGTCAACATCTCTACATCGGTGAGACCAAGCACAGGCTCGGCGATCGCTTCGCCCAACACCTCCGCTCGGTTTGCAATAACCAACCTGATCTCCCGATGGCTCGGCACTTCAACTCCCCCTGCCATTCCCAATCCAACTTTTCTTTCCTGGACCTCCGCCATTGCCAGAGTGAGTCCCAGTGCAAATTGGAGGAACAGCACCTAATATTTTGCTTGGGTAGTTTACACCCCAGTGGTATGAACATTGACCAATTTCAGGTAGTACTTGCTTTCTCCCTCCTTCCCCTCCCCTTCCCAGGTCTCCCACAACCCTACTGTCTCTGCCTCTTCCTTTCTTTCCCCCCCCCCCGAAATCAGTCTGAAGAAGGGTCTCGTCTCGAAACGTCGCCTATTCCTTCTCTCCATAGATGCTGCCTCACCCACTGCGTTTCTCCAGCATTTTGTGTCTACCTTTGGTAGGGAGTTCCACATTGTCACCATTCTTTAGACAGACCTTTCTGAATTCTATAATGGATTTCTTATGAGTTGAAGAGATGATTACAACACATGAGGCCATTCGGCCCATCATGTCCATGCCGCATTCCCACCATAACTCACTAGTTCCATCCACCTGCCCTTTCTCTGGAGATAGCCTTGCATTTTTCTGCTCCATATAATTCTATCCAACTCCCCCTTGCGACCCACAATGGAATCTGTCTCCACCACAAGTAGTTCAGTTACAGATTCCAGATACTTTCTGTGTAAATAAAACTTGTTTCACTTTTGGCACTTTTTTCCTCTATTTAATACATGTGAGCTTTGGTTTTCCACCCTTTCAATCTCAACAACAATCCTAAAATGATGGCTTGCATTAATGCTGCAATTAGGATTTTTTAACAAAATCACCTTATTGAACTTTCAAGAGCATTTCTGCTCTTTCACATTTTAAAGTTTCCCTATGTAATAATTATACATAATGTGGTAATTTAATACGTGAACTTGGCAGTTAAATTACCATCATAAATATATATTGTAAGGATGTACATAGTATGAATTAATGTTGCAGCCTACAGCATCACATAGCCATGTGTGAGGAATGAACCTACAGGCTCAGTGCAACACACTGGTGCTATTGATAACTCGTTTGGTACAGTCAGTCAAGGTCAAAATCTGAAGCATTTGTACTAGGGAAATATGTATTTGTTGAGTTTAGTTTAGTTGAGAGATACAACACAGAAACACCCCCTTTGGCCCAATGAGTCTGCAGCAACCAGTGATCATCCCATACACTAGCTCTATCCTACACATTAGGGACAACTTACGATTTTTATCAAAGCCAATTTACCTACAAACCTGTATGTCTTTGGAATGTGGGAGGAAACCGTAGCAGCTGGAGAAACGAGAACAACGTACAAACTCCGTACAGACAGCACCCAGTCAGGATTGAACTCGGGTCTCTGGCGCTGTGAGGCAGCAACTCTACTGCTGCACCACCACGCTGCCCGGGATTCCGGGCAAGTTTGTTTCATACTTAGGTGGATTTCTCTTGATTAGTAATGGAACCAATCTCATTTGGCCTTGAACGTAAATTCACAGCTTGGATTTTGCAGTAAATGCAATGAATCATTCAATCACTGTGATAGCTGCCATTCAGGATCTGTAAGGCCTGCCCCCATGAATCCACCCTCAGGCACATGTGCTTCACAATTCACAGCCCAGTTGACGTTCCGTAGAGTACAGCACCTGGCATTTGCTGCCTGTTGGCGGGCACAAGTTCCTGAAAGATGCCAAAGCAACAGGGTTGTCTTATTGGGCGACTTTAACTTCCCCAAGGTCTACACTGGGATATAGATCAGCTACAGAAATAGATGGAGAAATGGCAGATGGAGTTTAATCCGAGCAAATGCAAGGTGTTGCACTTTGGGAAGTCAAATATATGGGGAAAATATACAATTAGTGACAGGACTCTCAGTAGCAACAATGTACAGAGGGATCTTGGAGTCCAAGTCCATAGCTCCCTGAATGTGGCAACACAAGCAGATAGCGTGATAAAGAAGGTATATGGTATGCATGCCTTGACTGGTCAGAGCAATGAGTATAAAGGTCAGTATGTCATGACCATGATGCAACTTGTTTGGACTTTGTTTAGGCCACATTTGGAATACTGCATGCAGTTCTCATCACCACGTTACAGGAAGGATGTGAAGGCCATGCAGACAGTGCAAAGCCAAAATGTCAAGCATTGATCTACACATTGTGGATTTGACCAGTCAATTGATTGAAAGACACAGCATGGGTTTCATCCTTCCAGCCCACGGAGTCCACATGCACCATCGATCACCTGTTCACACGAGTTCTGTGTTATTCCACTCCCGACACACTGGGGGTAATTTACAGAGGGCCAATTAACTTACACGTCTTTAGGAAGCGTGAGGAAACCCAAGTGTTCACAAGAAGAATGTGCAAACTCCACATAGACAGCAAAGTGTCCGAGGTCAGGATAGAGCCTGGGTCTCTGCCGCTGTGAGGCAGCAACTCTCCCAGTTGTGCCACGGTGCAAATTTCTCCAGTCAAACAATTCAATTTTTTAATAGGAGTTGTTATTACTTGTTATTTCTTTAAACATTTCATTAAGTTCTAGGAGCAGGATATAAGCAGAATTAAATAGGATTAAAGGTTTCTGGCCAACACTGGATGGATATGGTACTTCCTTCCATAGAAACATAGAAACATAAAAAATAGGTGCAGGAACAGGCCATTCAGCCCTTCGAGCCTGCACCGCCATTCAATATGATCATGGCTGATCATCCAACTCAGTATCCCTTACCTGCCTTCTCTCCATACCCCCTGATCCCTTTAGCCACAAGGGCCACATCTAACTCCCTCTTAAATATAACCAATGAACTGGCCTCAACTACCTTCTGTGGAAGAGAATTCCAGAGATTCACCACTCTCTGTGTGAAAAATGTATTTCTCATCTCGGTCCTAAAAGACTTCCCCCTTATCCTATTCCGTCCTGCACTGACCTCCTCCGACTTACACCTTGTCCCACTCCCATCGGCCTTCAGCAGCAGGTCTACTGGCACTACCACCCATCGACCTTCTCCCACGCTGCACCTAAACCTCACTGCCACCCCACATCCGCATACTGGACTCCATGACAGAACTCAAAACCGCTGTTAAAACCCATCTTTTTAAACTAACTTACTCATTTTAACTGCAACAACTGCATCTTAATTAATACCAATCTGAACTCGTTGCGCGATGCTTTGTTGCTAATTATATGTGTTATTGTTGGTTTTTTAATTACTGGTGTTTTGTTGCTTTTTGTATGTTTATTACTGATATTACGTGATGTAAGGTGACCTTCAGTGTTGTGAAAGGCGCCATTAAATCAAATGTATTCTTCTTCTTATTATTATTATTATGCAACGATGGGTCAAAATCCATGCTCTTTCATTCACGTTCACAGGTGTCAATATAGAATCCACCAGTAATGGGTGCGAATATTTCAATATTTCAGTAGAGACGAGGGAACTGGGGAGTATTTGGTACCAATATTGAAGGTGTTACTCTTAAAATGATGAAGGACTGGTGCAATAGGGTGCACGATGCTTGGACAAGGTAATAGTAATGGGGTCAATACCATGCTTACCTTAGTTTAGAGATACAGAGTGGAAACAGGCCCTTCGGCCCACTGAGTCCGTGCCGGCCAGCACAAGCACATGCATATTACACTAGCACATACTACACACTAGGGACACTTTGCAATTTTTACCAAAACCTATTAACCCGACAAACCTGCACATCTTTGAAGTGGGGGGAACTGGAGCACCTGGGCAAAGCCATGCAATGTCAGGGAGAACGAACAAACTCCATTCAGGCATCACCCTTAGTCAGGATCGAACCCAGGACTCTGGTGGTGTAAGGCAGCAACTCTACCACTGTGCCACCATGCCGTGTTTAAAAAATTACAGTAGCTTGAGTGACTGCATTAGAGTTCATATCCCTTTTAGCCTACTGAGATCTACATATTCATTCTTATTAAGATCTAAAGAACGTTCCACAAAAGGTCATCTCACCTCACTTTAGTTAGGATGGTCAGCAAGCTCCTGGGCCATATTTTTTCATGGTGTTTCACAGTGATGAATTTTCAGATTACAAGACACAATATTAGATTGATTAATTAACAGGACCTGTCAGGTTGGTTGGCATGTATTCATGGAGCTAGGTTAGCTGGTGTTGCTGTGACAAGGGTTCTGGAAGTCATTTTCAGGGGATAAAATGCACTGGTTGATGTTCCCATTCGACTAAGATCGCATGAATATGTTTCCATCCAACATTGTAGTCTCCTTCGAAGATAGACACAAAATGCTGGAGTAAGCATGCTGGAGTAGGGTCTCCGCCCGAAACATCATCCATACATTCTCTCTAGAGATGCTGCCTGTCCTGCTGAGTTCTTGCTTATTGGTTCTTGGTTACTTGGTCCTCCAAAATATTCCAACTGGAATTTAAACTGGAGGTGGTGAAGGGAGGGGTTTAGCCAGAGAGGGTTATTGGGAAGAAAGTGCCACTTTAAATGTAGTTGCATCTGGCTGGGCAACCGTGGCTTGGTGGAGATTATTCCATGCTTTAATAGTGCGTGGAAAGAACGAATTGCTGTACACATCTGTCTTTGACGCTGGGACCACAAATTGGATTGAATGCCCTCGTCTGCTCCTAATTGGTTTGGGGTTGGTGTAGGTCTTGTGATCTATGTCGAGCTGACCATTTAACATTTTGTAAAAACAGGTCAAACGGTGAGCTTCACGTCTGTCTTGGAGAGGGTTCCACCCCAGAGAATTCAGAAGATTGGTGACACTCGCTTCTCTCTCGTAGGTGTTAGTTACTCCAGCATTGTGTGTCTGTCTTCAATTTAAACCAGCATCTGCATTTCTTTCCTGCACATTGACATCTCCTTGGTTGAGACGCTTGCATGTGGCTCTTGAAGTAAAATTATGAGCCAGCTGTATTCTGGTAGCAGAATTTTATTTACTTGTTGGGTTGAGTGGAATGGAATGGAATGGAGTGGAGTGGAGTGGAGTGTGTCGAATGGAGTGGAGTGGTGTAGAGTGGTGGAGTTGTGGAGTGGAGTGGTGTAGAGGGGAGTGGAATGGAGTGGATGAGTGGGGTGTGATACATAGAAACATAGAAATTAGGTGCAGGAGTAGGCCATTCGGCCCTTCGAGCCTGCACCGCCATTCAATATGATCATGGCTGATCATCCAACTCAGTATCCTGTACCTGCCTTCTCTCCATACCCCCTGATCCCTTTAGCCACAAGGGCCACATCTAACTCCCTCTTAAATATAGCCAATGAACTGGTCTCAACTACCCTCTGTGGCAGAGAGTTCCAGAGATTCACCACTCTATGTGTGAGAAACGTCTTTCTCATCTCGGTCTTAAAGGATTTCCCCCTTATCCTTAAACTGTGACCCCTTGTCCTGGACCTCCCCAACATCGGGAACAATCTTCCTGCATCTAGCCTGTCCAACTCCAACATGATACAGCAGGGAAACAGGCCCTTTGGACCATGCCAACCATCAGTCACCCGTTCACACAAGTTCTATGTTATCCCACTTTCTCATCCACTCCCTACACACCAAGCGGTGATTTACAGATGGCCTCATTAACCTACGGACCTGCACGTCTTTGGGATGTGGGAGGAAACCGGAGTAGCCGGAAGAAACGCACGTGGTCACAGGGAGAAACGTGCAAACTCCGCACAGACAGCCCCTGAGCTCAGGATTGAACACAAACCATGTCTAGCAGCTCTAGCAGCTGTGCCATTGTGCCGCCCGTTGTTGGGTCTTGGAGTATAAATGATATAAGCATTGCCACTGCATGAAGCGATGTACAGCTTGCACGGCAACAACATGCAGTGCTGTTAAACACTGCTGTTTAGTTCATTCATCTATTGTGGCACCGTGATCTTTTTGCCTCCAGGTCGGGCATCATTTAAACCAAGACCATGCCAGGAGAGTTTGCAAATATATGATGTTAGCTTGGGCATCAAATCTAAATGCCATGAGCCCTTTCACAAACATGTAAACATGGTCCCACAGGAAGATCTTCGTGCTTCTTCTTTGACCCAGTTACAGAGTGTTTACCTTGTTCCTGCGTGTGGGAACTTTCACTGTACAGGCTGATGTTTCTTCACTCCATATATGCCGTGCTTGTGAAGGATTTCACTAGGGTAGCCACTTCTTACGAATAGTATTAATCTATAAAAAGTAACTACGATCCAAAATGACAGAATTAATTCTGTGGTTGAGTCAACAAGGTCGTTATGGGACTAGATGAATGGTGGAGGTGCTGTTCCTCTAGCTTGTTTTGGGCATCATTATAACACTACAGTCGCCATGGCACAGCGGTTAAGTTGCTGCCTCACAGTGCTTGCAGCGCCGGAGACCCGAGTTCCATCCCGACTACGGGTGCTGTCTATATGGAGTTTGGCGTTCTTCTCGTGACCTGTGTGGGCTTTCTCTGAGATCTTCGGTTTCCTCCCGCGCTCCAAAAACGTGCAGGTTTGTAGGTTAATTGACTTGGCATATGTGCAAAATGTCCCTAGTGCGTGTAGGAGAGCGTTAATATGTTAGGATCGCCGGTCGGTGCGGACTTGGTGGGCCGAAGGGCCTGTTTCCACTCTGTATCTCTAAACTAAACAAACTAAAGTAAACTACAAGAGGCTACACACTGGCAGTACATAGTGATAGTGGGATAGAGAATTAAAGCGGCAGACAGCCAGAAGCTCAGTGTTGATCCTGCAGACTGAACACAGGTGCTCCATAAAATTCACCCATCCGTCTGTGTTTGGATTCAGGAGGTCAGTTAGCAAACGCCAAATGCAGCACGCTACTAAAAATACTCCCTTTGCCCTTTCCAAGTCTCCCCTTCACCTTCTCTGCAAACTGGTCTTGTCTTCTCTCTCTCCCAGTTCAGAGGAAGAGTCTGCAAACTGAAAGGTTCATTCTGTTTCTCTTCGAGGGCTCACTAATTGTCTGGACCATTTTCTGTTTATTGTTAGATCACATTTTCAGTCCTGTCTACAGCTTTGGGAACAGCACTGTGAAGGGAGACAATGGCCTTGCAGGAACAGCATGGTCACTGTGGTGGTGTTCAGGGCTGCAATACTAGCAAGGATAAGTGTGGAGACTGCAAAGCAAGGTATGCATTATTGTTTAGAGGCACAGCATGGAAACAGGCCCTTCGGCCCGCAGGGTCCACGCCGACCAGCGACGCCTGCGCATTAACACTATCCTACACCCACTAGGGACAATCTTTACATTTACCAAGCCAACTATCCTACAAACCTGAACGTCTTTGGGAATGTGGGAGGAAACCGAAGATCTCGGAGAACACGCACGCATGTCACGGGGAAAACGGACAAACTCCGTAAAGACAGCACCCGTAGTTGGGATCGAACCTGGGTCTCCGGCGCTGCATTCGCTGTATGGCAGCAACTCTACCGCTGCACCACCATGACGGCCTGTGGTAAAGGGGTGACTTGATTCAGCTTTAGTTCACTTTAGAGATACAAATCCTTCGACCCACCGAGTCTGCACCGCCCAGCGATCACCCATACACTCGCTCAAACTACAAACTAGAGACGATTTAAAGGTTAATTGGCCTCTGTTAAAAAAACTGCCCCTAATATGTATCCCTATATCCTGAGAAAGTAGGATAATATAGAACTAGTGTGAACGGAAAATCAATGATTGTTGTGGACTCTGTTGGGCCGAAGGACCTCTTTCCATGGTGTATCTCTAAACTAAACTACATGGCCAGCATAAGGGGGAGGAGGGGAGGGGGGGATATGCAGAGCATGGCCGAGATCCAATTACCTGCAGGCAATCATTCATGTAGAAGATAGAAGATGGAATATGTATGAGGTTAAGTTTGAATAATGAAGGGTCAGATCTCTGAGTCTGGGAACGTGCAGAGCTTATACATAGCTTGCTGTATTAAGATGCTAACAGTTCAGTAGCGTTTTACACAATGAGCCACAAACATACCACAAAATCGCTGTGCACACATACTTAAACTTAGCTAGACAGCCAGGGCTAGGAGATAAGCAGAGGACAGGCACCTCCGCACACAGGGAGGTTAAAACTGTCGGACAATTTGTCTGATGTTTGTGTTTGCCAGAAATAAAACAAAACTGGCTGGGAACACCTAACAGGCCAGGTAGCATCTGTAGCAAGAGGAAGAGAGTGAATGATCCAGCCTGAAGATAGACACAAAATGCTGCCATAACTCAACGAGTCAGGCAGCATCTCTTTAGAGGAACGGATAACGTTTCGGGTCAAGACCTCTTGGAAAGCCCTATGGCTTTAAACCTGCAATGTCTATCTCTGCAGTCTTGCCATAATACTCATATACCCACTGAGTATTTCCATCATTTTTGGTGTTATTTTAGATTTGGCGTGCCTGCGGCATTTTGTTCTGTGGACCGAGCATTAGTGTTCAGCGGAATGGTCGCCAAGTCTACGTTTAGGTGATGCACTGGAGCACAGATGTGGATCACCGGATGCCGTCCATGAGGTTAGAGGAGGTACAGGTTTTTTTTGTAACTCACAATCACTATCCCAGTAGTAAAGGGAATGGGTTTTGAGACGATTGGTGAACACCACAAGAAATCAGGACTCTATGGACTTCAAAGTGTGCTCTGGGTTGTGAGTGGTCAAAATGGCTACTCCCTCCCCCTCCCCCCCCTCCCCCCATCCCCGTACATGCATATTACTATCCTTGTAAACCCAGTTACAGCTCTCATCCTGTAACACCTTGTGGTCAGTGCAACAGGTCCCAAGTTTAGTTTAGAGATACAGCATCTCCAAGTCCGAGCTGATCAGCGATCACTAGCACTAACCTAAACAATTTACAATGTTTAACCAAAACCAGTTAAACTGCAAAACCGTACGTCTTTGGAGTGTGGGAAGAAACCAGAGCACCAGAGTGTGGGAGGAAACCAGAGGAAGCTGCAGAAAAGCCATGTGGTCACAGGGAGAACGTACAAACTCTGAACAGACAGCGCCCATAGTCAGCATCCAACCCGGGTCTCTGGCACTGACATTACCACTGCACCACCGTGCTTCACAAGTATGTTCATTCCTCACATATATCAATGAAAAAGACGATCCCATTATCATTTGTGGAACTCTGCTGTACACAATTAGCATGTTTGTCTGCATTGTAACTCTGTGTAGCTACTTGGTGAGGTGGAAGCAATTGGGATGACTGAGATTGTGCATTCAAAAATCAAGTTCTTCTTTTGAATCGTAAAGGACCGAGGCTTAGACTGTTTGGTCAAGGGTGCAATGGGCCATGTGATGGGACAGGAGCTCTCTTCTAAGATGACTATGAAGGTGAAGAGGGGCATAGTTTAAAGGAGATGTGCAGAGAAAGTTTTTTTTTACACAGAAAGTGGCGGGCAGCTGGAACACGCTGCTAAAGATACTGGTGGAGGCAGATATGATAGTGGCATTTAAGAGGCTTTTGGATAGGCACGTGGATATGCAGGGAACATAGGGAAGGATCTCGAACCAAAATGGCACTCATTCCTTGTCTCCAGAGATGCTGCCTGTCACGCTGAGTTACTCCAGCTTTGTATGTCTATCTTCAGTTTAAACCAGCATCTGCAGCTCCTTCCTACATATGGAGAGATAAGTATCAAGTGCAGGCAGATTCTTAACTCGGCATCAAGTTCAGCAGGTGTACAGGTTGGTAGGTCGATTGGCCACAGTAAATTAATTGCCCCTAGATATAGGTGGATGTAGAATCTGAGGGGAATTGATGGAAACGATGGGGAAGAACACAGCTTGAGATTAGTTTAACTTGGCATCATGCTCAGCATGAACATTGTGGGCCGAAGGGCCTGTTGCTGTACTGTACTGTTCTATGTGGTATTTCAGTGAGTTGTCCGTGCAAGCATAGACAAGGCTCAGATCAAACTCACCTGCTGCAAAATGCTACATGCAGACAATTTTCACACACCACGCAAAATCATCATGTTTTCTAATCTTTTCAAAGGAATAATCTCCTTTCTCAAACTTCAGACCGTTATCGGATCAATTGAGGGGACACACCGAACAGCAACTAGTCTGATCCAGTAATAGGTGATTTTGCCAGCCGCAGTTTCACCTAGCAACAAGATACAAAGTCTCCGATTACCTTGGAAACCAAAAGTAGTGCCTCATCTGCCGCCTGGTTCATTGAAACATAATTACGCCACCCTCACCCGCAAAGTGCTGTCCAACTCCATGGAGAATAGTAAGATTGAACGAGAACTTACCAAGTTTGAAGGTTGATCTTTATTTCATGAGGAGTTGCGGTGAGGGATTTCGTGAAGAGCCCGCCGGCACGCATGCGCGACATTCTTCAAAGCAGCGGTGTGGAATCACAGAAACAACAACAGAAATGACTTGGCATAGTAAGATTTAAAGAGACTCTGATTACCAGCTGAAGATGATCGAGGGTTGGGAGCGGAGGGCACGAAATCCCTCACCGCAACTCCTCATGAAATAAAGATCAACCTTCAAACTTGGTAAGTTCTCGTTCAATCTTACTATTTCATTTCGGAGTCACGTGAGTGACTTCGTGAAGACTTCAAAGCTTCTGTGATTACACGCCCTGGACAACGTCCATGCGGACACACCACTAGCAAGGATGGATTGGAGTAAACAAGTTGACGAAACGAGGTTATACTGAAACAAAAAGAAGATTTGTTAATAACACAACAAATAACACCCTTTTAATCAGGGACATCCCCACGTTCACACCCGGCGTTCAGCACGGCCTCTGCGAACTGAAGGGGAGCAGCAACAGGCTTATTATAGAATCGCTGGAACACAGCTTCATTCGCCCATCCTGCTGTGGCGAGGATATGGTCCATGGGTACCTCCATGACTCTCGCCGCCGACGTAGATGCAGCCCTGGTGGAGTGGGATGTAAACACATTAGTGTCAATACCTGCCTTATTCAGGACGATCCGGAGCCACCTGGATATCGTCTGGACTGTCACTCGATGGTGAGGTCTTTTGTGAGTGACAAGCAGGTACAACTCCATTCCTCTGATGCTCCTCGTCACCTTGATGTAGTAACGGATGTGAGTGGCTAAACATAGCCGAGCATCTGCAGGGTATGCCGGGAACTTCAGCTGCAGCCCTGTGCACCCAGGTCTATGCTGCTTAAGTAGCTCATCGATAAAAAGGACTACTTCTCCCGGGGTCGACGTCATCCTGTCAATACGTAGTTTGTGGAGCGTCTGAACCCGCTGTGCTGAAGTCAGCGCTAGTAACATCACCAATTTCATAGTGGGTTGGTCCAGCTGTAACCCTTCCATGGGTGACCACGACCTGAGCAGGGTAAGTACATCCCTGACATCCCAGGTGATGTTGTAGCGTGGTGTAAGCGGATTCAGATTGAATATTTCCCGCATAAGCCTGGACACTAGCCTGTTCGATCCTACCTCGATGTTGAGGTAGAATGATAGCGCACTCCTGGCGCTGTTGATGGCAGTATAACTCAAGTGCTCATCATGGTGCAACCCCGCGAGGAATTCCAGGACGTCGGCTATGGAGACATCATCACAGGTGATGTGAGAGTGACTGCAGTAGGCTTCACACTTGGTGATGTGGGAGAGATATCTCCGCCTGGTTGACTCTTGACATGATGCTCCAATGGTGTTCATGGTCCGGGTGGTAAGGCCATACTGCATCCATGGCCTGGTCAGAACCTGCAAGCCAGTAATTTTAGATAGGCATGGCAGGGGTGTAACTCCCCTGAGACAGGGTGAGAAAACCAAATGTGGGCAACCCTCTAGAGGGACCCAAGGTTGACTAATCATGTCAGAGACCACCGGATACCAAGGCTGTGTGGGCCAGTCGGGTATGACAAGAATGCCTCTGGCAGAATCCATCCTGATTTTTTGTAATACCCGACTGATGAGGCAAAACGGGGGGAATGCATAGAAAAACCACTTCCCCCAGTCTAGCGAGAATGCATCAATCGCTAATGCCCCAGGGTCTGGTTCCCATGAAACATATGTCGGTACCTGATGGTTCAACCGGGACGCAAAAAGGTCGATATCCGGCTGGCCAAATTTGGCTGTAATTTGGGCAAATATTGGAGGATGCAGCATCCACTCAAACTATCATTGAATTTGCGTGACCTGGTGTCTGCCACAGTATTAAGCCTACCTGGCAAATAGGTAGCTGAAATCCAAATATCTCGATCAATACACCAGCACCAAATAGTATTAGCCAATTTGTCACAAGAGACTGACCTGGTACCGCCCATATGGTTTAAATATGCCACCGCTGTAGTGTTGTCTATTTGGAGACGGACATGAGTACCACTAAGATTAGCACAATATGCCCGCAGTCGGTGAAATGCTGCAAGCAGCTTCAAATAGTTAATCCCTTGTATTAGCAAGATGCTAGCTTCAAGGGGATCCCACCTGCCTCCACAACTAGAAGAGCTGTCCGCAGCTCCCCAAGCTTGCGTCAGTTTTGCAAATATACCACCGGATTGGGCACAACAATGGGTTTGAATGCCTTGCCAATATTGGACACCCACCATTGTAGCTCAACCTTAGCATCGGAAGGCAGCCCCATAGGTCTGTCAAAATGACCAGCGTTCTTTTTTTTTTTTTTTTTCTTTAACGCAGCAATCGTGGCCCTTCGCAGATTTTGATAATGCAAAGGTCCAAACCGGGCTGCCGGAAATAAAGCTACGATTTTCCCAATCATCTTAGCTGTAGGCCGAATAGATGGTATACTGGCGGATGCGAGATCCTGACATGCAAGGGAAACATCCTCCACCTTGTGAAATGGAATGTTGGCCCTCATTAGAATAGAGTCCACCGTGAAACCCAAATAATCCATAACCTGGGATGGGTGAAACTTCGATTTTTCTGGATGGACTATAAACCCCAGCTGCTGAAATATAGTAACAGTTGCTGAAACAGCGCTTCCAGAGTGTTGCCAATAAGCAGAATATTATCTAAATAAGCCATTACAATATGATGTTGTATACGTAATTTGGCCATAATAGGTTTGAGTAATTTAGTAAAGCCTAGGGCGGTAGTAAGCCCATTTGGTAAGGCCCGATATTGCCAGAGCTGATCCATCCAGACAAATTTCAAAAATTTCCGGTGATGTTTCCGGATGGACACTGAATAGCATGCATCTTTCAAATCAATACATGCCATAAAGCAACCATGCGAAAGCAGTGATTTGGCTGTCTCAAAAGGTGTCCATTTTAAAATGTGTATATGTTACAAAAGGTATTCAACTGGTCAAGTCAATAATCACCCGACAACCTCCATCCTTTTTTGGCCTAGTAAAAATATGGGAGACGAATTCAATGGGCTCGTGAATAGTTTTCTCTATCACGCCTTTTGTTCCGACGAAAATTTCCAGCCGTGCCTGCTGCCTGCTCAACGGCAGACAGCGTAAACTTCCGTTGAGGCATATGCTGGGATGGAGGACCCCGAATATCCGTCCCTCTTGGAGAAGTCTTCCCCGAATTTTGTTGATTCTGCTGCAGGAGGGGCTCCAATATCCGCTCCATCCTGGCCAATACGCCCCTTGAGCTAAAACTCGGGCGGCCGAAGTCCTCATGTTCTGCTGAACTGCTGGGGCTTCGTCCATCGGCCCACACCTCATCGAGGTGACCCTGGTGCCGGAAAGTTGTCGCCGGTAGCCGCTGCAGCGAAGCTGAGCGATTCCCGCGCGGGAGGTACTCTCAAACGCCTCCTCGGCGGAGCTTGGGCTCGCTGCCTCGGAGGGCAAATGCGATGGGAAGTCGGCACCTGACTTAGCATGGAGATCCGACGCCCGCGCGGGCTTGCCGGCTGCCCATATCATGGACCTAGCCGACGCATAGTCTCGTCCTCCCATGCATGGGGGACTCGGCGACCGTGGCGTATGGGCTCGTTGAAGGGAGGAGCAGTTCGCTGGGCTTAGTGTCTGCGGACGGTTCTCAACTTCTGCTGACGGCGGTTAACCTCCCTGTGCCTACTGGAGCTGGATGGCTCCTCTCCAGTAGCCGCGTCATGCGGCCATACGCCCTTCACCCTGAACACTGGGGTGGTCGGAGACCTCCGGCTCAGAAAGATTGCCGGGGCTCCTTTCATCGGCCCGCACCTCTGAGAAGTGATCTCGGTGCCGGAAGTTGTCGCTATCGGCCGCCGCAGCGAACCGCGCGATTCCCGCGCGGGAAAGGTGTTCAACCGTCTCCGTTGAACGAGAGCGGAAGCCGTTGCCACAAAGGGCCCTGACGGCTTGGGGTCGACTCCAGCAGAAGCATGGAGCGACGCCCGCGCGGGCTTGCCGGCTGTCCACATCGTGGACCTTGCCGACGCACGGTCTCGTCCCCCCCATCGACAGGGGACTCGGCGACCGAGGCGGGACCGTACCCAAGCCCCCCGTCCCTGCGGCGGGGTTTGGGAGTTGGATAGCAGATCTCACAGACCCAGGTCCCGCCGTTGCACCAGACCGCACCATGGCGGCTGGTGGAGCCTTGGCCCGAACCGGGTTTAGGCTTACGGGCTCCTCCCCTGCCCTTCAACGAAGGGCTAGCGGAGGGGGGTCGGGCCGCAGCACGACCCCTTCCCCGTGGTCGCCAATGGCGAACTTGTGGCAGGGTCCCCCCTTTCGAGAGGCACCCCGTTCTCGGCTCCTGGAACCAGCATTGGAGCTGCTGCTCCTCGAATCAGCACAGGAGCTCCTGCTCCTTGAAACAGCACTGGAGCTCCTGCTCCTGGAACCAGCACTGGATCTCCTGCTCCTTGAATCAGCACTGGAGCTCCTGCTCCTTGAATCAGCACTGGAGCTCCTGCTCCTGGAACCAGCACTGGATCTCCTGCTCCTTGAATCAGCACTGGAGCTCCTGCTCCTCGAATCAGCACTGGAGCTCCTGCTCCTTAATCCAGCACTGGAGCTCCTGCTCCTGGACCAGCACTGGAGCTCCTGCTCCTCAAATCAACACTGGAGCACCTGCTCCTTGAATCGGCACTGGAGCTCCTGCATAGCGGCGGGTCGGGCCCGGTAACAACAGGGCTCCCCGACATCCACGTCTATTTCCCCACGTACCTGCAGGGAGAGAACATAACATACACCCGCCACAACAAAACACCAACTCACACTGGAGCTCCGGTGTATCGGCGGGTCGGGCCCTGTGCCAACAGGGCTCCCCGACTACCACGCCTGTTTCCCGGCCCGACTCGCAGGTGAGCCGCTGAGAAAGGCTGCGGGATAAGTGGCGGCGACTCCAAATCCACGTTCCTGTAGGGAGAGAACACACTGCTCCCCCCCCCCCAACAGGAAACACCAACTCTAGGGGGCTTAGCCTTACCTGAGTCGGCCCTCTGAAGGGCTGGTCAGGAGCCGCGCTCCCGACCAGCCGTCGACAGCAATGCGATGCGACGATATGTCGCGCATGCGTGCCGGCGGGCTCTTCACGAAGTCACTCACGTGACTCCGAAATGAAATTAAAGGGCCTGTCTCACTGTTTTTGGTGACTTGCCGGCACCCGTCATAGTCGCAGCAGGTCGGCGAAAATGTTCAACATGTTGAAAATCCAGCGGCAACCAGAAAAAGGTACGACTCTTTGGGCGACTATTCACGACCGTACATGTGTCACATGTTGATCATGATATCACCCACACTTTCATAAACTTTGAATTTTCTCAATTCTGTTACTTAAACATTGAATTTTCTTGAATTTTCTCAATTCTGTTAACCCTTGCTGCCTCCGCCCCTTCCCACCTCTCCCTCAGCCCATGGGCCCTGGCATTCCCTCTCTCTCTATCTCTCCCCCACCCAAGTCGCACTAGCTTCTCATTTTCACACTACAAACAGCTTACAATGGCCTGTTTCCTTTATCATCGATACTTTTTTGCATATCTTTCATTCATTGTTCTTTATCTCTCCACATCACTGTCTATATCTCTTGTTTCCCTGATCCCTGACCAGTCTGAAGAAGGGTCTCGACCCGAAACGTCGCCTATCTCCTTCGTTCCTTAGATGCTGCTGCACCCGCTGAGTTTCTCCAGCCTTTTGTGTACCCTCACCCACACCATGCAGGACACAGGGAGAACGTACAAGCTGTGTACAGACCAACATGGGAACAGGCCCTTTGACCGAGTCAACGCTGACAGCAATCACCCCATACACTAGCACTATCACACACTAGGGGCAATGAACATTTTTTCAAGAGGACAATCAACCTACAAACCTGCACGCCTTTGGAATGTGGGAGGAAACCGGAGCACCCGGGGAAAACCCACACGATTACATGGAGAATGTACAAACTTCCAACAAACAGCACCCGTAGTCAGGATCAAACCTGGGCCTCTGGTGCTGTGGGACAGCAATTCTACCGCTGGGCTACTGTGCTGTTTGGATCAGGGAACAAGGTTTACTGACAGAACGGGTGCTGGAAGCTGGCTCAAAAACTAGCCGTGGGGTGGAAGCTTTATCCCAATATCTCAATTACGTCGAGACTTTTTACAGAGATGTTCCAGCTTCACAGAGGCGTAAAGACATTTAATCCTCGACCAATGCTCAGTGTGTAATTTAACTCCCCACTGATAAATGGAAGTTGGAAGATCACAGTTATATAAAAGCCATATCAAAAATTACATGGTGAGTTTGCCACGATGTAGTTAGTTTTCCTTTTGCTGCATTCAGTTCACATTAGCTTGGTGTAAACCGGTGAACAGCACAGATGTTTCTGCCCAAAATAAATGGAACTTAACGTGCAATAATGAGGGGGAAAATGATGATTGGCCACCATAAACACTTGTACAAATCTGTACTCACCTCCGCATGTTAAGCTTAGTCATTGTCATAGAATCATACAGCATGGAAACAGTCCATTCAACTTAACTCATCCATGCCATCTAAGGTGCCTACCTGCATTTACATCTGCAGAAGGTTCTCGACTTGAAACGTCACCTATTCCTTTTCTCCAAAGATGCTGCCTGACCTGTTGAGCTAATCCAGCTTTCTGTGCCTACCTTTGGTTTAAACCAGCATCTGCAGTTCCTTCCTACACATTTTGCCTATCTGAGTTTGTTTTCATCTTGGCCCATTTACCTCTAGATCATTCCTACAGTAGTGCCAGAACGGCACTTTGGCCCAGCAGTAGAGTTGCTGCCTTACAGTGCCAGATACCAGGGTTCAATCCAGACTATGGGTGCTTGGCGGTACAAAGTTTGTACCTTCTCCCCGTGACCTGCGTGGGTTTTCTCCTAGATCTTTGGTTCCCCCCATGCTGCAAAGACGCAGATGTTTGTAGATTAATTGGCTTTGTAAAATTGTGCATTGTTCCTACTGTGAGTGGGATAGTGATCGCTGATCGGCGCGGACTCGGTGGGCTGAGCCCGCACACTAACATTATCCTACACACCCTAGGAACAATTTACAATTTTAGCAAGCCACGTAACCTACATACCTGCACATTTAACCAGAGTACCTCCCACACCATGCAGGTCAGAGGGAGAGCGTACAAGCTGTGTACAGACTAGTAACCCGTGGGCAGGATCGAACCCGGGTCTCTGGTGCTGTAAGGCAGCAACACTACCGCTGCTGGAAAATCGACACTGTACCTGTACTTCAATTAAGTCTCCCCTCAACCTCTGGCTTAATTTAGTTTAGTTTGGAGATACAGAACGGAAACAGGCGTTTCGGCCCACTGGGTCCACACCGACACTATCTTATGCACACTAGGGACAAGGTTTACATTTATACCAAGCCAATTAACCTACAAACCTGCACGTCTTTGGAATGTGGGAGGAAACGGAAGATCTCGGAGAAAACCGACGCGGGTCACGGGGAGAACGTGCAAACTCCGTACAGACAGCTCCCGTTGTCGGGATCGAACACGGGTCTCCGGCGCGGCATTCGCTGTAAGGCAGCAACTCTACCGCTGCTTCACCGTGACGGCCTGGCATTCCAGAAAAATCAATCTATGTCTGAGAAAGGAATCTCAGTCTGAAGCAATCCAGGTCTGACTTTAACAAGATGCAAGCTTGTAAATAAACAAGATCATCGTGGGGTTAGTTCAGGAATATAACATAACATTAAACAGTGAGCCGGAATCTTACTGAATGCTACAGCAGGTACCGATGGTCAATTGACCCATTCCTGCTTCTACTTTAGGCTCTGTCACACAGATAAGCTTGCTTGCCAAGTCAGTGTATAGCACAAGCACTGCGATGCCCGTCCAAATAACAGGTAGATATGGTGTGAGGTAAGTGAGATAAGTGTGAGGTGCTACATCTTGGCAGGACAAATTAAAATAGGACATACATGGTAAATGGTAGGGAATTGAGGAATGCTGTGGAACAGAGGGATCTAGGAATAACTGTGCATAGTTCCCTGAAGGTGGAATCGCATGTAGATAGGGTGGTAAAGAAAGCTTTTGGTGTGCTGGCCTTTATAAATCAGAGCATTGAATATAGGAGTAGGGAAGTAATGTTAAAATTGTACAAGGCATTGGTGAGACCAATTCTGGAGTATGGTGTACAATTTTGGTTGTCTAATTATAGAAGGATGTCAACAAAATAGAGAGAGTACAGAGGAGGTTTACTAGAATGTTGCCTGGGTTCCAGCAACTAAGTTACAGAGAAAGGTTGAACAAGTTAGGTCTTTATTCTTTGGAGTGCAGAAGGTTAAGGGGGGACTTGACTGAGGTCTTTAAAATGATGAAAGCGATAGACAGAGTTGACGTGGATAAGCTTTTCCCATTGAGGGTAGGGAAGATTCAAACAAGAGGGCATGACATGAGAATTAAGGGACAGAAGTTTAGGGGTAACATGAGGGGGAACTTCTTTACTCAGAGAGTGGTGGCTGTGTGGAATGATCTTCCAGCAGAAGTGGTGGAGGCAGGATCGATTTTAACATTTAAAAGTAAAGTGGATAGGTATATGGACGGGAAGGGAATGGAGGGGTAAGGTCTGAGTGCAGGTAGATGGGACTAGAGGAAAATAAATGGTCGGCACGGACTGGAAGGGCCAAGAAGGCCTGTTTCCGTGCTGTAATTGTTATATGGTTATATGGTTATATGATATTGGTGGGCAGGAAAAAAGAATGCAGATTTTTTTTTTAATATTTCAATTCATTTGAATAGCGTAGAAACTTTATTAGCATCATAAACAAATGTGTGCCTGCTTTATAAATGAAATTCAAATGAAGAAAACATGCTGCTTACATTTTGCAGTCCTTTTTTGATTTTACATTAGTTTAGCTTTTAGTCGGAATGAAATTGCCGCCCGTCACGATCTGGATCTGCCACTTCCTGTTGACCTTTGAGCTTTTTGTGGATGTAATTTCTTCTTCTTAATTAGTGCAAGGGATCAAATCATAAAAGGCATATTTTCAACCCCCAGAATTGAAAGGTCAGATCCACGATCTTCATTTTTCACTCGGGATCGAACAAGGAACAAAACCAGTCTCAAGTCATCAACTTTTTGTGATTAAAATGGTTTCTGCCGAGAGATTGCTTTTTTCATCACTAGGTCCCACAGAATGCCTCAGTCCTCCCCGACCTCTATTCCAGCTCCCCCCCCCTTCCAGTTAGTCCAAAGAACGTTCCCGTCCAGAAACATCACCTTTCCATGTTCCCCAGAGATATTGCCTGATCCACTGAGTTACTCCGGCACTCTGTATCTTTCTCAGATTGTGTTCCATGTGCATTCTCTTGGGAAAACGCAGCACTGATAACGTTTCAAACGCCTGTGTTTGAAGGTGTGGTTTAGTCCTTCCCCTGACCTCTCCTTCCCCACAATTTCTTTCTCTCCCTCCATTTCCATCCTCCCTCCTCCTTGTCTCCATGGCAACCTGTACCAGTGTCAGGACATGATTACTTTAATCCAGCCGAGCTTTTTTCTCAGCAGTCAGCACCTGAATGAGGCGGTAGAGTTGCTGCCTTACAGCGTCACAGACCCGGGTTCCATCCTGACTAGAGGTGCTGTCTGTACGGAGTTGGTACGTTCTCCCCGTGACCGCGTGAGTTTTCTCCGGGAGCTCCGGTTTCTTCTCACATCCAGAGAGCCAGCCTCCACCACCCTCTGGAGAACCAGCCCCAATAGCCGAGGTCAGTGTCCTTTCATCAGAACCGGACAAGTTAAAGAAAAGAAGAGCACTGGGATTGTGATGCGGAACGGCAACTTACCTGCTGGCTGTTTGCTGCCAGACTGCCCTTGGAACTTGATAGGTTCTACAGTTTCAGTGAATCTGTGTTTTCTGGCCGATTTGATGTATAATCACCAGTATTAAGCGTTTCCTCCCTTCACTCATGTTGCTTGACCTGCTGAGTATTTCCAGCATTCCCTTTTATTTCAGGTTTCCGACAGCTGCTGTCTTGTGCATCTCACATGTCTTGCACTGGTTGATTTCTGCCTTATTCATCTCCGTCTGTTCACACACCTCCATATAGATCCCATGAGTAACTCACATTTGTCAAGTTCTATTGAACAGTCTGATCGTTAAAGACGTGATGTGGATTCTCCATCCTATTCCTTGTCCCCCTTTACTGCAACTTAAAACATTTTTGATTCCTCACTTTTCCAATTCTAATGAATGGTCAGCGACCTGACCCATGAACTTTACTTACGTCTATAGATGGTCCCTGAGCTGCTAATCCCTGGCACTTTCTGTTTATATCTCAGAGTTACAGCATTTGCGTTGTTTTTAATATAGAAATTATTAACAAGTAATTTCGGGGGTTTAAGGCAACACGGTGGCGCAGCGGTAGATTTGCTGCCTCACAGCGCCAGAGACCCGGGTTCGATCCTGACAACAGGTGCTGTCTGTACAAAGTTTGCACATTGTCACCTTGATCTGGGTGGGTTTTCCCTGGGTGCTCCGGTTTCCTCCCACACTCGAAAGACGTACAGGTTTGTAGGTTCATTGGCTTGGTATAATTGTAAATTGCTCCTAGTGTGTGTAGGATAGTGTTAATGTGAGGGGATCGCTCGTCAGTGCAGACAGGCTGAAGGGCCTGTTTCCACGCTCTCTCTAAACTAAACTAAAAAAATGGAAATAGGCTAGGTGCAGAGGAGAAGATCCTTGGTTGAGTGTAGGCTGGGAGAGATTTAGTGTCAAAAGGTGATGATTGAAAAAAGGTGACCAGGGTTTGTAAGTAAGGAACAAAGGAGGTGCCTGGCAGGTTGGGGAAGAAGATGTGAATGGTGAAAATATGGCATTCCAATGTTGATCATGATCATCTGAACTTGTCCACCCTAATGTTGACCCCGGAAAGCTGCAACATTCCAAATTGGAAAATCAGGAGCTGATCTTTGAAAATATGTTGGGATTTCTCAGTAGTATAAAGGGGGCCATGGTCAAAGAGGTCAAACTAGCAGTTAGCAGAATTAAATTGATGGAAGACTAGAAATGTGGGAGGTCACACTTGTGGACTGAACTGAGGTTAAGTTAATGAAGAGAGGGAGAAGGGCAAATAAACTTACTATTGACTATGTATTGCAGCCTTCTCACCATCACCAGTCAGGCCATTGCACACAGTAATTAGTCAAATAATGGACCAGTCAACACATCCACTTTAATATTCAGTGCAGCATCCCAACCACAGTTTGTCGCATTGATAGCTGCTGTAGTATTCATTAAAAGATACAAATCTGGCCGAGCAGCTGGCTCTTCCTCAAGTAACTCCAAGGTACCATTGTAAACACCATTTAATGTTTCATTTGAACCTCTGAGAATCCCGTAGGTGTTGGGATTGCTCTGATCTTTCCTATCAACATGTTGTCCCTCTGAGCTGTGGAAGTGCTGTAAAGATTACACTGATGCAAAAACAACAGCAACTGAGGGGACCTTGGTGATATAAAGTCTTCATGAGATAATTGTGGATTTTTAATGCATACTGGAAGATTTAAAGGTAGTTAAATAATTAGCAGGAAATAAAACTAAAATGAATGTTACCAGTGAGATGCAATTAGACATACAACCAAAAGTAATATTTCATTTAGAAATAGAAACAGGGCAGCACAGTGGTAGAGTTGCTGCCTTACAGCGCTTGCAGTACCAGCGAACTGGGTTCGATCCTGACTACGGGTGCTGTTTGTATGGCATATATACATTCTCCCCATGACCGCATGGGTTTTCTCCGAGAGCTTCGGTTTCCTCCCACACTCCAAAGACGTACAGGTGTGTAGGTTAATTGGTTTAGTATAAATGTAAATTGTGCATAGTGTGTGTAGAATGGAGTTAATGTGCTGGGATCGCTGGTTGGTGCGGACCTGGTGGGCTGAAGGGCCTGTTTCCACGTCATATCTCAAAACTAAATGAACATAAAGAACTACAGATGCTGGTTTGTTCCAAATATAGACACAACATGCTGGAGTAACTCAGCGGGTCAGGCAGCATCTCTGGAGCATTTCGGGCCGGGACCTTGTTCGTTGTTCTTTTATTCTCCATTACCAAAGGAAATTAACACTTGCCACCGTACTTTCCACCAAAAAGAAAGACGAACAAAACAGCTGGTGCAAAACAATAACTAGTCCTTGTGTGACGATAAAATAAAAACATCAAATGCTGGCACAATCAGCAATTCACGCAGCGTCTGTGGAAAGAGATACAGAGCTGTTCTGCTGGTGGGTCTCCATCCTGAAACATTTACTCTGTTTCCTTGTCACATCAGTCACCTGAACTGTTGAGCGATTCCTGCGTTTTCTGTTCATATTTCTGATTTTCAACACCCTGCAGTTTCTTTTTATTTTATTCTGTCTGTTCTTCCTGTGGCCGAGTGGGTTTTCTCCAGGTGCTCCGGTTTCCTCCCACACTCCAAAGATGCAAAGGTTTGGTAGGTTAATTGGCTTCTGTAAATATGGTAACTTGTCCCTAGTGTGTGTAGGATAGTGTTAATGTGCGGGCATCGCTGATGGGCGCGGACTCGGTGGGCCGGAGGGCGTTTCCTCTCTGCATCTCAAACCTAAACTAAATTAAACTAAACTAAATTAACTGCAAAATATATTGAACTGCAATATATATTAAACTGTTTGACTTCAAGCATTCAACTACTTTCAAACCAAAACAGAGAAAACCCGTTCACCAAAATTTCAAAAATAACTTTGAAGAAAGTATCTTCGTTCAGAATTCTGTAAACAATAATTAAATAGTTATCATACTTGTGGTCAGGTCGGGAGAGTTCCCCCCACCACGGGTACCATGTAACCCCGTGCTACCTGCTCCATGGGCAGATAGTCGGCGACTAAACCGTCTCCCCCACCTGGTTTTTCAGATGAGGAGGGGGCTGTGGACCCCCAGCAGGACCAAAAACAAGACCTGTCAAAGGGCAGATGAGCTTCTAGCGAGCCAACGGCCGTCCGCACTTCAGTAGAAGTTGTGATCACTGTCGTACACAGCACTGTAAGGAATGATGATAAAGCACACACACCAAAATCCTATACTTCCAGAGGCGGAAGTCTGCAGGAACTGGAGGACAGAGATGTGTGGAGCGTCCGTCACCGTTCCCGTTGGAAACCAGCGCCACTGCGTCGCTAATGTTTTCAACGATGATGAATGAATGAATAAATACTTGTATTTTTAATGCATAGCCGATGTTTCCAGAGAAGAAGGTATGATGACAGCTTTTACATGAGCCAGTCTTTGATTCTGATTACAAAGTTTAAAGGTCTTTGATTTTGATTACAAAGTTTAAAGGAGATGTGTGGGGCACATGTTTACACATAGTGGCTGCTGCCAGGGTGGTGAAGGCAGATATGAAAGTGGCATTGAAGAGGTTTTGAGATGGGCATATGGATATGTAGGGAATAGAGGGATTAGGACCATGTGCCGGAAGAAAGTAGATTAACTTGGCAAAAATGTTCAGCATGGGCATTGTGGGCTGAAGAGCCTATTTCTGTGCTCTACTGTTCTATATCTACGCTTTTATCTTACCTTTGTTGTAAATTGTATGATTTTCTTCCTGTATTTTTAGAATGGTCGACACAAAATGCAGGAGTAACTCAGTGGGGCAGGCAGCATCTCTGGAGAGAAGGAATGGATGACATTTCGGGTCGAGACCCTTCTTCAGATTGATTCTCGACCTGAACTTACAAAATTCTTAAGGGGTTGGACAGGCTAGATGCAGGAAGATTGTTCCCGATGTTGGGGAGGTCCAGGACAAGGGGTCACAGCTTAAGGATAAGGGGGAAATCCTTTAGGACTGAGATGAGAAGGACTTTTTTCACACACAGAGTGGTGGGTCTCTGGAACTCTCTGCCACAGAGGTTAGTTGAGGCCAGTTCATTGGCTATATTTAAGAGGGAGTTAGATGTGGCCCTTGTGGCTAAGGGGATCAGAGGGTATGGAGAGAAGGCAGGTACGGGATACTGAGTTGGATGATCAGCCATGATCATATTGAATGGCGGTGCAGGCTCGAAGGGCCGAATGGCCTACTCCTGCACCTAATTTCTATGTTTCTATGTTTCTATGAAACATAATTCATTCCTTCTCTCCAGAGGTGCTGCCTGACCTGCTGAGTTACTCCAGCATTTTGTGTCTATCTTCGATTTAAACCAGCATCTGCAGTTTTTTCCTGTACTTTTTAGCACTTACACAAATATTTACATAGAACTAATTCAACTCTTTATGGAGTATTTCTGGATTGTGTTTGATCTGGCTTGCTGCCCATGCTCACCACTCAAACCCTTCAACCCAGTGCAGGTCTAATCAATCTCGAGACGAGGTGAAGTTACCTGGCCCCAGGTGGCTGGCTGGTCCTGAGGGAAATCAACTTGGACCACCCTGACAGAACACTGCTGACAAAGGCCATCGAGCAGAGTTGAAGCATCACGAACAACTGTGCATTCACCCTATCTGTTGCCCTGTGATGTTTTACACCTCTACAACTTCACCCCTCGGCCTCCTGTGGTCTTAGAATTAAAATCCTAGCTTGCCCAGTTGTCCCAATAGCTTCAGCCTCAAGTCCTGGCAACATTCTCGTAAATTGTCTCTGCGTTCTTTACAGTTCTTCCCAGAAAAGGGTGATCGAAATTGAACATATTACTCTAAATGGCATCTAACATCTGAACATCTAACTAATTTTGATGTAAATATTGATTTAAATCATTTCAAGTTGCTCCTGCATCCCCACCCCTCCCTTCTCTGCCCTCTCCTCCCTCTCCCCCCTCCCCTCTCTTCCCCCCCTCCCCTCTCTCCCCTCTCCCCCCTCCTCCTCTCTCTCCCCAGTCCCCCAGCCTAGGCATCCTACCAGTTCCACTGTTTGCATCCTTGTACCCCTCTTGTTATCACACCTTCCCCAGCCAACAATGTGCCATTTTGAGCTGCACCCTTCCTGAGGTCATAAGTTGCCAGCGCTGATTTGTTCTGGCCCTTTCTTGCTTCCACTTACCCCGTACACGAGCACTATCCTACACACACTTGGGACAATTTACCAAAGCCAGTAACCTACAAACCTTGGCGTGTGGAAGGAAACCGGAGCAGCCAGAGAAATCCCACACAGTCACAGGGAGAATGCACAAACTCCGTACTGACAGTACTTGTAGTCAGGATTGAACCCGGGTCTCTGGCGCTGTGAGGTAGCAGATCTACCACTGCACCACCATGCCACCTCTGCATCACTATGCCAAGGAAGTACCATTGAACATGTTAGCATCAGGGTGAATGAGTGCAACAAAGCTTCAGTAATGTATCCAAATTTACAACAGGAGAGACCACAGGTGTGTAACCTTATCCAAAGTCCCCGTTCTACTTACATGGTCAATGAGATCTTTCACCATGCCGTTCCACTGGCCTCTCTCATCGGGAGTTCCATATTTTCCATCTTGTGTCAGTCGAATTTCGTAAACGAATCCCAGGATACTGGCCAGTTCCTTCAGCAGATCAATGCAGTACCCTTCAAAGCGGTCGTTGCCAGAGAGCGGTTTGTCAGACTTCTTGAACATGACATATGGTTCCTCCTGTCAGATTAGCAACAGTTAATTGCCAAGGTCATTCTCAATGCTGAAAACATTTAGTCTGGATACAGACTGCCTATGTGAGTGACAATAATGTATTACCAAGACTGAGTGTGAGATCTTTATTAAGTTCTAAAATTAGCTTGAAGCCAATTAGATAGTAGTTTCCTCTTGTTTAAGTGACTCGCACACATTATGCACGTCAAGGCTCATTTATTCAGATTTATAAACTCTCCAGGTGAAGTTCAAATGTTGCTGTATGATATCGCCCTTCAAAATGGCCATACGGACAGAATCAGGCTTCTGTACCCAAGATAGACACAAAAAGTTGGAGTAACTCAGCGAGACAGGCAGCATCTCTGGAGAGAGGAATGGGTGACGTTTGGGTGGAGACCCTTAGAAGGGTCTGCCTGTCCCGCTGAATTACTCCAGCTTTTGGTGTCTATCTTCAGTCTAGACCAGCATCTGCAGTTCCTTCCAACATGCTTCTGTACCTGAACAGGAGCGGTCCCTCAACATCAGTAGCCTTTTCACAGTTTAGCCTTTTCTAATGACTTTATTTAAGTACAATTTGTAAGAAAGGAGAAACAACCTTCAATTTGAAAATAACTATCAGTTCAGTTCAGTTCAGTTTATTGTCACGTGTACCGAGGTACAGTGAAAAGCTTTTGCTGCGTGCTAACCAGTCAGCGGAAAGACAATACAACATAAGCTTGGTTTCCTTCAATGGCATCAACAGAGAAAATAAATTGCACACCACTCATTTCTAGACATTCAAGCAATCAATTCTTTATCTTTTGGGATGAACAAATTAGACATTGTTAAGGTCAGTGCCACAGTGGCTGGATGATGGCACTGTCCAGCGGGCAATGCTTGCAAAACAAACTGTTAGAGAATGGTGAGGATGACTGTCTCCTCGAGAGTCGAGAGAGAGCCAAGAGTGTTTTATTGTCATATGTCCCGAAACGGAACGATGGAATTCTTACTTGTAGCAGCATAGCAGGTACGTCAACACTGTACTCTGTGAACACCATAATAAACAACAACAAATATTCTGTGTGTTTAAGAAGGAACTGCAGATGGTGGAAAATCGAAGGTAGACAAAAATGCTGGAGAAACTCAGCGGACGAGGCAGCATCTATGGAGCGAAGGAAATAGGCACGTTTTGGGCAGAAACCATTCTTCAGTCTTCGCCCCGAAACTTTGCCTATTTCCTTCGCTGCATAGATGCTGCCTCACCAGATAAATCTTCTGTACGTATATCTATATCTTCTAACAAGCACTAATAGCGCAAGAGCTTATTTGGAGGTTTTTGTGTTTAACAGCCTGATGGTTGTCGGGAAGAAGCTGTCCTTGAACCGGGACATTAAATATTTTCAAGCTCCTCTACCTTCATCCCGATGGCTGGCGAGAAATAGAAACATAGAAAAATAGGTGCAGGAGTAGGCCATCTGGCCCTTCAAGCCAGCACCGCCATTAAACATGATCATGGCTGATCATCCAAAATCAGTACCCTGTTCCTGCATTCTCTCCCAGTTCCACAATTTACATGTACAACTCCCTTTGCTCATTCACTAGGTTCTGCCTGTTTTTTAAAAAGAAAATACTATTGGAAAATGTTCATCATTTTTATGCAAACAGCTCAAGTCATGGACAGTATGGTAAAAGTGTTTCATCATAATGAGATGGTAAGGACAGAAGTTGATTATTTTCATTGAGAGGTCAATTATCAAGGAGATTAGGCAGCATTTCATGCTTGGTGCAGAGAGGAGCAGAAAGGTCTATACACACACACACACACACACACGGGAAGCACAGTGGTGCAGGGAGGCGCAGTGGTGCAGCGGTAGAGTTGCTGCCTCACAGCATCAGAGACCTGTGTTTGATCCTGATTATGGGTGCTGTCTGTACTGAGTTTGTGTGTTCTCTCTGAGACCGCGTGGGTTTTCACCGGGTGCTTTGGTTTCCTCTCGCAGTCCACAGATGTACAGGTTTTATAGATTAATAGCTGTAAATTGTCCCTTGCATGTGTAGGATAATGCTAGTGCATAGGGTGATCGCAGGCCGGCACATATTCAGTGGGCTGAAGGGCCTATGCTATATCTCTAAACTAAACTAACCTAAACACAACATTATGAGACATTGAGATTTGACGATTTAAAATAAAACTATGATAGCTAAATAAGTTGTGAAGGCAGATGAACGACCTTTGGAACTATCTGACTGTGGGAATAGCAGGAGTCAAGGTGATAAGATACAAAGCTGTTGATGCAAATTGTTAAGCTTCTGTGCACCACAGTGGAGTTAACATTTGGAGCATCTGTTCTGATCAGGTTCCATCAGTTCAAATAAACTTCATGCAAGATTCAAAGAATTACCTCACGCTTCTAAACCAAATCAATGGCTTGTGTTGTGTGAGACAATAAAGTATTGTATTTTAAAGTATTGCCTATCTTGAAGATTCAAAAGATTTTACAGCAATTAATATAATAAGGTGGTTTAGTTTAGCTTAGAGATACAGCATGGGAAGAGGCCCTTCGGCCCTCCGAGTCCGCGTCAACCAGCGATCACCCCGCACACTCGCACTATCCTGCACACACTAGGCACAATTTACAATTTTTACCACAGCCAATTAACCTACAAACCTGCACATCTTTGACGTGTGGGTGGAAACCAGAGCGCCTGGAGGAAACCCATGCGGTCAAGGGGACCGTACGGACAAGCAGCCGTTGTCAGAATCAAACCCGGGTCTCTGTTGCTGTAAGGCAGCAACTCTACCACTGCGCCACCGTGCCGCCCTTGAAGGAATGATAATTTGATGAAAGATTTGGCAACAAGCGAGTTCGGTATTCCAAAAACCGCAAGGAATCATGGGATTTGTCAAAGGTCACTCGCTATAAAGAAAAAGCCAACAAAGCGCTGACTGCATTAACTGTATGTAAATTCTTATCTTTATTCATGATTCATGTGTAAAAATATGTGTAAAATGTATTTATATGCAAAAATATATTGAATCTGAGGAATGGGGGTGCCAAGTAGCGGGGGAGTGGGGGCAGATGTGAGTGGGAGACAGCGGGAGAGACTGGAGGAGCGGCATCCCACAGCCAGCTCGGAGAAGAAGTGCCATCCCGCCTGGCCAACCGACAGCCCCGGACCGAGAGGACAGCGGAACTGTGCTGCAGACACCCACCAGGTCTGGGGCCAATCGCACCTGCCCTCCCCCACAGTGAGTGGGACCCGAATCCCTCGGCATCGTCACAGGTCACAGAACGACCTCGGCGGGCCGGTGACCGTTAGCTGTGCCTCTCACCTTTTCCAGTGGCTGTCGACTGGGCCCCCGGCACCGGAGCAGCAGCGGGGGAGGGCAGGTACGATTCTCCCCAGACCCGGAGCTCCGGACTCAGTCAGTGCAGCGACAGGAATCGCTGAGCTACGGTTCCCACAAAGAGTGGCGGTCAAAGGGATAGATGGCAGGAGAGAGGAGGCAGGGACTGGGGTACCTGACTCCAGTAGCAATTCAACAGCGCTTGCAGCGCGGGAGACCCGGTTTGATCCAATGTTTATCAACAGTGACCTATGACCTGGGCATGTGCAGTCGGAATACCGAACTTGCTTATTTACCTTTGTTTGGAAAGGAGAAGAACTGTAAATGCCAGGAGCAGCTTCATCAACAGCCAGTGATGCCGTGGTGTTTGTGGACACAATGACTTAGAAAGTTGGGTATGTGGGCACTGGTAGTGGAAGGTTGGCAGAAGGATGAGATACTCTGAGAAAGAATGGCGAGGGATGACAGTTCGTTTAAGCAAGAATTCACGCAGGATTTGACAATTTGTTCAAGAGGAACCATTTGCTTTGGGATCTCAGGCACATTGTTAATTGCCAGCCTGTAATATCAATGGGTGGTAAATTGCAAACAGAGCATCTGCCATTTTCTGATGAATGACTTTCATTTGGGACTGTAAGGGTAGAGTGTTGTGCTGTCCTCTGGTTTGGTGAGACTGGTATCTTATTACCTTCATAGTCAGAGGGAAAGGGAGTGCAGAGACAGAGGTTTACTGCACATTTAGTTTAGTTTTAGTTTAGTTTACAATTAACAGGCCCTGCAGCCCACCGGGTCCGCACCGACCAGCAATTCTCGCACATTAACACTATCCTGCACTAGGGACAATGCTTACATTTCCAAGCCAATTAACCTACAAACCTGTACGTCTTTGGAGTGTGGGAGGAAACCAAAGTTCTCAGAGAAAACCAATGCGGTCACGGGGAGAATGCACAAACCCCATACAGACAATACCCGTAGCTAGGATGGAACCCGGGTCTCTGGCGCTGTGAGGCAGCAACTCCACCACTGTGTCTCCCCATAAGTTATGAACATGCTCAAAAATATCAGGAAGAGGGTAACATGATGGACTTTATCCTTCAATATTACTCAGGAATATCTTAAAGCTTACCTCTATTACAGTCTTTAATTTCTCTTACAAATTAAAATAAAGGCCTAAAGATGCAGGGTTTTGTAAGGAAGATGACTTCCACTCAGTGTTTGCTAGTAATCTGGAACTCCCTACTTACAAGCACAGTGGAAGTGGGGTGGATCAAGGGCTTGAAAGATCACACCCATTCCTTCTTATTTCAGAGATATAGTGCGGAAACAGGCCCTTCAGCCCACCAGGTCCATGCCCCCCCATCTATCACCCATTCACACGAGTTCTAGGTTCTCCTACTTTGTCATCCACTCCTTACACACCAGGGGCAACTTACAGAGACCAACTCACCTATAAAACCAACGCATCTTCGAATGTGGGAGCAAACCCGAGCACTGGGAGGAAACCTATGTGGTCGCAGGGAGAACCTGCAGACTCCACGTAGACAGGACCTTAGGTAAGGATTGAACCCTTGTCTCTGGCACTGTGAGGCAGCAGCTCTACCAGCAGTGTGAATGTGGGAATGACTATAATAGTGAACACAAATTCATTTGCAACTGTCTTGATAAAGTTGGGAAAAGGTTGTCTCGAGAGCAATAGATTGTCCCACAAGGCCTAGGCATGGATACAATGGGTTGAATAACTTCTCTGCAGACATCATAATTCCTTAATTCTATCTTCAATCTCATCAGAACTGGAGATACTTTCACAAGACTATGTCTGGCGCAGCTGGTAAAGCCACTGCCTCACAGCACAGGTTCAATCCTGACCTCAGGTGCTGCCTGTGTGGAGTTTGCATGCTCTCCCTGTGACCGTGTGGGTTTCCTCCAAGTGCTCCGGTTTCCTCCCACAGTCCAAAGATGTGCGGGTTTGTAGGTTAATTGGCCCTCTGTAAATTACCCCTGGAGTGGAGGTGAGTGATAGAATCTGGGGAGAAGTGATGACAATGTGGGCGGGACACTATTTCAAAATGATTGATGCAGAATGAGTGCAAATGGGTGGCTGATGGTCGGTGTGGATTCATGGGTCAAAGAGTGGGGACCCATGGCGCCTACGGGTAACTCTGCCAGCGATGGCAGCCTCGTCAACGGTCTGTCTGTCTTTTTGTCTTTTTGTCTTTTTGTTATCTTTTGTGTTTTTTTTAAAAGTATCTGTTAATGTTCTCTGGTTTGTTTTATGTGGGGTGGTGGGTGGAGGGGGGGGGGGGGGGGGGGGGGGAAACATTTTTCAATCTCTGACCTTGCCGGAGATGCGATTGTTTTCCGGATGGTATCTCCGGTCGCTCTGCGCTCTAACATCATGGAGCTGGCGGCCTTGCTCGAGGCCGACTATGAACCCCATCAAGGACTTACCATCGGAGCCTGGGATCAATGCTCCAACCGTGGCCTGCGCATTCCAACGTCGAGGAGTGCGCGGTCTCAGGTAGAGACTGTTGTCGGGAGGACACCAAGGGTCGCAGGGGGTTTGACCAGCCCCAACCCGGGGTCCAATTGCCCAGCACGGGGGGAGCTGAGGTCCCCCCTCCGATACGGGAGCTTGATCACCCCGATGCGGAGGGTCTGGCCGCTGGCTACGGGAGCCAAGATTGTCCCTTCAACGGCAGGCTCGAGGCCCCCGACCACGGGAGAACAAAAATGGGAAGAGATTTAACTTTTTTTTCGCCTTCCATCGCTGCGAGGAATTTGGAGGAGTCACTGTGGTGGATGTTTATGTTAAAATGTATTTTGTGTGTTTTGTTGCTTTTTATTGGTATGACTGATTGGCCAATCAAATTCCTCGTATATGGTGTAAAACGTACTTGCTCAATTAGGTATGGTTATGATTATGATATATCTTTGGTGACTTTATGGTTATTTTTATTTAAAATACTTTAGCAGATGAAAGATTCAGTGAAAGCAGTAGAAGCTACCCTCTCATCATCCATAGACAACGTGACAAACTACTACAAGGACGACCAACTGATGACAAACCCTGATGAGACCCGTTGGCCTGTTCCACCTTCGTAATCGCAAAGCCTGGAGGAAGCTGTCCTTAACATGGAATGGTGTCCCTTTGAGACACTGTGACTACCCTGTCTATCTTGGGGTCACTCTGGACCCAACCCTCTCCTTCAAGCAACACATCGACAGGGTGAAGGGCAAAGGGGGGACGAGGAACAGCCTCCTACACAAGCTGGCAAACTTGTCGTGGGGTTACCAATGCATCCACACTATGGTCAACTGCTCTTGCTCTGCGCTACTCTGCTGCAGAATATGCTTGTCCTGTTTGGGACATATCATCTCATGCAAAGAAAGTTGATACTGTCCTTAATGACAGCTGCAGGTGCATCACTGGCTGCCTAAAACCAATGGATGTGGACAGCTTGCATGCTTTGGCCGGTATTGCTCCACCAGGAATATGCAGATCAGTTGGCGGTAGAACTGAACGTAGTAGGTAAATTGGGGACACACGCCATTCCTGCCAGTCCCATCACCCAGCCCCAAAACGGCTGAAGTGGAGGAAGAGCTTCCTTCACACAGTCCAGCCACTGTCACAGTCTCCTCAAGTAACCAGACTAGCCTTGTGGGAAAAGAAACGCAGTGAAAACCACCATCACGTAAAGATGCCAATCACCACAAAGGAGCAGCTGCCACCTGGTCACCGGTGTGACTGGAGGACCTGGAAGTCCCTCAATAGGCTTCGTACAGGGATGGGCCGATGCAAGAAGGCTGTCCTGTGCAAGAGTCTGGCCGAACGTTTGAAACATAGATGATGGACACGGACGAAGTGAAAGAAATCAATGCATGGTTGACCACTCAAGAGAAACTCTAGATGCTTAAATCCTGGTTAAAAACCAAGTGCTGGAGAAACTCAACTGGTCAGGCAGCATCCGTGGAGTGAAATAGGCAGACAATGATTCGGGTTTGTATCTCTCTTCATACTTCATCAGAGTGAAGAAGGATCCCGATCCAAAACATCGTCTGTCCATTTCAATTCCACAGATGCCGTTTGACCCACTGAGTTCCTCCAGCGTTATATTTTTTGCTCAATGCATACTGGAGTCTGTTTTTGCTGCTCTTGATAATGTTTGCTGCTTAACAATGTCCCCTAAGGATAGCTCTTCAAATGCTAATTTTGAACTTCCTTCCTGCCGTTGGACTTGAAGGAGCGTTGACCTTGACGGCATTGAAGCCCGTGGCGGCGGTTGAGATAACGTACACGTCAGGACCATTAACAACAGGACCAGAAACTCCAAATGTGAATAATTGCATTATCACAACTAGGGTTTCTCTCAGAAGCTGTGAAATTGCTTGTTGGATGAAAGTTTCTAATTTATATCCAGAACAGTTGCAAATGAACTTGTGTCCACTGTTATATTAATAGCAAATGTATTACTTTATCTACACAAGAAGTTCTGGGGGGTGTTTTGGTTTCATGAATTGCTCTTGTGTAATAGTTATTTAACACTGTAGTTATAGATGCAGGAGGAGGCCATTCGGCCCTTCGAGCCAGCACCGCCATTCAATGTGATCATGGCTGATCATCCCCAATCAGTACCCCGTTCCTGCCTTCTCCCCATATCCCCTGACTCCGCTATTTTTAAGAGCCCTATCTAGCTCTCTCTTGAAACCCGCCTCCACCCCCCTCTGAGGCAGAGAATTCCACAGACACCACTCTCCGTAAAGGACCTCTTTGCTCCTATATTCGATTCCTCTTTTTATAAAGGGCAACATGCCATTCGCTATCTTCACTGCCTGCTGTACCTGCATGCTTACTTTCATAGACTGATGTACAAGGACCCCCAGATCCCGTTGTACTTCCCCTTTTCCCAACTTGAAGTCATTTAGATAGTAATCTGCCTTCCTGTTTTTTGCTACCAATGTGGATAACCTCACATTTATCCGCATTAAACTGCACCTGCCATGCACCTGCCCACTCCCCCAACCTGTCCAAGTCACCCTGCATTCTCATAGCATCCTCATCACAGTTCACAATGCCACCCAGCTTTGTGTGACCTGCAAATCTGCTAATGTTACTTTGAAATATACAGTATGGAAACAGGCCCTTCGCCCCAATCAGTCCACACCAACCAGTGATCATCCCGTACACCCCTAGTTCTATCCTACGCACTAGGGAAAATTTAACCTACACATCTGCACGTCTTTGGAATGTGGGAGGAAACCGGAGCACACAAAGGAAACCCACGCGGTCACGGGGAGAGCGTACAAACTCCGTACAGACAGCACCCATAGTCAGGATCGAACCCAGGTCACTGGTGCCACGAGGCAGCAACTCTACCGCTGCGCCACTGTGCCACCCTATCTGTCAGAAATCATGTTGGTGAAAGCACCCTGTGCTGGGAGAGATTTTCACTGCTGAAATTTGAATTCAGAGCATTCATTAAAGCAATACCGGACTCAGTCATCCCCGCAAGAAAGCATTACGTTTGTCGATAAAGGAACACACCAACTGGGAGAACATCTCTCATTCTATCCGATGAATTAGTGCACAAATTGTATTTGTGTCAAACTCTACTGAGGTGGCTAACCTGCTTATTATTACCCTGCCTTCCTTTTGCTGTGTTACATTTCGCTAAGACAAAGATTAATCGTGGCTCTCTGCAGCAGAATTGGGTTTTACCGAATTACTGGAATAGATGTTTCTCTCCGTAACCTCTACCATTCTCAGCATGATGACTATAATCAATGCACTTTCCTCTGAAGTCCTACCTGTATTATTTGATGCGAACTGCTAACTGCAGATTCACATTGTAACAGAAAATTTGATACTGAAAATAAACAGGGCATCCCATTCAGGCAACTCTTCAGAACAATAATAGATTCTCGACCAGCATTTTCCACTGAGGGTGCTCTCAATTTCAAAGGTTTATGGCGTGTAGATTACTTCAGGGAAATGTGAAATACTTTTCTCACTCTCTGCTAAAACTACATTTCCATCCTGGCAGAGGGTTAATAATCTGCATCATACATCTTAGAAACGTTATTTTCACGAAATAGAAACTGCATTTACAATATCTTCTGAAGTGTCTTTTTTCGGACAATCTTGGCAAATCTCAGTTATTTTCTACTGTGCACACATGCATGCAGGGTGTACGAGGCAATGCCTTTCTAACGTTGCAATTTTCAGTAGAAAACAAATGTTTGAGTTTCCATTATTATATTTTTAAGTGACTTAATGTTGAATTTGGCCTCTTCCGGTCTGGCCCAGTAAACCAGCATGTCTTTCGACTTTATAGATACAGCACGGAAACAGGCCCTTCAGTGCACCGACCAGCGATCACCCCGCACACTAACACTATCCTACACACTAGGGACAATTTACAGTTTTACCGATGCCAGTTGAACCTACAAAGCTGCATATTGTGGAGTGTGGGAGGAAACTGCAGCACCCGGAGATAACCCACGTAGTCACGGGGAGAACGTGCAAACTCCGTGCAGTCAGCACCCGAAGTCTACATTGGGTCTCTGGCGCTGCACGGCAGCAACTCTACCGCTGCGCCACCATGCGACCCCGGATGGTAGTGTCTTTCCCCCCAAAATATGTTTCATTTATGACAGATACAGTAAATACAATGTAGTCATGTCATTGTCTACATTCATTGTGACAGCCAATTCAATATGTTATCTGACAATATGTTACCTCCACGAATATTTCCTAATTAATCATTGCAATTCTTAATTATTGCATCAGTAACACTTGGGCTTTATTCCATGGAGCACAGGAAGCTATAGGGTGATCTTATAGACATGTATAAAATCAAGAGGGGAACAAATAGGATGAAACGCTCAGAGTCTTTTACCCAGAGTGTGGGGATCACATCCCAGAGGACACAGGTTTAAGATGAAAATGGGGAAGATTTGATCAGAACCTCAGGGCTAGCTTTTTCACTCAGCGGGTGGTAGGAATATCGAAAGAGCTGCCTGAAGACTTAGTTTAGGCAGATAGCATAACAACATTTAAAATATGTTTGGTGCATGGATAGGACAATTTTACAATGATTTGGGCCAAATGCTGGCAAATGGGGTTGGCTTAGATGGGTCTTCTTGATTGGCTTGAGGGAGTTGGGCTGAAGGGTCTGTATGTCTAAGGTACGGCCATATATTTATAGATGGCGCTCACTGCAGGAACAATACACCAGTGTTGTAGAGGGTGTAGATTTAATTTAGTTTTGGTTAGTTTCGAGATACAGAGCGGAAACAGGCCCTTCGGCCAACCTAGTCCACTTCGACTAACGATCCCCACACATTAACCTAATCCCACACACACTGGGGAAAATGTATAATTTTACCAAGCCCATTAACCTACAAACATGCACGTCATTGGCGTGTGGCAGGAAACTGGAGCACCCGGAGAAAACCCACGCAGGCACGGGAAGAATGTACAAACCCCCTGCAGACAGCATCTGTAAGTCAGGATCGAGCCTGCGTCTCTGGTGCTGTAAGTCAGGAAATCTACCGCTGCTCCACTGTGCTGCCCCCAGGATGTTTAGGACAATGGCTGGTGGGCTTGGCTACTAACCAGGATGGTATTGAGATTCTTATGAACTGTTAGTGCTGCTTTCAAGGAGGCATGTGTTGAGATATTCATCATAGTCCACCAACCAGCACTTTGTAATTGATGGAGCAGCTTTGTGGAAGGATGAGCCGGCCTCTAACCTCATTTATTTCAGCATGCTAATTATGTGGCTGTTCTATATTAGAATGGTGGCCTCCAAGACGTTTGATGGGCATAGAGTTACAGCATCATCCATTTGGCCCAACTTGAGTATGCCAGCCAACATTACCTAACTACACTAGCCCCACCTTCCTGTGTTTGGCCCGTATTCCTCTACACCTATCCTATCTGTCGATATGTTTCATAAATGTTGTGATTATAACTGCCTCAACAGCCTCATTCTACACACCCACCGCCCTTTGTGTAAAAAGGCTAAAATGTAAAAGTAAAAAATATGCTATTTGATTTAATGATGGTTATACTATGCTGCTAAATATCATATTGTAATTTTCCAAATGCCACACTCCTATAGAAGAATATTAATTATCAGTTATCATCCCTATATGAATATTCTCACCATACAGACTCTCCTTGATGTTTCATTCTCTGAGGCAGATATTGTATTCAAAATTCTCTTCACTGGAAACTTAAAGCAACTAGAAGACAGACACAAATGCTGGAGTAACTCAGTGGGACAGGCAGCATCTCTGCCATTCCTTCTCTCTGGGAGATGCTGCCTGTCCCGCTGAGTTACTCCAGCATTTTGTGTCCACCTTCGATTTAAATCAGCATCCGCAGTTCTTCCCTACACAATGTAACTAAACGGATAGTTAAAGAGGAAACACTTTTTCACCCGGAGAGTTGTGAATCTATGGAATTCTCTGCCACAGAAAGCAGTGGAATTTTCAAGAGTTAGATAGAGCTCTTAGAGCTAACAGAATCAAGGGATGTGGGAAAAAGCAAGAACGGGGTACTGATTTGGGATGATCAGCCATAATCATATTGAATGGTGCTGAATGGCCTACTCCTGAACCTATTTTTTATGTTTCTATGTTTCTATGATAGGAAAGATGGAACATTAGTCTGAAGAATGATTCCGACCCAAAATGTCATCTATTCCCTTTCTGCAGAGATGCTGCATGACCTGCTGAGTTACTCCAGCTTTTTGTGTCTATCTTCAGTTTAAACCAGCATCTACAGTTCCTTCCAACTCTACTTAAAGCAACTGATCTGTTCCAGACAATGGGCCTAGAGATGGGAATCTTGAATCCACTTCTTCCCTCCCTTTCTCCTCAACAATTGCCAAAGGGCACACATTGTGTGAATGGTGACAATACAAGTGGCGGAAGGGTAGTCAGACAGAATCTTTTTCAAAATATTTAGATTAGTTTACAGCTATAACTGGAAAATGGGGCCTTTGGCCCACTGAGTCTGCGATCACCCCTACATTAGTTTTATCCTACACACTATGGACAATTTGCAAATCTAAATTAATCCACAAACCTGCATGTCTTTGGAATGTGGGAAGAAGCCTGAGCTCCCGGGGAAAACGGCATGTGATCACGGGAAGAACGTACAAACTCCGCATGGACAGCACCCGTAGTCAGGTTTGAATCTTGGTCTCTGGCGCTTTAAGGCAGCAACTCTACTGCTGCGCCACTGTGCCAACCAAACGTCAAAGACTAGAGGGCACAGCTTTAACGTGAGGGGGCGAAATATGAAGGAGATGTGCTGGACACATTGTTTTACACAGACGGGGATGAGTGCTTGGAATGCACTGCCAGGGATGGTGGAGGAGCCAGACAGGACTAAGCACATGGATATGTAGGGAATGGATGGATGTGGATCACATGCAGGTTAACTAGGCATCATATTCAACATGGACATTGTGGGCCAAGCGGCCTGCTCCTTCCTGTGTTGTACTGTTCTATGTTGATATGTCAGCATTGGTCCCGTTATATATACAGTAATTTCATACAGAACCTCATTACTCTGAAAAATTCCTGCACTTATTAGATGTGGAGCTGGAGTAAAGCAACGGAACCAGATATTTATGTTTGGGGAAAGTGAACTGTGAAAGGCTTCTGCAAAACAGACAAGTTGGGAGATTGCTGTTCAATGTAGAGGAATTAAGTAGACCTTGAAAGGATGTAAATGTGCGTACGTCTACATACACTGCAAAATTAAGTGATAAAGAGGGAAAGGGTTCCATAGAAGCAGCAGCTAGAGTATTGGAACACATGTATTGCATCTTACTTTTAAGTTGATGATAGACACAAAATGCTGGAGTAACAGCAGGCCACACAGCATCTGGAGCGAATGAATGGGTGATGTTGTGGGTCATAGAAACATAGAAAATGGGTGCAGGAGTAGGCCATTCGCCCTTCGAACCAGCACCACCATTCAATATGATCATGGCTGATCATCCAAAATCAGTACCCTGTTCCTGCTTTTCCCCCCATATCCCTTGATTCCTTGATCCCTTGACCCTAAGAGCTATATCTAACTCTCTTGAAAACACCCAGTGAATTGGCCTCCACTGCCTCCTGTGGCAGAGAATTCCACAGATTCACAACTCTCTGGGTGAAAACGGTTTTCCTCTTTAACTATCTGTTTAGTTGAATTGTGTAGGGAAGAACTGCGGATGTTGATTTAAAGCAAAGGTGGACACAAAATGCTGGAGTAACTCAGCGGGTCAGGCAGCATCTCTGGAGAAAAGGACTAGGTGAGGTTTTAGAAACATAGAAATATAGAAAATAGGTGCAGGAGTAGGCCATTCGGCCCTTCGAGCCTGCACCGCCATTCAATGTGATCATGGCTGATCATCCAACTCAGTGTCCCGTACCTGCCTTCTCTCCATACCCCCTGATCCCTTTAGCCACAAGTGCCACATCTAACGCCCTCTTAAATATAGCCAATGAACTGGCCTCAACTACCTTCTGTGGCAGAGAATTCCATAGACTCACCACTCTCTGTGTAAAGAATGTTTTCCTCATTTCGGCCCTAAAGGAATTCCCCCTTATCCTTAAGCTGTGACCCCTTGTTCTGGACTCCCCCAACATCGGGAACAATCTTCCAGCATCTAGCTTGTCCAACCCCTTAAGAATTTTTTAAGTTTCTATAAGATCCCCCCTCAATCTTCTAAATTCCAGCGAGTACAAGCCGAGTCTATCCAATCTTTCCTCATATGAAAGTCCTGACATCCCAGGAATCAGTCTGGTGAATCTTCTCTGTACCCCCTCTATGGCAAGGATGTCTTTCCTCAGATTTGGAGACCAAAACTGTACGCAATACTCCAGGTGTGGCCTCATCAAAACCCTGTACAACTGCAGTAGAACCTCCCTGCTCCTATACTCAAATCCTTTCGCTATGAATGATAACATACCATTTGCCTTCTTCACTGCCTGCTGCACCTGCATGCCTACTTTCAATGACTGGTGTACCATGACACCCAGGTCTCGTTGCATCTCCCCTTTTCATAATCGGCCACCATTCAGGTAATAGTCTACCCTCATGTTTTTGCCACCAAAGTGGATAACCTCACATTTATCCACATTATACTGCATCTGCCATGCATCTGCCCATTCACTCAGCCTATCCAAATCACCCTGCAGCCTCCAAGCATCCTCCTCACACCTAACTATACCCCCCAGCTTGGTATCATCTGCAAATTTGGAGATGTTGCATTGAATTCCCTCGTCCAAATCATTAATATATATTGTAAATAGCTGGGGTCCCAGCACTGAGCCTTGCGGCACCCCACTAGTCACTGCCTGCCATTCTGAAAAGGACCCGTTTACTCCTACCCTTTGCCTCCTGTCTGCTAGCCAGTTCTCTATCCACATCAATACTGAACCCTCCTTCAGACTTTTGGGTCAGAACCCTCCTTCAGACTAATGTTCCATCTTTCCCATCATAGAAACATAGAAACATTTTTTAAAAAAAGGTGCAGTAGGCCATTCAGCCCTTCAAGCCAGCACAGCCATTCAATATTATCATGGCTGATCATGGCCGTTCCTGCCTTTTCCCCATATCCCTTGATTCCGTTAGTCCTAAGAGCTAAATCTAACTCTCTCGAAAACATTCAATGAATTGGCCTCCACTGCCTTCTGTAGCAGAGAACTCCACAGATTCAAAACCCACTGGGAGAAAAAAATTGTCCTCATCTAGTCCTAAATGGCCTCCCCTTTATTCTTAAACTGTGACCCCTGGTTCTGGACCCCCCAAGATTGGGAACTTTTTTCCTACATCGAGCCTATCCAATTCCTTAAGAATGTTATAAGCTCCCCTCTCATCCTTCTAAATTCCAGTGAATACAAGCCCAGTCGACCCGTTCTTTCCTCATATGTCAGTCCCGTCATCCTGGGAATTAACCTGGCGAACCGACACTGCACACCCTCAATATCAATGATGTCCTTCCTTAAATTAGGAAACCAAAACTGCACACAATACTCCAGGTATGGCCTCATACCTGGGTCCTGTACAACTGCAGTAGGATCTCGGTGCTCCTAAACTCGAATCCTCTCACGATGAAGGCAAACATGCCATTAGCTTTCTTCAGTGCCTGCTGTATCTGCATGCTTAATTTCAGTGACTGATGAATAAATGCACCCAGGTCACGTTGAACCTCCCCTTTACCTAATCCGATGCCATTCAGATAATAATCTGCCTTCCTGTTCTTGCCGCCAAAGTGGATAACCTCACATTTATCCATATTATACTGCATCTGCCATGCATCTACCCACTCACCTAACCTATCCAAGTCACCCTGCAGCCTCATAGCACCCTGCTCGCAGCTCACACAGCCACCCAGCCTTGTGTCATCCACAAATTTAGAAATGTCACGTTCAATTCCCTCGTCTAAATTGTTAATATATATATTGTAAATAACTGGGGTCCCAGCACTGAGCCTTGAGGTACCTGTCATTCTGAAAAGGACCCGTTAATTCCTCCTCTTTGCATCCTGTCTGCCAACCAGTTCTCTATTCATGTCAATATTCATGTCAATACCCTACCCCCAATGCCATGTGCTCTAATGTTGCCCACTAATCTCGTGTGTGGGACCTTTTTGAAAGTCCAGATACAGTCAAAGGCTTTTTGAAAGTTTGGACCCTTCTTCTGCCAAATCTCAAGATGTGCCTACTTTGAAGAAGTTCTCCTCCCCTCTCTGACGAAAGTCCAGAGATGCTGCCTTTCCCGCTGACTTACTCCAGCATTTTGTGTCAATCTGCTGTGTAAACCAGCAAATGCACTTCTAAGTAAAGTGTGAGATTCACCAAGATTTGAAAGGGGCAAATGATCACCTTGTAAAGAGTGATAGTAGGACTCGTGATCATTTTCCCCATCGGAAAACAGAATTCTGAGAGAATATTTGATCAAGCTGCTCAAAATGTTGAGTGATTTAGATAAAATGTTGAGAAGATGTTTCCCCCGGCAGATTAATTGATAACCTGAGCACGTAAGATCAAAATCAATTGTGGAAGAACAAAGGGAGAATGGGAGGAATTGGCTCATGTGGAGTCTGCAATGTTTTACCTCTGCTCACGACAATCAAAGTGCACCGTGTTTCAAAAGCAAGTAAATAATTGACAGTGTTTTTCGAGGGTTCTGGGGCAAGGAAAGGTAAGCTAGCCAATAATATAAAGAAGGATAACAGCAGTTTCTTCAGATATATAAAAAGTAAAAGAGAGGCAAGAGTGACCACTGGAAATTAATGTGGAGAAGTAGTAATGAGGAATAATGAAATGGCGGATGAATACCTTTTTTGCATTAATCGTCACAGCTGAAAACTAGCAGTGTGCCAGGAATTCACCAGTCAGAGGGCAGAGGTTAGTGAAGTTGCTATTACGAGGGAGATGGTACTTGGGGAGCTGAAGGGTCTGAGGGTGGATAAGGGCCCTGTCCCTCCCCGCAGAGTGTCGCCTGTTTGGTGGTGAGTAGTCGCCCAAAGAGTTGTACCTTTATTCTGGTCGCCGCTGGATTTTCAACATGTTGAAGATTTTCAGCGACCTGCTGCGACTATGACGGGTGCCGGCAAATTGCCGAAAAAAAATCGCGTATGTGGGACAGGCCCTTAAGTCACTGGATGGTGGAATTTATGGCTTTGCGGCCATGTTTGTGGATGATACAAAGATAGGTGGTGGGGCTGTTGGTGTAGAGGATTCGGGGAGTCTGCAGAAGGATTTGGGCAGGCTGCGAGAGTGTGGCAAAGAAGTTGCAGATGGAATACGGCGTATCAAAGTGTGCAGCCTCGCACCATGGTAGTCAGAATAAAGGAGTAGACTATTTTCTAAATGAGGAGAGGGTTCAGAAATTGGAGCTGCACAGGGACTTGGAAGTGCTGGTGCAGGATCCCGAAAATATTAATCTGCAGGTTGAATTGGTAGTAAGGAAGGCAAAAGCAATATAAAAACCAGCGATGGAATGCTGAGGCTCCATAAGGCGCTGGTCAGACCGCATTTGGAGTATTGTGAGCAGTTTTGGGCCCCAAATCTGAGGAAGGATGTGCTGGCGCTGGAGAGGGTGCAGAGGAGGTTTATGAGAATGATCTCAGGGATGAGTGGGTAAAAAACGTACGATGAGCGTTTGGCGGCACTGGGCCTGTACTCGCTGCAGTTTAGAAGGATGAGGGGGAACTTCATTGAAACTTACCGAATAGTGAAAGGCCTGGATAGAGTGGATGTGGAGAGGATGTTTCCACTAGTGGGAGAGTCTAGGACCAGAGAGCGTAGCCTCAGATATACCTTTAGAAAGGAGATGAGGAGGAATTTCTTAATTTGGAGGTCGGTAAATCTGTGGAATTCATTGCCACAGATGGCTGTGGAGGTCGTTATTATGTCTCTTTAAAGCGGAGATTTACAGATTCTTTATTAGTAAGGGAGTCAAAGGCTACAGGCAGAAGGCAGGAGAGATGGGTTGAGTGGGAGAGATAGATCAGCTGTGATCAATTGGGGGGGAGTAGACTCGATGGGCCGAATGGCCTAATTCTGCTCATAAAACTTATGAATGTATGAACGTTTAAAAGGGGAAAGAACTAAATTGGTATTTCAAAGGACTTGCTTTTACTATCTATTGACATCCACATAAAAAGAGCTAAAATGTATCCCTTGTCATGAAGAAAAAGACCCTCCAGCAAGCATGTGTAAGTTCTATTAGACTGGGAATCTGTAGGTCGATAGTGGAATTCCAATGCGAACCAAATGGCCAATGATAATGAGAATCCATGAAGCATTATCTCCAGGTTCAAGAACAGCTTCTTTCCATCAACCACATTAAACACAAACCTAGCTCGGTATCAAAGACTATAGAGATTGTATAGAGGTTGCACTGCATTGCATCAGGAGGCTTCGGAGACGGTGCAGAGGAGGTTGACCAGAGTGTTGCCTGGATTAGATGGGTTCAGCTACAGGGAGAGGTTGGATTGACTTGGGTTGTTTTCTCTGGAACATCCAGAGGTTGGGTGGAGATTAGATGGAAGAATATAAAATAATGAGAGGCGTAGATAGGGTAGACAGTCAGAATCATTCCCGCACTGTGGAAATGTCCAACACTAGAGGGCATAGCTATAAGTTGAGAGGGAGAAAGTTTAATAGAGATGTGCAGAGCATGTTTTTTGGGGGCTTGGAATGCACTGCCAGGGGTGGTGGTGGAGGCATGCTGGTATTTAAGATGCTTTCAGACTGGCACATGGAAGTGCAAGGAATAGAGGAATACAGATCATGTACAGATTAATGGGGTCAATTTAACTGGGCATCATTTTTGGCACAAACATTGTGGGCTGAAGGGCCTGTTCCTGTACTGTACTATTGTGTGGTCTATGGACTTTGACTTGCAACAATGTCATTGTTCAAATGCATATTAAATACTTTGGATTCTTGAGTATGGATGGGATCACAAATCACCCTAACATTTCTCTTGTGATTTGTCCTTTCTGTCTTCAGCCTTTGCCTTCAGCAAGGTGAAAGTTCCCACCCTCTGGCCTCTGTTGTAGTAAGGGTTATAAATAAGCAAAATTATTCTCTGGTAGTCTGCAAAATTCACATTGAATAAAATAATTTATTATGGAACAAATCAGGTTTGTCCTTTTTCTATTTGTTCCACAGGTAGAAATGGAATAAATATCATTTTAAGCTTTGTAGTGCGGCACAATGCGTAGCAGTAGAGTCGCTGCCTCACAGCGCCAGAGACCCGGGTTCGATCCTGACTACGGGTGCCATCCGCACGGAGATTGCATGTTCTACCTGTGACCATGTGGGTTTTCTCCGGGTGCTCCGGTTTCCACATTCTAAAGACGTGCAGGTTTGCGGGCTAATTGCTTCTGCAAAATTGTATATTGCCCCTAGTGGACAGGATGGTGCTAGTGTGTGGGGTGATCACTCGTCGGCACGGGCCGAAGGGCCGAAGGGCCTGTTTGCACGCTATCTCTCTAAAGTCCAAAGCCTAGCGTCTAAAGTCTTTGGATGGGTATTGATTCATTTGTCAAAATGGGAATGTTTTTACTGATTAATAATAGTATGAATAATAATTTTAGAATTTCAATGAAATTGGTCAAATTCTTTGAACAATAGACTTAAATGGATCATAACTTGAAGTTAATTGAAGAAATTATGGATTTTCTTTCTCCAAGTGTTATAGATTAAAAAGCTTGAAATTGGTTAAAGATTTGTATCTGACCTTTGGATTATTAAGAGATCGGTGATTTCATGATTGGAAATTAATTCCTCGGGATAGAGGATCTTATAGTGGAGTGGAATAGATTGCATAGACACACAAAGACTCTTGCCCAGGGTGGGGGAATCGAAGACCAGAGGACATAGGTTTAAGGTGAGGTGGGGGTGGGGGTAAAGTTTTAATAGGAACCTGAGGAGTAACGTTTTCACACAAAGGATGGTGGGTGCATGGAACGAGCTAGCGGAGGAGATCATCGCAGCAGGTATTATCGCCACAATTAAGAAACATTTAGGTAGGTACATGGATAGGACATATTGAGAGTGATATGGGTTTAGCTTAGGCAGGTGGGACTAGTGTGGATGGGACACGTTGGCTGAAGTGGGCAAGTTGGGCCTGAGGGGTCTGTACACACGCTGTATGGTTCGATGAATCTATGACTTTAATTTGGAATTAAAGCACGATGGCACGGTGGCGCAGTGGTAGAGTTGCTACAGCTCTTGCAGCGCCAGAGACCCGGGTTCGATCCCGACTACGGGTGCTGTCTATACTGTCTATGTACGATCTCCCTGTCACTGCCTGGGTTTTCTCCGAGATCGGTGGGCCGAAGGGCCTGTTTCCGCGCTGCGTCAGTAAACTAAACTAAATTCTGCTGTTTGCATGTTTTTAAGGTGAGAAGAGGAACTGTACAGCCAGGTCACCTACCAGGACTGTGGTCACAATCAGTGAGCGATTTGTCAGTGAATCGGTTATGTTCGATCTCCTGCTTCTGGATATCTCGGTGATATTTAAGCCGTTGATTGGATCCCAGGTTCCAACCTGCAAGAGAAAAGACCAGAACAGGAATTTATTGAGATGAGCTTTGGGAGGGGTCTGGAGTGGAGTAATGGAGAGAAATTGGCAAGTAATATTTGTAAACTGACATTTGAAATCTGGATCTGTATCTATCTGTACACAGTGGACGGCTTGATGGTAATCTATTGTACATACTATAATATATAATATACTATAGACATTATATAATATATAGTACATAGTATAAACTATAGTATATACATGTAATGTCTATTTGCTGACTGGGTAGCATGCAACAAAAACTTTTTGCCCCACCTCAGTACACGTGACAATAAACTAAACTAAACTAATGCAAATCACCGAAGATAGACACAATGTGCTGAAGTAACTCAGCAAGTCAAACAGCATTAGGTGAAAAGGAATAGGTAATGTTTCGGGCCGAGACCATTCTTCAGACTGAGATCTTCATCAGACTGAAAACCTCCCTTCCCTACACCCCCATATTTCTGTCCAGGAGTCATGTTTGTCTCCGAATCAGGCAAAAAACATCCCGGAAGATGCAACGGTACAAAGGAGGTCTGGTCTACAACATGAAGGTGTGTTTCCATTGGGTTAATACCAATGCTATCAAGAATGGGAGTGTGAGACACAGCCTGACTGGGAACGAGTGCTGGGAGCAGGGCGGCACAGTGGTGTAGCATAGGGTTGCTGCCTTAAAGCGCCGGAGACCCAGGTTCGATCCAGACTACGGGTGCCATCTGTACGGAGTTTGTACGTTCTCCACCAGTATAATCAAGGACCAGTCTCAGCCCGGCCATGCCCTCTTCTCCCTTCCCCCAGCAAGATGTCCAAATAAGCATACTTCCAGATTCAGGGTCAGTTTCTTCTCAGCTGTAATCAGGCAACTAAACTGTCCTCTCACCAGCTAGAGTATGTTCTTAACCTCCCATCTACCTTATTGGAGACCTTTAATCGGACTTTGTTGGACTTTAGCTTGCACTGAATGATGTGCCCGTGATCTGTGCACGGTGGGTGGGGTGGTGGTACTCATGTATAGTATTTCTTGACTGGGTAGCATGCAGACACATGTTTTTCACTGTACTCTTGTACACGACAACAATAAACTAAACTTAACTAAACAAAATATTTTTCTACAGATAACTTGCAAGTTCAGTTCTTCTGCACGAGTAGCTTACAGCTCAATGACATGGACATTAAATTCTCCAATTTTAGGTAACAAACCTACAAACAAACCCCCCCTCCCCCTCCCCACCCACCCGCTCTTTTCCCTTTTCTCTGTCTATCCTTTCCTCCAGCTTCATATTTCACACCTCTCCCTACTTCTTTATCTCACATCAATTTATCTTTTCATCCCTGACCATGCTCCACCCACATCTGCCAAGCAAACCTCTCCTAAGGTGACCATCATTCCCGGTGTGTGGCCCCTCTCCACCTTCCTCCGGCTTTCTTTCACCACTGCCTTCAGTCTGAAGAAGGTTCCCAACCCAAAACTTCACCTATCCATGTCCTCTGGAGATGCTGCCTGACCGCTGAGTTACTTTAGCACTTTGTGTTCAATGCAAAATCCCACCACCTCCAGTTCCTTGCATCTACAGAAATCCAATTAATCCTTTGTCAGGCACTTCCAGATATCTGTTGATTAGAGGTCTCACAGCCTACTTTGTTCCTTGGGGCTCTGAGCTGAACAGAGAATTAAGAATTCCACCTTTTGTGTGATTTTATTCCCTCTGCTTTTACTGCATTATATCTGTTGCCCCGAGACACCAGTTAAACTAATGTACACCTTATTATAGAAAGGACATTGGATACCTGGAAATCAATAAACACAGAGATAGAACAAGTAAGAAAGCGCAAGGAGGAACAAGTATATATTGTGTCAATAATACATGTAACCCAGCTTCCAGACCTAGTAAAACCAATGCATAACTTATTACAGAAAGGACATTAGATCCAGGGAAACTAATAAACACAGGGAAGAATACGTCATGAAAATGCAAATAGGATCGCAGCTGCCTTAGAGCCCCAGAGACCCAGGTTTGATCCTGACTACAAGTGCTGTCTGTACACAGTTTGTATGCCCTTCCCGTAACCTGCATGGGTTTTCTCCGGGAGCTCCGGTTTCCTCCCACACAAAGGTCTGTAGGCCAATTGGCTTGGTAAGATTGATGTGTGCGTAGTGTGCGGGGATCGGTGGGACGAAGGGCCTGTTTCCGCACTATATCTCTAAACTAAACTAAACCAACCTAAAAGGAGCAATCAGTATTAGGTACTCAGCAAGAAATAGGAACTCACACGAAACATGGTGGTCTGGTGGGATTGTGGAGTCTGCTCACTCATGGAGTGGTCCAGCTGAATGGTGCAAATTGAACCAAGAGGAGACTAGCAAAGGCACAACAGGGATGTAATGCTGAGGCTCTATAAGGTGCTGGTCAGGCCGCATTTGGGGTATTTTGAGCAACTATGGGTACCATATCTCAGGAAGGACGTGCTGGTTCTGCAGAAGGTCCAGAGGATGTGCCAGACAATGTGCTGGAGGAACTTAGAGCGTTTGGCAGCATCTCTGGAGGGCATGGATAGATGACAGTTTAGGTTGGAACCCTGCTACAGATTGCGGACTTTGTCCTCCAGGGATGCTGCCTGATTCATTGGGTTATTTCAGCACTTTGTGCCTGATGCAAGATTCTAGCATCTGTTGTTCCCTACGGCTGGATGGACAGACAGAAGAGGAGAAGAACTGGGGCTTATTCTGAAAGAGCTGGAGGAAGACTGTGAATCGGATCAGAGATGAGCTCGAACAGCTAAATATCCTGGTTCCGTGTTACAGCCATAGATTCATACGTGTGCGGACATGGCGCCGATGGACGAGGCGCCGATGGACGAGAAGCCGAAGCCAACGAACCGAATGGAAATGAGGCTAAAACGCCGAAAGCGTACGAAGACGAAACGCCAACTAACCGAAAGGGCGGAACGCCTAAAAGCAAACTCACCGAATGGCCGCTCTGTCGAAACGTCACCTACCCGAAAGGCAGTGTCGGCTACACGCCAACAGACCGACTGCCGCTCAACAGAAATGTCCAATAACGGACATGACGTTGCCGGGGGGGCGGGACTAGTCAGCGATTGGTCCAGACCCCCGCGTCCATCACATCACTGTTGAGGGATGAACATTGATCATCGGAGGGTGGCCATGGGAAGTTGGGGCTGTCCCGAGGGATGCACACCTTCGGCCGCTTACAACTTGGTGCTTGGGTTCAGATTGACCAGTCACCTGTGGCTTGTGTGCAAAAACGACGCCCACGCCTGTCTGTCTGTCTGTCTGTCTGTCTGTCTGTCTGTCTGTCTGTCTGTCTGTCTGTCTGTCTGTCTGTCTGTCTGTCTGTCTGTCTGTCTCTCTCTGTCTCTCTCTGTCTCTCTCTCTCTCCTCCCCCCCTCCTCCTTCCCCCCTCCCCCTCCTTCCCTCCCCCTCCCCCTCCCCCCCCCCTCGCTCTCTTTCTCTCTGTTGTCTGTTTAAGAAGGAACTGCAGATGCTGGAAAATGGAAGGTAGACAAAAATGCTGGAGAAACTCAGCGGGTGAGGCAGCATCTATGGAGCAAAGGAAATAGGCAATGTTTGAGGCCGAAACCCTTTTTTCAGAAGAAGGGTTTTGACCTGAAACGTTGCCTATTTCCTTTGCTCTGTAGATGCTGCCTCACCCGCTGAGTTTCTCCAGCATTTTTGTCTACTTGTATAGTTGCCTATAAAGTTTACAGCAGAGGTTTATCAGAGTGATAGCAACAATGTTCAGAAGCTTGAAATGATAAGGTTTGATGTATTTTAAATAATGAAGAATTCCGATAAAGCTCTTTCAATAGATGAGGGATTTTTGATTTAAAATTATCACCAAGAAAGAAGAAATAGGAAGGGAATTTTTGAAGATTAAAAAGACTTTAGAATGCATTGCGTACAAGGGAACTGAATATGCTGGTTTATGCTGAAGATAGACATAAAATGCTGGAGTAACTCAGCGTGACAGGCAGCATCTCCGGATAGAAGGAATGGGTGACGTTTCGAGTCAGAAGAAGGGTCATAGAAACATAGAAAATAGCTGCAGGAATAAACCATTCGGCCCTTCGAGCCAGCACCTCCATTCAATATGAACATCCAAAATCAGTGCCCCATTCCTGCTTTTTCTCTATATCCCTTGATTCCGTTAGCCCTAAGAGCTAAATCTAACTCTCTCTTGAAAACATCCAGTGAATTGACCTCCACTACCTTCTGTGGCAGAGAATTCCACAGATTCACAACTCTCTCTGACCCCTGGTTCTGGTCTCACCCAACATGGGGAACATTTTTCCTGTATCTAGCCTGTCCAATTCCTTAAAAATGTTACATGTTTCATGACCCCCTCGCATCCTTCTAAATTCCAGTGAATACAAGCCCAGCCGACCCATTTGGGTCTTGACCCAAAACGTCACCCATTCCTTCTATCCAGAGATGCTGCCTACCCCGCTGAGATACTGCAGCATTTTGTGTCTATCTTTCAAATGCATTGTTACGTGGAGATTTTGTGCCAGTGCCCGTTGTGTTGAATTGTTCTATCACGTTGGTCACCGAGAAATGATGAATATAATCATTCTGTTCTCTGCTGTATCTACACGTTTATTATGCTTTCAGTGGCTGTCAATGTCACTAAACCATGAAGACAGCAGTGAGGTTGGGAGTCTGTTATTGTTTGCAGGAGGTCACTGGGAGCGTGTCAATATTTAAAGAGATGTTGAAAAGTAGACATGTTTGATATTCTCCTGATATTTTGTGCAGCTCAAGACAAAACTGTATTACCCACACGGGAGAGATAATAACTAAACAAACCAAATCCAATATAGCTCCATATATGTGATAATGGAACATTGAATTACAAATGCCGACACATTTTGGCCTATAATAGTGGACACAAAATGCTGGAGTAACTCAGCGGACAGGCAGCATCTCTGGAGAGGAGGAATGGGTGATGTTTCGGGTCGAGACCCTTCTTCAGACTGATGGCAGGGTAGTGGGTGGGACAGAGACAGAGTGGAGTTGGAGAGAGTAAGACTGGCGGGAAAACTGGGAAGGGGGAGGGGATGGAGAGCGAGAGAAAGCAAGGGCTATTTGAAGTTAGAGAAGTCAATGTTCACAACGCTGGTGTGTAAACTACCCAAACAAAATATGAGGTGCTGTTCCTCCAATTTGTGCTGGGCCTCACTCTGACAATGGAGGAGGCCCAGGACAGAAAGGTCAGATTGGGAATTATTACATTGCCATCATTTGAACAAATGTAAATATGAGGAAGTTGATTTGTGCTATATTAAATCATTGAGTTCAGTGTCTACCTTAGTGTAAATGGGTGATCAATTGTCAACATGGACTCAATGGGCAGAAGGGACTGTTCCCAAGCTGTACCTCTAAACCAACTAAACATCAGTGGATGCATCATCTTTGCATTCACACTGTCATGCCATGTAAGGATTATATTTTCATGACATCACCTCTCTTCTGAACTAAGAAATACAGCCCTGGACTGCTCTTTCCTAATCAGAAGAAGCCCTTTCCCCAAGCACCATTGTAAGGTCATGAGGCCATACATAATAAGAGCAGAATTAGGCCATTTGGCCCATCGTCTACTGCACCATTCAGTCATGACATCTATCTCTCCATTAACCCCATTCTCCTGCCTTCTCCCCATAACCCCCGACACCCGTACTGATCAACAATCTATCTATTTATTTAAGGTAGACAAAAATGCTGGAGTAACTCAGTGGGTGAGGCAGCATCTATGGAGCGAAGGAAACAGGCAACGTTTCGGGTCGAGAACCTTCTTCAGACTGATGGGGGTTGGGGGGTCGGGAAGAAGAAAGGAAGTGGGCTGTGGGAGACCTAGGAAGGGGAGGGGAAAGAAGGAGAAAGCAGGGACTACCTGAAATTGGAGAAATCAATGTTCATACCGCTGGGGTGTAAACTACCCAAGCAAAATATGAGGTGCTGCTCCTCCAATTTACGGTGGGCCTCACTCTGGCCATGGAGGAGGCCCAGGACAGAAAGGTCAGAGTTGGAATGGGAGTGGGAGTTCAAGTGCTGAGCCACCGAGAGATCAGGTTGGGTTATTGCAAACTGAGCGGAGGTGTTCGGCGAAACGATCGCCAAGCCTCCGCTTGGTCTCACCGATATTGATCAGCTGGCATCTGGGCATTTGGGGAGTCTGCATCCTCTGGGCTTAAACATTGAATTTTCTCAATTCTGTTAACCCTTGCTGTCTCCTCCCCTTCCCACCTCTCCCAAGCCCAATTCAGCGAAGTGATCGCCAAGCCTGCGCTTGGTCTCACCGATGTAGAGCAGCTGACACCTAGAGCAGCGGATGCAATAGATGAGGTTGGAGGAGGTGCAGGTGAACCTCTGCCGCACCTGGAAAGACTGCTTGGGTCCTTGGATGAGTCAAGGTGGGAGGTAAAGCGACATGTGTAGCATTTCCTGAGGATGTAATGGAAAGTACCAGGAATGGGGATGGTTTGGGTGGGAAGGGACGAATTGACCAGGGAGTTATGGAGGGAGCGGTATCTATTTATCACTGCTTTACAAACGATCATTGACTTGGTCTCCACTGATTTCCACTGATTCACCACTCTCTGACAATTCCTTCTCACCTCCTTCCTGATGGAATGTCCTTTAATTCTGAGGCTATGACCTCTAGTCCCAGACACTCCCACTAGAGGAAACATCCACTCCACATTCACTCTATCCAGGCCTTTCACTATTTGGTATGTTTCAATGAGGTCCCCATCATTCTAAACTCCAGCGAGTACAGGCCCAGTGCTTATCATGAGTTAACCCACTAATTCCTGGGATCATTCTTGTAACCCTTCTCTGGACCCTCTCCAGGGCCAGCACATCTTTCCTCATCCACTCTTTTATCCGTTCTAAGGTAGAGACACAGAAGCCCAGGTGTGGTCTCTCATCTGTAAGGAGCCCTTTATGTTGTACACGAGTGTAGGCATTAAATGCCAGCTCATCGTTTCTGTTCTGAACTGTTTGCAATCAAGAAAGTATTCAAGTACATTTCAAAAGCTTAAGGCATTATTGTTGAATTTGTACATATCACACCACATCCAGAAAAGAACCAGTGCTCTTGGGGACACAAAGTGCTGGAGAACTCAATGGGTCAGGCAACATGTTTGGAGAACATGGATAGGTGACATTTTGGGTTGGGACCCTTCCTCAGACTGAAACGTCTCCTATTGCTGGTCTTCAGAGATGCTGCCTGATCCAGTGGGTTACTCCAGCAATTGATGTCCTTTGTGTAAACCAGCATATGCAGTTCCATGTTTCAACAAAAGAAAATGGGTAGTTCAGTTCATCTAATAAGAGGAAGGGAAACATTGCGTTAAATGCTAGTCTCAAGGATGATTCTGAGTGAAAATAATGTAATTATGAAAAGAGATTGTAATTATGAAAAGAGTTTTGCTTATTATAGTGGAATTCAAAGACTTTAATTTGATCGTATTAAAGTTGTTGGGAATGTATGAAGAGAATGGACAACATTGATCCAAACTAATTGTCCATTCTAGTGAGGTAGACAAAAATGCTGGAGAATTCAGCAGGTGAGGCAGCATCTATGGAGCGAAGGAAATAGTTGACATTTCGGGCCGGGGAGATGTGGAGGTGGAGGGGCGGGAAGAAGCCCATTCTAGTGAAGGAGCTTCATCCAGGAGGTTATGAAGTAGGAATAAGAAGGGAAATCAGGTGAAATACTTTCTCACAAAAAATAATACATGTGGGATTGATTGCAATTACAAGATACAAAGTGCAGGTGGAACTCAGAGTGTGAACTGGCATCTGTGGAGGGAATAGACAGGCGATGTTTCAGGTTGGGACTTCTTCAAACTGATCAGTCTTCAAAGTGTTCTTCAATCAGTCTGAGGTAGGGTCCCAACCTAAAATGTCATCTCTGCATTCCCTCAGCAGATGCTGCCCGACCTGTTGAGTTCCTTCAGCACTTTGTGTTTTGCTCGGGTTTCCAGTATCTGCAGTATCTTGTGCCTCCAATAAAACAATATAAACGGGTTTTTTATAACAGGTGGCACAGTGGACTTGCTGCCACACAGAGCCAGAGACCCGGGTTCGATCTGACTACGGGTGCTGTATGAATGCCATTTGAACATTCTCCCTGTGACCACGTGGGGTTTTTTCAGGGCGCTCCGGTTTCCTTCCAAACTCCAAAGACCTGCAGGTTTGTAGTTTAATTGGCTTCTGTAAATTGTAGATTGTTCCCAGTGTGTGGTTAATGCTAGTGATTGGGGCGATCGCTGGCTGGTGTCGACTCGGTGGATGTTTGCATGCTGTAACTCTAAAGTAAATTAAAAGATTAAATTAAATCATCAAATTAAAGGATTATTTATTCTGAGATGGGATGTTCATCAGTAATTTAAATATAATGACTACGTTTGTTAGGTTATCTTAGTAATACCTTACTAATGAAAATCCCATCTTAGAAAGGAATAAGTAATACTTTCCTTTACTTTAGACTTGCAGCGTGGAACCAGGCACTCCAGGTATTTATCACCCTTACCTAACTGCTCCCTCAAACTAGTGTTCCGTTAGCCATCTCACACTGCTGGGTCTGGGGTCTTCTCCTTGTCGAGTCCACACACAAGATTAGAAGTTGTTCAGCCAGAGCTGAACAGACTTCTCGGCGTCTGCACACAATGGCGTCTGTCTTGCGCTTCTTGTGCTTCTTGTGCGTGGTGGTGGAAAGATTGGTGGAAACAGGACCGCGATGTGAACGCTCTTTCCTTGACCCCGGTCTGGAATCACACACACACATAGTCCTGGCCAGATATGGGGAGCAAATGTCCTTCCCACTACGTCATCGGTGAACTAAGTGGGAGCTATGGTAATCCCATAGTTCTATAGCTCAGTAGGTTAATGTACAAGTTATTTTGTCACAAAATGCTGGAGTAATTCAGCGGGACAGACAGCATCTCTGGAGAGAAGGAATGGCTGACATTTTGGGTTGAGACCCTTCTTCGGACTGGAAAAGAATGGTTGACATTTCGGGTTGTGTCGGAAGAAGGGTCTCATGAGGACATAAGGTCATCATCAATTTGGGCATCCGGCCCATCAAGTCTACTCTGCGATTCAATCATGGCTGATCGATCTCTCCCTCCTAACCCCATTCTCCTGCCTTCACCCCATAACCTCTGACACCTGTACTAATCACCCTGTCTCGACCCAAAATGTCACCCATTCCTTCTCTGCAGAGATGCTGCCTGCCCCGCCGAGTTACTCCAGCATTTTGCGTTTATCTTCAGTGTAAACCAGCATCTGCAGTTCCTGCCTACAGGTTGTTTTGTCATGTTGGTCCTGTTTCTCTACATCCTCTGGGAGGCATCATTCTTTGTTCCTCACAAGATCAGTGTGCAGCATCGGTAGTGGGGATGCAAATTAAATGACATTGAATGTTGAAGTGGAGGATAAAGTTCACATCTTCCGCTCTATGGCACATTTAAACCTTGCCACCAAGGACCAATTTCTAGCCCGCTTGAGTTCCGCTTGAAGAGACACTACAGGCTTACATATTATCAAATAGCGATCCACCTCCAGAATCCGGACAATTAAATCTTTCATTGAAATGAAAACCCATATCATGCTCTTTCCTAAGCTAATCTAACAGACGTAGTAATTACATAGAAACATAGAATTTGGAAAATAGGTGCAGGAGTAGGCTATTCGGCCCATCGAGCCAGCACCCCCATTCAATATGATCATGTATGATCATCTAAAATCAATACCCCGTTACTGCTTTTCCCCCATAACCCTTGATTCCTTTAGCCTGAAGAGTTAAATCTAACTCTCTCTTGAAAACATCCAGTGAATTGGTCTCTACTGCCTTCTGTGGCAGAGAATTCCACAGATTCACAACTCTCTGGATGAAGACATTTTTCCTCATCTCAGTCCTAAAAGACCCCTTATTCTTAAACTGTGATGCCTGGTTCAGGACTCCCCAAACATTGGGAACATTTTTCTTGCAAGTAGCCTGTCCAATCCTTTAAGAATGTTACCCTTTCTCATCCTTGTAAATTCCAGTGAATACAAGCCCAGTCGATCCATTCTTTCTTCACATGTCAGTCCCGCCATCCCAGGAATTAACCTGGTGAACATATGCTGCACTCCCTCAATAGCAATAATGTCCTTCCTCAAATAAGGAGACCAAAACTGCACACAATACTCCAGGTGCGGTCTCACCAGGGCCGTGTACAACTGCAGTAGGACCTCCTTGCTCCAATATTCAAATCCTCTCGCAATGAAGGCCAACATGCCATTAGCTTTCTTCACTGCCTGCTGTACCTGCATGCTTACTTTCAGTGACTGATGTACAAGGGCACGCAGGTCACGTTGCACCTCCCCTTTTCCTAATTTGACACTATTCAGATAAAAACCTGCCTTCTTGTTCTTGCCACCAAAGTGGATAACCTCGCATTTAACCACATTATACTGCATCTGCCATGCATCTGCTCACTCACCCAACCTATCCAAGTCACCTTGCAGCCTCATAGCATCCTTCTCGCAGCTCACACTGCCACCCAGCTTCGCGTCAGCCGCAAACTTGGAGATGTTATATTTATCTTGTTACAAATTATATTTAAATTACTTGCGCACCACGTTGCCCATGTTTCCCTCTCCTGGGCTTTAAAAGTTAGCACACAAATGTTCCTGGATCTTGGCTCAGTGTAAAAGCAATCTTAAACTGGCACTTATAATGCATGTAGACACAAAAAGCTGGAGTAACTCAGCGGGTTAGACAGCATCTCTGGAGGAAAGACCTAGGTGACGTTTCAGGTCTGAAGATGGGCCTCAAACCGAAACGTCACCCATTCCTTTTCTCCAGAGATGCTGCCTGACCCACTGACTTACTCCAGCTTGTTGTGTCTGTCGTCGGTTGAAACCAGCATCTGCATTTCATCCCTACACATATAATGAATGTCTCGGAGTGGTTCAGGAAGTGACGTTGTGGAGTTGTTGCCAAGCAACAAAATAAGGGGCTGGAACTTTACAAAGAACACTCTTCTAGAAAAATAGTTCAATCATTTCCTTATGCTAATGGATGATATTTTGATGGGGTGGGGTCTTCAATGTGAAATATTACATTTGCTACTTTTCCACAGAGTCAATCTAACCTTCTGAGTGTTTCCAGCACTTCCTGTCTAAATCCATTGTGTAACCGAGGGTAACTATCAAATCGCTTATGAATGACATAAGAAATATTTCTCTTTTTTCCTCATGTTATGAAGCCAGCTCTCGTGTGCTGGAGCCACAGGGAGCACATTGGGCAGACTAGGACTTTATTTCTTGGAGGGCAGGATGATGAGGAGTGGTCTTATAGAGGTGTACAAGGTCATGAGAGAATAGATCGGGTAAATGCGCAGAGTATGGGAATCGAGAACCAGGGGACATCGCTTTCAGATGAGGGGGGAAAAGTATTTAATAGGAACCTGCAGGGCAACTTTTTTACACAAAGGGTGGTAGATATATAAAACGAGCTGTCGGAGGAAGTAGTTGAGGTATGTACCATCGTGTTTAAAAAACATTTGGACAGGTACATGGATAGGATAGGTTTAGTGGGATATGGGCCAAACACTGGCAGGTGGGACAAGTGTGGATGGGGCATGTTGGTCAGCGTGGGCAGATTGGTCTGGTGCTTGTTTCCATGCCGTATGACTATGACTCTATATGGAAGAAAGCCATTCGGCCCATCAATCTTCTGCAAGCTTTTTGAAGTACTTATTTCACCATGACCAATTCTGTCTGACAATGCCCATTCTCTCCTACCACCCAGGTTAATCTACAGTGGCCAATTCACCTACCAACCAGCATGTTTTTAGATTTTAGATTTGGAGATAAGATACGGAAGCAGTCCCTTCAGCCCACCGCTGGCGTTTTACTGAAGCTAATTAACCGGCAAACCTGCACGTCTTTGGAGTGTGAGAGGAAACCAGAGCGCCCGGAGAAAACCCATGCAGTCGAGGGGAGAGCATACAAACACCATACAGACAGGACCCGTAGTCAGGATCGAACCCGCGTCTCTGACGCTGTAAGGCAGCAACTCTGCCGCTGCACCACCGTGCCGCACAGCTTTGGGAGGAAACCACTGGGGGAAACCCGTGCAGTCACTGGAAGTATGGTAAAAATCACACAGACGGGACAAGGGGTCAAGACTGAAGCCAGGTCTCTGGAGCTGCGAGGCAGCAGTACATCCCGTTATAATAACCGTACAACCTTCCAGTTGCTATATCCTTGTTGGTGAACGCAGCAATGGTCTGGGATTTGATTCACTAGAAGGGCATGAACTAAACTACACAATTCATACTGCATAAGCTCTCCTCCGACATTTGCTCCACTATATGTGATTTTCACTACGTGAGCTGCTGCCTCACAGCGGCAGAGACCTGGCTTTGATTCCAATCTTGGCTGCTGTCTGAGTGGAGTTTGCACGATCCCCCTCTGATCACGTGGGTTTCCTTCGTGCACTCCATTTTCATCCCACGTTCCAAAGACGTGCGGGTTTGTAGTTTAATTGGCCCCCTGTAAATTGCCCCCAGTGAGTAGGGGCATGGATGAGAATGTGAAGACCAGTGAACTGGTGAGAACGGATGATCGATGGTCAGCATGGTCTCTTGTGGGAGAGGTGACCTGTTTCCGTGCTGCATCAGTTCAATTTAAGTCATTGAGGAAACATGGAACTGCATTTTCACAGCATGTCAGGGAGCTGGAGATTTTTCAACAGTATCTTCCCAGGGTTGGTCTTCTGGGTTCAAAATTAAAAGTGCTTACCTCTGGAAGAAATGTTGCCTCTGTGACTGAACCCAAATGCTTTATGTATACAATATATACAATATCATTAATGCTAGCCATCTGCTTATAAATCTATTTGCTCTGCATCTCTTTCTATTTTAGACTTTTGAACCATTTCATGAAACAGCAAGATTGCATAAAAAAACAAAAAACAAATTCTCCGAGGATGTTTGAAGACAAATAAATTATGACTTTGGTAAGTGAATACTTTGATCTCATGACACGACTGTAGTAATCCTGTCAGGCAAAATCTAATAACTGTTTGAGTTGTAGCTGCAGCTACAAGCAGATTAAGAACTATTTGGTTGGATTAAGGGAACATTTTTCTCTGAAGTAAATCGAAAGTAAATTTTAGTTTTGTTTCGAGATACAGTACGGAAACCGGCCCTTTGACCAGCGATCCCCACACACTTTAAACACACTGGGGACAATTTTACATTTATACCAAGCCAATTAACCTACAAACCTGTACATCTTTGGAGTGTGGGAGGAAACCGAAGATCTTGGAGCTGCTGTGCCGCTCGACATCAAACCTGGCTTGCCTGCCGCGGAACCCGCCTGGACGAGGAAGCCGCCAAGCCCGGCCCCTGGTCACCCCGTAGACCAGAGAGGAGGAAGTCAGAGTCGCAGCGGAGGGCCGGTGAGCAGAATGGCCGCGAGAGACAGCATCCCACTGGGGGAGTGGGCCACTGGAGGCCCTGCAGCAGACCGGGCCTGGCTGGATCAGACGCAGCCTGCAGCTGCACGGAGCAGTGGAGGATACCAATGGCCAGGCCAACCCTGCAACACCGACAGGACAATGGGTCTTCATGACCAGGTTAAGAACTCCGCACATACAACACCTTGGACTTGAAAATGGCACCAAACCTGGCGATTTCATGTGCACTGTCTGAGTATACTATTTCTACACACTTGTACTGTATCTAAGATGTGCATATGTAAGGTAAAACTTGTACTGAACAGAGGGGCGGAAATGAATTCCACTGTACCTCAGTACATGTGACAATAAGTACCATTGAAACATTGAACCATTGAAATCGTTGCCCTAGCAGGATATTCTTTAAATCACTTCCAGTTTCTGACTTGCAGGTGGTTTTACCCTTGTTTAGATCAATGAATAATGTTGGCTGGAGATCATAGAGCATGCAGCATGAATGGTGATGTTATCACTGCACTGAGTCACAGCAGAAGCTGCCGGGTCTAATTCTGAATGGATGGGGATTGACCAGGAGCTTTATTTTGTTTTATCAAAATGAGAAACATTTACTTTTTCAACTCCATTTTGTAGTCTCACCTCCTCAACTCCCTAGGGAATGTACTCTGCAACCATAGGATAAGGAAGAACATTATTGCTATTGAGGGAGTGCAGTGTGGGTTCACCAGGTTCATTCCCAGGATGGTGGGACTGACATATGATGAAAGAATGGGTCGACTGGGCTTGTATTCACTGGAATTTAGAAGCCTGAGAGGGGATCTTATAGAAAAAGATTTATTTTTTTCAGGACTGGACAGGGTAGATACAAGAAAAACGTTAGCGATGTTGGGAGAGTCCAGAACCAGGGGTCACAGTTTAAGAATAAGGGATAGGTCATTTAGGATTGAGATGAGGAAGAACTTTTTCACCCAGAGAGTTGTGAATCTGTGGAATTTCTCTGCCACAGACAGCAGTGGAGGTCAATTCACTGGATGTTTTCAAGACAGAGTTAGATTTAGCTCACTGGGCTAATGGAATCAAGGGATATGGGGAGAAAGCAGGAACGGGATGATCAGCCATGATCATATTAAATGGCGGTGCTAGCTCGAAGGGCCGAATGGCCTACTCCTGCACCTATTTTCTATATTTCTATATGCAACACCTGTCCCTATACCTCCTCCCTCAATTCCGTCCAGGGATCCTGACAATCCTTCCAGGTGAGGCAGAGGTTCACTTGCACCTCTTCCAACCTTATTTACTATGTTCACAGTTCTAGATGTGGACTGAAAGCAGGCTTGGGGATCATTACGCCGAACACCTCCGCACAGTCCGTCTTGCCCTACACAATCTCCCAGTTGCCAAATATTTTAACTCCCCTTCCCACTCCCATACTGAATTTTCTGCCCTATGCCTCCTCCATTGTCAGAGTGAGGCCCAGCGCAAATTGGAAGAACAACATATCATATTTCACTTGGGTCACTTACAACCCAGCAGCATGAATATTCATTTTGCAAACTTCTAGTAACCCTTGCATTCCCTTTCTCTCCATCCCTGACGTGACCAAAAAGGTTGATGAGGACAGAGCTAAAGATGTTGTATATATGGACTTCTGCAACACATTCAACATGGTTCCACATGCTTGGCTGCTCTGGAAGGTTTAATCGCATGAGATCCAAGGAGAGACTTGGTTCTTGGTTACTTGGTCCTCCAAAATATTCCAACTGGAATTTAAACTGGAGGTGGTGAAGGGAGGGGTTTAGCCAGAGAGGGTTATTGGGAAGAAAGTGCCACTTTAAATTTAGTTGCATCTGGCTGGGCAACCGTGGCTTGGTGGAGATTATTCCATGCTTTAATAGTGCGTGGAAAGAACAAATTCCTGTACACATCTGTCTTTGAGGCTGGGACCACAAATTGGATCGAATGCCCTCGTCTGCTCCTAATTGCTTTGGGGTTGGTGTAGGTCTTGTGATCTATGTCTAGCTGGCCATTTAACATTTTGTAAAAACAGGTCAAACGGTGAGCTTCACGTCTGTCTTGGAGAAGGTTCCACCCCAGAGAATTCAGAAGTTTGGTGACACTCGCTTCTCTCTCGTAGGTATTAGTAACAAATCGAGCGGCCTGTCTTTGGACACGTTCGATGGATAAAATGTTTTTATCTGTGTATGGGTCCCAAGCTGCAACTGCGTAGTCCAGATGAGGTCTAACGAGGGTGAAATACAGCTTCTCCTTGACAGAAGCTGAACAATAATGGAAGTTGCGCCTCAGGAAGTTTAGGACACCTGTTGCTTTCACTGTTACATGATGAGTCTGACCATTCCAACATAGATCGTTCTGCAATTTGATGCCAAGATACTTGGTTTGTTTGGATTCTTCAAGGGTGACACCAAGTATATTGTAAGATGTGACGCCTGGATTCCTCTTTCTGGGGACACGCATGGTTTCACATTTGGAAGGGTTGAACTGCATGCCCCATTGTTGTGAGCACTCGACCATAGTATCAAGATCCTTTTGGAGAGTATCTTCATCATCAGCTGACTTAATTGGATGGTACAGCAAACAATCATCAGCGAATAGTCTGGTCGTACTTGTGACTTTTTCATAGATGTCATTGATGTAAAGCAAAAATAGGTGTGGGCCAAGTACTGTGCCCTGGGGTGTACCACTCAACATTGGGTGCCAATTGGAGCTCTTTCCGTTCACACACACGCGCTGAAGACATTTTGTCAGTAAACTGGAAATCCATCGTTTCGTGTTGGAACGAATACCGTAGAAGTCAAGCTTCCGAAGCAGTCTCTGGTGTGGGATGGCATCAAATGCTTTAGAAAAGTCCAGCACTACTAAATCCATGATGACGTTACTGTCAAGGTGCTTGGCCAGGTCATTTGTTGTCAGGATAAGCTGAGACTCGCATGATCTATGCCTCCTAAATGCATGTTGGTTGTCGACAAGAATATTATGTTTGCTCACGTGACGCATCAGATCACTATCAACGATATGCTCCAGCAATTTACAGCAAGTACTTGTTAGTGAAACAGGACGATAATTCGCTGGGTTGGTGGTTGAACCTTTCTTAAAGAGAGGAGTGATGTTGGCCTTCCTCCAATCCAGCGGTACATCGCCCGAGTCAAGCGATTGTTGAAAAATGAACTGTAAAACTGGAACCAGTTCTTCGGCTGCGATCTTGAGGGCTTGATTTTGTATCTGATCTGCTCCAATTGCTTTTGTGGTATTAATGTTGAGACAATTGAATGGATAGAAACTTGGCTTCAGTTCGAAGCGTCATGTTATAGGAAAGATGTTGCCGAGCTTGAAAGGGTACAGAGAAGATTTACGAGGAAGCACAGGAGAATGAGGAGTGATTTAATAGAGGTGTATAATATCATGAGAGGAATAGATCGGATAGATGCAAAGTCTTTTATCCAGAGTAGATGAATCGAGGACCAGAGGACATTTAAGGTGAAGGGGAAATGATTCGATAGGAATATGAGGAGTATCTTTTTCACACAAAGCGTGGTGGGTGCGTGGAACGAGCTGCCAGAGGAGGTAGTCGAGGCAGGGACTATCCCAACATTTAAGAAATGGTTAGACAGGTACATGGATAGGACAGGTTTGAAGTGATATGATGCAGGCAGGCAGGTGGGACTAGTGTAGCTGGGATGTTGGTGGGTGGGAAATGTGTTGTTGTGGAAAGATTGTGACTAGAGTGACATTGCAAAGAATATGCAACGGCAAAGTACTGTAGGAAATTATATGGTTCAGTACAGCAAATATAATAGCGATTGTCAAGGAATAAATACTGTTTTTTTAAGTGAAAGCACATAATATTGATATTCTGTGATGTATTGAGGAGGCCATATTCGCTGTTACAGTCAATTAACTCACTCTTCTATATCACTCACTCAAAACTATAACGAAAGTATTGAGGGAAACAAACTTAACAGGTTTTTATTTGTCGTAACAAGGAAAGGTGTAATCGCCATCATTAGCTGTCTAATTCAAAGGAAAGCCTGCGCAGCCTCTCCCTATAGCTCACACCCTCGAGTCTCGGCAGCATCCACATAAACCCTCTCTGCACCCTTTCCAGCTTGACAACATGTTTCCTATAACACGGTGCTCAGAACTGAACACAATACTCTAAATGCGGCCTCACTGACATCTTTATGCACCATAAAATCTAAGCCTGTAAGAACACAAGAAGAGATTTAGCTAAGCCACTGTCTTTTAATCTTCCTGCAATGTCTACTCTAATTCTACTTTTCTTTTCACTCACGCTTGCCTTCAATATTTCTATCTTTACAAATGTTTATCCATTGCACGATACAAGCCTGACTGCTTCCACGAATTGAATGATGAATTGAAAGTTAAAGCATGGAAACAGGCCCTTCGGCCCACTGAGTCCATGCCGACCATCGATCACATGTTCACACTAATACGATGTTACCCTACTTTTCACGCTTTCTCCATCGCACGGGGCGGCACGGTGGAACAACGATAGAGCTGCTGCCTTACAGCGCCAGAGACCCGGGTTCAATCCTGACTACGGGTCCTGTCTGTACGGAGTTTGTACATTCTCATCGTGACCACATGGGTTTTCTCCGGGTGCTACGGTTTTCCTCCCACACTCAAAAGATATACAGGTTTGTAGGTTAATTGGCTTCGGTAAAATTATAAATTGTTCCCAGTGTGTGGGATAGTGTTAGTGTATGGGGATCACGGATCGGCACAGACTTAGTGGGCCAAAGGGCCTGTATCCGTGCTGTACCTCTGTAACTAAACTAAATGTAACCAGTTCGCAGTTTAACTAGTTTAAATTTGTTCCCTCGCTTTACCAGTAGACGCATCTTATTAGAGCTGTCATATGGTTAAGAGGGAGTACATCTTGCCATAGAGGGAGTACAGAGAAGGTTCACCAGACTGATTCCTGGGATGTCAGGACTTCCATATGAAGAAAGACTGGATAGACTCGGCTTGTACTCGCTAGAATTTAGAAGACTGAGAGGGGATCTTATAGAAGCTTACAAAATTTTTAAGGGGTTGAACAGGCTAGATGCAGGAAGATTGTTCCTGATGTTGGGGAAGCCCAGAACAAGGGGTCACAGTCTAAGGATAAGGGGGAAGTCTTTTAGGACTGAGATGAGAAAAACATTTTTCACACAGAGAGTGGTGAATCTCTGGAACTCTCTGCCACAGAAGGTAGTTGAGGCCAGTTCATTGGCTATATTTAAGAGGGACTTAGATGTGGCCCTTTTGGCTAAAGGGGATCAAGAGGTATGGAGAGATGGCAGGTACGGGATACTGAGTTGGATGATCAGCCATGATCATATTGAATGGGTGTGCAGGCTCGAAGGGTCGAATGGCCTACTCCTGCGCCTATTTTCTATGTTTCTATGTTAACAAGAAAACTGATTGGCACAATGAATGGGAATTTAATTGAGGAAATTTTAATTGGAACTTCAACGTTAAATATCATTGCTTGTTGACTCAAATAGCATGAACGCATAGTAAGGAACTGCAGATGCTGGTTTAAACTGAAGATAGACACAAAATGCTGGAGTAACTCAGCGGGACAAGCATTATATCTAGAGAGAAGGAATGGGTGACGTTCGGGTCGAGACCCTTCTCGACTTGGTCTGCTTCTAAGTTCCTCTAAAGATTTTTTTTAATTAAGTCATTAAATAGTCTACATTAACTTTGGTGAAACAAATAATTGGAAAAGCCACGCAATGGGATTTAGATAATATTCATTAACAAATCATATGTGAATATTATAGGATGGACAATATGAAGTATTGAACGGATATGTTGTCATTTGGCGTATCTGCCTTCATCTAACTTAAGTTTAGTTTAGAGATTCAGAGTGGAAACAGGCCCTTCAGACCACCGAGACCGTGCTGACCAGCGATCCCTGCGCACTAACATTATCCTATGCACTCAAGGGACGATTTACATTTACCAAGTCAATTAACATTCAAACCTGTACGGCTTTGAAGTGTGGGAGGAAACCAAAGATCTAGGAGAAAACCCACACAGGTCATGGGGAGAACAGACCAACTCCGTACAGCCCAGCACCTGGAGTCAGGATCGAACCCTGGACCCGGGTCTCTGGCGCTGGGAGGCAACATCTCTACCGCTGCACCACTGTGCAACCCTCGGGCTGGCTCTTCACTAATTGGTTTTGGCTCCATTAATTAAAGGGAGGAACATGATTATAAACTCAAGTTGTGATCATCAGAAAGTCTTCTTTTGGCATAAACATCACTTGCAAAGGTTCGGCATTAGCCGGAACGATAATTAGAGTCGCGATAAACTCGGTAGAGTGGTAGCGGTGTGGAATGAGCTTCCAGTGGAAGTGGTGGCGGCAGGTTCGTTGGTATCATTTAAAAATAAATTGGATAGGCATATGGATGAGAAGGATATGGAGGGTTATGGTATGAGTGCAGGCAGGTGGGACTAAGGGAAAAAAGTTGTTCGGCACGGACTTGAAGGGCCGAGATGGCCTGTTTCCGTGCTGTAATTGTTATATGGTTATATGGTTATAAACTGCGGTAAACAAGAATGACAATTAATTAAAACTATATGTAAAACGGCATCTAGGTTAAAAAAAAACATCTTGACAGCTGGAGACCTAATCACAAGTGATGAGGAATTTTTAAGACTTGCGACAGTAACAACACTGGGATGAATTTTAGACAGTAAATCAACTTCTGCAGCGCTTTGACAGTATAAAGAACACTTGACTAATGACGCCAGTTGTAAATTTGTGTAACAAGTTCCTGCGTCCTTTATCAGGCAGACTTGTGGACTTACTGGGAAAGCTCAGTTCGTTGATTTATTCACAATGTGCTCATGCACAGCCTGCCTTTGCATTAGTTTATCCTCTTGGCAGTGAAATGAGATTCAATGAACCGCATGAAAGATGGACACAAAATGCCAGGGTAACTCAGGCAGGCAGCATCCCTGGACAGAAGGAATGGGCGATGTGTCGGCTCGAGACCCTTCTTCAGACTTCACCCCATTATATGGGTAGAGTGATAAATTCATACAAATCAAGGCCCCTTGGGCCAACTCATCCACACAACCAAGATGCCCCATCTAAGCTAGTCCCGTTTACCTACGTTTGGCCCATGTCCTTCACATCTTTTTCTATCCATGTACCTACCTAAGTGTCTTTCAAATGCTGTTACATCTGTCACAACTACCTCCTTTGGCAACTCGATCCATGTACCCACCGCCATCTTGAGAGAAAATATTATCCCTCAGGTTCCTATTAAATCTGTCCCATACTGCCTTAACACTATGTCCTCTGGTTATTGATTCCCCCACTGGGTAAAAGGCTCTGCATTCACGCTATCAATTCCCCTCTTGATTTTATACACCTCCATAAGATCGCCACTTAGCCTCCTGCGCTCCAAGGAATAACGTCCCAGCCTGTCCAACTTCTCCCTGGAGGCCAGGCCCTCAAGTCCTGACATCATCTTTGTCAGTTTTCTCTCCACTCCTTCCAGCTTGTCACCTTTCCTATAGCAACGTGCTCAAAACTGAACATAAGTGCAGCATCAGCAATGTCCTGTAAAACTATAACATTACATTATAAGGGTGGCACAGTGGTGCTACAGTAGGGTGGCTGCCTCACAGCACCAGAGAGCCAGGTTCAATCCTGACTACGGGTGCTTTCTGCGCAGAGTTTGTACGTTCTACCTGTGACTGCGTGGGTTTTCTCCGGGTACTCCGGTTTCCTCCCACACTCCAAAGACGCACAGGTTTGTAGTTGAATTGGCTTCTGTAAAATGTTCCCTAGGGTTGATGGTCGTGTTAGTGTGCAGGGCGATCGCTGGCTGACACGGACTCGGTGTTTCCGCGCTGTATCTCTAAAGTCAAAAGTCTAATTTAGGCCCCCCCCCGAGTTCTGACAGCATCCTCGTAACTCTTCGCTGCAATCTTCCCAGCTTAATGAGACTCATGGAATAATGTAGGGAACAGAATGTGTTGTTACACATGGCTGCACACATTTCTCCCACATCACCTCGCAGATGTCATGTTACTGAAAGAATTAGCAGCTTCTTATCCAATAGTCAATATGGCTAATGATCTTTGCTATAGACCTAATCACATTTAGAGCACCGAGATAGATGGATACACTTCCATTATAATAAGAATTATTCCTTAATTAACAATAAAAGATTTATTAGTTAAATATTTCTCATTCCTAGTGCTATCATATTTGTCATGTGCCCAAGTTAATTTGCATTTTGTATTGCATTCTCACTGATTGATCTCTTCGGCTTTGCCATTGGCAATAATAGTCTCATTTATTCTTATTCAAGTATTTTCTATCACAAAGACAGGAAGAAAGGATTGTGGTAAAATATATTTTTATTCGCTCTTTTATCATCATGGACAGCTCTTTGTCACGCAAGTTATCAATCTATAATGATGCCCAGGAAGGATGCCACTATGCTTGTTACTCCTGGCTAAATTGGAGCAGCTAGGACTTCAAACTGGGGTTAGGTTTCAAGGTTACTGGGAGATTTGGTCAAATTGGAATGTGGTGCCAGAGTGTCTGGAGCTGAGTTACAACTTGCAAGCAAAGAATGGGAAGATCTGCAAACCCTGTCAATCTGGTGCAAAATGCATAGAATGGATTGGATGGCTGCAAACCAGACATACACCTTGTAAATAGTTGTAAATAATGCCAAGTGTTGATTGGATGGGGGCATTGAGCCTTGACGAGTATTTCCTCGTCTCCGTTCTAAATGGCTGACACCTTATTCTTAAACTGTGGCCCCTGGTTCTGGACTCCCCCAACATCGGGAACATGTTTCCTGCCTCTAGCATGTCCAAGCCCTTAACAATCTTATATGTTTCAATGAGATTTCCTCTCATCCTTCTAAACTCCAGAGTGTACAAGCCCAGCTGCTCCATTCTCTCAGCATAACTTGACATAATGTATGACACAGACATGGAGGGCCGAAAGGCCTGTTCCTGTGCTGTATTATGTATTATTTACATGCCATGCTTTACACCGAGTCATACCAACCTGTTTAACTGGTGGAATATTTTTGTTATATCCCAGTAATTATCATAACCATATAACATATAACAATTACAGCACGGAAACAGGCCTTCTCGGCCCTTCCAGTGCGTGTCGACCATTTATTTTCCTCTAGTCCCATCTACCTGCACTCAGACCATACCCTCCATTCCCTTCCCGTCCATATACCTATCCACTTTACTTTTAAATGTTAAAATCGATCCTGCCTCCACCACTTCTGCTGGAAGCTCATTCCACACAGCCACCACTCTCTGAGTAATGAAGTTCCCCCTCATGTTACCCCTAAACTTCTGTCCGTTAATTCTCATGTCATGCCCTCTTGTTTGAATCTTCCCTACCCTCAATGGGAAAAGCTTATCCACGTCAACTCTGTCTATCCCTTTCATCATTTTAAAGACCTCAATCAAGTCCCCCCTTAACCTTCTGTGCTCCAAAGAATAAAGACCTAATCATCATGCATGTGAGTTGCTCAGAAGGGCAGCACAGAAGCGAGCTGGAGAAAGAATTAGAAATGATTTGTATTCCCTGTCGCTTTCCACTTTAACAAAATGTGGTGTCCTAGCGGAGATAGTTAACTCACAGAGCCCCAACATCAACTTGGAACCATAATGATGTATTTATCTTGGACACCCTTTAATCTCATCCAGATTATTATTTTGCACAGTTTAGTTTAGGTTTTAGAGATACAGCGTGGAAACGGGCCCTTCAGACCACCAGGTCCGCGCTGACCAGTGATCCCCGTACACTAGCACTATCCTACGCACACTAGGGACAATTCACTATTTTATCAAAGCCAATTAACCTACAAACCTGTATGTTTTCGGAGTGTGGGAGGAAACTGGAAATCCTGGGGGAAACCCACGCAGGTCACGGGGAGAACGTGCAAACTACATCCGGACAAGCACCCGTAGTCAGGATCGAAGCCAGGTCTCTGGCGCTGTAAGGCAGCAACTTTGCCGCTGTGCAACCATGCCACCCATTCTGTTCACTTCTTCAAGAAATATCATAAAAGCATCAGGGGCTTCCCCAATTAGGGTTTCAAAAATATGGTAATGGATGGCTCGTGCAAACAGGCCATCGTTCTGAGTGTGTGTGTGGTAAATTCCATTAATTGTAGCATACAACCTTGACAGCACAAAAATCATATTATCTCTTGCTGTTTGTATAGTAAATAATATGTAGATAGACATGTAAATAGACTGTAAATGATTTTAAATGAAAATAACTTTAGAACAGTTAAAACAGTAAAAATTAGTTTTTTCATTTTTTCATCCTGTGTAGATAAGTTGTCATTAATCATTTTTCTAAAGCATACTATCAGGTACTGGCTGTTTGGGCTGGGAATTGCTTATTATAAATCTAATTCAACTTGTTAAATTACATGAAAAGTCCTCTACCTGAAACATTAATTCAGTTGGTACACAAAAAAATGCTGGAGAAACTCAGCGGGTGCAGCAGCATCTATGGAGCGAAGGAGATAGGCAACATTTTCGGCCTGAAACGTCGCCTATCTCCTTCACTCCATAGATGCTGCTGCACCCGCTGAGTTTCTCCAGCAATTTGTCTGTACCTTCGATTTTCCAGCATCTGCAGTTCCTTCTTAAACACATTAACTCAGTTTCTCCTTCCACAGACACTGCTTGACCTGCTGAGTGTTTCCATAAGATTTTGTTCCTATTTTCGTGGATCAGAGCTCTGTCTCTGTCTGGGTGTGTCTGCGTTTGTCCGTATCTGTCTCTGTCTGGGTGTGTCTGCGTTTGTCCGTATCTGTCTCTGTCTGGGTGTGTCTGCGTTTGTCCGTATCTGTCTCTGTCTGGGTGTGTCTGCGTTTGTCCGTATCTGTCTCTGTCTGGGTGTGTCTGCGTTTGTCCGTATCTGTCTCTGTCTGGGTGTGTCTGCGTTTGTCCGTATCTGTCTCTGTCTGGGTGTGTCTGCGTTTGTCCGTATCTGTCTCTGTCTGGGTGTGTCTGCGTTTGTCCGTATCTGTCTCTGTCTGTATGTGTATGTATGCGCTTATCTGTGTGTTTGTATCTGTGCTTGTCTCTATCTGTCTGTGTGTCTGTCTGTGTGTGTGTGTGAATGTATGTATGTGCTTATATGTGTGTGGATGTGTGTGTCTGTGTGTGTGAATGTGTGTATGTGCTTGTCTGTTTGTGCATGTGTGTGTGTATGTGTGTGTCTGTGTGTGTGTCTGTGTGTGCGACTGTGTGTCTGTGTGTGCATGTGTGTGTCTGTGTGTGTCTGTGTGTCTGCGTGTCTGTGTGTGCATGTGTGTGTCTATGTTTGAGTGTGTGCCTGTGTGTGTGCATGTGTGCGTGACTGTGTGTGTGTCTGTGTGTGTGTGTCTGTGTGTGTGTGTCTGTGTGTGTGCATGTGTGTGTGACTGTGTGTGTGTCTGTGTGTGTGTGTCTGTGTGTCTGTGTGTGTCTGTGTGTGTGTGTCTGTGTCTGTCTGTGTGTCTGTGTGTGTGCGTCTGTCTGTCTGTCTGTCTGTCTGTCTGTCTGTGTGTCCGTGTGTGTGTGTGTGTGTGTGCCTGTGTGCCTGTATTTTCAGCTGCATATCTCACTGAATGTGAGTGTGCATTTAAGCCTCAGCTATGAGACAATGCAAGGATTTACATGCTCTATGTGTCCTGTTACAAAATCTTACATTTACATTTACACATAAAATGGCCAAAATAATTATGAAAAGTAGGAAAACATGCTAACCTTTTCCAGTCCATCTTCCTTCAGGCTGACGACGTCCAGATCAAAATCAGTGCGTAGTCCAGTGGTTTTGTTAAATATGATTCGGCCCGTTAATCCTTCCCATTGAGCCTCAAAGGGAAAATACAGCATGGTGATTACACAGCAATACAAATCATTACTACAACAGTAAACTTTAATTACAATCTCACAATGAAATTATCCTAATTCCCCCTCCTAGTGGAATATGGTTAATTAATCATTGCCTTTCTTCATTCACTGGCTGCAGCTCGCTCCGTGAATCCCATTTGGCTCAACGCACTGATTTATAGGCACAGCCATTGTGAAAGGCATGTATCTTGTTTCAGACGTTAATAAGATTATGTGTCTCATCAGTGGCTCAGATGTCATTTGCAAAGAAGAAAGGGTGTTGCTTTCATCTCACCAGTTCCTATTGCAAGCTTCTTATCTCCCAGCCTTTTGTAACTGAGCGTGTATCTGTCAGGAGTGGAGTGAGTGGAGTACTCACTAGAAAGTGGCGGAACTTCTTATTAGCTCTCTCATTAACCTTCATAACCCACAGTGACTGCAAATGTGCTGCTACCTAATGAATTAGAAACTTGGGTTCACCCTGGTCTCTATCGGTGGGCGCACCTGCTGACTTGTGACAGGAGTTGTCGGGGAATGATGAATTAATCCGCAGGAGAACCTCCCTGGAACTACACTGGAACAAATCTGATGCCGAGCTGTAGAATTAGTGTGGCTCTTCGCAATCCGCCTTGTTTGTACTGCCTGGGAGCAGCTTGGTAACAACTGGCCCGTGATCACAAATGTTTGAAGTGATGTTCTCTTGTGGAAACCCTGGGATGGTTTGCATTGAACAATAAGATAACCAGACGATGTAGGTTTGATGTGAAGGGGGAAAGATTTAAGAGGAGTCTGAGTGGAAACTATTTCACACAAAGGGTGGTGGGTGTATGGAACGAGCTGCCGGAGGAAGTAGCTGAAGCAACTGAGGCAGATACTGTCAAAGGATATTTGAACAGGTACGTGGATAGGAAAGGTTTAGAATGATGTGGGCCAAACGCAGGCTGGTGAGACGAGTGTACATGTGACATTTTGTTCGGTGTGGGCAAGTTGGGATGAAGGGCCTGTTTCCACACCGTGTGACTCTTTGATTATGAATCTAATAACATGGGCCAATTGTGGACCTGAATTGTGGCCCAGAGGTGCGGCCTGTCCCGCTGAGTTACTCCAGCATTTTGTGTCTATCTTCGGTGTAAACCAGCATCTGCAGTTCCTTCCACACAACGTAAAACTGAGTTAACACACAGGAGAAGCAACATAGACATCAAGACTGGGATCTGGCCATGCGTCGCTCACACTGACCCCTATGTCCAGAATCAGAATCATACTTTATTAGCTCAGTATGTTTTGCAACATATGATGAATTTGATTTGACATACAGTACTAATAAAAAGCAACAGAACACACAAAATACATTTTAACATAAACATCCACCACAGTGACTCCTCCACATTCCTCACTGTGATGCAAGGCGGAAAAAGGTTAAATCTCTTCCCTTCTTTGTCCTCCAGCAGTCGGGGGCCTCTAACTTTCCGTTGCCGGGACGATCTTACTCCCGTAGCCGGCAGTGGACCCTCCTCATCAAGGCGATCAAGTTCCTGCATCGGGGAAGAGGGGGATTCTCAGCTCCCCCGCGCCGGGCGATCTACCCCGGGTCGGGGTTAGTCGAAACATCGTGCGGTTTTGGAGCTTCCCGACTCGGTCTCTCCCGAGACTGCGGGCCCTTGATGTTGAAATCCGCAGGCCGCGGTTGGAGCGACAATCCCAGAAAAGGAATCAGCTCCGATGGAATGTCCGCGCCCCACAGTGGGCCTCATAGTCAGTCCAGAGCAAGGCTGCCAGCTCCACGATGTTAGGCCGCAGAGCGACCGGAGATACGATCCGGAAACAATCGCATCTCCGGCAAGGTAAGAGATTGAAAAAATGTTCCCCAACCCCCCACATAAAACAAATCGGAGAACATTAACTCAAACTTTTTAAACACATTAAAAATAACAAAAAAAAGATGAAAAGGACAGACAGTCTGTAGGCGAGGCAGCCATCAAAAGGCCACCCAGTGGGACTTGAGGTTGAGCTTGAGGTGAACTTCTGATCCACGTGTGTGTTACAGTTGCAAGTAAGGCCAGCACACAACTGCAATAAAATGCAACAGCCACTGAACCATTAAACCCTTCGCAGTGTAAGTGTTAGAAGCAGCTGCCTCTGTTGCTATGTGACGTTGCAGAACTTACTTTATGCATTATAACCTTTACGGGCTCCAGAAGGCAAAGTAAAAGGAAGAGCCGGCTATAAACATCACAGAACATTTTGTCATCACTCCCATAATATTAGAAATGTTGAACAATGGAACGTTTCTCTGTTATAATATTGCACCAAAAGTCAGTGTTGTTGATCAAGACAATTCAAACAGAAATGAAACCATTTCTTGTCCAATTGTAGTGTGTGCCAACAAACAGCAAAAACAATGCCCCAAGTCTATTTAGGTTGGAGCCTACTTGGAGGTTGTGGTATTTAATAGTCCGACGGTTGTAGGGAAGTACCTGCTCCTGAACCTGAACTTAGCTTATCTATTCCCCTCATGATCTTATACACCTCTATAAGATCACCTCTCATCCTTCTAAGCTCTAAGGAATACAGTCCTAGCCTGCCCAACCTCTCCCTATAGCTCAGACCCTCAGGTCCTGGCTACCCACTCACCATGTACCTGGTCTTGGTGTGTACCATGTACCTGGTACCTGGTCACCAGACCGATTCCTGGGATGGCAGGACTTCCATATGAAGAAAGACTGGATAGACTCGGCTTGTACTCCCTGGTATTTAGAAGATTGAGGGGGGATCTCATAGAGACTTACAAAATTCTTAAGGGGTTGGACAGGCTAGATGCAAGAAGATTGTTCCCGATGTTGGGGAAGTCCAGGACAAGGGGTCACTGTTTAAGGGTAAGGGGGAAGTCTTTTAGGACCGAGATGAGAAAATCATTTTTCACACAGAGAGTGGTGAATCTGTGGAAGTAGGTAGTTGAGGCCAGTTCATTGGCTATATTTAAGAGGGAGTTAGATGTGGCCCTTGTGGCTAATGAGATCAGGGGATATGGAGATAAGGCAGGTACAGGATACTGAGTTGGATGATCAGCCATGATCATATTGAATGGCAGTGCAGGCTCGAAGGGCCGAATGGCCTACTCCTGCACCTATTCTCTATGTTTCTATGTTTCTATGTCTTTATACCCACAAAAGATCTACCATGCATGGCATCAGACATGTACAAGTCCAGAGGCACTGAAGATGACCATGCTCTGGGAAACCTTGGATTATGGACCTTAATGAAGCCATCGTCTTGGTCAGCATGAATGAGTTGGGCCAAAGGGCCTGTTTCCATGCTGCCTGAGTATGAATACGAGTACTGAAGGTAGCCATTCAGCCCATCATACTTGTCAAGAGTCAGGCGTGTTTAATTGTCAAGTGTACCAAAAACGGAACAATGAAAATGAAAGAGTACGCTTACACTTCAAAAAATTAATGTAATTCGCAAACATAACCATCAACACCCTGCAAATTGTACTCCTCTATGTAATTCCACTTTCAACATTATAATTGAGTCTTTTAATGGGGGAAAAAAATGTTCATGTTAGCTCTTGTTCCTTTGTCAATCACCTTAAAATGGATAGATACAAATAACTGCAGATGCTGGGTTACATTAAAAAAAAAAATGCTGGCGTAGATCAGCGGGTCAGGCAGTATGTCAGGATAGCATGGACAGGTGATGTTTTGGGTTGGGGCCCTTCAGACTGATCATGAGCGAGTGTGTGGGTGGGGGAAAGCTGAAAGCGAGGAGGGTCAGGAAAAGCCTGGCAAGTAAAACAGACCTTTAAAGTATATCTGGTCTTCACCAGCACTGGTGCACTGGGATGTGTTTTTCTTATTTACTTCATCAAAGCCATTCTGATTTTGGACACTCCTTTCAAGTTATCTCTTATCCGCCTCCACTCCAATAAGAACAGTTCTTCATGTAAATGTGCATCCCTGATGGAATTACAATACATCTCCAATAATATCAATTCTGCAGTTTGCATTTCAGATCTGGGTTGCAGCTTAAAAGTTAGTGTGGCTACTTCCATTGAAATTGGAATAGCCTTAAATTTAGTTTGCTGTCCAACTGATTGCAATTCTGAAACAAACATGAAAAATGTGGTAAAACTGGGAAATACAAGGGAAAAAGAGAGGTATTATCCACCTTGTATGTCCATAGTTTCCTGTCCACAATTACCCCAGCATTCAATCGGAAATGCCAGAGGAAACTGCCTTCAACACTCGAAACGTTGTCCATTTCTCTCCACAGACACCACCTGATCCATTGAGTTCCTCCAGCAGTTTGTTTGTTTGCTCAAGTGCCCAGCATCTACAGTCTGCTGTTTCTCATTTGCAGATCCGATTCCACTTAATGCCAATACACTTGAAATGAGCACAACACATAAATGGGCACCGACATTCACATTGATTAGTGCGGGTGTCAGGGGTTACGGGGAGAAGGCAGGAGAATGGGGCTGAGAGGGGAAGATAAATCAGCCATGATTGAATGGAAGAGTAGATGTGATGGGCTGAATGGCCTTATTCTGCTCCTAGAACCTATGAACGAATCTCTTCCTGCACCTGATCAACATGCCTCCATTCCCTACATATCCTTATGTCTATCCCAAAGCCTCTTAAAGGCCACTATCGTATCTGTCTTCACCACCCTGGCAATGTGTTCCAGGCACCAGCCACTCTCTGTGTAAAAACATGCCCCACACATCTCCTTTAAACTTTATAACATGAAACTAAATCAAGGATTGGTTTATGAAAATGGCATTGTCAGAAACACTGGAAACACTGGCTATGCATTATACGTACAAGAACGAACTGCAGATGCTGGTTTACACCGAAATATACAAAAAAATGCTGGAGTAACTCAGCAGGACAGGCAGCATCTCCAGGTAGAAGGAATGGGTGACGTTTCGGGTCGAATCCCTTCTTCAGACGGTGAGGCGTGAAAACGAGACATCAAAGGGGAAGATGTTCAAAGGAAAAGCATGATACAATGTACATGTACGACAATTATTAAATTGAGGGAAGGATAAATCAGCCATGATGAACGTATTCTCACAACCAGTTATTACCTCTTTTATGAAGTTCATGAAACGGCTCCCGAATCGCCAAGGCTTGTGCCGATGGCACTGCAACGAGTTAACCGTCATCTGAGGAGCTCGTTGGTAGGACATTGATACAATATGAACTGCATCGTATGTCAGAGCAGCATCTGTCTGAAATAAATGTGAAAACTGTTTAAGTTGATTTCTCAAAATGTCTTTGCTTACGGCAGCGCACGTTAGCTCTGAGCCGGCAGGCTTTTGACAAGTAAGCTTGATAGTTTAGATATTACAGTGCATTGCAACATTACTTACACTATAAATTATTCTGTCAACACTGCTATATTAACTCTGAGCAGCCCCTTTCAAAATATTATATATCTCATAAAGGTTGCTTTCATAATGGTTATCAGAAATCACGGTGGCTAGCGTCATCTATTGTTTGTCTGTCATCTAAATCTAAATTATATTAGATATTTCTACTAATCTATAAATCTACTCTTGACAATAAAAGACTTGTTCCAATATTTTTTTCCAATCACAGTTTACTTAAGATTTAGGTCTTTACACTGGCTGTAAGATGGTTGTATTTGGTGGGATCTATTATGGTTCTAAGACCGACATCTAATTAGTTGCACCCTCAGATACGAGTGAGATGGACAGGAAGAGGTTATATTAATTTTAGAAATTGAAACTTGCTTTATTTATTTAGTTACACTGTGCTGGATGGAAACGTTATTTCAAATTCTTTAGGATGGCACGGTGGCGCAGCGGTAGAGTTGCTGACTTTAGGGCTTGTCCCACTTTCACGACCTAATTCACGATCTCTGCCGAGTTTGCCCTTGACTCATACTCGCAGCATAGTCGTCACACGGTCGTAGGTAGGTCGTAGCGGCCGTGATGCTAGTTGTAGGTACTTGTGGCATCAAGTAGGTCGGGACGTTTTTTCAGCATGATGAAAAATGTCCACGAGTAAAAAAGGTCATGAATTAGGTCGTGAAACTGGGACAGGCCCTTTACAGCGCCAGATACCCGGTTCAATCCCGACTACAGGTGCTGTCTGTCTCGAGCTTGTACGTTCTCCCCGTGACCACGTCGGTTTCCTCGGGTGCTCCAGTTTCCTCCCACACCCCCAAAGACGTGCAGGTTTGTGGGTTAATTGGCTCTGGTGAAGATTATAAATTGTCCCTAGTGTGTAGCGTAATGACAGTGTGCAGGGGTTGCTGGTCGGCACGGACACAGTGGACCTGTCTGTGCTACTTCTCTATGTCTGATAATGGTGCCTGGGGAAATATTTAACAATCAACACTTCCAGCTCCAGAGCTATTTTCTCCTTTCATGAGAACACACCTTGAGGGATACTGTACCTTCCCTTATATTATGCATTGCAAACCAATTGACTAATATCGACCTGTTTTTCACGTTGATTTTATAGAGATTATCGTCTTTCTGAAATATTTGAATTTGAACAGGGTTTGTTATTCTTAGAGCTCAGCTCACTGTACTCAACCTCAGTTTAAAATTGACTCAATCTTCCAAAGTAAGAGAGAGCAAGCTGACTCCTTCAAACTGGCTCCTATCCAGAGTCAATATTGGCTCCATATTTACACACGACCTTAAATGTCAAACCAAGTTGTCTGCCAAGGCAGAGAAAGAGGTATTGGCGCAACACCCAGGGCGCTGCTTGGGTTCCTCATCAATAATAGTTCCGCGTTCAAATGTACTTACTCGGGACACGGCGGGTGGAATGAACAGGTCCACCGGGAGTTTAGAGAGGCTGGGCACACTTTGTAAGAAGAATGTCTTTAGACTTTAGCGATACACTGCAAAAACAGGTCCTTCGGCCCAACGAGTCCGCGCCGTCCAGCGATTATCCCGTACACTAACAATATCTTGTGCGCTAGGGAAAATTTACAATTTTTACTGAAGCCAATTAACCTACAAAACTGTACGTCTTTGGAATGTGGGAGGAAACCGGAGCACCCGGAGAAAACCCATGCGATCACAGGGAGAACGTATAAACTCCGCACAGACAGCACCCGTTATCAGGATTGATCCTGAGTCTCCGGCGCTGTAAGGCAGCAACTCTACCGCTGCTTTAAATGATTTAAACTGATTTAAATGGGTAGCGAGAGCAGGCTATACTTCAGGTTTCAGGATGGAGGAGAGAGCCGGTTCAGATCCTCAGCTTGGACTCATGTCGATGCTGAGTTTACATCCGGTCTGCTTCAACCTGAAACAACATTTACAGAGGGGCAGAGACAGAGTCTTTGGCAAGGATTGGAAATGAGAACATTGCTCGTCCCAAAGGAGAAGTTTGCGGCTCACCTTCCATCACACAACACTGCACCCACTGCAAATATTGACTGCAATTTACTTAATATCTGAGCTATAATCCTTCTGAAGCTTTCAAATATCACTGGGACTGAGGTGAAGATTAAGAAGCCTTTATTGTTACCATTAGAAACAGATTCCCACAACATTTCTGAGGATTCACACTGTTGCTTCCATTAACCATGCTGGATCTCATTCACAAACTACATAACATCATCATTGGGACAGGTGGTATGACCCATACTGGGTGAGCCAATGACCTCGGGGGCACGGTGGCACAGCGGTAGAGTTGCTGCCTTACAGCGCCAGAAACCCGGGTTTGATTCTGGCTACATGTGCTGTCTGTGCAGTTTGTACGTTCTCCCCGTGACTGCGTGGGTTTTCTCCGGGCGCTCTGGTTTCCTCCCACATTACAAATATGTGCAGCTTTGTTGGATAATTGGCTTCTATTAGTTGTCCCTAGTGTGTAGGAAAGAACTGGTTGAAGGTGATCACTGGTTGGCGTGGACTTGTTGGAGCAAAGGGCCTATTTCTAAAACTGAGGATGGCAGGGTCTATTGCAACGCAAACAAAATCACAAACTCAATCTTGAAAGAAGCTACATAAACAAACGATAGCAACATGGGCCTTGAATTCAGTCATTTCACCAGAAATACGAGTTGAAAGCTGGACTGTGCTCTTAAATGACTTTTGCACTTAAGGAGCTGTGGACAACAGTTTAGTTTAGTTTAGTTTATTGTCACATGTACCGATGTGCAGTGAAAAGCTTTTTGTTGCGTGCTATCCAGTCAGCGGAAATACTATACACGATTACAATCAAGCCTTCCACAGTGTAAATGCTGCTGTTGGTCGCGGTTTGAATGAATGGAGTGATTGGAATGAATGAATGAAAAGCCTGGATAGAGTGGATGTGGCGAGGATGTTTCCACTCATGGGAAAATCTAGGACCAGTCACAGAATAAAAGGATGTACCTTTTAGAAAAGAGATGGGGAGGAATTTCTTTAGCCAGCGGATGGTGAATCTGGAATTTGTTGCCACAGAAGGCTGTGGAGGGCAAGTTATTGGTTATTTTTAAGGCGGAGATTGATAGATTTTTGATCAGTACGGGTGTCAGGGGTTATGGGGAGAAAGCAGGAGAATGGGGTTGAGAGAGAAAGATAGATGAGCTATTATTGAATGGCGGAGTAAGCTAGATGGGCTGAATAGCCTAATTCCGCGCCGCAAATTATGAATTTATGAACTTATGATTGCGGATCATGTTTCATTGTCAAGGGAATTATCTAATCATCTCCAATCTGGCTGACTTGAGCTATCGCCAAATAGAAGTTAGGTCTTTATACTTTGGAGCACAGAAGGTTAAGGGGGGACTTGATTGAGGTCTTTAAAATGATGAAAGGGATAGACAGAGTTGACGTGGATACGTTTTTCCCATTGAGGGTAGGGAAGATTCAAACAAGAGGGCATGACATGAGAATTAAGGGACAGACGTTTAGGGGTAACATGAGGGGGAACTTCTTTACTCAGAGAGTGGTGGCTGTGTGGAATGATCTTCCAGCAGAAGTGGTGGAGGCAGGATCGATGTTAACATTTAAAAGTAAAGTGGATAGGTATATGGACGGGAAGGGAATGGAGGGGTATGGTCTGAGTGCAGGTAGATTGGACTAGGGGAAAATAAATGGTCGGCACGGACTGGAAGGGCCGAGATGGCCTGTTTCCGTGCTGTAATTGTTATATGGTTATATGGTCTCGCAGCTATCATCTTGCAGATGTGGAACCTATGTAGATACTGAATGTTAATCATCATCACATGGCAACACGTCAAGTACACGCGCTTCATTAACCGTAAAATTATTTTGGCGATATTGAGTTTGTGAAAAGCTCAATGCGAGCAAAGCTTTACTTTTCTTGTGAACTCTTTGTGAACAACAAAATAATTCTTCTGAACAACTGAATTATTAAAACAACTGAATTATTTTAACTGAACTAATCAAAAATATTGGGCTTTATGGGCTTTTCTGGTGTTTTAAGGATTTTTTTGTTCATTTGTTGCTGGTGAGAAATAGAATGTGAGAGCGCTGGCCTACATGTTATGCTGACGGCATGCCTCCATATCCTGAGTCACACATTCAGGTTGCCCATTGCTTTACCAAGTTTACAAGTAGCTACAAAAGTTTCCTAACTCAAAACACAAGGCCCCTCCTGTAATTGGCAGCAGTGTGGCACAGCTGGTAGTTTGTACGTTGATGGAGCAGAATTAGGGCATTCGGCCCATCGAGTCCACACGTTCTCCTGGTGACCTGGTATTCCGCTTGGGGAGTCTGCATCCTCTGGGCTTAAACATTGAATTTTCTCAATTCTGTTAACCCAGACTGCCTCCCCCCCACCTCTCCCTCAGCCCTCTGGCCCTGACATTCCTTCTCCATCTCCCCCCCCCCCCCTCCCCAGTCGCACTAGCTTCTCATTTTCACACCACAAACAGCTTACAATGGCCTGCTTCCTTTGTCACCAATACTTTTTTGCATATCTTTCACTCATTGTTCCTTATCTCTCCACATCACTGTTTATATCTCTCGTTTCCCTGATCCCTGACCAGTCTGAAGAAGGGTCTCGACCCGAAACGTCGCCTATCTCCTTCGCTCCTTAGATGCTGCTGCACCCGCTGAGTTTCTCCAGCTTTTTGTGTAACCCTCCTGGTGACCATATGGGTTTCCACCATATGCTCTGGTTTTCTGCCACATCCCAAAGACATGTGGGTTTGCAGGTTAATTGATAAGTGAGATAACATAGAACCAGTGTGAAAGAATGATCGATGGTCAGTGTGGACATGGTGGGCAGGACTGTTTTCATACAGCATCTCTGAACTAAACTAATCAATAGCAAATGAAAGGCAGCAAATCCCTGATATATTTGGGTAGTACAGTTGTATAGTGCTGCCACACTGCACCAGAGACCCAGGTTTGATCCTGAATTCAGGTGCTGTAAGTGTGGAGTTTGCATCTTCCCTTTGTGACCATGTGGGTTTCCGCCAGGTGCTCCTGTTTTCTATCACATCCCAAAGACATGTGGGTTTGTAGGTTAATTGGCCTCTGTAAAATTCTCCTCTGTAACAGTGTGTAGGGAGCAGATGAAAAAGTGGGATAACATAGAACTAGTGTGGGTACACAAAAGGCTGGAGAAACTCAGCGGGTGCAGCAGCATCTGAGGAGCGAAGGAGATAGGCGACGTTTCGGGTCAAGACCCTTCTTCAGACTAGTGTGAATGGCTGATCGGTGGTCGGTGTGGCCGAAGGGCCTGTTTTCATGCACCTTCTCCGAGTTAAACTTCTAAACTAATGTATGGAGAATGAAGGCTTGCTGGCGACATAGTTTCTATAACTTCACCTTTTCAAAATGACGGATAGAAACAGTGACTACAGCTAATAAAACCAGGAAAAATCCAGAAAATGCAATGGATGTAGAATTTTCACATGTAAATGATGTGTTGAAAATGAATCCCAATCATGAGCAGCATCTTGTGCAGAAAAGAACTGCAGATGCTGGTTTAAATCAAAGGTAGACACAAAGTGGTGGAGTAACTCAACGGGTCAGGCAGCATCTCTGGAGAGAAGGAATGGGTGATGTTTCGGGTCGAGACCCTTCTTCAGACTGATGCCAGGTGAGGGGGCGGGACAAAGATAGAGACAGTAATAGCGGGAGAACTGGGAAGGGGGAGAGATGGAGGGAGAGGGAAAGCAAGGGCTATTTGAAGTTAGAGACGTCAATGTTCATACCGCTGGGGTGTAAACTACCCAAGTGAAATATGAGGTGCTGTTCCTCCAATTTGCACTGGGCCTCACTCTGACAATCTCCATTGGCCCACGAGAGTAAGGTCAGACTGGGAATGGGAGGGGGAGTTGATGCTGAGCCGCCGGGAGATCAGGTCGGTTAAGACAGACTGAGCGGAATAGTTCAGCGAACCGATCGCCGAGCCTGCGCTTGGTCTCGCCGATGTAGAGAAGTCGTCACCTGGAACCGGGGATACAGTAGATGAGGTTGGAGGAGGTGCAAGTGAACCTCTGCCTCACCTGGAAAGACTGTCTGGGTCCTTGGATGGAGTCGAGGGGGGAGGTAAAGTGACAGGTGTGGCTGCAGGAGTAAGTACCTGGGGAGGGGGTGGTTTGGGTGGGAAGGGACGAGTTGATCAGGGAGTTTCGGAGGGGACGGTCTCTGTAGAAAGCAGCAAGGGGTGGAGATGGGAAGATGTGGCCAGTAGTGGGATCCCGTTGGAGGTGGCGAAAATGTTGGTGGATTATATGCTGTATGCGGCGGCTGATGGGGTGGAAGGTGAGGACAAGGGGGCTCTGTCCTGGTTACGAATGGGGGGAGGGGGAGCAAGAGCAGAGCTGCAAGATATCGAAGAGACCCTGGTGAGAACCTCATTTATAATGGATGAGCGGTGCCCCCATTTCCTAAAGAATGAGGACATCTCCAATGTCGTGGTATGGAACACCTCATCCTGGGCACAGATGTGGCATGGAAGGATGAATTGGTAATAGGGGATAGAGTCTTTACAGGAAGCAGGGTGGGAAGAAGTGTGGTCTAGATAGCTATGGGAGTCAGTTGGTTTGTAGTAGATGTCGGTCAATCGTCTGTTTCCTGTGATGGAGACGGTGAGATCTAGAAATGGTAGAGAGATGTTGGAGATGGTCCAAGTGAATTTGAGTGCAGGATGGAAATTAATGGTGAAGCTGATGAAGTCAGTGAGTTCTGCACGGGTGCAGGAGGCAGCACCGATGCAGTCGTCAATGTAACGGAGGTAGAGTTCGGGGATACGCCCAGTGTACGCCTGGAACAGGGATTGTTTGACTTACCGTGCAAAGAGGCAGGGACAGGTAGGGCCCATGCGGGTGCCCATAGCTACGCCTTGGATTTGGAGGAAGTGGGAGGCATCGAAGGAGAAATTGTTGAGGGCAAGGACCAGCTCTGCTAGGCAGAGGAGAGTATTGGTGGACGGAAATTGGCTGGTTCTGCGGTCGAGGAAGAAACGGAGGGCTTTAAGACCCTCCTGGTGGGGGATGGAGGTGTAGAGTGACTGGACATCCATAGTAAAGATGATGGAATGGGGGCCTTGAAAACTGATGTCATTGAGGAGACGAAGAGCGTGTGAGGTGTCTTGGACATAGGTGGGGAAAGATTGGACCAGGGGGGATAGGATTGAGTAGAGGTTTGTGAAATTAATTTGGTGGGACAAGAACAAGCAGAAACAATGGGCCTGCCAGGACAGTTCTGTTTGTGGATTTTGGGGAGAAGATAAAATCGGGCCATGCTGGGCTGGGGAAGATGAGGTTGGAGGCTTTAGAGGGCCGAGAGACGGAAGTGATGAAATCAGTAACGGTGTTTGAGATTAAGGTCTGGGGCACGTCTGTGGGGTCATGGCCCAAGGATAAGTAGGAGGAGGTGCCTGAGAGTTGTCGCCTGGCCTCAGTCTGGTAGAGGTCAGCGCGCCACACTACCACGGCACCTCCATTGTCGGCGGGTTTGATTATCTAGTCGGGATTGCTGCAGAGTGAGTGGAGGGCTGTACGTTCGGGGGGGGGAAGGTTAGAGTGAGTAAGGGGAGTGGAAAAGTTGAGGCGGTTGATGTCCGGCCGGCAGTGGGAAATGAAAAGATCTACAGAAGGTCGATGACCATCCGGGGGTGTCCAAGAGGAGGGGGTCCGGTGGAGACGGGAGAAGGGGTCGTCACTCCGTGGTGAGAACTCCTTCCGATAGACAAAGGCCCTGGGGCGGAGGTGACGGAAGACGAGCTCTACATCGTGGCGGACCAGAAACTCATTGGGGTCGGGGCGGAGGGAACAAAGGCAGGGCTGCCAACCCTCACACATTGAGCGTGAGACTCGCGCATTTCACAAAATTCTCACGTTCTTACGCTGATCACTGAATTTCTCACGCTCAAAAAACTATTTGTTTAAATAAATAAATAAAGTCACGAACAATTAAATTTGCCCAAGTCTTCCAGGTCTCCTCCACACTCACCAATGAGAATAGTTTTCTGACGGTGGGTTTCCCGTAAAGAACGAACAATTTGATTGTCTTAAGCCCATCGCACACTATTTAAAATGACAAAGTAACTGCAGTACTAATGATTCCATTTGACATTCATGGAACCAAATCTGCAGGTGCTGGACATTCAAAATAAAGCAAAAAATGTTTTAGATGTGAGTGAAAACCATAAGGGGAATATATAAGGTGAATGCATTTTTTTATCTCCGGGATATGCGATTCAAGAACTAGAGGGCATTGGTTTAAAGCAGGGCTGTCAAACTACCTGCCAGCGAAGGGGTCCAACCCGGCCCGCGGGATGATTTGTACACAGGTGATTGTACTCTATGTGGGACACAGCGGTGGTCCCAGCACCGACTCCTGAGGCACCGCTCACACCTCCCACCCTCACCTCCAGCAGCTATGTGTCCATCAGTCACTCTGTCCACACTCCATGGAGTTTTAACCCCGGCCCGGAGCCAGGGGTGGACCTGACCGGGTGAGTGGGGTCGTCGGTGCCGCCTCCGGAGCCGCGGGGATGAATCTCGGGCTAAGGCTCCGCTCCAATTCCCGACTCCCGGGTCACTGACCCTCACCTCCCCCGGACCCCAGCTGGACACAGATCACCTGGGCCGGCCCGCAATCCCGGGGGGGGAGGGGGGAGAGGGAAACGGAAACGCTCCCCGGACATCGCCAAGTCTCTGAGCGCCTGCTCACTCCGGGTGTTGTCGCCGCTTCACTGACACACACTCTCACAACCTAACACACACTCTGTCACACACCCTCACACATAAAGGCACGCACACTCACACAGACTCTCACACTCACTCACACGCATACACTCTCACACCCTCACATGCACTGATACACACACTCATACACACTGACACACACACACTAGCACACACCATCACATGAAGGCACACACCCTCACACATACATTCTCATACACAAGCTCACACACAAGCTCACACACACCCTCACACATACATTCTCATACACAAGCTCACACACAAGCTCACACACACTCTCACAAACACTGAGACACACTCACAAACTCCCTCACACACACTCTCAGAAAGTCACTCACACACACTCACACACCCTCACTTCGACCACTTAAATAAAAATTAGAGGCTAACTGCGTTCATAGTCTGAGTTTGATTGCTGGAAGCAGGCTAATAAAAATTAGGTGCAGTTGTGTAGTCTACATTTACAGTTTGTTTTATTAGATCAACATTTGTGTCTGCTAATGTTCGATTTCAAATGGTTTATTAATGGAAATGGTGCATTCGCGCGTGCACAACTGGTCCGGCCGGTATGAAGTTGCATTTTGCCCAATCCGGCCCATGACCTAAAATGAGTTTGACACCCCTGGTTTAAAGTGAGAGAGGAACGATTTAATAAGAACCTGAGGGACAATATTTTCACGCAGAGGATGGTGGGGATGTGGAACGAGCTGCCAGGGGAAGTAGGCAGGTAAAATGACAGCATTTAAAAGACATTTGGACAGGTACGTCAACAGGAAAGGTTTAAAGCGACATGGGCAAAATGCGGCTAAATGAGAAGTTGAGATGGGGCAACTTGATCTGCATGGACAAGTTGGGATGAAGGGCCTGTTTCCATGCTGTAACACTATGACATATTGTAGAAAGGGTGCAATTGCACTGGAGAGGATCCAGGGGAGATTTATAAAGATGTTGGCTGGGCTGGATTGTATTCTCTGCAGCAATGGAGGTGAAGAAAATACTTAGTTGAGGTGAATAATATTATGAGAATAGGACCTGTTTCGCTTAACAAAGAGTGTAGGAAGGAACTACAGATGCTGATTTAAACTGAAGATAGACACAAAAAGCTGGAATAACTCAGCGGGACAGGCAGCATCTCTGGAGAGAAAGAATGGGTGATGTTTCGGGTCGAGACCTTCAGACTGAAGAGGTTGAAGCCATATAGATGTAAAACATAATGATTGGAGATGTGTGTTATCCAACTAAGGGCAGAAATCAGAATCATGTGTTCATCTTTGTTGACGTGACACCATAATAAATATATTACAGAAAAAAATAATTTAATGGGGTGGCACGGTGGCGCAGCAGTAGAGTTGCTGCCTCAGAGCACAACAGACCCAGATTTGATCCTGACTACTGGTGCTGCCTCTACAGAATTTGTACATTCTCCCTACGACCACATGGGTTTTCTCCGGATATTCAATTTTCTCCCACATCCAAAAGAAGTGCAGGTTTGTAGCTTAATTGGCCTCTGTAAATTGTCCCTGACGTGTAATATGGAACTGGTGTACGATAGATTGCTGGTCAATGTGGACTTAGTGGGCCGAAGGGCCTGTTTCCAAATATATGTTTTACATATATATCTCAATTTAAGTGAACCATAAACTTGGTTGAATATGTGGCATTATTTTCACCTTGTTTCTATAGTCAAAGGGTAAGGTTGATTAATTTACTTCTGCAGAACAGTGATGGAAGTCCATTTCCTCTTGCCTTGATTCTATTTTTTTTCTCTATAATGCATAACAGCATGAATTATAATCTGATTTCCATACATTAATATATTAAGGTCATTCATGTGCTGCACCTATTGATCAGAGCCTGGCTCTACTGCGGAATGTAATTAGGAATGTAATTTAGCCTAACCTTATTCATACCTAATCCAATTTAAAGCATAAATGTTGCTTTCAAGTGCAAGTTAAAAGACTCGCTACAGTATGCACCAGATTGCACAATTTCAAGCTGAAAAATGCAAAAGCTTCCAACCGCAGGAGGGGTGACCCCTCCTCCAACACCCTCCCTTCCCCCTCCCCACCCACACCTTCCCCCCCCCCCCCTCCCCCCCCCTCGGTCGCAACGCACCCTTGGGCTCCCACACGATTTCTCACTCCCAGCTCTCACTCAAAGTTGGCAGCCCTGCAAAGGTGAGGCCTCTGCTGAGGACAGACCATTCTGTATCAGAAAGGGGGGGGGGGGGGGGGGAGCAGTGGGCGCTAGCAGAGTCAGGCCCATGGTCTAGGAGTCTGCATCGTGGAGACTGTGGGCCTGGTGCTGAACCTGGGACTCGGGTAATGTGGAGACTGTGGGCCCGGTGTTGAGCCTGGGACTCTAGTAATGCAGAGATTGTGGGCCCGGTGCTGAGCTTGTTACTCTGGTAAGGCGACGGCCCCCTTGTGAGCGGTGGAGTGGCGATGGTTGTCATCATCGGTGAGGCGGTGAAGGGTGGCGGCAGCAGCTATTGTGGCCCCAGGGAGGCGGTGAAGGTTGACGATGGTGGCATCTTCGGTAAATGACAGCTTGCCATTTATAGTCTAGCTGGTACCCCAGTCAAGGCACTGCACTGTCTATATCACTGCCTATATCTTTAGTTTATTTTATATTTGTTTAGAGATACAGTGCAGAAACAGGCCCTTCGGCCCACCTAGTCCACACTGACCAGCGATGCCCGCACATTAACAATATCCTACACACATTAGGGACAATTTACACACACACAGAGCCAATTAACCTACAAACCTGTACGTCTTTGGAGTGTGGGAGGAAACCAAAAATTTTGGAGAAAACACACGAGGTCACGGGGAGAATGTACAAACTCCGTACAGACAGCACCCGCAGTCGGGATCGGACACGGGTCTCTGGCGCTGCAAGCACTGTAAGTGCAGTAACTTTACTGCTGTGCCACCGTGCCACCCACAAATCTCTTGTTTCCCTTTCCCCTGTCTGAAGAAGGGTCTCAACCCAAAACTTTACGGATTCCTTTTCTCCAGAGAAGCTGACTGTCCCACTGAGTTACTCCAGTGTTTAGTGTCTATCTTCAGTTTAAACCAGCGTCTGCAGTTCTTTCCAGCACAGTCACTATGTGGAGCTTTGTAAAATCTGTTGTTAATATTTGCAGCATCCTGAATTTGTATTGATCCAGGCAATCAATGGATCATTTTCCATGGCATTGTTAACCTCCATGAAAAGATTTAGGAATTGCATAACCAATTGTATCCATCCTTTGAGCGTGCAGCCTGAATGCAAGGATGAGTGACCTGTGTGTGGAGGTAGGTTTGCAGCAACATATCTACTGGCTTGGAAGATTCATGTTCCGTGTAAATGGAAGCAGGAAGGACATTGCTGGCCTTTTAAGCTTCGGTCCATGGCTGAAGAATAATTGCAAACAGATAAATAAAACAGCAACAAATAGAGTGGAAGGATAAAATTAGCCTGAAGAATATTCATCTCCATTAGCACATGATGCAGTGTAAGTTAAACCAGACCAATTCAGAAATGTACGTCACCAGATTTCATAAACCTGATTCTAACAATTTGAATGAAGGGATGAAGTTTGCAGCTCAGGGCAGCACAGAGGGACAACGGCAGTGTGGAGGAGACGGCTGCTGCAGCCTTGGTTGGGGAATACCAGAGGCGCAGATTTAGAGATACAGCATGGAAACGGGTTCACACCAGCCACCTGTACACTAGTTCCATCCTACACACTGGACGCGACCTGCAGCTGCGTGGAGTGGTGGAGCAGCAGTGGACGACACCAATGGCTGCGCGTGGCCAGGCCGACCCTGCAACACTGCCAGGACCTTGTGCCTTCAAGGTCACTCTACATCTACAACAAATGGAGCCGAACCTGGCGACTCTTGTGTACTGCTTCTGTGTACTATTTCTACACACTAATACTGTATCTAAGATGTGCATATGCATCTAGATGCAATACTTTACTGAACTGTATGCAAAAAATGTATTTTACTGTACCTTGGTACATGTAACAATAAAGTACCATTGAACCATTGGTTCCTACCTCTTCCCAACTTGTCCCAGTTTGTGAGAATGCTTTGTTAATATCAATATCAATAGTATAGAAGCAGGCTGAGGAGGGAATGACCAAGTAAGAATTCAAAGGGATGGATGGAATAGCTATTTGGCATCTAGACAGCGACAACATTACTACAGCTGCTGCCTCACTTCATCAGGGACCCAGGTTCGATCCTGATCTTGGATACTGCCTGTGTGGAGTTTGCATGTTCTGCCTGTGACTGCATGGGCTTCCTTTGAGTGCTCTGGTTCCCCTGACATCCCAAAGACATACAGGTTAATTGGCAAGTGTTAATTGCCTCCAGTGTGTAGGTGGATGATGACATCTAGGGGGAGATTATGGGTATGGGAGGGAAATTAAAAATGGGATGTCGGATTAATGTAAAAGAGAGGTTGATAGCTGATGCGGAGGGCCGAGGGGCAGGTTTATGCTGTATCTCTAAATTATTCTAAACCATACCGTTCCACACAATGGGACGCAAAGTGCTGGAGTAACTCAGCGGGTCAAGCAGCATCTCTGGAGAACATGGATAGGTGATGTTTTGGATCAGGCCCCTTTTTCAGGCTCAAGTGTTGATTTTCAAGTCTGAGGAAGGGTTCTGACTTGAATCGTTGCCCATCCATGTTCTCCAGAGATGCTGCCTGACCCGTTGAGTTGCTGTCATTTTGTGGAAACCAGCATCGGTAGTTCCTTGTTTTCTACATTCTCCCAATGTTATGACTTCTTATTTTATGACACAGACGGAGGCCTTTTGCAGATCGCATTTATAACAGTTATCAGATCAATCCCATCCCCCTGTTTATTCCCCTGTGGCCATCAACTCCCACCCAGCTCTCAATTATCCTGCCTCCCACCCAGGGGACAATTTACAGTGGCCAATAGATTCAGCATGTCTAGGGGATCTGGATGGAATACAGAGTCAGAAACAGGCCCTTCAGCCCACCTTGTCCATGCTTACCAATTTGTATATTGGGCTTGCCCCCTAAACCTTTGCTATCCATATATTCTGGCAAACCTGGGAAAGCAAGCATGTGAGAATGTCTGAACTCCATGCAAACAGCACCGCAGGTCAGGATTGAACCCAGATTGTTGGAACAGTCAGGTATCTGCACTTATAACTCCCGCATCATTCCATCACCCCACTCCAGGGTGGCATGGTGGCTCAGCGGTAGAGCTACTGCGTTACAGCACCAGAGACCTGGGTTCGATCCTGACTACGGGTACTGTCTGTACGGAGTTTGTACCTCCTCCCTGTGGCCCCATGGGTTTTCTCCGGCTGCTCCGGTTTCCCCCCCCATTCCAAAGGCGTGCGGGTTTGTAGGCTAATTGGATTCCCCACATTGCGCCTGGCGAGCAGGATGCGAAAACGGGATAGCGCAGAACTAGTGTACAGGTGGTCGGCGTGGGCTGAAGGGCCAGTTTCTACACTGTATAACTAAATTAAACTAAACTACGATAACTACACTAAACACTTTCTTTGTCCATCATCGCTGCTCTTTGCAGTTTAAAAAAAAAACTTGTTTCATTTGTTGCCGTGACTTTTCTTCTCTCTGCTTCATTATTTTCCCATCACCTGCTTCCACCGAGCCGTTGGCGAAAGCTGAAATGGGGAAATTATTGCAATCACACAAGTGACATTGTGGATAATGAAGCAGGACCCTCTCGGGGGAGCTGTGGAAGCAACTGCAGCCAAACCACAGCTACAGCAAACCAACCAGGAGGCTCCCTCAATCACTCTCCCCTCATCAAACCAACAAAAGCAAGGAGGTAGCTTTGTTCAGCTGGAGATGGAATGAAAAGCTATTCTAATTTATTTACATTCATTTGAGGATTTTATCTTGATGGAAACAGATGGAAATGAATGTCAGATCAAAGAACTTTCAGCAATTATTTCTTAAGTATTTTTGATTCTTTTGCAATATTCAAATGTTGGTACCTATTTGTTAATGGGGTTTCTTTAGCTTCAATCCAATTGCTATTCTCCATAATTTGAATGCACATTGACACCACTTCCGACAGAAGACTTTTAACTGCATAGATGGAGCTTTAGCTATTTTCAATGATGCTAATTATTTGCTCTGAGGAGCAGCTATGTATCAGCGAACACAAAGAGGCAACAAGATCGGAGTGGTGCAGCTGGTAGATCTGCTGCCTCACAGAGATAGAGATGTGGGTTCAGTCACAACCTCGGGCACTGTCTGTGTGGAGCGTGCACGTTCTAGATGTAACCACATGGGGTTCCTCTGCGTGCTCCCGTTTCTTCCCACATCTCAAAGACGTGTGTGTTAGAATGGTAATTGGCCCTCTGTAAATTACCTTTAGAGTGAAGGGAGTGGAGGAGAAAGCAGGATAACATAGAAATAATGTGAATAGACACAAAATGCGGAAGTAATTCAGCGGGACAGGCAGCGTCTCTGGAGAGAAGGAATGGGTGATGTTTTGGGTCGAGATCCTTTCAAGGACAACCCGAAATGTTGCCCATTCCTATCTTCTGGGGTAAACCATCATCTGCAGCTCCTTTCTACAAATAACTTGAATAGGTGATCGATCGTTGGCTTGGACTTGGCGGACCAAATTGCCTGTTCCCAGGCAGCAGGACTCATCTCATTCATTATCCACCCTAAATTAAGGAGATAATTAGATTTTATAATAATAATGAAACCGCAAAATGGATTCCAGCCCGTGAATAGGTCATAAGATCATGTGAGAGGAGCAGAATCAGGCCATTCAGCCCATCAAGTCTACTCCGCCATTCATTCATGGCTGATCTATCTCTCCCTCCTAACCCTATTCTCCTGCCTTCTCCCCATAACCTTTGACACCCATCTTTCACATCATTCAAAACACTTCCACAAAAGCTTTTTCACTGCACCATGGCACACATGACAATAGACGGAACTGAAAGTGAGATCTGCGTGATTTGGAAGTCTATCGTACCGTCATTATGCCATCGAGCAGGCCGGAATCTGCGCTGGGCGGTGCCTGGAGCCGCTCCATGGACCACTTTTCAATGATCGAGGTGACATGCAAGTTTTCAGTGTTTAAAATTCGGAATCCTGTCATGTTCACTCCACAGTAGCGGTAGGAGTCCAAGTCGAGGGCAAAGAGATCCTGTGAAAGAGAGAGAGAGAGAGTCCCGTGTTGAGACAATTCACACGCTGAACATTATGAATAGCCGCACTGTCTCTTTGATTCCGAGTGCAGCCGTCTTCAATCAAAGGCAGGCTCAAGTGTTTTGCTGCTCAGTGTTCTTTCAGCTGCAATCATCAATATTGTCTGATGTGTAGGACCCTCCAGAGCTCAAACCTCACCACTGTCAGAATCTGCTCCGCACTGTGTCATCTCAGTTGTAGAAACAAATAGGTTTGAATTGGATTATAATTAAATACAAGAATTCTGAACATCAATCGTACCGAACAATGCAACTACCATGGCAACAGAGGACTTGATATTTGCATAGTCAAAGTACTGGAAATACCATGCCAAGAGCTGAGAAGTTTCTTTCAAAAGTTGCTTAATTTCCTTTCAATTGCTTTTGCATTTGAAGTGAACTCCATTGAACACAAAACAATTAGGTTGGAGTTTCTGACTGAGAACTCCACCACAACACAAGAGCCTAGAAACACAAAGTTGCAGCAGGCCATTCAGCCCTTCATGACTGCTTCGTCATGGAATCAATTCATAATTGATCTTTTAATTCGGTCCCACTTTCCTGTATTGTTCCTTGATTTGTTCAAATAATTGGGGCGGCACAGTGGTGCAGCGGTAGGGTTGCTGCCTCACAGCGCCAGAGACCCGGGTTCCATCCTGACTACAGGTGCTGTCTGTACAGAGTTTGTACGTTCTCTGGGTGACCGCGTGGGTTTCCTCCGGGTGCTCCGGTTTCCTCCCCACATTCCAAAGATGTACAGGTTTGTAGGGTTAATTCGTATCAGTAAAATTGTACATTGTCCCCAGTGTGTAGGATAGTGCTAGTGTATGGGGTGATCACTGATTGGCACGGATTCGGTGGGCTAAAGGGCATGTTTTGCACTGTATCTGTAAATAAAGTGTAATATAAAAAATCTGCAGATGTCAGGCAGAATGAATTGTAATGTAATTACCTCTCATTCTTCTCAGCTCCAGATCACAATCACAATCTGCCTTGTCCTTCCTCAAACAGCTAGGCTTTATATTACATAAGGGTAAATGTGTCAGGTCGATGACCTATTATCATCCTAATGAAAGGTCATAAAATGGAAATGTTAGACACAAAAAAGCTGTAGGAGCTCAGCGGGTCAGGCAGCATCTCTAAAGAAGCAAGACCGAAGAAGGGTCTCGTCCCAAAGCTTTACCTGTCCTTTTCCTTCAGAGATGCTGTCTAACCTGCTGAGCTACTCCAGCTTTTTGTATCTATCTTTCAAATAGAAATGTTATCTCTCCACAGATAACATTTAGATAACTGATAACAGACTGCTGGACCTGCTGAGTTTCTCCATCATCCTCTGTTCATATCAGATATCCTTGATGAGATATCCTTGTACTCTACCTCACCTGTAAATGTATCTTCTATTAGGTAGTGCGACCACCCCCATACATAGAGTTCCTGTTGTGGTCTCACCAGGGCCCTACAATTAGATCGCTTTACGCTTTGTAGTCAAGATCCTAATTACCGACATAACATTTACCCATTTAAATACTACTATGATTGACATGAACACTTTTCAACTTCTCTCCATTCTAATCCTTCAGAAATCACCACTAATCCCCATCCTGAAGATTAATCCACAATTTTGGCCAATCAACTAAACTCTTAGCAGGTCTGGTTTCCGCTGGTCTGTTACAACAGGAGCTGGCCAAAACTGTTCTTTTTCCCTCTTTAGTTTAGATTAGTTTGGAGATACAGTGAAGAAACAGGCCCTTCGACCCACCGAGTTAACGTCGACCATAGATCCCCGCATATTATGGATAAATTTACATTTACATACCAAGCCAATTAACCTACAAACCCATACACCTTTGGAGTGTGGGAGGAAACTGAAGATCTCGAAGAAATCCCACGTGGTCATGGGGAGAACGTATGAAAAACTCTGTACAGGCTACAGCCATAGTTAGGATCGAACTCGGGTCTGTGGTGCTGTCAGCGCTGTCAGACAGCAACTCTACCTCTGCACCACCGTGCCACCCTGATCTTTTGCAAAGTGGGTGAGATTACACTGGTCTACATGATACTCCATCTGCCGTGCCTTCACCCATTCTCTTCCCCCAAAGCTTCTCCATAAGCTCCTCACAACCCACACACTCAACAGTACAGTGATGCTGCAGTAGTTGCTGCCTTACAGCACCACGGACCCCGATTTGATCCTGACTATGGATGCTGTCTGCACAGATTATGCACATTCTCCCTGTGACTGCATGGGGTTTCTCCGGGTATTGCGGTTTTCTCCCACATTCCAAAGGCGTGCAGTTTTGTAGGTTAATTGGCTTCTGTAAATTGTCCCTAGTGTGTAGGGTAGAACTCGTGTACCAGTAATCATTGGTTAACGCGGGCTCAGTGTGCTCTAGGGCCTATTTCCATGCTGTATCTCGAAACTAAACTAAACTAGACAACTCTCATCAACTTCTACAGATGCGCCGTAGAAAGCATTTTATTGGGAAGCATAACAACATAGTTTGGGAATAGTTCCATCTAAGAAATTGCAGAGAGTTGTGGATGCAGCCCAGACCATCACGCAAACCAACCTCCCTTCCATTGACTCCATCCACACTTCATGCTGTTTCGGCAAAGCCAGTAACATAATCAAGGATGCGTTGCCCCCATGGTAACTCCTTCTCCCCTCCCCCATCAGGCAAGAGGTACAGAGGTACTGGAGGTACACCTCCAGATATAAGGACAGTTTCTTCCCAGCTGTTATCAGGCAACTGAACCACCCAATCACCAACTAGAGATATCAACTATCTTTAATCGTTTTTTACTGGCCTTCCTTCTGTATCTGTACACTGTGGACGGCACGATTGTAATCATGTGTGGCCTCTCCGGTGCCTGCTTAGCACGCAATAAAAAACCTTTTCACTGTACCTCGGTGGACATGACAATAAACTGAACTAAATGACACTCTCAGAAAACCCAGAGACTGTTCACTTGGTCGGTTCCTGTTTCAACCGGCCCAGTAGAATCCAGAACTGCTTTGAGTTCAGCTGACTAACCAATTTGAGGTTTGAGTTCCCAGAACGGGGATTCTGTGACAATTTCAGAGGGATTTGACAGAAAATTTGAAATAAAAGCTCAATGTCTCTGATTGCAAAACAAAACAAAGGTAAAGAACGAAGAGAAAACTATTGGGACCGTTGAGAACTATTGGATAACAGAGATCTATAACTGATGGGCTGTTTCGAGTTCTAGTATCCATCTTTCTGTTCCTTTCACCCTCCAATTTATCCACATTCATGTTTTTGGTCAGAATATGAGCTTGCTTGACGTGTTGCAGCCGTGTAAACATGTCACTGTCTTGGATTACACGCGTGTTCCTTTTGAACGAGGCCACGCTGTCAGACATGACACAGAATTTGGGATTGTGGTCGTAGAATGTTTCTGGCGGATTCATCTTGAGGACCAAGCTAAATTGAGAATGTGTTGAAATCCAATGACGGGAACTGACAAAAAATTATATTTCAGTTAATTAAGGCAACGCCTATCAATATTTTCTTATGCCATGTGCCCCATTAAATATATGACAACAAATATTATCAATCCTATTCCTCCCCTTATTTCCCTGTAGCCTATACTCCACACATACAGTACAGTGGGCAGCATTAGAGTCACTGCCTTACAGCGCTAGATGCCTGGGTTCGATCCTGACTATGGGTGCTGTTTGTACGGAGTTTGTACGTTCTGCTTGTGTGGGTCTTCTCCAGGTGCTCTGGTTTCCTCCCATGTTTAAAGAACTTGCAGGTTTAGAGGTTAATAGGCCTCTGTAAATTTCCCTAATGTGTAGGGTAGAACTAGTATACGGGCGATCGTCGATCGGCACAGACTCGGTGGGCTGAAGGGCCTGTTTCCATGCTGAATCTCTAAACTAATCCAAACTAAACATGCATATTAACACCATCTTATCCACCTACCCATACTAGGGGTAATTTACAGCAGCCAAGTAATAATAAATCCCAAGAAATAAGAAATGCTAAACTTGTCACTTTACCTCCCCCTTTGACTCCATTCAAGGACCCAAGCAGTTGTTCCAGGTGCGACAGAGGTTCACCTGCACCTCCTCCAACCTCATCTATTGCATCCGCTGCTCTTGATGTCAGCTGAACACCTCCGCTTGGTCCGCAATAACCAACCTGATCTCCCGGTGGCTCAGCACTTCAACTCCCCCTCTCATTCCGAATCCGACCTCTCTGTCCTGGGCCTCCTCCATGGCCAGAGTGAGGACCATTGGAAATTGGAGGAACAGCACCTCATATTTTGCTTGGGTTGTTTGTACCCCAGCGGTATGGACACTAACTTCTCCAATTTCAGGTAGCCCTTACTGTCTCCTACCCTTTTCAGCTCTCACTCAGCCCTCTGGCTCCTCCTCTTCCTTTCTTCTCCCCCCCCCCCCCCCCCCACCCTACATCAGTCTGAAGAAGGGTTTCTGCCCGAAACATTGCCTATTTCCTTTGCTCCATAGATGCTGCCGCAGCTAGGCCTGGGAGGAATGACACCATCTGCACAGCTACCGTGCTCTTTTGTCCGACAGAATAGGAAATCTAGCTTACACCAAAGATAGACACAAAATGCTGGAGTAACTCAGCGGGACAGGCGGCATCTATGGAGAGAAGGAATGGGTGACGTTTCGGGTTGAAGAAGGGTGTAAGCCCGAAAGGTCACCCACTGCTTCAGTCCAGAGATGCTGCCTGTCCCGCTGAGTTACTGCAGCACTTTGTGTCATTATCTGATTGTTCTGGGCAGTTTGTCACTCTAAGTATGCAACAATGGGTGGTCACAACCCTGTTTCCTCCTTTTTTCAGAAAGTCCCTGAGAATCAAGGATGACTTGACTCCACTTTGTTTTTTGGAGTTCTGAGGTGATCAATCATGTCAATGGAGGATCTTCACGGGTCAGGCAGCATCCCTGGAGGACTTGGATAGGGCAATATTTTATGTCGGAACCCTTCCTCAGACCCAAAACATCACCCATCCATGCCCTCCTGACCCGTTGAGTTACTCCAGCACTTTGTGTTTAGTTCAGGACTCCGGCATCTGCAGTTCCTTGTGCCACCTTGACCTACAAAATGATGCCAACTTACAATGACTAAATAAGTAGATCTAAGTCTAGATCCTACCTGTCCGCAGCATGTCAACACTATTTCTGCCAACTTACCCCTGAGGTTGAGACCGGATAAGCTTTGAGTCTAAACCTTAGAGTCATAGAGTAACACAGCATAGAAACAGGCCCATCAGCCCAACTTGCCCACACCGGCCAACATGTCCCAGCTACACTATTACCATCTGCCCGCGTTTCGCTGTATCCCTCCTAACCTATCCTATACATGTACCTGTCTAACTGTTTCTTAATCGTTGGTATAAGTCCAGCCTCAACCACCTCATCTGGCAGCTTATTCCATACACCCACCACCCTTAGTGTGAAAAACGTATCCCTCAGATTCCTAGGAAATCTCGTCCCCTGCAACTTAAACCTATGTCCTTTGGTCCTCAATTCACTTACTCTGGTCAAGATACTCTGTGCATCTTCCCGATCTATTCCTCTCATGATTTTATACACCTCTATAAGATCACCCCTCATCCTCCTGTGCTCCAAGGAATAGAGTCCCATCCTATTCAACCTCTCCCTACAGCTCAGATCCTTGAATCCTGGCAACATCAACATCCGCATAAATCTTCCTACTTGAATGGCACGTTATATGTGTGTTCGCTTATTGCTCTAAATTTAAACTTCTAGCAGTTTTGTTGAAGCTAAGTTTGTTTGCCTCATTTTTCAAAACCTACGAGTTAATTTGCAGAGGAAGGAAAATGAGCAGAACTGAAATTACCACGTTTTGCTAAATTTGCGAAAATCATTCTTTATTGTGGTTCATTCTCATCCAATGTTCACTCCTTATTTTTCACACTCCCTGCAAAAAAAAACCCCTGTCGAGGACGAAAATGAACTGATTAAATTGTTGTCATTGATACACGACTGTAAGATAGATGGATTATTTACCAACAGTACGTGAGTCAAGGTGTTATACCACCATTGGTGTGTAGGGAGTTAGATGTGGCCCTTGTGGCTAAGGGGATCAGAGGGTACGGAGAGAAGGCAGGTACGGGATACTGAGTTGGATGATCAGCCATGATCATATTGAATGGCGGTGCAGGCTCAAAGGGCCGAATGGCGTACTCCTGCACCTAATTTTTATGTTTATGTAAGTTGCCACATTAATAAACCAAGCTTGCTTCTCGTTGAACAATTGAAACTCATCTGGTGAAGGGAAAGATTGCCCGAATCCTTCATGTACAGAATAACTTGTAAGTCACTGGGCTACATTTATTTTTAAAGTCAGCAATTCTACAAAACGGTAATATTATGTTTCAATCTATTACTAGAAATAATATTAAACGGAGTAGGAAGGAACTGCAGATGCTGATTTACACTGAAGATAGACACAAAATGTTGGAGTAACTCAGTGGGTCAGTCAGGATCTCATGAGAGAATCAATGGGTGAATCAGAACCGTTCTACAAACTGTTAAGACCATCTAAATTATGCCTGAAGAAGGGTTCCGACCTGATATGTCACTTTAGTTTAGTTTAGTTTGGAGATACAGCATGGAAACAGACCCTTCAACCCGCCGAGTCCGCGCTGGTCAGCAATCCTTGTATCCTACACACGAGGGACAATTTATTTTGCAATTTTACCAAAGCCAATTAAAGCCAAAGCCAGCGTTTTGTGTCTATTTTATTATTCTACTGGTCTTACAATAACAGTAAAAGTGCAATAGTACGTCCCAAACAGTTTAAAGGAAACTGCTGCCACCAATTTAATTTTTAATTTTTATCCCCTACTCTCATCACCAATAAACATACTATTTTAGTTTAGTTTAGTTTAGAGATACAGCGTGGAAATGCCCCCTTCGGCCCACGTTGATTAGCGATCCCCACATATTAACACTGCCCTACACACACACACTAGGGACAATTTACCTGTACAGCTTTGGAGTGTGTGAGGAAACCAAAAAACTCGGAGAGAGCCCAAGCAGGTCACGGGGAGAACGTACAAACTCTGTACAGACAGCACCTGTGTTTGGGATCGAACCCGGTCTCTCACGCTGCAAGCGCTGTAAGGCAGCCGCTCTACCTCTGTGCCACCGTGCCGCCTTGTTGTCCGTCTCCCTGTACTTATCTTATATAACTTAATGATTCCTTGCTTTTGAGTGATGTGTCAGGCAAGTCATTGGAATGTGTGCTGTGGGTCATCGTGTGCTAAAGTATGGATCACAAAGCTCACCCAATATGCTTGTTCAAACCCTCACCAATCCATGATTCCATGTGATCATTGTTTAGAATATAGAACAGTACAACACGGGCTTCTAGCTCATTACATGCCAGCCTTGGAGGGGATTTAATTACAAACACTTTCAGTTTAATTTAGAAATACAGCATAGAAATTGGCCCTTTGGCCCTTTGGTCCAAGCTGCCCATTGAACACCCATCCACAACAGTTCTCTGTTATTCCACTTCCTCACCCACTCCCCACACACGAGGGACAGTTTACAGAGGCCAATTAACGGCTGATCTCTGCCTCCCAATCCCATTTCCCTGCCTCCTCTCCATAACCCTTGCCATCCATTCTAATTACGAATTTGTCCATCTCTGCCTTAAAAATATCCACAGACTTGACCTCCACAGCCCTCTGTGGCAATGAGTTCTAATTAAAGAAGTTCCTCCTCACCTCCTTTCTATAAGGGCACCGTTTAATTCTGAGGCTATGACCTTTCCACATCCACTGTATCGACGCCTTTCATCATTTTGTAAGTTACAATGAGGTCCCCTCTCAACTTTCTAAACTCCAGCGAGTACAGGCCCAGTGCTGTCAAACAGTCATCATATGCTAACCCGCTCATTCCTGGAATCATTCTTGTAAACCTCCTCAGGATCCTCTCCACAGCCAGCGCATCCACCCACAGATATGGACCTCTGTAATTGGCTGTTAATTGCCCCGTATGTTAGAGTAGGGATAAGGTAGAACTAGTGTGAACGGGTGATCAATGGTCAGAGTGGACTGGTGGGCCAAAAGATCTATTTCCAAGCTACATTTCTAAATTAAAGTCTCCTGCAAGGTTGCCATGTTTTCCGCTGCAAAATGATGTGCTTCAGTCTAATGGCTAAATGGATAATGAAATATTAGAGAATCATGTATACCTTTGCCTTTTACGATGTACAGCATTCTTTTTTATGTTCTTATGCTCTAATTCCCAACCAACAGAGCATTTTTACAGCTGTTACATATAGGAACAGATGTGTGTCTTTATGCTGTGCCATGCAACAAATCCCCACTTGGATTGTTCACGGGGATAATTTTACACAAAGACGACCGATTGGACCTCATGTTTTTGCTGAAAGTACAAAATGCTTCCGTGTGACGTTGGTATCTCTGCAGAAATATTATTAAAGTCTTTTGGGCTGCTCAATGAAGCATTAAAATTCAGATGTCGAAGCAGGAAAGGGATCTGGACAGACATAAATAATCAGTGCTTTTTTTGTAGACAAAAATATGCCAGTACGCACTTTTAATCAGCACACGTGCCATGGGCCGGACAACTAAATAATGATGTCTACATTTTTCAAAGTGCCTCTAAAATGTTTAGTTTAGAGATACAGCGCGGAAACAGGTCCTTCGGCCCACCGAGTCCGCACCGACCAACGATTCATGCACATTAAAACTATTCCGCACACACTGGGAACAATTTACATTTATACTAGGCTAATTAACCTACAAACCTGTACGTTTTTGGAGTGTGGGAGGAAACCAAAGATCGGAGAACCGAAACCGGAGAAAACACACGCAGTACATGGGGTGAATACACCGTACAGACAGCACGGTGGTCAGGATCAAACCCGGGTCTCTGGCGCTGTAAAGCAGCAACTCTACCGCTGCACCCTGCCAAGCACTGGAATGCTGAAGGTTTCAGAGAGACCTGATAGAAGTCGAAACAATTATGAGAGGCATAGATGGGGCAGACCATCAGAACCATTTGGCTCCAGGATGGAAAAATCAAATACAAAAAAGCTTTAAGGCGAGAGGCAAAATTGACTAATTTTGACAACAATGATTGACATCAATAACCAGAGATACAGCGTGGAAACGCATCTGTCGGCCCACCGAGCCCACAAGGACCAGCGATCACCCGTATACTAGTTCTATGCCACCCACTGGGGACAATTGTTCTACACACCTGCACACCTTTGGAATGTGGGAGGAAACCAGAGCAGCTGCAGAGAGTGGGTGCAATCATAGGGGGAGCATACAAACTCCGTACAGACAGCACTCATATTCAGGATCGAACCCGGGTCTCTGGCACTGTGAGGCAGCAACTCTACTGTTGCACCACTGTGCCACCACTGTTGAATGTCATTGAAGATTATATCTGTTTGAGCTTCTGCATAATCACGGGAGTTTAATCCAAAGGACAGAAAATTAGATAGAAGAATAATGGAAGCCAAATAGACAATAGACAATAGGTGCAGGTGTAGGCCATTCGGCCCTTCGAGCCAGCACCGCCATTCACTGTGATCATGGCTGATCATCCACAAACAGTACCCCGTTCCTGCCTTCTCCCCATACCCCTTGACTCCGCTATCTTTGTGCTCTATTTTACTCTCTCTTGAAAGCATCCAGTGAATTGGCCTCCACTGCCTTCTGAGGCAGAGAATTCCACAGATTCACAACTTCTGATATGTCCTCAGCTTGTAAAGTATGGCTAATTCAGTTCCTTACCTAAAACATACAGAGTATCATCTGGACACACATAATGAAGATAGACACAAACTAAAAAAACACATTATTCATTGTTTTGACCCAACAGTCATGTCTAAAAGGTAGACACAAAATGCTGGAGTGATTCAGCGGGACCGGCAGCATCTCTGGAGAGAAGGAATGGGTGACGTTTCGGGTCGAGACCTTCCTTTACACTGTGCTAATATTCCCCTTTGTAAACTACACTTCACCAAGCAACTAACCCTATCTTTTACATTCACCATTTTATCTTCCCTATTAAACAATGTCTAAAATCACACATAAAGACATACATGGAATTGCATCGTTTGTTCGTAGAAGAAAGATGCAAATCCATGGTGTGCAGCTCCACAACCACACAGACATCTGACAGAACAAGCGCTTGAAGGGTTAATGTGTCATGCAAACTTCACCTGCCACGCTGCCTATTGAAAGGGGACCATTGAATGCTGCCAGCTGGCTGGAGCTGCCACGGCCAAGCTCCTGAACACAAAGCTTCGACTATCAGCGTGGGACCATTCTAAAACGCTCAGCTTAACATAAAAGTCCAATTGATTCAGACCCGCGAGTCTGGTTCTGTGGAGCAACATTAACTAAAGCAGACAAGTAAGGAGGACAACTTCACCAGCCTCGCAGAAAACATGTACAGTGACAAGCTTGGTACCACAGATATATTGTTGCTGAGCTGACACAGAACATGAGGTAATTCGCTTACAGCCAAACAAATCTTATTCAGCCAAACTTAAAATATTCCGCACATTCAGCGAAGGAGAGGATCTTTCCACCGTGAAGACAGCATCGCTCGCATCCTTCACAGAGGGTTATTGTTAGTGGTTTACAACTGGTTTTTTAACTAAATACTTTTATCTTAATGCATTGTAGAATGCGAACAATTTGTGATAACTTTACCAAAGGAAAATAACTGGGTGGAATTATCACACACATACATGCACAACACACATGCACATATGTGCATACACACAAACGCACACACATGTATACAGGCACACACACACACATACATGCATACACACACACACAACTGCACACCTACACATACTCATAAACACACACATATACACACACTTGCATATATTCAACAACACAAATGAAATTAACAAATTGGGATCTCTTAACTGGAGCAAGAATAAATGGGGAAGATGAATATCAGTCAGTATTACGGGAACACGAGATGGCAGAGGCTCGAATCTTGAGCAAAGCACACAAAATGATGGAGAAACCCAGCAGGTCAGGCAGGCATCTGTACAGATGAGCCTTAAGAAGCATCACTGTCCATTCCCTCCACTGATGATGCTTGACCCGCTGAGTCTCTCCAACACCGTGTGTTTATCGCTCAATCAGCATTATGATATCTAAAAGTATGATGTTAAAGAGTGGACTCGCTGCCAATGGTAACATGATTTTGCACGTGTTTAGCTTTCTAGATTGAGGAACGGTGGCCCGTGATTCTGCTTCACCAATATTGTCACATTGACCTAGTATATGAAGGGTGAAGCTTCAGTCTGAGCTCCCGCAGTGTTGTTATTGGGCACAGGGCACATGAACCCCAATAGAAGTTGGGAGGTCATGTTACAGTTCAATAAGACATTGGTGTGAATACACATTTAAAGACTTGTGTTCAGTTTTGGTCACCCTGTTGTAGGAACGATGTTGCTTTAGAATCCTCTGCCCAGGGGGTAAGCCAGCGTTCGTTTGTTTGTTTGTTCATTGCGGTGAAGGCGCTGTGCACGTGGCTGCCAGCCAGCAATCACTTGTCTTTTATTTATTTTTTCAGTTTTAAGTTAAATTTAATTTCAAGTTTTCGTGTACCTTGTTGTGTGTTGTGACTGTTGGCAGACCAATTTCCCTCCGGGGATGAATAAAGTTCTATTGGATCGTATCGCTATGCTGGAAAGGGTGCAGACGATGTACGAGGAAATTTCCGGGACTTCAGAACTTGAGCTATAGGGGGACTTTGAACCGGCTAGGGGTTTATTCCACATAGCGCAGGGGTGAGGGGTGATCTTATAGAGCCGTATAAGATCATGAAAGGAATAGATCGGGTAAATGCTCATAGTCTTTTACCCCGAATCGGGGAATCCAGAATCCAGAGGACATAGGTTTAAGGTGATGGGGGAAAGAACTAATAGGAAACTGAGGGGCACTTTTTTTGCACAAAGGGTGGTAGTTGTATGGAACAATCTGCTGGAGGAGGTAGTTGAGGCATGCACTATCATGATGTTTATGAAGTATTTGGACAGTATATGGCTAGGACTGGTTTAGAGGGATATGGACAAACGTAGGTGGGCAGGTGGGACTAGTGTAGATTGTCGGTGTGGGCAAGTTGGGCCAAAGGGCCTGTTTCCACGCTGTAGGACTCTATAGTCTAGGACTCGATGACAAGAACATACTTGACCTTCTTGTACCTGAACAATGATGATGCCACATCCAGTGCTGATAATGATCAGTGCTGATGAATCCTAACCAGACTCATCTCCTCAGAGACACTTTGAGCTATAACAACACACATGGATTTTTCCAAAGACATTCCCATTACTCTCCGCCCAGCTCTTGACTTCCCAACACAATTCACTGTGCCACATGTCCTAACTGGTGTCAGTTCAAACAAGTTTCAGCGGATTCAGACATCTCCCACCGACTGTTACATCATTAATTAAATTACAGGCAGTGAGCTGTGGTCGATTGAAACCATCTACATATTTATGCCTACATCTTGCTAAACTGTTCGAATTGTGTGAAATTCTCCAATGAGATTGTGACCATGACATAGTTTTTCTTTATGATCACAGTCTCTGCTCCACACAGGTTCTAAGTCAATCGGGAACATTTTTCAGACAGGGAAGGTGCAGGAAAAATGTTCCCGATCTTGGGGGAGTCCAGAACCAGGGGTCACAGATTAATAATAAGGGGTAGGCCATTCAGGACTGAGATGAGGAAAAACTTTTTTACCCGGAGAGTTGTGAATCTGTGGAATTCCTTGCCACAGAAGGCAGTTGAGGCCAATTCACTGGATGCATTCAAGAGGGAGTTGGATGTGGCTCTTAGGGGCTAGCGGAGTCAGGGGATAAGGGGAGAAAGCAGGAACAGGGTACTGATTCTGGATGATCAGCCATGATCATATTGCATGGCGTGAAGGGCTGAATGGCCTACTCCCGCACCTATGTTTCTAATGTTGATCTCAACTACAATATACTGAAGCAATCTGATTATGACTTCAACCGTGTTTGATGAGGTTCCACTTGGTAGGCTGCTCTGGAAAGTTAGATCATGTGGGGTAGAGGAGAGCTAGCTGACTGATTAGAGAATTGGCTTCATGGAAGGAAGCAGAGGGTGGTAGCGAGAGATTGTTTTTCAGACGGAAGGTCTGTGACAAGTGGGCATCCCGCATGGATCTGTGCTGGCCCCACTGCTGTCTGTGGTATTTATCAACGATTCGGATGAGAATGTACAAGGCATGATTGGTAAGTGTGCAGATAGATGAAAACCTCTTCATACCGGTGCAGACCAACTGGCTGGAGTTTATGCAGACATCTTGAACTTCAATAATACCGTTGCCCAAGAAGTGTAAGGAGATGTGCCACAATGACTATCGACCGCTAGCACCAACATCTGTGGCAATCAAATGCTTTGGTTTGGTTATGAACTCTTTTTTCACACAAGGGGTGGTGTGTTTATGGAACGAGCTGCCAGTGGAGGTAGTTGAGGCTGAGACAATCCCAATGTTTAAGAAACAGTTATACAGATACATGGATAGGACAAGTTTGGAGGGATATGGACCAAACACAGGCAGGTGGGACTAGGGTAGCTGGGATATATTGGCTGGTGTGGGCAAGTTGGGCCAAAGGGCCTGTTTCCACACTGTATCACTCTATGTGTCTATGAATCCTACAAGATCCTGAATCCACTACAATTCACCCACTGCCACAACAGGCCAATTGAGGATGCGATCTCACTGGTTTTCCGCTCTGCACTGGACTCCTTGGACAATAAAAATACACACTTCAGGCTGTTGTTTATAGACAACAGCTTGGTGTTCAGCATCATCATCAAGCTGGTGACCTAGCTCAGGGAACTGGGTCTCTGCGCATCTCTCTGCAACTGAATCCTCGACAACAGACCACAATCTGTGTGAATTGGCAGCAACAGTTCCTCTTCCATAACCATCAGCGCAGGAGCACCTCAAGGCTGTGTGCTCAGCCCCCTGCTCTACTCACTCTATACTCACGACTGTCAAGACAGGCACAGTGCGAACTCCATCTTCAAGTTTGCTGACACCACCACTGTTGTTGGGCGAATTACAGATGGTGATGAGTATAGAAATGAGGTTAATTGACTGACCGAATGATGCCAGCGCAACAACCTTGCTCTCAATGTCAGTAAGACCAATTAACTGATTGCGGACTTTGGAAGAAGGATGAGGACCCACAAACCTGTCTATATCGATGGGATGGTGGTGCAGAGAATGTAAAGCTTCATATTCCTGGGTGTGCATATCTCGGAAGATCTCTGAAGATTTTTGAAAAATATAAAAGTGGATAAGTCTCCAGGTCCTGACAGGATATTCCCTAGGACATTGAGGGAAGTTAGTGTAGAAATAGCAGGGGCTATGACAGAAATATTTCAGATGTCATTAGAAACGGGAATAGTGCCGGAGGATTGGCGTACTGCGCATGTTGTTCCATTGTTTAAAAAGGGTTCAAAGAATAAACCTAGCAATTATAGAACTGTTAGTTTGACATCAATGGTGGGCAAATTAATGGAAAGGATACTTAGAGATAATATATATAAGCATCTGGATAAATTGGGTCTGATCAAGAACAGTCAACATGGATTTGACAAAACTTCTTAAATTTTTTGAAAAGGTTACTAGGGAAATTGATGAGGGTAAAGCAGTGCATGTTGTCTATATGGATTTCAGTAAGGCCTTCGACAAGGTTCCCCATGGAAGGTTGGTTAAGAAGGTTCAATCTTTGTGTGTTAATGGCGGAGTAGCAAGATGGATTCAACAGTGGCTGAATGGGAGATGTCAGAGAGTAATGGTGGATGGCTGTTTGTCAGGTTGAAAGCCGGTGACCAGTGGGATGCCTCAGGGATCTGTGTTGGGTCCACTGTTGTTTGTCATGTACATCAATGATCTAGATGATGGGGTGGAAAATTGGATAAGTAAGTATGCAGATGATACTAAGGTAGGGGGTGCTGTGGATAATGAAATAGATTTTCAAAGTCTACAGAGAGATTTGGGCCATTTGGAAGAGTGGGCTGAAAGATGGCAGATGGAGTTTAATGCTGATAAGTGTGAGGTGCTACATCTTGGCAGGACAAATCAAAATAGGAAGTACATGGTAAATGGTAGGGAATTGAGAAATGCTGTGGAACAGAGGGATCTAGGAATAACTGTGCATAGTTCCCTGAAGGTGGAATCGCATGTAGATAGGGTGGTAAAGAAAGCTTTTGGTGTGCTGGCCTTTATAAATCAGAGCATTGAATATAGGAGTAGGGAAGTAATGTTAAAATTGTACAAGGCATTGGTAAGACCAATTCTGCAGTATGGTGTACAATTCTGGTCGCCTAATTATAGGAAGGATGTCAACAAAATAGAGAGAGTACAGAGGAGATTTACTAGAATGTTGCCTGGGTTCCAGCAACTAAGTTACAGAGAAAGGTTGAACAAGTTAGGTTCTTATTCTTTGGAGTGCAGAAGGTTAAGGGGGGACTTGATTGAGGTCTTTAAAATGATGAAAGGGATAGACAGAGTTGACGTGGATAAGCTTTTCCCATTGAGGGTAGGAAAGATTCAAACAAGAGGGCATGACATGAGAATTAAGGGACAGAAGTTTAGGGGTAACATGAGGGGGAACTTCTTTACTCAGAGAGTGGTGGCTGTGTGGAATGATCTTCCTGCAGAAGTGGTGGAGGCAGGATCGATTTTAACATTTAAAAGTAAAGTGGATAGGTATATGGATGGGAAGGGAATGGAGGGGTATGGTCTGAGTGCAGGTAGATGGGACTAGGGGAAAATAAATGGTCGGCACGGACTGGAAGGGCCAAGAGGGCCTGTTTCCGTGCTGTAATTGTTATATGGTTATATGGTTATCCTGGACCCAGCACACTGATGCAATCATAAACAAAGCCTATCAATGCCTCTACTTCCTGAGAAGATTGAGGAGATTTGGTTTGTCAACATTACATTCACTTGAACTTTTACAGGTGTACAGTAGAGAGCATATTGACTGGTCGCATCGCGGTCTGGTTCGGCAACTCGAATGCCCAGGAATGAAGAAGACTGCAAAAAGTGGTGGGCACTGCCTAGTCCATCGCGGGTACTGACCGCCCAACCATCGAAGGAATCTACATGAGTTAATGCTTCAAAAAGGCTGCCAGCATCTTCAGAGACCCAGACCACCCTGACCACGCTCTCCTTTCATTCCTGCCATCGGGCAGAACATATAGGAGCCTGAAAACTGCAACGTCGAGGTTCAGGAATGGCACCTTCCCCCACAGCCATCAGGCAATTTAATACTACAACCTCCAAATAAGCTCCAACCTATATAGAATGGGGGGCATTATTTTTGCCTTTGCATGGCAGCTTACGGTATTTGTCTATTTGTTTTATACATATATGCACACATATTACATTTTCCGATGTTTGCCCCATCTCTCCTTCAACTCTCAAATCCAGACCACTGCCTAGAGAAACTATTTTCTAGACTTCCAAAGCCTCCACATCTTGAATTGTGACAAGCTAGTCTTTAAATCACTTCCGCATGTAATTGCAGACTTACCCAACAACCATTGCACTCAATCCACTCTCCTGCCTAATGCTGTTGTAATTAGCCTTCCCTCAATTTATCATGTTTACTCAAGGTCCAGTCTAATCCTTACCTTTATCCATAACTATCTTAAAACGTCTGCAATAATGGTCACTGTTCCCAAAATATGTTCCCACAATATCTTCATTCACCGGGCCAAGTTCATTTTACAATGCAAGGTTGGCCACAAAGCCTCCAACACAACTATGGCCCAACTCCTGGTTGAACTATCGACGGACTGTTTCAAGGAACTCTCCTGGATGCCCAAAATCTTTCAGTAGTGCCAGGCAGCTGGAAGGTATAATTGAACATGCTGTATGTGTTAAATGTTAAACATTTGCCTAATGGAGGAAAAGATGAAATACAATCTTCTCAACCATCGTTGCCATTCAGATAAAATAACAAAATATATTACCAAAGTTGTAAAAATGTAGTGGTAATATTCGGTCATCATTCCCATTGCCATTGCCTAAAAAACAGAAAAGAAAAGTGTGTTACACTTTAAGAAATTCTTTCAATGCAGCAGTGCACCCCATGCAGAAGCTTCCCAATTCTTCTCAATACCTTCTGCTCACTGGTGTTTGGTTTCTATTCTACCTGTAATGTGTGAACTCAGACATGAAATGTGGAAAGATATCGAGTTGTATCTGCAAACAAATCACAGGTCAGGATGTTGACGTCTCGATTAAGGGCCTGTCCCACTTGCACGACCTAATCCACGAGTTTAGAAGACCCTAGACGAGTTGAAAAAAATGTCAAGGTCGTGTTGACTCACCAAAGTAAAAGACCTCCTACGACCTCCCTCGACCTCAATCTTCCACACCTCAGACCAACTGTGAGTAGAAATGATCACATGATGAAATTATGTCATGTTTGCATTTTTTTTCTCGGGCCAGTTACCGACCTATGACAACCTGCGACCTCGTGGCGACCATGCTGCGAGTATGCGTCAAGGCCAAACTCAGCAGAGGTCGCCAATTAGGTCGTGAAAGTGGGACAGGAGCTTTACTCTACCCCTCCCAAGCACAAAGACACAAGGAACAGTCGCAGCATTCTCACTGCCGCAGATGCAATCAACTAACTCAATGGTCATTGTTTTATGTAAATCGTTATGTTGCAACTCAACCCACTTGATTGAAGCTGGCCAGCTCTTCACTCTGTGCTATTTGCCTGCCTCACTTCCCTTTCAAATATTTCCTTTCCTGTTAAGGATCATATCAGTCACTTCATAGAGTTAGTCAAGCGGCACAGAAACAGGCCCTTCAGTTCAACACATCCATGCCGACAAAGAAGTCCCATCTAAGCTAGTCCCATTCGCCCACATTTGGCTCCTATCCCTTTCAATCTTCCCCGATTTGTGGAACTGTCCAAATGTCTTTTAAATGTCGTTATTGGACCTGCATAAATGGCCTCTTCTGGAAGCTCATTCCATAAACCCACCACCCTTTTCCCTCCGGTTCCTATTAAATATTTTCCCTCTGAGGTTAAAAAGGATATGGGCCAAATGCGGGCAGGTGGGACTAGTGTAGGTGGGACCGCTTGGTCAACATGGAGAAGTTGAACTGAAGGGCCTGGCTCCGTGCAGTATGACTGTGGCTATAATAACCACTTAAGTGGCAAATGGCAGAAGAATCCAAAGTCATGTGCACAGAAGAAAATGATGTTTATATTACACATTTTACCTGTTTATGTTTGGATTATCAGGAGAAAAAAATCCACCAATAATTATACTTCAAGAGAAATTTAGAATTATACAAATGGCATCCATTGTTAAATGAAATCCCCTTGATTTACAGAAATAAAGAAACTAATTGAATTTGAATTAAATTAATTGAAATAAAAGTAATGAAAATAAAATCAGGATGTATTCAATCGGTCAGGTAGTAACCATGGAGAGAAAAGCAAGGTCTGTGCCCTTTCATCAGAACCTTAATCGAGACATGGATGTTTCCGTAAATATAGCACTCAGTAGTGAAACTGAAGGTCTCCCAACTCCAAAGTTATTTTCCCATTTTTTAAATGTAATATTCCCATTGTTTCATATCCTATTTTAAGTAGTTTAGATCACGTGTATAGCCAAAATAATGAAATGAAACAAAAATCAATAAATCGTTTTTTTACAAAATAAAAAATCAGATATGTCCATGTGTTTTCTTGCCTTTTTTTATGACATTTGTCAAACAGGATTTCATCAAATCCTCATGCTAATTTATACCAGAAAGATGATATTCATTTTGCAATTGAATAACTCTATATAAACCAAATTCTGATCATGCTTACAATTTTTATCATTTATCACCCGATGAGATGGTTTTTGATGACCCAAGTTTCTGCAGCAGCAGGTGAGTAGTGGTTTCAATTGTGTCACATGGGAAATGTGTGAATTAAAAGCTGAGTCACAGTTTTTATATTTCTTGTTTTATTGTTTATATTTTGTTTAAAAGCTTTCCATTGAAATACCTAATCAGTAGAAACTTAAAATCATGAATCTAGCTTGCTCACCTATTTTAGTGGTGTCTCATTCTCTTGTGTTCCCGCCCACCCACCATTGAGTAATGCTGTGAATGCTATTAATCGCGCTATAATGGGGTTTTTTGGCACTCGTCGCAATTTATTAAAAAACTCAAACATTAAAAAATAAAAATGACCCTGGTGTGAACCAAATATCATAGAGCAGTGCTCAAGAGAGAAAAAAAAAAACACAAAATGTATTCGCCTAAATGCCCTAATAGCTTTGCCGGAGTGGTAAAAAAAATAAAATAAAAATGGTTTCCATAACTTTCTAATGTACTGACAAACCTAGTTTACCCATGACTGTTGGTGGGAGAACATATTATTTACATAATAATCTCAACAGAAAGTAATAATAATTTCTCAACTTTCTTGAGGAGTTAGTGCAAAATATTGAGAATACTACAGTTGAAAGTTTGATACAGAGGTTTTCTGAAACTAAAGGCACTGGTAAAGACAGACCTGGGATAGAAGAACAATGGCTTTGATGTTCTTTACCATGTGTTATGACACATGGTCAACGATCAACAAAAATATCAGTCAGTTGGGAACATTTGCACCAGTATGGGATGTTTTAAAATTGTCAACGGGAAAATGAATGATTGTGGGCACCAAAAATACATCTCACAAATTCTTGTGAATCTGCTTACCAAGATGGCGCTAAAATTTATCCATGCCCTACTAGGGCCTTTTCGTCGAGCGGTCTATCTTGTTCTGCTCGGTGATCTTTGCTGTGAACTACAGGCCTCGTGTGGGTTAGGTGCTGACATTTTGCCGGCAAAGGAGCTTTGAAATCAGTAAGTGTCCCATATGTCTTATTTGTTTTATATTTTAAAAATTATATATTTTTTCAAATTTTGGAAGTATTAAATTTTGGTCAAATTTTTATCAATTTTGATCACGAATTAGCTCAAAAGGATCAGAGCTTATCCTGTGACATTCTTATCCGGTGGCATTTCATTATGATTTAATAACTTTCAAATTTGGCCACCCATGTCACCAGTTGGTACCCTTATTACGGAAACACCCATGTCTGTACTGCTCCGAATTCCCAGAGCTTTACAGTTTTAAATGAAGAAAGATTAAAGTTATTGAATAATCAGTTGTAATACATATATTTAATTATTTAAAATTCATGTTCATGTCATTGGAGCAGAATTAGGCTATTCGGCCAGTCGAGTCTACTCCTCCATTCAATAATGGCTGATCTATCTTTGCCACTCATTGCCATTCTCCTGCCTTATCCCCGTAACCTTTGATACCCTTACTAATTAAGAATCTTATCAATTTCCGATTTAAAAAATACCCAACAGCTTGGCCTCCACAGTCGTCTGTGGCAATGAATTCCACTGATTCACCACCCCCTGACTAAAGAAATTCCTCTTCATCGTCTTTCTGAAGGTACATACGTTGATTCTGAGCAATTGACATGAGACAGTCGTTGCAGATATCTCTGGTCATTAGCCTTTAGAAGGATTGTATGGTTTTGTTTTTTAATGATTTCACTCTCAATTACTACGCATGCATAGGAATTGTATTTCACTCTAATTTAGCATGCTAAACAGCTGCTGCATTTAGCACTAATCAGAAGAACCCCCAACATCTCACATGTATGGTAGCATTTACATTTAAAACATTGTTTGGTGGTTTTCACACCAACCTTTAGTGCATAAAACAGGATGAGAGTGGTTTCCAATGACAACTGCCAGCTGAGGTTACTGTGTGGCACCTCTTTGTTGCTAGGCTTTGGGGAAGCTACTTCACAGCCTTGAGCAACGCTCCCACAGAGTTATACCGGCCAACAATGTCCAAGCTACACCAGTCCCACCAGCCTATACTTGGTCCACACCCCTCCAAACCTGTCCTATCCATGTACCTGTCTGTTTCATAAACGTTGGGATAGTCCCAGCCTCAACTACCTCATCTGGCAGCTTGTTCCATGCAACCACCACCCTTTGCGTGAAAGATTTACCCCTCAGATTCCTATTAAATCTTTTCCTCTTCACCTAGAACCTATGTCCTCTGGTCCTCGATTCCCCTACTCTGGGCAAGAGACTCTGTGCATCTACCCGATCTATTCCTCTCATGATTTTGTGCACCTCTACAAGATCACCTCTCCATGGCATCCACAGTGCAGTGACTTATCGCAGTCACCTGGAGATGGGGGAAATAGGAGGGGAGGGTGGCAGGTACATTTAGTGTAGGAAAGTCTCCAATATTGTCAAAGTTTGAGTGCAGTCCCATGAACCTTCTGCAAAAGGGAGGCCCATTATTCCTGTGGAGATCACAGCGGATCTAAGAGCTCAGCATATCTGCCAGTGCTGAGTGATACAGGACTGAAAACTCAGGCACACACACAGTGCTACAATCTTAACTCCAGTGCACACAAGGGTCCCTTTCATTCAAGATTCCCAGCCAACTTACTAAGGCAGTTTGATGCTCAAAATGCAAAGGTCATAGGTCACACAGTGTTGCTCAAATTTCTATCAATTAGGATAGAGCCATAATGGAGACAAAATGGGGTTTAACCCTTCTCTTCCCTCTGCCCCACCCCTGTGTACAGCTGTTCCTCCCACTATCCTGCCTCCTCTTTCCCCTTCCACCGATATTCCTTCCTCTAGCTTCACATCTCACTCCTCTCCTGTCCTTACATCCTTTTGCCTCCTTTTGATCTCTAGACATTGCCCACCCATCTGCCAATTAAGATCCCCGTCACCTGTATCCACCTATCACTGCCCAGACTTTGTCCCCCCCCCCCCATCTCTTTTCCAGCTTTCTCCCTCCAACTTCAAAGAGTCTGAAAAAGTTTCCCAACCAGAAACGTCACCAATCCATGTCTTCCACAGTTGCTGACTGACCCGTTGAGTTACTCCAGCACTTGGTGTTTAATAATGGCTTGTGCATTAACAATGCCAGCGAAATTAAAGCTGTTAGGGTGAATAGAAGCAGATCATCACGCAAAGCAACCTCCCTTCCATTGACTCCATCTACACTTCACGCTGCTTCACAAAAGCCACCAGCATAATCAACGACCAATCTCACCCTGGTCACTTCCTCTTCTCCCCTCATCCATCAGGCAAGAGGGATGGAAGTGTGAAAACACACACCACCAGATTCTGGCACAGTTTCTTCCCAGCTGTTATCAGGCAACTGAACTGTCCTGTCAACAACTAGAGAGCGGTCCTGATGTACCATCCACCTCATTGAGGACCTTTGAACTATCTTTCCTTGGGTTTTACAGGACTTTATCTTGCATTAAATGTTATTTCCTTTATCCTGTATCTATATACACGCAACTAAAAAGCTTTTCACTCTACCTCAGTACACGTGACTATAATAATAACCTAAACTGGAAGTGCCCAGTCAATGGACAGGTCTTCTGCCAGAAATGGTGACCAACACATTGAAATAGGCACTAAATGGCTCCTATGTGTAATCTGCCCGTGCCAAACACACACGTGATTCTAGGTTACAGATCCCAGCTAACAACGGTGAAAGTAAACACAATTAACAAAGCAAACCCAGGACTACACAACCCAAAAAACAAGATTCTGCTGCTGGCTTTGTTGACATATTCCTCAGCATTCAACATCAGTGGGTTAATACAAGCAAGGCCACAAAGCCACGGCTACAGTGAATGGGACTCACTTGTTTCAAGATCTGAGCTGCCATTGTATAGCTGCAGTCGAATATAATGCGGAACTCCCGGCCTCGCTTCATCTCCTTCAAGAGGGGCCTGGTGTCGCTCGAGTCGATGGGGAGCTGGCGAATCTTCAGCCGGATATTGTACCTGGAGGGAGCTGTTATCAATTCTTGCAAACGTATGAGACCTTCAATGATAAAGCAGAAAAGCTATTTCTGATGTGCAGTAGGTCCCATCAAATTGAGTTCAGAAATTGCCAAGTCCTCCCCTCTTCCTCCTCTTTTTTTTAACAGAACAGTACTAGTTATCTAATTCACACACATTACAAATCACAGTAAAGGTTAAATTGACATTTGGCCCATCAAATTCAATGCAGTTCATCAAGTACCAATCTATACTTCTCTTCTTAAGCAACACCATTTGCGTCCTTTACTTCTCCAGCCTTTGTCACTTAATCCACCCATCTGCCAATTCATTCCATCACTTAGATAGACACAAAAAGTTAGAGTAACTCAGCGGGTCAGACAGCATCACTGGAGACAAGGAATAGGTGAAGTTACTTCAGCATTTTGTGTCTATCTTCAGTGTAAACCAGCATCTGCAGTTCCTTCTTACACATTCATTCTTGCCAGGCTTTATCCTGCCCCTACCCCCCTCATTCAGTTTTCTCCCCCCCCTTGTGAACAGAAACTGGAACTCTGACGTTCAATGCTGGCACCACTGGCCTTCACACTATGTGTCATTGAGATGATTTTGGGAATGCAGGGCACCATTTTCATGGGCCGAATGGCCTAATTCTACTCCAATCCCTCGTGACTTTATGACCATAAGATAAGATGGGCAAAGTTTAAAGGAGATGTACAGGGCAAGATTGTTGCACACAGGGCTGGTGAGTGTCTGGAATGTGTTGCTGGCGTGATGGTTAACGTAGATATGATAGTGGCATTAAAACAACTTCTGGATTGGCATATTTGGATATGGAGGGAATGGAGGGATATGCATTACGTGCAGCCAGGTATGAATTGGTCTTAGCATTATGTTAAATACAGACGAAGGTAGACATAAAAAGTTGAAGTAACTCAACAGGTCAGGACTGCTGTTTGGCCTCCAGCCATGTTGTCTGGAGTAAAGGAAGAGGTGATGTTTTGGGTCGAGACCCTTCCTCAGACTGGGCTGGTTCTTACACTGCACTGCTCCATGTAAACTATCTGAAGGTAATAAATACCTGAAAGCGAAAGGCATAGAGAGCTGTGGAGAGAACTCGGAGCTGTGGAAGTAATTTGCTATTAAGAGGCCAAAGGGCCTCCCTCGGTGCTAATATTGGTTCAGGATTGCATTCTCCGAGTTACACCCCGTCTCTGCTGCATACACATGTCCCGCCACTCGGCTACACATGAGCACAGATCTTGACGTACCAGTGCTATCATCATAGACCACGGTTGCTGTCCTCCACTTCAGGAACTGCACCAGGTCCAGAATGGCATAGCTCAGCGAGGAATAGTCTGGATAAAAGTTGGTGTAGAAGGAGTCCCTGTTGTCCATGGGATGGTGTTTCCAACGGATCTGGATGTGAGGGACCTCCAGCGCATTGCAGATGGATTGAACGGCATTGGACGAGGAGCTATGAGACGGCCCGAATATCGCCACCACTCCCAAGGACAGCTGATCACAGGCTGAATCAAAAAATCAGAACCGTCAACTGTATGTTAATATGGTGACACTGCCAATGAAGCTTTCATTGTATCATTTGCAAAGAAATCTCATTATATCAGACCATGTCTGTTGACTTTATCATCAAGAGAATTACCTTGCAAGAGGTCACATCCGTGAGAGGGAAAATAATTTAAGGTGCAATTGCTTATGCATATTAAAATAATTTAATATTCTTTCACCGACTCCAAAAATCACTGACTCATTCCCTAAATAAACATTCTCCACGACTGCATATTGACAGTGAGGGCGAGCTTGGCCCTGGGTTTATCTGCCTTTTTAAATGAACTGGGAGGATTCCCTGCAGTTAGTAGTGTACTTCTAATTCCTCTGCCTCCCAATGTCAAAGTTACCAGTGGAGAAATGGGATGTGTGAAGATAACTCTCCACTCTTCCAATCTGTGCATCTCATGCTATCCCATTGACTTCAGTACAGGGACTGGAGTCTAGACATAATGGCAGAGAGGACGGTCAATTATTAGAAACAAGGAACTGCGGATGCTGGTCTACACAAAAGGACACAAGGTGCTGGAGCTAGCATCTGAGCACACAGATGCTGTCTGGCCCGATGGGTTACTCCAGCACTTTGTGCCCTCTGGGGTCAGTTATTGCAGTGCATGCAACTTCCAAGATTACCCATTACCCATTAAAAAAAACATTGTAAACCAAATTCCTAAGATTTTGTTTAACCATATAACCATATAACAATTACAGCACGGAAACAGGCCTTCTCGGCCCTTCCAGTCATTTATTTTCCCCTAGTCCCATCTACCTGCACTCAGAACATACCCCTCCATTCCCTTGCCGTCCATATACCTATCCACTTTACTTTTAAATGTTAAAATGGATCCTGCCCCCACCACTTCTGCTGGAAGATCATTCCACACAGCCACCGCTCTCTGAGTAAAGAAGTTCCCCCTCATGTTACCCCTAAACTTCTGTCCCTTAATTCTCATGTCATGCCCTCTTGTTTGAATCTTCCCTACCTTCAATGGGAAAAGCTTATCCTTGTCAACGGTGTCTATCCCTTTCATCATTTTAATCAAGTCCCCCCTTAACCTTCTGCGCTCCAAAGAATAAAGACCTGACTTGTTCAACCATTCTCTGTAACTTAGTTGCTGGAACCCAGGCAACATTCTAGTAAATCTCCTCTGCACTCTCTCTATTTTGTTGACAATCTTCCTATAATTAGGCGACCAAAATTGTACACCATACTCCAGAATTGGTATCACCAATGCCTTGTACAATTTTAACATTACTTCCCTACTCCTATATTCAATGCTCTGATTTATAAAGGCCAGCACACCAAAAGCTTTCTTTACCACCCTATCTACATGCGATTCCACCTTCAGGGAACTATGCACAGTTATTCCTAGATCCCTCTGTTCCACAGCATTCCTCAATCCCCTACCATTTACCATGTACGTCCTATTTTGATTTGATTTAAGGTGAAGGGGGAAATATTTAATAGGAATCCGAGGGGTAATTTTTTCACACAAAGGGTGGTGGGACTGTGGAACAAGCTGCCAGAGGAGGTAGTTGAGGCAGGAACTATTTCAATGTTTAAGGAACAATTGGATAGGACAAATTTAGAGGGATATGGGCCAAATGCAGGCACGTGGGACAAGTATAGACAAGTGGGACAAGTTGGTCGGTGTGGGCAAGTTGGGCCGAAGTGCCTGTTTCCTCACTGTATGCTTCTATGATTCTAAGCCAAAGTCAACAATTGAATATTGTTCCATATTCAGATGTACACATGGCAAGAGACCACTGCCCATGGAATCGGTCTTCAAAACAAGTCATTGTTCATAGAGGCCATTCTTATGCTTAAAATATTCTTAAAAGGAGCAAAACTGGATAAAGCAAAAGATGTTAAGACAAACACGCAGCCAAAGGGGAATGAATCAGAATATGGAGACATATTTATATTGAAAATCTTCCATAACAAAGCAAACAATGCATTTTGAACATGGACATACCTTTTCGGGATGCTTCAAAACTGTCGTAGATGTTTATTCTTTGAATGTCGTAGGTCAGAGTTGTGTTGGGAAGCAGTGTCCTGTTCCTGTTGATGTTATTGACGGCAAATTTGAAGGCCAACTCTTCTGCTCCCACAGTGCCACTTTCCACTAGTTCAAAGATCCCACCTGTAACAGGAGGGCAGAGGGTCAGTAAACACAAGGAAACAGTTCCACGACATGGTGTAGAGTCTTACAGCACCAGAGACCTAGGTTCGATCCTGACTAAGGGTGCTGACTGTACGGAGTTTGTACGTTTTCCCTATGACCGTATGCATTTTCTCCGGGTGTTCATGTTTCCTCCCACATTCCAAAGATGTACAGTATTCTAGATTAATTTGGCTTCAGTAAAATTATAAATTATCCCTCATGTGTGTATGATAGTGCTAGTGTACGGGATCACTGGCCTGCGTGCTCGTTGGGCAGAAGGGCCTGTTTCCATGCAGTATCTGTAAATCCTGGCTAAATTGGAGCAGCCATGGAATTGAAATTTAGAAAGGGCTTATGTACTGCTAGGCCATTTGGTCAAGCTAAAAGTGCCTTTGCAGAACTGAGACAAGCTGCTGAATGGTGCCAGTTTGTCTGTGACCTAGATAAGCGCTGCAGAGAAAGAATGGGACATCTGCAGATTTCTTACAATAAGGTGGAAAATGCATAGAACTGATTGGCTCAATGCAAACTGAGTGTACATAGTATATATAATGGTGCGAGACGGTTATCCTGTTAATTGCCGATGGGTTGAAATGTTGAGCTTTAGAGGAACCGCTTGAATCCCAGGGCACATGTTGCACTATTCATATGTGTTGGCTTCCTTCTAGAAGCTTCTTTTGAATACAATGTATATAAGTTTATATTATTGGGTTAGGGAGCTGTCATTTATGTACTGATATTATCAAACTGTTTGACTGGTTTATAAAGAGACCACCTCCATGTGGTTCGGCCCCTCAAGGTTCGGGGACCTATAAAAGGCAGCCCCCACGAGGTCCTGTGTCGATCTTCTTGAAGAGCACTTGGGACAGCGTGACCTTTCGGAGTATTTCTGCTTGCATGAGGCTAGAAGGGCTTTGTCAAGCAGATACAAGGATCAAACCTGTGGTGGTTAGGTATTGTAAAGGGGAACTTGTGTTGTGTTATCCAAAATAAAGGTTACTTGCTCAAGTGCTTGATTCAGTATTTTAGCTTAGAACGAGCTATTTACATATCTGTAAATTAAACTAAACTAAACTAGACATGGCAAGTGATGGGGAGTGGAGAGGAGAGAGGGTGTTAGATAATCCTTCATCAAAAGCTATGGGAATATGATACCTGCTGCAGGCGGATATCTTCTGATCATTATCTCAAAGCACCTCTGAACAGTGGTTATAATCTCATCATTTTTCTTCAAATCTTTAAATAGCTGGTCAAAGTATTCAACGTTTTTTTTATTCTTGGTGAGTTGGTTCAGTTCAACCTCCACCAGATGTTTCATCTCAGGCTTGTTCAAAGTGAACTAGTCGGCCTAGCTATGGAAACTATGAGATTCAAAGAGGAGGAAGTACTGACACTTTTGAAAAATATATAAGTGGATACGTCTCCAGGTCCTGACAGGATATTCCCTAGGACATTGAGGGAAGTTAGTGTAGAAATAGCAGGAGCTATGACAGAAATATTTCAAATGTCATTAGAAACAGGAATAGTGCCGGAGGATTGGCGTACTGCGCATGTTGTTCCATTGTTTAAAAAGGGTTCAAAGAATAAACCTAGCAATTATAGACCGGTTAGTTTGACGTCAGTGGTAGGCAAATTAATGGAAAGGATACTTAGAGATAATATATATAAGCATCTAGATAAACAAGGTCTGATCAGGAACAATCAACATGGATTTGTGCCTGGAAGGTCATGTTTGACAAACCTTCTTGAATTTTTTGAAGAGGTTACTAGGGAAATTGATGAGGGTAAAGCAGTGGATGTTGTCTATATGGATTTCAGTAAGGCCTTTGACAAGGTTCCCCATGGAAGGTTGGTTAAGAAGGTTCAATCTTTGGGTGTTAATGGCGGAGTAGCAAGATGGATTCAACAGTGGCTGAATGGGAGATGTCAGAGAGTAATGGTGGATGGCTGTTTGTCAGGTTGGAAGCCGGTGACCAGTGGGGTTCCTCAGGGATCTGTGTTGGGTCCACTGTTGTTTGTCATGTACATCAATGATCTGGATGATGGGGTGGAAAATTGGATAAGTAAGTATGCAGATGATACTAAGATAGGTGGTGTTGTGGATAATAAAGTAGATTTTCAAAGTCTACAGAGAAATTTGGGCCATTTGGAAAAGTGGGCTGAAAGATGGCAGATGGAGTTTAATGCTGATAAGTGTGAGGTGCTACATCCTGGCAGGACAAATCAAAATAGGACGTAGATGGTAATTGGTAGGGAATTGAGGAATGCTGTGGAACAGAGGGGTCTAGGAATAACTGTGCATAGTTCCCTGAAGGTGGAATCGCATGTAGATAGGGTGGTAAAGAAAGCTTTTGGTATGCTAGCCTTTATAAATCAGAGCATTGAATATAGAAGTAGGGAATTAATGTTAAAATTGTACAAAGCATTGGTGAGACCAATTCTGGAGTATGGTGTACAATTTTGGTTGCCTAATTATAGGAAGGATGTCAACAAAATAGAGAGAGTACAGAGGAGATTTACTAGAATGTTGCCTGGGTTCCAGCAACTAAGTTACAGAGAAAGGTTGAACAAGTTAAGTCTTTATTCTTTGGAGCGCAGAAGGTTAAGGGGGGACTTGTTTGAGGTCTTTAAAATGATGAAAGGGATAGACAGAGTTGACATGGACAAGCTTTTCCCATTGTGGGTAGGGAAGATTCAAACATGAGAATTAAGGGACAGAGGTTTAGGGGTAACATGAGGGGGAACTTCTTTACTCAGAGAGTGGTGGCTGTGTGGAATGATCTTCCAGCAGAAGTGGTGGAGGCAGGATCGATTTTAACATTTAAAAGTAAAGTGGATAGGTATATGGATGGGATGAGAATGGAGGGGCATGGTCCGAGTGCAGGTAGATGGGACTGGGGGAAAATAAATGGTCGGCACGGACTAGAAGGGCCGAGAGGGCCTGTTTCCGTGCTGTAATTGTTATATGGTTATTTTCTCACTCACAAATAATGGGGGTGCGAGTTGGGAAAAAAGATGGGGGTGGGAACAGGGTATAGAGTCACAGTGTGGAAACATGCCCTGTTGGCTCAACCTGCCCATTCCAACCAACATGCCCCATCTACGCTAGTTCCACCTGTCTGCATTTGGCCCATGTCCTTCAAAACCTATTCAATCCATGTACCTGTCTAAATGGTTCATAAATGTTGCGATACATCTTGCCTCAACTACCTCCTCCGGCAGCTCATTCCATACACCTATTACTTTTTGTGAAAAAGATGCCCCTCTGGTTCCTATTAAATCTTCCCCCCCCCCCTCACCTTAAACCTGTGTCCTCTGGTTCTTACCTACTCTGGGTAAATGACCCTGTGCATTTACCCTATCCATTCCTCTCAAGATTATTCACCTCTATAAGTTCACCCCTCATTCCTCTTGTGCTGCAACAAATCAAGTCCTAGCCTGCCCAACCACTCCCCCCTATAACTCAGGCCCTCAAGTCTTGGCATCATTCTCGTAAATATTATCCGCACACTTCTAACCAAGTAACCCTTGCTTTCTCTCTCTCTCTCTCCCCATCCCAGTTCACCGACCAGTCATATTGTCTCCGACTACATTTTATCTGTTTGCTTTGTTGTTACCTTCTCCCAGCTAACGACGATCTATTCTACGTTTTTCTTGATCTCCATCCCCCTTTGTCCTGTGTTCACACCTTCACACTTCCTTATCTATCTGTCTCCCTCACCCATGACGTCAGTCTGAAGAAGGGTCTCAACCCAAAACGTCACTCATTCTTTCTCGCCAGAGATGCTGCCTGTCCCACTGAGTTACTCCAGCATTTTGTGTCTATCTTTGGTTTAACATAGAACATAGAAACATAGAAAAATAGGTACAGGAGTAGGCCATTCGGCCCTTCGAGCCTGCACCGCCATTCAATATGATCATGGCTGATCATCCAACTCAGTATCCCGTACCTGCCTTCTCTCCATACCCCCTGATCACCTTTAGCCACAAGTGCCACATCTAACGCCCTCTTAAATATAGCCAATGAACTGGCCTCAACTACCTTCTGTGGCAGAGAATTCCAGAGACTCACCACTCCCTGTGTAAAGAATGTTTTCCTCATCTCGGTCCTAAAGGAATTCCCCCTTATCCTTAGACTGTAACCCCTTGTTCTGGACTCCCCCAACATCGGGAACAATCTTCCAGCATCTAGCTTGTCCAACCCCTTAAGATTTTTGTAAGTTTCTATAAGATCCCCCCTCAATCTTCTAAATTCCAGCGAGTACAAGCCGATCTGGACAGCATCTGCAGTTCCTTCGTACACATTTTATCTGCACCCTTTCTAGCGTCTATCTCTGATTGATTTACACTATTAATTGGACCTATTCTAGCACAGTGTTCTTTACATGCAATTCATAAAACCAATTTTGTGCCAATTGGCAACCGTCATGAGATTCTCACAATTACTTCCTGTTGTCCATTGTGGAAGGTACAACTTACTGCATGTCTTTGCCATTCAGAGTGAATTAAGAAGCCTCAGGCAATTTGCTAATCAAATGTTCCTATGCTCCACTTTCTGCCACAAATAGCATTAAGTATAGTTTGGGCCACTCTCATTTAGTCAGGAAACGATGCTGCAATTACAGTCCAGTTAATGCCTCATGGTGTTGTGGAGTCTCTAGCAGCCCATGAGATCAATCAGATTAAACCATGGTGCAGGATGTGTCCAGGAACACACTGTGCCCCACTTTCTCCATTTTCCCTCACGTTAGTGGAATGTTTTTATGCCGCAATATAGCGGCTGTTTGGAAAGAGTTCTGTAAGTGCTTACTCACTTGCCAGTGGCCAGAAGAGCAGTGAGATACTAGCTGCAAGTTTTCAGCTTCAAGTTTGGAACTTCACAGGTTCATAGGTTCGAGGAGCAGAATTAGGCCATTTGGCCCACCAAGTCATGGCTGATCTATCTTTCCCTCATTCTCCTGCCTTCTTCCCTTAACCCCTGACATCTTTACTAATCAAGAATTTGTCATCGTCCGCCTTAAAGATATATCCATTGGCTTGGCCTCCACCGCCCTCTGTGGCAGGTTGCTGCAAGTTCGGCAGGTAGCCAGCAAGGGAAAATGTGCATGCAAGATCTGGCACTAAATTCAATGAATACTTAATCTGAACATTCACTAGTTTCACAATGTTATTGTGGGACATCTGATTGCATGCTGATGTTATACACTACAATAAAAGAAGAAACTCAAAATTCTTGTCAATAGAATCAAATGATATTTTAACATGAACCACTTTCAGTTCTCAGTGCTATGCTGTAATATTAGGTAATGGGAGCCCCAAGGAGTTATTTTAATTGTGAATGTGACCCGATCTTTAACCACTTCCAGGCTTAAGAAGTAGGACAGAGACCGGGAAAGCAAGAGAGACTGTATTATATAAGATAGTCACAGAGTGTTGGAGTAACTCAGAGGGACGGGACAGGGTCTCGACCCGAAACACCACCTCTCCAGATATGCTGCCTGTCCTGCTGAGTTACTGCAGCATTTTGTGTCTATCTTCGGTATAAACTAGCATCTGCAGTTCCTTCCCACACCTATATTATATGACCCTGATTATTGGCCCAATGACTGAAATAGTTAACAAGCTTGTGTCATTGCATTTCAACTTTCCTTTTCCCTACCCAGTCCTTGGAAAAACTGATGGGAAAAACGAGATGTGAAGATACGCTTGCATTAGGAAACTGCTTCACAACATTTCTTGTGATATGCTCCCAAACATCATCAAGCAAGCCTGTTCCTCAATTACTTCACCCAGCACCTGTTATATTCTATCACAGCACCCACACATTTAGACTCCCATAATCCAAACCTTAACTCCCAACCTTTCCCTTATCTGTCAATTGAAACTTGAAAGTCTCCATTCTCTTTTCGACAAATCCAGAAATCATCAAACTCCGGGATCATTTCCCATTCTTCTCCCAATCCAAAGTCTGAAGATCACAATCTTTAATGAGTTCACAATCCAAATTGTAAACAGGCCAATATTTTTCCCTGATCCTTTGATCCAAGCCCTAAAGAGTACTTGTGTGTTTAAACAAGCTCTAATCTTAAAGCCCTGTCCCACTGTATGAGTTCATTCAAGAGTTCTCCCGAGTTTGCCTTGATTCGAACTCGGAGATTTACGGTAATGGCCGCTCGTAGGTACTCGGGGTTCTCGTGGACATTTTTCAACATGTTGAAAAATCTTCAAGAGTCTTCCCGAGCTTACCGCGTTTCCCGAGTACCTGCTTTAGCGTTACGAGCCGCTAAGAGACGTCCCCGAGCTCCGACGTACCCGCTACGTACATTCTACGTGCTTACCACGAGTTTGATTTTTTTTTCACTCGGGAGAGCTCTTGAATGAACTCGTACAGTGAGACTGGGCTTTTATGTTCTGTCTGGCCTTTGGGAAGCTGGATTTCATCCTCAGTTCCTCCCGCATTGATTCATGCAGTCACTCTTTGGGATACATCATAACATAACAGAGTACATGGCAATTCATCCTATCATCACTCTACTAACCCTTTGAATATTCTATCCAATGGGGCCCGCTGAGGGTGGCGCGGTGGAACTGCTTCCTCACAGCGCCAGAGACCCAGGTTCAATCCTGACCTCAGGTGTTGTCTGCGTAGAGTTTGCACGTTCTCCCTGTGATCACGTGTTTTTTTTCTCACGGTGCTCCCGTTTCCTCCCACACCCCAAAGTCATGTGGCTTTGTGGGTTAATTGGCTTCTGTAAATTGCCCCTTACGTGTAGGAATGGATGGGAAAGCAGGAAAACATAGAACTAGTTGGAATGGGTGATGGATGGATGGCGTGGTCGATGGCACAAAGGTCCTGTTCCCATTATGTATGTTTCAATCAATTAATCAATCAATCAAAGTCTCACACATTCTCCAGATCCCTGCATGTTTCTGTTTTAGGTAGAGAGGTATGTAGCTAATTTTCTTTTGAAAGCTACTGCCAATAATTTTACTCACTAACATTATTTCCCATGGCATTCATATGTTGCATGACACGGGCTTCTAGGAATCTCTGTCCTTGTAAAAAAAAAGCCTTTATATGTTAACCCATAGAAACATAGAAAATATGTGCAGGAAGAGGCCATTCGGCCCTTCGAGCCAGCACCGCCATTCATTGTGATCATGGCTGATCGTCCCCTATCAATAACCCGTGCCTGCCTTCTCCCCATATCCCTTGACTCCCCTAGCCCCAAGAGCTCTATCCAACTCTCTGTTAAATCCATCCAGTGACTTGGCCTCCACTGGCCTCTGTGGCAGGGAATTCCATAAAGGTAACCCAGTAGGCATTGAACCTACTGCCTACTTTAGGCTGCGCAAAACCACACTCTACATCTTTCGTTTCCCTTTTCCCTGGCTCTCAGTCTGAAGAAAGGTTTCGAACCGAAACATCACCTATCCCTTTTCTTCAGAGATGCTGTCTGACCTGCTGTTACTCCAGATTTTTGTGACTACCTTTGGCTCAAAGCCAATTATCCTTTCCCAAAGCCTTATTCCCCATCCACTCCATTCAATTCAATTCAATCTTTAATTGTAATCGTGCAGTGTACAGTACAGAGACAACAAAATGCAGTTAGCATCTCCCCAGAAGAGCGAACTTAGAATATTGAACGGTAAAAAAAAAATATATATATGTACAAACAATATCAGTAGTGCAATTATACTGGGGGGAGGAGTGTCCGGGGGGGGGGAGGTGACTGGCAATCACCGAGGTGCAGAGTTAAGTATTGTAACAGCTGCAGGGAAGAAGCTGTTCCTGAACCTGCTGGTCCGGCAACGGAGGGACCTGTAGCGCCTCCCGGATGGGAGGAGGGTAAACAGTCTGTGGCTGGGGTGAGAGCAGTCCTTGACGATGCTGCGTGCCCTTCGCAGACATCGCTTGCTATGGACAGACTCAATGGAGGAGAGTGAGGAACCGGTGATGCGTTGGGCAGTTTGCACCACCCTCTGCAGTGCTTTCCGGTCGGAGACAGAGCAGTTGCCATACCATACTGTGATACAGTTGGTAAGGATGCTTTCGATGGTGCAGCGGTAAAGGTTCACCAGAATCTGAGGAGACAGATGGACCTTCTTTAGTCTCCTCATTGACTCCATGACCATTGTATGCTGTTTTAGCGGTCTCAAGAACGACAACTGGAGTTTCAAACGGATCTTTATTAAGAATTTCGGTTTTCAGTACACAGGTTCGCTAGACACGTCTGGCCACATACCGCGGTGGTCAGCGCTGAACTGGCGCACGAAAGCAAAACCGCGCAAAAACAAGCAGCCCCTCCTGAATCACGTGACTGCGGCTTCCGAATGCCGGGTTCGATACCTGCGTGCGCCAGTAGGCGCCGCTACAATTTGATGGTTCTCTGCATATGTTAAAATAGTTTAATAGAGAACTGGGTGACAAGGTGTGACAATTTAAAAATAAACACAATTAAACACTTCATTCAAACTTTGAGTGATTATTGCTTGATTTGTGTTCAATGGCATTGGAGGGAGTTAAGGCCGTGCTAAAAATGGCTACGTTTTCTGCACGGAAATGATATTTTAATTTTGTTGTTGACTAATCAATCAAACTGCTGTCACCAATTAAAAGTATCATAACTCATCATAACAAGCAATTTCTTATTAAGAATGAAAAACTGCACAAAACGTAGAGATGAACATAATGAATAATCGAATCAGCAGAATTGTATCCCTGGGGAACTCAGCACATTTTTAATTGGATTTGTCTTTGTAATCTGAAATTAAGCTATTTTATTGATCACAATAATTTTTAAAGTGGACCATTATGGTTTTACACCAACCTGTGGGCTCAGGTCCCTGCCAACTTCCCTGGAGAGGTGTAAATGGATCAGTGAGGATGAGGGTATCTACTCCAATGCGGAGGAAGGGAAGGCTAAAGATGATGCAGATTACTGGTCTTCAAGAGTTTAAACCTTTTAGAAGAGATCTAAATGCATTAAGGTAGACACTAAATGTTGGAGTAACTTAGCGGGTCGGGCAGCATCTCAGGAGAAAAGGAATAGGTGACGTTTCCGGTCAAGACCCTTCTACAGACCAAGAGTCAGAGGAGAGGTCCTTCTCATCTCGGTCCTAAAGGATTTCCCCCTTATCCTTAAGCTGTGACCCCTTGTCCTGGACCTCCCCAACATTTGGAACAATCTTCCTGCATCTAGCTTGTCCAACCCCTTAAGAATTTTGTAAGTTTCAATAAGATCCCCTCTCAATCTCCTAAATTCTAGAGAGTATAAACCGAGCCTATCCAGTCTTTGTTCATAAGATAGTCCTGACATCCCAGGAATCAGTCTGGTGAACCTTCTCTGCACTCCCTCTATGGCAATAATGTCCTTCCTCAGATTTGGAGACCAGAACTGTACGCAATACTCCAGGGGTGGTCTCACCAAGACCCTATACAACTGAAGTAGAACCTCCCTGCTCCTATACTCAAATCCTTTTGCTATGAAAGCTAACATACCATTCGCTTTCTTCACTGCCTGCTGCACCTGCATGCCTACTTTCAATGACTGGTGTACCATGACACCCAGGTCGTGCTGCATCTCCCCTTTTCCTAATCAGCCATCATTTAGATAATAGTCTGCTTTCCTGTTTTTGCCACCAAAGTGGATAACCTCACAGTAAGTGGGACAGGCCCTTGAATTGTGTAGGACGACTAGGGTGGGGGGGGAGGGATGGAGAGAGAGGGAATGAAAGTTGAACCTGAAGTTAGAGAAATCAATATTCATACCGCTGTGTTGTAAGTTGCATTAAGTTGTAAGATGCATCAACTCAAGATTAGAGTCATCGAGTGTCAGAGGGAAAGTATTAAAACAGGTCTCTTTGCTCACTGACTCTGTCAACTATCATCTACCCATTTACACCAGTCCTGCATTCATCACACTTTTCATCTTCCCCGCATTCCCACCCACTCCCACCAATTTACCCCACCCACTGAGGATAATTTACAATGGGCAATTAACCAACCAACCCCAAGGTCTTTGGAATGCGGTTGGAATCAGCTGCACTCAGAGGTCTCAGGGAGAATGCTTGGTCTATTTCTCAGGGTCTGTGAATCTCGAACAGAGAGTATAGGCTTAAGGTAAGAAGAGAGAGATTTCACAACAGGTAGGTATATGGAATGAGTTGGCAGAGGAAGTGGCTGGTACAGGTACAATAACAACAGGCAATAATGACAGATAGAAACAAAATGCTGGAGTAACGCAGCGGGTCAGGCAGGAGAAAACAGGCAGGTAACGTTCTGGGTCAGGAGCCTTCTTCAGTGTCTACAGAACCGCTGCCTGACCCTCTGTGTTACTCCAGCATTTAGTTTAGTTTAGTTGAATTTAGTTTAAAGATACAGCAAGGTAACAGGCCCTTCGGCCCACCGATCACTGTTCACTAGTACTATCCTACACACTGGGGACAATTTACAATCTTTACCAAAGCCAATTAGCCCACAACCCTGTACATCTGTGGAGTGTGGGAGGAAATTGGAGCACCTGGGGAAACCCACGCAGGTCACAGGGAGAACGTACAATCGCCAGACAGACAGCACCTGTAGTCGGGGTGGAACCCGGGTCTCTGGCACTGTAAGGCAGCAACTTTACCACTGTGCCACCGGGCTGTGAATTTGGAAATGGTTTTAAAGGAAATGGATCAAATTTGTGAAAACAAGATTAGCTTTGATGAGCAGTTCGGCTGAAGGTGCAGCAAGGAACTGCAGATGCAGGTTTAAACCAATGATAGATACAAAGTGATGGCGTAACTCAGCGGGACAGGCAGCATATCTGGAGAAAGAAGGCAATCGACCCCGAAACGTCACCCATTCCTTCTCTCCAGAGATGCTGCCTGCTCCACTGAGTTACTCCAGAATTTTGTGTCTATCCATAGTTGGGCGGAATGGCCTGTTACCTTGTTATGTGACTCTATGACTAAGGTGGGTGGAGTTAGAGCAGAGGAGGTGATAGAGGAATGGGATTATAGAAAAGGCACAATTCATTTAGGGATGTCAGTAAGTTGCACGTCATATTCATGCCAAACATTTAGTTGATGAAACTATAATTAAATATGAATGCTGCTATCAAACTATAGCATTGAGGTAAACTCTGATTCTTCTGGGAGTGCATTAAGGCAACGTTCGGATCTTAATCACAGCAGGAGTGACCATGAGAAAATTGAATGCAATTATTGCAATGGGCCAGCCATCATCCCAAAGCCCCACCTCCCCATATCACGCTCACAGATGCTGATTAAATTAATCACGTATAGTTAGAGGCTGGTAATTATCAAACACAGGTCTCCCATTGGGATAGCTTGTAGAAGGAGCACTATGTCTTTGCAACGTAAATGACCCAGAGAAATCAAACTTAAAATGGATCAAAACAAGTAGCCTGGTGATGATAAATTCTCAGCTCAGTTTTAGCTCAGTTCAGGGAAACGCTGCAGAAACAGGCCCTTCAGTCCAATGTGTCTGCGCCGACCATCGATCCCCGCATACTTATACTATCCCACATACTACGGACAATTTACAATTGTTACCGGTCAATTAACCTACAAACCTGTACATCTTTGGGGTGTGGGAGGCAACGAACACCTGGAGAAAACCCACGCAGTCACGGGAAGAACATGCAAACTCCGTACAGACAGCACCCGTAGGCAGATCCAACCCGGGATATTGGTGATGTCGGGCAGCAACTCTGCCGCTGCTCCACTGTGCTGTCCAAATATAGTTAGAGGTCGGTATTTATCAAACACAGAAGGTCTCCCATTATGTTAGTTTGCAAAAGGAGCACGATCTCTTTGACAACATAATTGACCCAGAGAAACCAAACTTTAAAGGGATCTAAACGAGAAGCCACGTGAAGTTAAATTCTCAGCAGTAATTGTTGGTTCTTTGCTGTGGTGGGACCTTAAAGCTCATCAAAGTACTCAACGCATAGTTAAGATATGTTGTATTTTACTTTTAGTGCACGAGCAGTTATCTTTCATGAGCAATGTTTTTCATCATTATCTTTTAAAATATTTGGCTGCACAGATTAACATGGTTGATGTTTTAATTATCTTCTGGTGGGAATAGCTCAACAGGCATAATCAAGGAGCTGTTCTTTGTTGCCTTTCTCACAAACTGCTGCTAACAGTACACAGAGCTTATTAGTGGGAAGCAGTACAGGATCTTAGGCAAGCAGAGACGTCTAACTATAATGCACAAGCTTTCAAATTAGGCTCCATGCTGGAATTCTCAGTGGTCCTCCAAACACTTGTCTATATTTTTGCATGGCTGACATCTAAATATTCAAAAAAAAAGGCAGTTTTGTTCCATGTGTCACAATGGGTGAAATATCGGTGTACTTAATGATACTGATACCCATGCTGAGTAGGAAGGAACTGCAGGTGCTGGTTTACACCGGAGATAGACACAAAATGCTGGAGTATCTCAGCGGGTCAGAGAGCATCTCTGGAGAAAGGAAATAGGTGACGTTTCGGGTTGAGACCCTTCTTCAGAGTGCGAGTCATGGGAGAGGGAACTAATAAGAAAAAGATACAGAACAATCAAAGCCAGCACCAATGTCCAAGGAAAGGTGGAGCCCACAATGGTCCATTGGTGGCTGTGGAAGAGGTGATAGCGAAGGAATAAGAAGACTGAAGCTAGCAGGATGAATGTGGATGACTAGGATGGGGAGGGGGGGGATGGAGAGAGAGGATGCAAGGGTTACTTGAAATTAGAGAAATCGATATTCATACCGTTGGGTTGTAAGCTGCCCAAGCAAAATATGAGGTGCCATTCTTACAATCTGTTTGTACTAATACCCTGTTAGCTAGAAATTTCACTTGGACCATACAGCCCAGGCGTTTGTGCACAAACCTACTTGTAAATGGAAGTTGACATGTAGTACAATTAGAGATTCTGGATTTGAACAAACAGAGAATCTAATGCAAGAGAATCTGTAGACTTTGAGTTGCAGGAAGTGGGGAACAGCAAGAGATGCAATGAGAAGAAACGAATTGAAGGAAATGATTTCAAAGTCAAATTATGTGCAGAAGGATTTTTAAAAGTAAAAGGGTAAGACTGGGCTAAGCGAAAAAAAGTAGCAAAAAATAAAAAATGCAAGATTTTTATGTGTTTAAAAAACTTCACAAAATATGAAAAGTTGAGCAATCTAAGTCCCAACTTGAAAGAGTTAGCTTTTGACACCAGAGGGGTTGTTAGATAGTCCTTATCAATAAACTCGTGCTCAGAGTTTTAATGGCAAGGATATACACAAAATGCTGGACTAAATCAATGGGACAGGCAGCATCTTCGGAGAGAAGGATTGGGTTTAACGGCAAGGTTTATTGTTCTTGAAGAGATTGCTCTGTTATTGAGCGAGCATAACAATGACCTGATAAACGTGACCACTCAATGGTTCAATGGTTCGTCATTTACTTAGACTTTAGACGTGAAAGGTACAGTGCAGAAACAGGCCCTTCAGCCTACCGAGTCCACGCTGACCAGTGATCCTCTGATGCTAATACTATCCGACAGACTAGGGAAACTTTTTACAGTTTTACCAAAGCCAATTAACCCGCAAACCTGCACGTCTTTGGAGTGTGGGATGAAGCTGGAGTAACCTGGAGAAAACTCACACGATCACCGGGAGAATGTACAAACTCCGTACTGACAGCACAGGTAGTCAGGATCGAACCAAGGTCTCTGGGGCTGTAAGGCAGCAACTCTACCACTGCCCAAGAGATGGGTACAATTTTAACAAAGCTGATGTGGTAAAATTAAGACCACAACTATGTAATACACACATTTAGATGCACACACTCAGCAGAAATGTTTTCATGAATAATATAGAATTATTACAATATTTCATTATTTTGATAATTTATTGCCTATAATACAAAAGTAACCAGAGTGCAACTTTCCTAAAGTGAGGAATTTAATATTTGGAAGAGCGCTAAAAAAAAGGGAAATATTTATAAAGGGCCTGTCCCACAGGTGACACCTTTATGGTCGTGAGTCGTACCTTTTTCTGGTAGCCGCTGCATTTTCAACATGTTGAAAATTCTCGGAGACCTGCTGCGAATATGACGGGTGCCGGCAAAAATCGCATGAGTGGGACAGGCTCTTAAGAACTGCAAATCCCTAAAAGCACTATAAACATTATACTGATGTAATACTGATGTTGCTGATGTTATGGATAACATATAGGGTTATGTTTTAATTAAATTCCTCACTTTGAAGATGAAGAAAACGCATGGGTAGCCTTTCATCATTTTAGCCTAGTTTATGGCTTGTAATGGTTGCATTGGAGCTAACCATATCTAACATGGGATTACAATTATTCTGCTAATTAATATGGTGGAGCTGGTATTCTTGCTGCTAAGTCAAAATAATTAAAAGCCGATCCTTAAAGTCACAAGTCAAATTTGTTAGAATTTGTAGGACAAAAATAAAACAGTCCCATGGATATCAAGGTTTCTTGATTCCTAGTGAAGTCAGGGGTTGTGGGGAGAAGGTAGGAGAATGGGGCTGAGAGGGAAAGATAGATCAGCTACGATTGAGTGGCAAAGTAGACTTGATGGGCCGAATGCCTTAAGTCTGACCTAAACTTATGAAGAAAGGGTCTCAACTCAAAACGTCACTCATCCATGTTCTCCAGAGATGTTGTCTGACCTGCTGAGTTATTCCAGCACTCTGCCCTTTTGTGTATTAACCAGCATCTGCAGGTCTTTGCTTCTAGATTTCAAAGTGAATCTTTTCCATGGGACAAACTCCGAGCTGTGAACTTAGGGTAGACCCAGGGTGGAAATGTCAAAGGCTTAAAGAGGGCACAGCTTTAAGTTAGAGGAGCAACGTTTAAAGGAGATGCGTGGGGCAAGGTTTTTTCACACAGAGGATGGTGGGTACTGGAACACACCGCCAGTGGTGATGTTGGTGGCAGGTACTATACTGACATTGAAGAGGCTTTCAGATATGCACATGGATACGCGGCGACCGGAATGATACGAATCACGTGTAGGCAGTGGAGATTAGTTCATCTTGGCATCAGGTTTGGCTCAGACATAGTGGGCCGAAGGGCCTGTTCCTGTGCTGTACTTATTGTTCTGTCTCTATTGGAGTAATGGTGGAGTTACTGTCTTACAGTGCCAGATCCTGATTATGGGTGCTTGTCTGTACGGAGTTTGTCCATTCTCCCCATGACCAGCGTGGGTTTTCTCCGAGATCTCCGGTTTCCTCCCACACTCCAAAGACGTGCAGGTTACTTGGCTTGGTATAAATGTATGAATGTGTGTGTCGGGTAATGTTAATGTGCAGGGATCACTGGTCGGTATGGACTCGGTGGGCCGAAGGGCCTGTTTCAGAGCTGTAAACTACATCAACTAAAAAGAAGATAGTGAGTCCATGATTCAGTTCTAATGAATGAACATTGATGAGAATTATTCATTCTCAATTTCTCCCCTTGGGCACTGTCTGGCCTGTAAATATTTCTCAAATGTTCGATAATTTTTATGATTCTATTGCAGGTTTGAGGGTGATTAAAGGAAAACATCTCATAAATGGGATTTGATGTAATATTTTACATCTACATTAGACAGGATGGAATACAACTGTTTACAGTATCTGTAAGACTTTCTTACACAATTTTAAACAGGGTAGGAAATGATTGGACAAGATAGAACATAACTGTTTATCTTCCTTACAGGATGGACTCTTTCTTCCTCGTACCAAGTAATCTTGGTAGTGCGATCTAGAACCAGTTCATAAATGTTGAGACTGTCAGCACCAGACACGCGGGACTATTGTGGAATTGTGTTGGCAATGAACCAGGACTATGTCTTTGGCACCTTGGAGTGAAAATGAAATTGGGAGAACTGTTGGTAATTCTGGGCATAATCAACTGATGTATGAAGTCCAAAAGTGGGAAAGGCATGCTGAAACTTTGAGGCAGATCTGACTTCAAGTGGAGCATTGAGTTCAATCCTAATGCCACATTATAGAAAGGATCTGAAAGTATTGGAGAGCATCCAGAAAACTATTCCATGAAAGGTTCCTGGAATGTGAGACTACCTAAAGACAGGTGAGGGAGGCTGGGGCTGTTTTCTTTTGAGAATGCTGAGGGGAGATTTAGTTTAGCTTATTTAAGAGATACAGTGTGGAAACAGGCCCTTCGGCCCACCGGGTCCATGCCAACCAGTGATCCCCGTACACAGAACAGCAGAGTTGCTGCCTCAGTATCGCCAGAGACCCAGGTGCGATACTGACTACGAGTCTGTCTGTACCTTCTCCGTGTGATCGCGTGGGTTTTCTCTGGGTGCTCCAGTTTCCTCCCACACTCCAATGATGTGCAGGTCTGCAGGATAATTGGCTTCTGTAAAATTGTAAATTGTCCCTAGTGTGTAGGATAATGCTAGTGAACAGGGCGATTGTTGGTCTGAACAGACATGGTGGGCTGAAGGGCCTGTTCCCGCACTGTATCTCTAAACTAAACTAGACTACCCTCCAAGGTATAATATTTGCCAGATTGGGGTGAAATTGTATGTTACCCAACACCTTTTTAAAGTCAGGACCAATAGTTTAATTTAGAAATACCTTATGGAAACAGGCCCTTCAGCCCACCAAGTCCGTGCCAACCATCGATCACCCATCCACACTAGTTCTGTGTTATCCCACTTTCTCCAATCATCCAGTCTATTCAATGGGGGCAATTTAGAAAGGCCAATTAACTTATAAACCCACATATCTTTGGGATTATTGAGGATACTGGAGCACCCGAAGGAAAGCCATGTAGGTCACAGGGAGAATGTGCAAACTCGACATAGGCAGCACCCGAGGTAAAGTTTGAACTTGGGTCTCTAGCGCTGGGAGGCTGCATCCTTAAGTTAATGCTCATAATGCCACAATTTTGATCAATGAACCAACAAATTCACTGCCAACCCCAAATCCAGTGGAACATCTTAAAATGACATGAGGAATAAGTGCATTGATAATTAGATTTTTAATGCCTAGCTTATTTGATTTTTTCTATATTTCAGCCAGTATGATACATTGGTATTACACATTTTTAAATTAGTTTTCATCAGATGTAGCTCTATATTTAGTATCTATTATTAACTAATTCCTCAGGTTTAGCTGAGAATATAATCAAGTTACAAACCTAAATACTTCATCACCTCTTCAAAGTTACAAACCACAATAATTAATCTCTCGGGAGTGACGTTCAATGGATGAAGATGCATTAATTATCATTGCCTTCTGCTCTGTTTGTCATAGATATCATCACAATGGGCTTCTTGGCATTCAACTATTCAGCAATCACTGCAGCAGTTGGCTGCTAGAATCATTCAAAACCCCTTTGTTTCATTACGGCTGCATATTTCAACCTTGTAGTGCCACCTGCTTGAACATTACGGGCATTGAACTGAATTCAATATGTTGACAAATATGTGTGGTGTAAACCATTATGGTCACTCTGCTTGCAAGTGCAATGGTGCCTGCGCCAAGAATACCATCCAGAAATATGCAGTGCAGGCAGAACAAGACGTCGGCCAGCGAACAACACTCATCTAACAGTGCTGCTAATCTGTGACTCCAGCCAACCATCTCTCTCAAAAACACAACTGAAGAAAATTGTCAACCAGTTAGGGCCCCGCCCTATGAATGCTATCATTAAAAAAACATCATTCTCCTGCAGGGATTCATTAATGGGTTTAGGTTTTAGTTTATTGTTGTCATGTATATCAAGGTGGCATGTATATCAATACACTATAATGGCTCAATTGTAATCACGTATTGTCTTTACGCTTTTCACTGTACCTCGGTACAGATGTCAATTAACTAAACTAAACTAGAAGCCCTGTTTCACATGCTACGCCATCAGATCAGATAATACTACACATAAATATAACATGTTGAATGTTGTACAATAGATAGATCAAAGGGGGAGGTACAGAGAGAAGAGTATACATGGATCTCAGCATTGTAGTGCAATTTTCCATAGACAAATGTTCTCAATGAGGTTGAGGTGAATTGGACAGTTCCATATAACCATATAACATATAACAATTACAGCACGGAAACAGGCCCACTCGGCCCTTCAAGTCCGTGCCGAACAACTTTTTTCCCTTACTCCCACCTGCCTGCACTCATACCATAACCCTCCATACCCTTCTCATCCATATGCCTATCCAATTTATTTTTAAATGATACCAACGAACCTGCCGCCACCACTTCCACTGGAAGCTCATTCCACACCGCTACCACTCTCTGAGTAAAGAAGTTCCCCCTCATGTTACCCCTAAACCTCTGTCCCTTAATTCTAAAGTCATGTCCTCTTGTTTGAATCTTCCCTATTCTCAAAGGGAAAAGCTTGTCCACATCAACTCTGTCTATCCCTCTCATCATTTTAAAGACCTCTATCAAGTCCCCCCTTAACCTTCTGCGCTCCAGAGAATAAAGACCTAACTTATTCAACCTATCTCTGTAACTTAGCTGTTGAAACCCAGGCAACATTCTAGTAAATCGCTCTGTACCCTCTCTATTCCCTAGCTTATGGGAGGACCATTCAAAGCCGGATAACAAAGGGGAAGAAGCCATTTCAGATTCTGGTGGTGCACACTTTCGAGTTTCTGTGTCTTTCGCACGGGAGCAGGGAGAGGAAGGAGTGACCAAGGTCCTTGATTATGTTGGCTGCTTTTCCGAGGCAGCGTGAAGGGTTGATTGAGTGAATGGTGGGGAGTCTGGCCTGTGTGATGGACTGTGCTACATGTACAACTCTCTGCAATTTCTTGCAGTCCTGTGTTGAGTTGTTCCCAAACCAAGCTGTAATGTAACCCGGCAGCATGCTTTCCATGATACATCTGCAGACGTTGGTTTCAGTCATTGGAGACGCGATGAATTTCCTCAGTAGACTGTGGGCTTTCTTGGGTGTCATATCAACATGGTCAGTCCACTACAGATTGTTGGTCACAACAGATGGTCCTCAACCATTTCCACTTCTTCACCATTGATGCTGACTGAGGCATGTACTCCTCCATGCTACCTGACATTGGCAACTAGCTCCATCTTTGTGGCCAAGTTTGTGGATGATACAAAAATAGGTGGAGGGGCAGGAGGTGTAGAGAAAGCAGGGAAACTGCAGAAGGATTTGGATAGGTTGGGAGAGTGGGCAGAGAAGTAGCAGATGGAATATAGTGTAACAAAGTGTGGAATCAAGCATTTTGATAGTAGGAATAAAGGTGTAGCCTTTTTTGTAAATGGGGACAGAATCCAGGAATCGGAGGTGCAAAGGGAGTTGGGTGTGTTGATGCAGGTTTCCCAAACAGTTAATCTGCAAGTCAAATCAGTAGTGAAGAAAGCAAATGCAATGCTAGCATTTATTTCGAGAGGGCTTGCATACAAAAAAGGAGGCTCTATAAGGCGCTATTAGAAATGCTGAGACTCTATAAGAGGCTGGTCACATTTGGAATATTGTGAGCACTTCTGCGCATCACATCTGTGGAAGGATGTGCTGGCTCTGGAATGGGTCCAGAAGATGTTTCCAAGAATGATCCCTGGAATGAGTAGGTTAACATATGACAAGCGCTTGACAGCACTGGGCCTGTACTTGCTGGAGTTTTGAAGAATGAGGGGAGAACTCATTGAAATGTACAGAAAAGTGAAAGGCTTGAATATAGTGGATGTGGAGAAGATGTTTCCTCTAGTGGGAATATCTAGGAACAGAGGTCATAGCCTCAAAATTAAAGGAAGTTCTTTTAGTAGGGAGATGAGGTGGAATTTCTTTCATCGGAGCATGGTGAATCTGTGGAATTCTTTGCCACAGAAGGCTGTGGAGGCCAAGTCAGTGGATATACTATATTTATGGCAGAGATAGCTAGATTCTTGGTTAGTACAGGTGGCAGGAGAATGGGGTTAGGAGGGAGAGATACATCAGCAATGATTGAATGGCAGAGGAGAATTGATGGGCCAAATGGCCTAACTTTGCTCCTTTCAATTATCTTATGATCTTGTGATATTGCTGACATTGAGGGAGAGGCAGTTTGTCCTAACGCCATGATATTTCTGGTGTCTATTGCTGTGACGTAATAGGTGTTAGTGCGATCCAGAGTCAGTTGAAGATTAATCCATGCAGAAAGTTATATAAGAGACATTGAGGACCTTGTCTTGCCTAAATTTGGCCACATCTGGGAACTTGTGGACAGAACAGCACGTCCTAGATGTGGTGCAATAGAAGACATTCATAAGTTCAAAAGTTCTTAAGTCATAGGAGCAGAATTAGGCCATTCGGCTCATCAAGCCTACTCCGCCATTCAATCATAGCTGATCTATCTCTTCCTCCTAACCCCATTCCACTGCCTTCTCCCCATAACCGCTGGCACCCTTATTAATCACGAATCTCCCTATCTGTGCCTTGCAGAGGAATGGCATGAGTGGTAGCACAAGAAACTGCAGACACTGGAATCTGGAGCACGAAACAAGATGGCGACATTCAGTGGGTTAGGTAGAATCGGTGGAGGGAAATTGGCAGACAATGCCCCCGGGTGGGACTCTTCATCAGACTCCTTCAGATAAGTCTGCAGAATTGTCCCAACCCAAAACACTGTCTCCAGCCTTTCCAGATGTTGCCAGACTCGCCGAGTTCCTCCAACATTTTATGTTTTGGCTTATTTGGCAGAATGAGTATAGAGCTGAAAAGCTGCAAGATGAGGGAAAGCAAGGGGGAAGCATGAATCATCTGTGCTTCAGTGTGGTCACTAAGATGTTCTATCTAGTACGTTCATAAGCTCCTGGAGCAGAATTAGGCCATTCAGTCCATCAAGTCTACACCGCCATTCAATCATGGCCGATCTATATTCCCTCTCTAACCCATTCTCCTGTCTTCTCCACATAACCCCTGACCCTCTTACTAATCAATAATCTGCCAACTGCACCTGTGTCAGAGGATCCCATTTTATTCTTTAATATGTTGTATTTACACCTTTATTATTCCCAAGCCACAAATGTCCATGGGCCTCAGTACTCACTCCTTTACTTATACATTCCAATCCAAACAATTGCATTCTCAGCTTTATCTTCAATTCTTGCATCCTGTCATCAAAGTGTCAAAGACCCAAAGCATCACACAGCATGAAAACAGGCCCTTTGGCCAATTTGTTCATGCCGACCAATACGTTTACCTGAGCTGGTCCCATTTGCCACAGTTTGACTCATGTCCCTCAATCTTTACGATCCATGTACATTAATAAAATTTATCCTCCTTAATTATCTCTGCCTTTACAATCTCCTCTGCCAGCTCTCTACTGAATACATTCCACTCTCTGAGTGCAGAAGTAGCATCTCACATTCCGTTTAATTTTTTCAACTCTCCTTAAATGTATGCCTCATAATTTCAGACCCTCTACCCTGTGAAAAAGACTGTGACAACTCACTTTACCTGTGCTCCGAATTATTTTATTTATTTACTAGTCTAAGTGGGACCCGTTGGGTCCCAGCATCACATTGGAGGACTGGTCCCCCAACACAAAATTCCACCTCTCCACCAATTCCAATATTGGTGGCCAGTGGGGGGGAGGGGTGGGGTGGGGGGCTTTCTGGAGCACTAGTATGGGTGTTGTGGGCTGAAGGGATGGGTTTCCAGAGGGCTAGTATGGACATTGTGGGCCGGATGGATTCTTGGGCTGGCGGCTCGGTCACTCAAGCCTATTGTGCTGGCTGCTCACTCACAGCTGGTGGGCTGGCAGTTGACTCAAGGCTATTCCTTAAAATTCCATTTCAAGCAGGGTGCAAGGCCACCAAATTTAAGTGCAGTTTCTTACCACTTCAAGCAGGATGCAAGGCCACCAAATTAAAGTGCAGTTTCATACCATTTCAAGCAGGGTGCAAGGCCACTAAAGACAGCTAGTCTTGACATCTCCCTCCTTCATCTTGCAGAGACTGAGCCACGCCCACACTTCTGGGTTTTATAGTCCCTCCCCCATCCCACTAGAAGGGGCATGGCCTTCATGGCGTGATTGACAGGAGAGAGAATCCCAACATTTTTTAAACACTTATTACTTTTTTATTTTTCATTGATGGAAGGGGGTCTCTGAGTAAGATGGCCAAAAATCACAGCTGTACGTCATAGAAACATAGAAACATAGAAAATAGGTGCAAGAGGAGGCCATTTGGCCCTTCGAGCCAGTAGTGCCATTCATTATGATCATGCTGATCATCTCCTATCAATAACCCGTGCTTGCCTTCTCCCCATATACGTTGACTGCACTAGCCCCTAAAGCTCTATCTAACGCTTTCTTAAATCCATCCAGTGACTTGGCCTCCACTGCCCTCTGTGGCAGGGAATTACATAAATTCACAAACCTCTGGGTGAAACGTTTTTTCTCACCACAGTCTTAAATATCCTCCCCTTTATTCTAAGACTGTGGCCCCTGGTACTGGACTCGCCCAACATTGGGAACATTTTCCCTGCATCTAGCCTGTCCAGTCCTTTTATAATTTTATAAGTTTCTATAAGATATCCCCTCATCCTTTTTAATTCCAGTGAATACAAGCCTAGTCTTTTCAATCTTTCCTTGTAAGACAGTCCCGCCATCCCAGGGATCAATCTCATGAACCTACGCTGTACTGCACAAGGATGTCCTTTCGCAAATTACGTGTACACAATACTCCAGATGTGGTCTCACCAGAGCCCTATACAACTGCAGAAGAACTTCTTTACTCCTGTACTGAAATCCTCTTGTTATGAAGGCCAACATTCCATTAGCTTTCTTCACTGCCTGCTGTACCTGCACGCCAACTTTCCGTGACCGGTGTACAAGGACACCCAGGTCTCGCTGTACCTCCCCCTTACCTAACCTAACCCCAGTGAGATAATAATCTTCCCTCTTGTTTTTGCCGCCAAAGTGGATAACCTCACATTTATCTATATTATACTGCATCTGCCCACTCACTCAACCAGTCTAGGTCACCCTGCAACCTCCTAACATCCTCTTCACAGTTCACACTGCCACCCAGCTTTGTTTCATCCGCAAACTTGCTAGTGTTGCTCCTAATCCCTCTTCCAAATCATTAATATATATGGTAAACAGTTGCGGCCCCAACACCGAGCCTTGCGGCACTCCACTCTCCACTGCCTGCCATTCTGAAAAGGACCCATTCACTCCTACTCTTTGCTTCCGGTCTGCAAATCAATTTTCTATCCATGTCAACACCCTACCCCCAATACCATGTGCTCTAATTTTAGACACCAGTCTCCCGTGTGGGGCCTTATCAAAGGCTTTCTGAAAGTCTAGATACACTACATCCACTGGCACCCCTTCATCCATTTTACTTGTCAATGGATTACGTTGTAGCGTTTTTTCTAAAATCAATATAAAGCGCAAACTAGAAGTGGTCAATGTTAGACTTTTAATTATATAGAAGGCAACTTTAATTAGGCAAGGTAGCTTTAATAAGGCAAGGTAACTTTAATTAGGCAAGGCAACATTGATTAGTTAAGGCAACTTTATTAGGCAAGGTAACTTTAATTAAGCAAGGCAACTTTAATATGGCAAGGCAACTTTAATTAGGCAACACAGGTTTAGCATTTCCAAACCAAAGGCTACACAGCTTTAGCATTTGTTCAGTGTTATTCACAGCTCAGACTGAGAGATGTGACCATATCGCTCCCCCATCTTGCAGAGACTGACTGAGGCACTCAATACTTCTGGGTTTTATAGTCCCTCCGGAAGGGGTGTGGCCTTCAGGAGAGAGAATCTCAACATTTTTTAAACACTAATAACTCTTTTATTTTTCATCGATGGGAAAAATCCTCTTGTCCTGTGCAGCGTAGGGGACTCTGACTAAGATGGCCAAATAGCCGTAAGTGGCATTTTTTCTAAAATCAATATACAGAACAACAGGAAGTGGTCAAGATCAGAATTTTAGTAATATCGATCTCCATGAGCTTTAGACGTAGGCAGTGAAGAAGGTGCGCACCATCGGGACCAGGGACAGCAGTACTGTGTTGGGTTGCATCTGAACCTTCATGTCCTTTGTGTAATTGCCCATTGCCTCGGAAAGAGGCAGGTAGGTCTAAGCAAGGGGGTGCTCGGTGAAGACCGGGAGAAAGGGAGGATAAAGGTCAGCAGCTGGGACCACGGGCTATTAGAGATCAGAACAGATCCCAGAATCACCAGGGTGGCACAGCGGTGAAGTTGCTGCCTCATAGCACCAGAGACCCTGGTTCGATCCTGACTTTGGATGCTGTTTGTATTGAGTTTGTACTTCTCCCCGTGACTGTGTAGGTTTTCTCCGGGTGCTCCGATTTCTCCCCACATCCCAAAGACATGTGGGTTTGTAGGTTAATTGGCCTCCGTAAATTGTAAATTGTCCCTAGTGTGTAAGATAGTGCTAGTGTATGGCGATCGCTGGCGGACGTTGACTCGGTGGGCCGAAGGGCTTGTTGCCTTGCTGTATCCCTAAACTAAACTAAACTGAACTAAACCCCGCAACCTCCAATTCTCCAGGGAAAAGCTGCCGTGATACCTGATGGTTAGACTAATCTGATGCTAGTCTAACCATCAGACCATCCAATGGATGCATAACATTTGGAAATATATTAAATATATTTGCTTGAAAGTTCTGGGAGAGCACTGTACCTGCTGTACCTGCACGCCAACTTTCAGTGGCCGGTGTACAAGGACACCCAGGTCTCTGCTCTCCTCCTATGACATGGACACCTTTAGTGTCTGAAGCCGATTCCAACCATGCAAAGTCTAGCTCATGATAAATCGTAATTACCACCCACAGAACTATTTTGACAGGTGGGTATTTGGCTGGACACCCAGATGCGCCATTTTCCCATTTATTGCCCAGAAATTAGTTTTCTTTGGGAATGTTTAGTTTCGGTTTAGTCTGGTGATAAAGCACGGAAACAGGCCCTTCAGCCCACCAAGTCCACACCAACCAGCGATCCTTGCACATCACTATCTCACACACACTGGGGACAATTTACAATTATACCAAGATAATCAACCTACAAACCTATACGTCTTTGGAGTGCGGGAGGGAACCGAAGATCTCGGAGAAAATCCACGCAGGGCATAGGGAGAACGTACAAACTCCATACAGACTGCACCCATAGTCAGGATCGAACCCGGGTCTCTGGCGCTGTGAGGCAGCAACTCTACCGCTGCACCACCAAGGCGCCCAACATTTTCAACATTCAAAAATTATCCACCTTATTCATACTGATACAAAATAACACTCATGTTAAAAAATGGCAGAAGAGGTAGTTAAGGCACCGTAAAAGTATGTAAAAACACTTGGACAGATTGGTGGACAGGGAAGGTTTAGATGGATATGGGCCAAATGTGGGCAAATGCTATGAGCTTGGATGGGGAAAATAGACACAAAGTGCTGGAGTAATTCAGTGGGCCAGGCAGAATGTCTGGAGAAAAATGATGGGTGACATTTCGGGTTGGGACCCCCTTCTTCAGATGGGGCATTTTGGTCAGCATTGACAAATTGGGCTGAGGGCTTGTTTCCAAGCTCTATGACTCTATGACTCTATGGATATAGTAAAGGATTTTTAAAGTAATTCATCTTAAGACATTTAAAGCAGTTGAAAATACTTACAAGCAATTCATTAATTTAAGTTAACGTATTAGTAAAATAAAATACAGATTACTCAAAACTATACTTTTCTCTCCCATAGTCATTCCTCTCCTTTGGACTAATTGGGATTGCTGAGCCTGTGCCAAGTCTAACTTGTCACTGATCCAGAGGGGATGAATGCCAGCATAATAATAGGATGTTGCCAGGTGCCCATGTTGAGGCATCGTCAGAACAGCAACAGGTTAATTGTGGAAGTTCATGTCATAAATACCCCATCAGCAACACGAGGGAAAGCCCGAAGATTCATAGAGTCATAAAGTGATCCAGTGTGGAAACTGGCCCTTCCGCCCCACTTGCCCACTCCGGCCAATATGTCCCAGCTCCACTAGTCCCACCTACCTGTGTTTGGCCCATATCCCTCCAAGTCTGTCCTATCCATCTACCTTTCTAACTGTTTCTTAAACGTTGGGATAGTCTCAGCCTCAACGGCCTCCTCTGACAGCTCGCTCCATACACCCAACACCTTTTGTGTGAAAATGTTACACCTCAGATTCGTAATAATTCTATTCCCCTTCACCTTGGACCTATGTCCTCTCGTCCTCGATTCCCCTACTCTGGGCAGGAGACTCTGTGCACCTACCCGATCTATTCACCTTGTGATTTTATACACCTCTATAAGATCCCCCCTCATCCTCCTGCGCTCCTGTGTGAATGCAAGCATTTCACAATACATTTGGGCCATGCCCTGAGCGAGAGATACACAAGGCCTCTGTTGCAACTTCACTGGCAAAATATCAAGCTGTCAAGAATAATCAATTCACACTAATCCCTGACAGCTCTCTAGTAAATTTGCCAATTTACTATATGGCTATTAACATTAGCATTATGTTCAAAGGAGCAACGTTGCATTCATATCTTATGATGACAGTGATATCCAGGCCTAAACTAATGACAATTGACATGCAATTCAATCATCCTCAGTCCGGCCCCACTGGGACACTTTGTAGGAATAATGACAAGGTGTGGAATCACAGTTGACGTAACCAATAATCTTGCTCAATGGCGATGTTTGGGAAATGTTGTCACCTGCGAATGGTACCAGGAAAGACAGGAAAGGAAACTGTACATTGAACTGCAGGGCAGAATGCAGCATTGAGATATGTGTGTTCTATGGCTCTTGGCAAGAAGCCCCAGAAACAATTGATCAATATTGTAGGTGTCTGAGACAACTTGTCATAAAAGGTGCCATTTCTGATCTGAGGGAGAAATCATAACGTCAATCCTTGAAGGTTGGACATCAAAGCAGCTTCGGGGGGGAAAGCCCTTGAACTGAATATTAAAATGTTCCATAATAATGCAAATGTTTGAGCTGGCAAGATCTTGAGCTGGCAAGATCATTGTTGCTTTCAGATCTGAGAGCAGTTAGTGTGGGAAGATCAAAAGATACGGTTCTGAACGGATTCAGAGGCGTCAGTAGACACCCGGGTAGAACCACTCATCTGAAACTACTGACAGAGAACAATTGTCAGCATTGTCGAGATAAGCAGAGATGAAAGCCAAGCTATCATTGTGCTGGCAGCCTCCCACGCAAGGCAGAAAGAACTGCTCAGGTGCGGTGATGTTCAGCAAATCATAGTGTCAGAACTCATCAAACCTGCAGCAACTGTTGAAACTGAAGTGAGATGAGCAACAAATGGCATCATGTGTTGGACATTGATTAAATGATTCAGTTCAGTTTAGTTTGTTGTCACGTGTACCGAGGTACAGTCAAAAACTTCTGTTGTGTGTTAACCAGTCAGTGTAAAGACAATACATGATTACAATTGAGCCATTCATAGTGTACAGATACATGATAAGGGAATAATGCAAGATATAGCCAGTAAAGTCCAAACAAAGATAGTCTGAGGTCACCAATGAGGTAGATGGTAGTTCAGGACTGCTCTCTAGTTGTGGTTGGATGGTTCAGTTGCCTGATAACAGCAGGGAAGAAACTGTCCCTGAATCTGATTGAAAATTACAGCATGGAAACAGGTCCTCCTGCCAAACTGGTCCATGCCGACCATCGATCGCCCGCTCACACCCCTCAAACAGCCATTTGCAGTGCTACGTTATTCCACTTTCACACCAATAAACCTACAAACCCGCACATCTTTGGGATGTCGTAGGAGCCCAGAGCACCCGGAGGAAACTCACTCAGTCACAGGGAGAACAAGCAAACTGAACACTGAGAGTTCCTGAGGTCAGGATTGAACCCATGTCTCTGAGGGCTTGAGGCAGTGGCTCTACCCCCTGCGTCACTGAGAGCCATCCTTTGCCCCAAACTTCAGAACATTTGTAATCCTATATCAGAGAACTGGTTGGTCCACCCATCGATGTTATGGGTCATCTTTTAACACACCATTGTTGTCCTTTTCAACCCAATACAAGAAAGCCAAGGCAGAGTGTCAGCTCCTCAAAGTGTATCCATCACATGCAGTGACTACCATTGTGAGAAGGCTGAGAAACAGCTCCCATGTGGGATAACACGAACATGGTGCAAAAAGGCAATGATGTTGCTGCAGCAGAATGACAGCAATACCATTGTAAAGGTGGAAACCACATCCTCTTCTGATATTATGGTACGTTCTAGGCCATTTGACCCATGAAGTCTACTCTGCCAATCAATCATGGCTGATCCCCCTCAACCCCATTCTCCTGCCTTCTCCCCATAACCTCTGACACACTTACTAATGAAGAATCTTTCAATCTCCACCTTAAAAATATCCATCGACTTGGACTCCACACTCATCTGCGGCAATGAATTCCACAGATTCAGCACCTTCTAAAGGAATTCCTCATCATCTTGTTCCTAAAGGAACATACTTTTATCATGCTGACTAGTTATTATTACAATGCTGACTAGTGGTCCTACATTCTCCCACTAGTGGAAACATCCTCTCCACAATTGTATTATCCAGGCCTTTCACTATTCAGTAAGTTTCAATGAGGTCCCTCTCATCCTTCTAAACTCCAGTGAGTACATGCCCAGTGCCATCAAACGCTCATCACTTTGCAAACAAGCTAGATCAGCCCAGCATTCAGAATAAAATTACAATTACAACTTTTGCTTTGTTTATTTAGTCCCGGTTTGTGGACCTCACTGTTTACAGCGTGGAAACAGGCCCTTCGGTCCACCGAGTCCATGCTTACCAGCCATCTCCCCATACACTAGTCTGAAGAAGGGTCTCAACCTGCAATATCACTCATTCCTTCTCTCCTGTCCCGCTGAGTTACTCCAGTATTTAGTGTCTATCCCCATACACTAGCCCTATCTTACACACTGTGGACTGTCTACAATTTTTCATCAAAGCCACGTAATCGACAAACGCTCACAACTTTGGAGTGTGGGAGGAAACTGGAGCATCCAGAGAAAACCCATGTGATCACAGGGAAAATGGATAAACACCATACAGACAGCAGCCATAGTCAGCATTGAACCCTGGTCTGTGGCGTTGTAAGGCAGCAACTCTACCGCTGTCGTGCCACTCGGCAATGACACCATTATTGTGTTGCAGAGGAGGTGGTTACGAATCAATCGGAATGTTGCATCTGGAGTCAAGAGTGCCAAGAGTGTAAATGATCAGTACAGTGGACATCTTTCCCAGAATAAACATTGAGAAGACGGCAGCTTTTACATAAACCCAGCTGCTGTCACTGTGCCTGCATCTACTTTGTTAACTCCTGATACTTTATGACTTTGCTAAAGCCAGGATCAGCTGGAGAGCCATTTTCTCAATCGATGGCCCAGAACTCTGTGTGACAGTCCTGTAGCTGAGCCGTTACATTACAGTGCCCCACAAGTACCCAACTCACCTCCCGTGCTGTGAAGGAATCACAAATAGAATCCCGAAAGACTAACAGGTCACCGTATAGACATTGCTATTGAATGCTGCTAAGCGATACTAACAACGAAATAGTCTTACAGGGAAAAGATTGATTAATTGGACACAAACACAAAATCAGCATGTGCCCAATCACAATGTCTATCTATAGTACTAAAAGTAAGATCTCGACCGTAACAATCAACAGGCAGAACCAGGCATCAGAAAAGAACTATACTTATCACAAAAGTAGACAAAAATGCTGGAGAAACTCAGCGGGTGAAGCAGCATCAATGGAGAGAAGGAATGGGTGACATAGAAACATAGAAACATAGAAAATAGGTGCAGGAGTAGGCCATTCGGCCCTTCGAGCCTGCACCGCCATTCAATGTGATCATGGCTGATCATCCAACTCAGTATCCCGTACCTGCCTTCTCTCCATACCCCCTGATCCCTTTAGCCACAAGTGCCACATCTAACGCCATCTTAAATATAGCCAATGAACTGGCCTCAACTACCTTCTGTGGCAGAGAATTCCAGAGACTCACCACTCTCTGTGTAAAGAGACGTTTCTGTGACGTCTCTCTGTGACGTTTCAGGTCAAGACCCTTGTTCAGTCTGAAGAAGGGTCTCGACCCGAAACATCGCCCATTCCTCTCCATGGATGCTGCCTCAACCGCTGAGTTTCTCCAGCATTTTTGCTACCTTCGATTTTTCCAGCCTCTGCAGTTCTTTCTTAATCATACTTATCATCACAAAGGTCATTGAATCTTTGTCGGGCGAGGGGTGTGGGGTTTACGAGTACAATGTCAGACTCCATAGTTTTTCTGCTGACTATAAATTCAAAGGTTTCATAGAAGATGATTGCAAACGATTTGCTGGAAGCAGAAAATAGCAAATCACTTTGTTGTGGGTCTGTAGTCATGGGCAGTACAGCAATGCAGCAGTAGCATTGCTGCCTTACAGCGCCAGAGACCTGGGTTCGATCCTGGCCACGAGTGCTGACTGTACAGAGTTTGCACGTTCTCCCTATGACCTCGTGAGGTTGCACCGTGTGCTCCGGTTGTCTCTCACAGTAGAAGACGTGCAGGCTTGTAGGTTAATTGGCTTCTGTAAATTGTAAATTGACCCGTGTGTGTGTAGGATAGTGCTAGTGAATGGGGTGATCGCTGGTCAGCACGGACATGGTGGGCCGAAGGGCCTGTTTCCACGCTGGATCTCCAAAGTCTAAATTCTCAATAATGATAATAGATAATGCTGGCAAATTCCTTCCCCTAAGAAACTCAGTTGAAACAGTTGGATTTGAAATGTGAACTCACCAGTTTCACGGTTACAAAAGCGAGTATGACTGGTGTTACCTTTCCTGTCCATTTTGTTCAACTAAAGTTAAAATTCCCCAGCTGACATTGTGAAATCTGAACTGCCTCACAATCATCAGTCCAACCCTCTGCATTATGAATCAAATCGCACAATGATTGAATTCCCCCTAATAGTGATGGTAATTCTAAGGATTGCCTGTCTGAAATATTACACAGCTCCAGAAAATTCATGGTGACAGATATTTACCAAACCCTGAGAAACGTTGGTATTAAAGACCTGTCCCACAGTACGAGTTCATTCCAAGAGTTCTCCCGAGTTTGCCCTAATTCGAACTCGGAGATTTACGGTAATGGCCACTCGTCGGTACACGGGGCTCTCGTGGACATTTTTCAACATGTTGAAAAATCTTCACCCGTCTTCGTGTGCTTACCTGCCGTTAGTGAGTCTTCCCGAGTACCTGTCGTAAGCGTTACGAGCTGCTAAGAGACGTCCCCGAGCTCCGTTCATTCCCCGTGCTTACCACGAGTTTGATTTTTTTTAAACTCGGGAGAACTCTTGGAATGAACTCGTACCGTGGGACAGGGCTATTATTAAGCTGTTCCTGTGGCAATTGCACATTTAATTATCCCAACATTAAAGGGACTGGTGCCTTCATGGTAAAGACAACATTACAGTTTGCACACAAAAATATCCAAGCCAAATAATGCAGCGTTTTGAGAAGAATCATATATTTTTATAATCCAATTTTTAAAAGTATACAAGGTGAAAGAGATGCACTATTTCTTTAGATCTCTGTGCTCCTATAGTTTAACTGCACAAAAGACAGTCTTGGTTCCAACATGTGCTATCAGCATGTAAAAAAGGAGAATTATAAAATGAGTTCACCGATCATTCAGAATCGGACCTTTTCACATCGAGGCACATTTGTTGTGATCAAACATCGAAACGAGTGGCATTTCCTTCATGAGAGAGCACTGTTTCACCAAAGAGACAAACGATAAGAAATATCCAGGGTGAAACTCACATGCAAAGGGACATTATGGAATCACCCCATTAATTATATATTGTGAACTATGACAACGGTGGGTGGACTGCCCAATAAAAATCAACCACAGCTACAAATAAGATGATATATTTTAAGATGAATTCTCATAAAATCAATGGCACAGACTGACTAGGTTTTGGTCAAAGCCATCTGCTTCATTAATGTTCTGCAGGCAAGGAAATCTGCCATCTTTACTCAGCACCATCTTGGCTCACTGGTGACTATGGACATGCATCTTTATCCAAGCCATCGTATCAATGCAAATTAGGGCTATCAATAAATAAAACTAAAATGTGATCAATGCAGGATAAGTGGATGTGCGTGTTAGATGGGCCATGGGGTCTGTTTCGATGTATTGCTACATGACTGATCATGTCACCTGAATTAGGAGGAGGACAAAGAGAAGTCATAGTGATAGCTCTTGGCGGCCAGCAGAATTTGGCCTAAATGGACCAGGCCCTCAGCTGGTGGGCAAAGTGGACGATTTGGGCATTTACCAGAATATGGTGAAAGATTGACCACCATAACAGAGGGTGTGCAAGACGTCAGACACAAAAAGCTGGAGAAACTCAGTGGGACAGACAGCATCTCTGGAGAGAAGGAACGGGTGACATTTAGTGATAGTCAGTCAGTAAAGGATATATCTCGTCACTCCACCAGTGTGCTGGTCACTTGTGTGGATCTGAGGACTCAGGGGTTGAATTGAAACTCAGAGAAATAAGGTTGCAGAGTTTGTGGTGTCAGCCCTTATATTCAAATATCATAATCTCTCACGACAGCATGGAATAAGAAATTCTGGCCTGTTGTCATTCATTAGAGCCTCCAGCTCCTGGTAACGTAATGCCTGTCCATGGTTAATGTAGGCAGCAAGCTTATGGAGGTACCAGCCCCAAAATCTGTACGTTCTCCATGGGAAAACATTTTTAAAGGTCGATAAAACTGTGGCAACAATAGGTATCATCCTTGGGCAATTTCCAGCTTCTTGTCAGAATGCAGAACATCGCTTACAAATCCATTGATTGGGTGAACAAAAAAGCTTTAGGAACAACCTAGTTGAGTTTAGTTTAGAGATCCAGCCCAGAAACAGGCCCTTCAGCCCAGCGGGTCCGTGAAGACCAGTGATCCCGACACTCTTACACTGTCCTATACACACACACTATTTACAACCCAACCAATTAACCTACAAACCTGTATGTCCTTGGAGTGTGGGAGGAAACCGAAGCACCTGGAGAAAACCCACGCAGGTCATGCAGAGAACGTACAAACACCGCACAGAGAGCACCTGTAGTCAGGATCAAACCCGGATCCCTAGCACTGTAAGGCAGCAACTCTACCGCTGCACCACTGTGCCACCCCAAAACTTTTAAATGTTTTGGCCTGGTTTCGAACCAGGGTCCTCTCGCATGTTAGGCGAATGCGGTAACGACAACACTACAGTAACCCTTGAACTTGTGATCTGTTTTGTAAACGGCTCCTACAGCAAGAACTCTGTGACAAGCATACATGCTGTACAAAACATAGTCACAGACGTTTTTAAATATGATTTGCCTAATGTTTCTCCCATGGTGACTAATGAAAACCCATTACCTTAATGAAAGCGGGGTCTGAAGAAGGGTCTCGACCCGAAACGTCGCCTATCTCCTTCGCTCCTTAGATGCTGCTGCACCCGCTGAGTTTCTCCAGCTTTTTGTGTAAACCTTAATGAAAGCATTGTGATCCAGCTGTTTATGTTTTTACATTCTGTGGCATGGAAAACGAACATGGCTAGGATAGGATACTGTAGTGTGAACAAGGAACTGCTCAAGTTGGAATTCCTCCAGTACCATTCCTCAGTTAGGTTCTCACCACCATTCAGTCCATTGTAAAGATGGGGCAATATAGTTGTTATACTGAATAACCTAAACACTTCTCTACATGCTGCGCTGTTTTATGTTCTGTATTTTAAATCCTAATCTCATCCAAATATCATAATAATAATTATAATATCCTGGAGCTGTTGCAGGCAACTGAACAATGCTACCACAACTAGAGAGCACTTTTCTTCCCGATTTTTTTCGGCGACATATTAGTGTCGCCAAAAGAGTTTGAACATTTCAAAATCCAGTGGCGACAAAAAAATGTTGCGACACTTGAAAAAATACCGCGCGTAATACGCCATCACGCCGCGTCACCGCCACATCACACCGCACGTTTTTCAGTGAATAGTTATGTCCGTCAATGATACCGGCAATGGCTGAAAAAAATGGCAAGTGGGACAGGCTCTTTAATTACTGTCTATAACCCAGTCTGATATCATTACATTTACATCACTTTTGGCCCGTAGGAGAATCTTGCTGGTCTGGAAATCTAACACTCCTCCATCTGCCGCTGCTTGGCTGGAAGACGTCATGTTTTTTTTAAGGTTAGAAAAGATTAAATTCACATTGAGGGGGTCTGTGAAAAGATTTAATTAAAGGAACTACCTATTGACTGAGGGCACTTGACATTAAGTGGGGATCTGCCTTTATTCTGTTTTGTTACTTTATTATTGTTAAAAAGTGCATTTGATTTTGTGATAAATTTGGAATGTGAAAAAATAAGCTGCCAAGGGGTGTTTAGGGAGGGTGGGTTATTTAGGGTTATTTTGTTTATATTATTATTATTATTATTATTTATAAAAAACAAAATGGAGGAAAATGTAATGCCATACATCAGATGTACTGTGAATTTTTTTCTTTCCCTCCAATAAAAAACTATTAATTAAAAAAAAAAAAAAATACTGTCTATCTTATTGGTGACCCTTGGACTATCTTTGATTGGACATTAATGGACTTTATCTTGCACTAAACATTATTCCCTTATCATGCATCTGTACTGTGTTGATGGCTCGATTGTAATCATGTATTGTCTTTCCTTCTTCTAGCACGCAACAAAGGCTTTTCACTGTACCTCAGTATGCATGACAATAAACTAAAGTGAGCTAAAACTAAACAGAACTAATAAAATCTAAAATTTTCTAAGATGAGTTTGTTTATCGTCATGTGTACTGTGATGGTTCATGGGTGCAATGCTGAGGAATCCCAGTAGTTTAGTTTAGTTTAGTTTGGAGATACAGCACGGAAACAGGACATTTGGCCCACCGAGTCCACGCTGACCAGCGATCCCCACACACTAACACTACCCTACACACTCGGGACAATTTCACATTTATACCAAGCCAATTAACCGACAAACATGTGTGCCTTTGGAGTGTGGGAGGAAGCCGAAGATCTTGGAGAAAACCCACGCAGGTCGCGGAGAGAATGTACAAATGACGTACTGACAGCACTTGTAGTCAGGATCGAACCTGGGTCTCTGGCGCTGTAAGGCAGTAGCTCTATCGCTGCGCCACCGTGCCACCCAATAACAGTGGGCTGTGCAGCTGTTGGAAGGGTCAGGTTGCGAGCCGTTCATATTGTAGGGAATGCAGTAGCGAGCCTGGAGATCACAGCGGGAGGGCTGCTTACTGGATGTGTAACACTGAGTTGGGCACAGGCTGGAACTGGGGTCCATTTAGCAAGGCTTTAAGGGCTTGGAAGGATGGCAGATTCGTTCTGCAGCAAGGGGTACCTTTCAGAAGTGAAGATTCTAAAACTTTCTTTTCAACCTTTCGTGGACAAATACAATAAACCCTCACAATAACGGATTTCTTTATGACGGTTACAGCAGACCAAATCTGTTCAAGACTGAGTTTTTTGTTTCACAGAGTGGCCACCAGGTAGATGGAGCGATTCTTTCATTTAGTTCAGAGATACAGGTACTGTACACTGCTTATCTTTCATCCATTTGTATAGTGTATATCTCTCATTTCCATTTTTCATGACTCACGACCCAAAACGTTACCCATTCCTTCTCTCCAGACATGCTGCCTGTCCCGCTGAGTTGCACCAGCTTTTTGTCTCTATCTTCAGTTTTGGCCAGCATCTGCAGTTCCTTCCTACAGACACTGTACATTGAAGTTGCTCTGTTACTTCTACTGTCCTTACTTTTGTACGAATAAAAACATTGTGAGTACTTTGGGGAGCTGTACATTTGTCTAGTGTGTTTGAACCATTTGAGTTTAGTTTAGAGATACAGCGTGCAAGCACCGAGTCCCTGCTGAGCAACGATCACCCGTACACTAGTTTTCTCCTAAACACTATAGATAATTCAATGTGTTGGATGGAACTACCGCAGTGGGTCATTTCTTTCCTCCCGCACAACTGGTTCTATCTTTCCTCCATATCTTAAAGAGATTGTAGAAGCATGGGTTTCCTCCGACACTGTACGGTAGCAACTCCACCAGGGTGACACTCTGCCAACCCTCATTTTGTGTCCTGGACTGTTTATTGTGTAGTGAATGTTTATTAGCTGTTTTTTCAATAGCACTGTACATATTAACCCCCTTATTCGGTGATAGCGGACAATCAGATACCATCTTCCCCCATGTGGTCCATTATAGTGAAGGTTTACTGTATTCAAATTTAATTTAGTTCGATTAGCTTAGAGATACAGTGCGGAAACAGGCCCTTTGGCCCACTGACCGCATTGACCAATTAACACTATCCCATATCAGGGACAATTTTTAAAAAACATTTATACCAAGCCAATTAACCTACAAACCTGTATGTCTTTGGAGTACTGGGGGAAACCAAAGTTCTCAGAGTAAACCCACGGGGGTCATGGGGAGAACGTACAAACTGCGTACAGACACGTATCCATAACCAGGATCAAACTTGGGTCTCCGGCGCTGTAAGGGTGTAACTCTACCTCTGAGCCACTGTGCCGCCCTAATTTTGCTTTTACATAACCCCTTCATCCCCCTCTACATCTCCTTCTCTTTCTTTGTTATTGTTTAATTGTGGTCTCTCTCTCTCTGTTATTGCTTGGTACATGGTCAGTCTGCGCATAAGGTCATAAATTCAGAAATGATAGGGGAAAAATTAGGCCATTTGGCCCATCAAACTTACTCTGCCATTCAATCATGGCTGATCTATCTTAACCCCATTCTCCTGCCTTCTCCCCATAACCCCTGACACCCGTACTAATCAAGAATCTATTAATCCCCATCTTAAAAATAGCCATTGACGGCCTCCATAGCCTTCTGTGGAAATAAATTCCACAGATTCACCATGATCACATCATAGAAACATAGAAACATAGAAATTAGGTGCAGGAATAGGCCATTCGGCCCTTCGAGCCTGCACCGCCATTCAATATGATCATGGCTGATCATCCAACTCAGTGTCCCGTACCTGCCTTCTCTCCATACCCTCTGATTCCCTTAGCCACAAGGGCCACATCTAACTCCCTCTTAAATATATCCAATGAACTGGCCTCAACTACCCTCTGTGGCAGAGAATTCCAGAGACCCACCACTCTCTGTGTGAAAAAATTCCTTCTCATCTCGGTCCTAAAGGGTTTCCCCCTTATCCTTAAGCTGTGACCCCTTGTCCTGGACGGCCCCAACATCGGGAACAATCTTCCTGCATCTAGCCTGTCCAACCCCTTAAGAATCTTGTAAGTTTCTATAAGATCCCCTCTCAATCTCCTAAATTCTAGAGAGTATAAACCGAGTCTATGCAGTCTTTGCTCATAAGACAGTCCTGACATCCCAGGAATCAGTCTGGTGAACCTTGGCTGCACTCCCTCTATGGCAATAATGTCCTTCCTCAGATTTGGAGACCAGAACTGTACGCAATACTCCAGGTGTGGCCTCACCAAGACCCTATACAACTGAAGTAGAACCTCCCTGCTCCTATACTCAAATCCTTTTGCTATGAAAGCTAACATACCATTGGCTTTCTTCACTGCCTGTTGTACCTGCATGCCTACTTTCAATGACTGGTGTACCATGACACCCAGGTCGCGCTGCATCTCCCCTTTTCGTAATCGGCCACCATTTAGATAGTAGTCGGTTTTCCTATTTTTGCCACCAAAGTGGATAACCTCACATTTATCCACATTATACTGCATCTGCCAAACATTTGCCCACTCACCCAGCCTATCCAAGTCACCTTGCATTCTCCTAGCATCCTCCTCACAGCTAACACTGCCCCCCAGCTTAGTGTCATCCGCAAACTTGGAGATATTGCCTTCAATTCCCTCATCCAGATCATTTATGTATATTGTAAATAGCTGGGGTCCCAGCACTGAGCCTTGCGGTACCCCACTAGTCACTGCCTGCCATTGTGAAAACGACCCGTTAACTCCTACTCTTTGCTTCCTGTTTGCCAGCCAGTTCTCTATCCACATCAATACTGAACCCCCAATGCCATATGCTTTAAGTTTATATACTAATCGCTTATGTGGGACCTTGTCGAAAGCCTTCTGGAAGTCCAGATACACCACATCCACTGGTTCTCCCCCATCCACGCTACTAGTTACATCCTCGAAAAATTCCACAAGATTCGTCAGACATGATTTACCTTTCGTAAATCCATGCTGACTTTGTCCAATGATTTCACCACTTTCCAAATGTGCTGCTATCCCATCTTTAATAACTGACTCTAGCAGTTTCCCCACTACCGATGTTAGACTAACTGGTCTGTAATTCCCCGTTTTCTCTCTCCCCCCCTTCTTAAAAAGAGGGGTTACGTTTGCTACCCGCCAAGGACATCGAAGGGCCGAATGGCCTACTCCTGCACCTATTGTCTATTGTCTATTGTCTATTGTCTCTGACTAAAGAAATTGCTCCTCATCTCCTTCCTAAAGGAACCTCCTTGAATTCTGACGCTGTGACCTCTGGTCCTAGACTCTCCCACTAATGGAAACATCCTCTCCACCTCCACTCTATACAGGCCTTTCACTATTCATATCTCACACTCTCACGCAAGTTGCTTCTATCATCTTCATGCATTCTCAATTAATGGAGCCTTGCAACATCAGCGGGACACAAAATCAGTGCATTAGCCAAGTGCGAACAACAGCCCATGGTACACGGATCACCAAGTGGCACTTAACCAAGTGAGCACCCATAGTGAATCAAAGACATGCAGTAATTCTGCCTGTCAGTTCCTTCACAGTCAGTCATATGATCCAACAGAAGAACATTTAAGACAAAATGTAAAGACCACACAGTGGTGCAGCTGGTCGAGCCAGTGCCAGAGACCAGGATCGATCCTGACCTCGGGTGCTTTGAGTATGGATAATTCACTAATGACCCACAAGCTGAGTGCAAACCTTCCACTGCTAGGAAATTCTAGGACTTTGAATCATCCATATAAAAATCAGTTTTCTCAATAATGAAGGAATGAAGAGAGTAGCATTAACGTCGGGTGTTGATAAAATGATATTACACCAATGTTGTATGCGATGCACAGAAATACTGTTATGTATGTATTTGTAGTAGAAGTTTGATATATAATACCTGTTCTGGAAGCTGATGAAATAGAACTGTCACCTGACAATTTACAACATTTCATGAGAGAGAGATTTAGCTCTTAGGGCTAAAGGAATCAAGGGGTGTGGGGAAAAAGCAGGAATGGGGTACTGATTTTAGATGATCAGCCATGATCATATTGAATGGTGGTGCTGGCTCGAAGGGCTGAATGGCCTACTCCTGCACCTATTTTTATATGTTCTATGTTTCTCCCATATTCCCAATTACCCCTAACCCCAAATTCATCCAGGTTTTAAATGTCTCTGATATTAGAAAACCATTTATGATCTATCTTTTTAAATAATGCAAAAGTGTAAAAATCATTAAATATTTGTTAAGATAAACAAACCTGAAACGCTTAAGAACCCTTGCGGAAAAGCAAACAAAACATAATTAATTCATGGAATGTATATTTGCTAATACAGCTTGTTCACTCCCATCCATTCATCCTCATTCACGTGTTTGGAAGACCCATTTATCGCTTGGATTCTGCGGACTCAAAGCCCAGCATAAGAGGTGGGAAACTAGGATAATGCTGCAACCATCCAGCACGTTCAGAAATTCTGAGCAAGTCTGAAGAAGGGTCCTGACCTGAAGCATCGCCTGTCCATGTTCTCCAGTGATAGACACAAAATGCTGGAGTAACTCAGTGGGACAGGCTGCAACTCTGGAGAGAAGGAATCCGTGACGTTTCAGGTCGAGACCCATCTTCAGACTGAGTGTTAGGGGCTCCAGAGATGTTGCCTGGCTCGCTGAGTTACTTCAACACTTGGTGTATTTTGCAGAAATTCTACATTTGTGTGGGAATTGTGAAAGATACTTTAAATGCAGGAAAATACTGTTTCGTCCTGTGTGTGACTATCTCCCCACAAATCACCTGCAATAGTTCTGGATTGTCTAAATGTGTTGCATTATAACTAAATTGTAAAGGTGGGATAATTTTCAATCCTCTGTGACGTTCAGTGAGCTTGATGTCATTACTATGTTTAGTTTAGTTTAGCGAGAACAGGCGCTTCGACCCAGCAAGTCCACGCCGACCAGCGATCACCGCATACACCAACACTATCGTACACCCACGGACAATTTACAATTTTACTGAAAGTCAATTAACCTTGACATGTAACCTGTACGTCTTTGGAGTGTGGGAGGAAACCGGAGCACCCGGGGCAAACCCACATGGTCACGGGGAGAATGCACAAACTGCGTACAGATAAGCACCTGTAGACAGGATCAATAGACAATAAATAGACAATAGGTGCAGGAGGAGGCCATTCGGCCCTTCGAGCCAGCACCGCCATTCAATGTGATCATGGCTGATCATCCCCAATCAGCACCCCGTTCCTGCCTTCTCCCCATATCCCCTAACTCCACTATTTTTAAGAGCCATTTTTATAGATGCAATTGACTGAAACACGTACTTACTATCAATCTGTGATGAATCAGTGTGATGAATATTGAGACTGCTGTACTAGTCCCATTTTATTTTTGTATTAGACCTCATTTTTTTTGGAGTGGCTTTCAATTATTTACAAATTAGCCAACCACATACAAACCCCCTGCCTCTTTCATTTGGTGGAATATTACTGTGAGAGAGCACTCAATCTATATTTAATCAGGGAGCATCATTATTTTAATATAAAATCTACGAGGTAATTCAAAACAAATTAATTTTCTTCCTCACACTTATTCCAGTATATTAACTTGTCTCCAGTGCCAGCTATTAAGCTCTGTCTATTCCTACCAAGAGAAATGGATTGGATAGAAACCAAAATGGACTAAAGGCTAATGCAAAGTTAATATTACCAAAGTTCACATCACAAACTTAAAACAGATCTGTGATATTAGTCAAAACTAGGTGCAGGAGTAACTTAGCGGGTCAGGCAGCATCTCAGGAAGACATGGAATGGTAAGGCTTTAGTATGTTAGTCAACTTTGTCTCCCATACTCCATACTTAAAACAAGTTCAAAAACAATCTTTGTCTCTCATGTCTACCCGCACATCCAATTGCCCCTTACACACGGAGCCTTGATGTGTAAAATATTCTCTTTTATTCAGCTGTGACATCCCTCATTCTATATTCCTGGTAGAGCGCCATGCTATTTACACTGCCCCTCTGTTCCATTGCCATTGTGCAAGGCCATCTTTCCTGTATCCCCCATAACACTGTCTGCAATATTATCTCTTTATTTACGCCCTTCTGGTTTTACACATATTTTATATCACCAACATTGTTCTTCTCCTGCCAAGAGAGACAAAGGTTTGACTGTCCTGAGTGAGTTATTAGAAACACAAAACATAAAACATAGAACAGTACAGCACAAGAGCAGGCCATTCGGCCCACTATGTATGTGCAAGCCATCACACCTACCCATACATAAGGTGTATAAAATCATGAGAGGAATAGATCGGGTAGATGCACAGAGTTTCTTTCCCAGAGTAGGGGAATCGAGGACTAGAGGACATAGGTTCAAGGTGAAGGGGAAAGGATTTAATAGGAATCCGAGGGGTAACGTTTTCACACAGCGGGCATATGAAACAAGATGCCAGAGGAGGTAGTTGAGGCTGTGACTATCCCACTGTTTAAGAAATAGTTAGACAACTCCATGGATAGGACAGGTTTGGAGGGATATGGACCAACTGGGACTAGTGTAGCTGGGACATTGTTGGCTGGTGTGGGCAAGTTGGGCTGAAGGGCCAGTTTCCACACTGTATGACTATATAACCCATAACCTTCCATTTCCCACATATCTATATGCCTGTCCAAGCAGTATTTTACGCTTCCACTAGTGGAAGGGTCAAGGCCATAGCCTCAAACTAAAAGGATGTATCTTTAGATAGGAGATGAGGAGGAATTTAGTCAGAGGGTGATGAATCTGTGGAATTCATTGCCACAGACGACTGTGGAGACCAAGTCAAATGATATTTTTAAGGCGTTGATTGATTAGTACGGGTGTCAGGGATTATGGGGAGACGGCAGGAGAATGGGGTTGAGACGGAAAGATAGATAGGGGGTTGGGGCGATGGCGAGAACGCAGTGGGACAAACATGACTCCAATGTCTACATTTTATAACTTTGACAGCACCAGAAATGTGGCGACTCTTTTGTGTAGTTTGTGTTTTGTTTGCAAAAAACAGAGAATTTTATTATACCCTGGTACACGTGACAATAAAGTATCACTGAATTGAATCGTTGAAAAGATACTTGTGTGCTTGTAGTCAGTTTGTTTTTCTTCCATTTTGCTCCAGAGTCAAAAAAGGGAATATGCCCCTTGTTATTATCAGTGCATAGAATTCACAGCAGTCCTGAATATAAAATAAAACTGATAAATTGAATATCAAATATTCATCAAATGAACATTCGTACCTCCTTCAAACTTCTCCCTCTCACTTTAAAGCCATGCCCTGTAGTCTTTGAAAAAGCCCTGGGAATATGTTACTGGCTGCCTAACATATCAATGCTTTTTAATAATTTTATATACTTTGGTCAGATCTCTCAATCTCTGGCGTTCCACAGAAAGCAAACTAAATCTGTCTAATCTCTCCTTATAGCTAATCTATTCCAGGCATCATTTGGTCTCGAACCAAAACGTCACCTTTTCCCTTTCTCCAGAGATGCTATCTGACCCGCAGAATTACTCCAGCTTTTTGTGTCTATCTTCGGTTTAAACCAGCAACTGCAGTTCCTTCCTCCATCATTCTGGTAAATCTCCCCTGCACTCTGTCCACATTCTTCCCGTCATGGGGCGACCAGAACTGAATGCAATAATCCAAATACGGCCAAACTAAAGTCCCACAGATCTGCATCGTGACTTCCTGACCCTTAAGAGCCTGTCCCACTTACGTGTCCTTGGCACGCAAATTACGCCACCTCGTGGTCGCGTTGAAGCGTACGGGCATCGTCTGGCCGCACGGGGCAGGTCCCACTGAGAAGCTCGGAGGGGTATGCAGTTGTGCGGGTCATCGCGCGGGGCTCCGAAATTTTTGTAGCGAACAAAATCTTTGCATGCCAACAGCCTGTGGCGGAACTGACGGCCAAAGTGGGTCAGGCCCAAGACCCTGCAACGTCTCAACTCCAACAGCAGCAGAAGCAGGCAAACGATCCCCAAATCGGCCTGGGACTCACGGCCGTTGCGGTCTGGATCCGCCCCCACTTCTACTCCCAGAGCGGGGCCAAGAAAATTGAAGATAGACACAAAATGCAGGAGTTACTCAGCGGGACCGGCAACCTCTGGAGGGAAGCAATGGGTGATGTTTCAGGTCATGACCCTTCTTTTCAAACTGAAGAAGAGTCTCGACCTGAAACATCATCCATTGCTTCTCTCCAGAGATGCTGCCAGTCCCACTGAGTTACTCCTGCTTTGTGTCCATCTTCAAATGACGTCACGCGCTCTAGACGGCTGTGCATACGCATGTAATCGGGCCCGACCTTTGCGGAACCATCGCGGGTCAACGCGACCACGAGGTTGCGTAATTTGCGTGCCAAGGACACGTAAGTGGGACAGGCCCTTTATACTCAATGCCCTGACTAATGAAGGCAAGCATACCATATGTTTAATAAGGAACTGCAGATGCTGGAAAATCGAAGGTAGACAAAGTCTGAAGAAGAATTTTGACCCGAAACGTTGCCTATTTTCTTCGCTCCTTAGATGCTGCCTCACCTGCTGAGTTTCTCCAGCATTTTTGTCTACCAAGCATACCATATGCCCGCTTCATCTTGGCATCTTGGAGTACCTATTCCTCTGATGTATTTTTCTGTGTTCTATGCTTTAAATGAAGTGATTTTTTCTCAATGGAAGATGGATGTTGGTGAATGATGAGGGGCTTCTCGGTAATTAAGTATGATTCAATGATCTTCAATGTACTTTACCTCTTTTTAATGCAAAGTCTTAATCAATAGATTAATGCAACTACAATATAGCAGGCTTGGCTTTTCATGCTAAATTAATTATTTTATCCATTATTAATGGCGATATGTTTTTAGGCCTGTACCATCCTGTCCTGAACCATAAAATAAAACCTCTCTAACACTTATCTGAAGGAATGGAAGTAAGCTTTAACCATAAATTGACCAAATTGAATATAAAGCAGGATCATAAAAGCTTCTTTAGGTATGTGAAGAGGATAAAATTAGTTAAGACCAAAGTTGGACACTTGAAGACCGAAAAAGGTGAATTTATTATGGGGAACAAGGAAATGGCAGATGAGTTGAACAGGTACTTTGGATCTGTCTTCACTAAGGAGGACACAAACAATCTTCCTGATATAGTAGTGGCCAGAGGATCTGGGGTGACAGAGGAACTGAAGGAAATCCACATTAGGCAGGAAATGGTGTTGGATAGACTGATGGGACTAAAGGCTGATAAATCCCCAGGGCCTGATGGTCTGCATCCCAGGGCACTTAAGGAAGTGGCTCTAGAAATCGTGGATGCATTGGTGATAATTTTCCAATGTTCCATAGACTCAGGATCAGTTCCCGTGGATTGGAGGGTAGCTAATGTTATTCCACCTTTTAAGAAAGACGGGAGAGAGAAAACAGGGAATTATAGACCAGTTAGCCTGACATCAGTGGTGGGGAAGATGCTGGAGTCAATTATAAAAGATGAGGTAGGCGAATATTTGGATAGCAGTAACAGGATCGGTCCATGTCAGCATGGATTTACGAAGGGGAAATCATGCTGGACTAATCTTCTGGAATTTTTTTGAAGATGTAACTAGGAAAATGGACAAGGGAGAGCCAGTGGATGTAATGTACCTGGACTTTAAGAAAGCATTTGATAAGGTCCCACATAGGAGATTAGTGGGCAAAGTTAGGGCACATGGTATTGGGGGTAGAATGCTGACATGGATAGAGAAGTGGTTGGCAGACAGGAAACAAAGAGTAGGGATTAACGGGTCCCTTTCAGAATAGCAGGCAGTGACTAGTGGGGTACCGCAAGGCTCGGTGCTGGAACCGCAGCTATTTACAATATACATCAAGGATTTGGATGAAGGGATTCAAAGTAACATTAGCAAATTTACAAATGACACAAAGCTGGGTGGCAGTGTGAACTGTGAGGAGGATGCTAAGAAAATGCAGGGTGATTTGGACAGGTTGGACGAGTGGGCGGATGCATGGCAGATGAAGTTCAATGCAGATAAATGTGAGGTTATCCACTTTGGTAGCAAAAACAGGAAGGCAGATTACTATCTAAATGGTGTCAAGTTGGGAAAAGGGGAACAACGGGATCTGGGGGTCCTTGTACATCAGTCTATGAAAGTAAGCATGCAGGTACAGCAGGCAGTGAAGAAAGCGAATGGCATGTTCAACAAAGAGGTCCTTCTGTAGTTGTACAGGGCCCTGGTGAGACCACACCTGGAGTATTGTGTACAGTTTTGGTCCCATAAGAGGAGGAAGAACATTCTTGCTATTGAGGGAGTGCAGCGTAGGTTTACAAGTTCATTCCTGGGCTGGCGGGACTATCCTATGCTGAGAGAATGGAGTGGCTGGGCTTGTACACTCTGGAGTTTGGAAGGATGAGAGGATATCTCATTGAAACATATAAGATTGTTAAGGGTTTGGACACGCTAGAGGCAGGAAACATGTTCACGATGTTGGGGGAGTCCAGAACCAGTTTAAGAATAAGGAGTAAGCCATTTAGAACGGAGATGAGAAAACACTTTTTCTCACAGAGAGTGGTGAATCTGTGGAATTCTCTGATCAGAGGACAGTGGAGGCGGGTTCTCTGGATGCTTTCAAGAGAGAGCTAGATAGGGCTCTTAAAAATAGCGGAGTCAGGGGATATGGGAAGAAGGCAGGAACGGGGTACTGATTGGGGATGATCAACCATGATCCCATTGAATGGCGGTGCATACATAGTGTGATACAGTGTGGAAACAGCCCCTTCGACACAACTTGTCCACACTTTGCCAACACATATACAAAATGCTTATGCCATAGTCCACATGCACAAATATTGTCTTTTGTTATGCATAAGCATTCTACTATTTCAGTCTGAAGAACATTCCCGACCCAAATGTTCACCTACCCATTTTCTCCAGAGATGCTGCCTGATGTGTGCTGTGTACACTGTGCACAGTGTGGGTGCAAAGTTGTACCTAGTCTGTACAACCTAGGTAGCTTACAACCTGGCGGTATGGACATCCAATCCTCTAATTTCAAGTAACTTCTACTTACGCCCTCTTCCCTTCCACCCACCTCACCTCCCCCCCCCTCCCTAGTCGTTTTACCACATCGTTGCCTCCTTCCCCAGCCACCAATGGACCCACCATGCACTGCCCTGCCTGAGGTTATTGATGAGCAGCCTTGATTGGCCCTAGTTTTATCTTCACACACACACACACACACACACACCAACATGCCCCATCTACTCGAGACACACCTGCCTGTATTGAACCAAGTTTGGAGAAAAATGCTAAATTTCAACTCCCATATAACCATATAACAATTACAGCATGGAAACAGGCCTTCTCAGCTCTTCCAGTCCATGCCGACCATTTATTTTCCCCTGGTCCCATCTACTTGCACTAAGACCATACCCCTCCATTCCCTTCCCGTCCATATACCTATCCACTTTACTTTTAAATATTAAAATCGATCCTGCCTCCACCACTTCTGCTGGAAGCTCATTCCACACAGCCACCACTCTCTGAGTAAAGAAGTTCCCCCTCATGTTACCCCTAAACTTCTGTCCCTTAATTCTCATGTCATGCCCTCTTGTTTGAATCTTCCCTACCCTCAATGGGAAAGATTGAGGTATTATACCTGGAAGGTATCAAAAACCAGCGGGAATAGGTTAGTGATGAGAGGGAAAACACTTAATTGGGGCATTTTTTCAATCAGACGGTGGTGGGCATTTAGAAAACGTTACCAGAGGAGATTAGTTGAAGAATTACAATGTTAATTCACCTTTGTTAAACCACCTGAAAAGTAAAATTAACCCACGTTTAATGCATTATTCTGAATTCCCAGGCTCACTTCCAATGTGATTAGTAATTTATAGTTAGTTATATATTTGGTCCACCTGGACATCGAGGAGAGTGTGCAGATCGGGTTCCATTACAAAAGGGAAACTGAGACATTGAAGAAGTTATTTAAACTATTCACAAGAATGATAACAGAAATCAGAGGTTATGAAAATCCACTGCCTTTTCTCCGGGTAGGTTAAAGATAGAGAGTGAGTGGACACATATTAAGTTCAAAGGCTCAGACTTGTAAATCCAAATGATCTGTTTCTGCGCTGTAAATTCAACATCATTAGCTTCAACATCGTAGGCATCCTTATAGTCTGGCAGCGTTAAAACTAAGAACCTCTATAGTCAGACTTCTGTGAAAGATAGAAAAACACGTTTGATACTTATCGAATAGCATGGGCGAAGTAAACTTCTTCTTCCCAGGAAATTTGTTGGGGTTGAGGATGGCTTGTTTCCACTGCAGCACTTTAGGTTCTGAGGTGTCTTTTGAGTGTAAATAGGGGAACATTGATTCTGTCAGTCGGAGGACAATGTTGGAGGAAACTTACAAAATTCTTAAGGGGTTAGACAGGCTAGATGCAGGAAGATTGTTCCCGATGTTGGGGAGGTCCAGGACAAGGAGTCACAGCTTAAGGATAAGGTGGAAATCCTTTAGGACCGAGATAAGAAGGACTTTTTTTACACAGAGAGTGGTGGGTCTCTGGAACTCTCTGCCACAGAGGGTAGTTGAGGCCAGTTCATTGGCTATATTTAAGAGGGAGTTAGATGTGGCCCTTGTGGCTAAGGGGATCAGAGGGTATGGAGAGAAGGCAGGTAAGGGATACTGAGTTGAATGATCAGCCATGATCATATTGAATGGCGGTGCAGGCTCGAAGGGCCGAATAGCCTACTCCTGCACCTAATTTCTATGTTTCTATGTTTCTATGTTGTTGAAAGGATCTCATGTCCTGACACTCTAAATTCACCATCCCACTCCGCTATCTCTGCCGGTCTCCTGTAATGTTACAACAAGCCTCGGCTTTAGTTGTGTAGGCAGGAACTGCAGATGCTGCTTTACATTGAGGATAGACACAAAATGCTGGAGTAACTCAGCGGGCCTGGCAGCATGTCCAGAGAAAAGAAATAGGTGATGTTTAGGGTAAAGGCCCTTTTTCAGACTGACAGTCAGGGACAGAAGGCTGTGGAGACCGTCAATGGATATTTTTAAGGCAGAGATAGATAGATTCTTGATTAATATGGATATCGGGGGTTATGGGGAGAAGGTGGTTAGGAGGGAGAGATAGATCAGCCATGATTGAATCGCGGAGTAGACTTGATGGGTCGAATGGCACAATTCTGCTCCTATAGCTAATTAACTTATGAACTTATGAGAGTGAAGCTAATCATCGTTGCTGTCTTTGGTTTGGTCTTTTCAGATCTTTCATTCATTTTTTTGTAAATTTTCATAAGTGCATTTGATAAGGTGCCACAGCCTTCGATAAGGTGCCCCACGTCGGGCTGCTAGGGAAGATGATGAGCCCATGGTATTGAAGGGAAGATACTAGCATGGATAATGATTTGGTTGGTTGGCCGAAGGAAAAAAGTTGCAATAGAAGGTGCTTTTTCGGGTTGGCTGCCAGTGACCATTGGAGTTCCGCAAGGGTCGTTGCTGGGGCCCCTTCATTTCACGTTGTATATCAATGATTTGGATGAGGGGATTATCCCCTTTGTGGCCAAGTTTGCAGATGCTGCTAAGATGGGTGGAGGGGCAGGCAGTGTCGAGGAAGCAAGGATTCTGCAGAAGGGCTTGGACAGGTCAGGAGAGTGGGCAGTGAAGTGGCAGATGATATTCAGCGTAGCAAAGTGCGGAGACGTGCATTTTGGAAGTAAGAATAAAGGTGTAGATTGTTTTCTAAATGGAGAGAGAATCCAGTAATCGGAGATGCAGAGGGTCTTGCAAATGTTAAATTGCAAGCCAAATTGGTAGTAAGGAAGGCAAATCCTTATATCTCGCATTTATATCTTGAGATTCTTCTTCACAACTCAAACTTCACAACTCCTCCCCTTCTGTCATGGGGTAGATTAAGACTGAATAACATCCTCCCACCTCCTCAATCTTTGCACATCCCCAAAGCCTGTCCATTCGTCACTTTAATTTCATGTTTCGTGTATTTTGTGTTTTTTATGACTGTGGGCAGATTAATTTCCCCCCTAAGATGAATAAAATTCTATTGTATCATACCGTATTGTACCGTATCGTATATCAAGAGGATTGGAATAGAAAAACAGAGATGTAACGCTGAGGCTCCATAAGGTGCTGGTCGGGCCACATTTGGAGTATTGTGAGCAAATTTGGGCCCCATATCTGAGGAAGGGTGTGCTAGCTCTGGAGAGGGCCCAGAGGAAGTTTACAAGAATGATTGGGTTAGCATATGATGAGCGTTTGACAGCACTGGGCCTCTACTCGCTGGAGTTTAGAAATTTGAGGGGGGACCTACTTGAAACTTATAGAATAATGAAAGGCATCGGGTGTCTTGTGAAAGGGGACACATGTTTCCACTGGTCTAGGACCAGAGGTCATTGACACAGAATTAAAGTCGCTGTTTTAAAAAGGCGAGGAGGAACTTCTTTGGTCAAAGGTTGTGGAGACGAGGTCAGTGGATACTTTTAAAGCAGTTGGCAAGTTCTTGATTAGAATGGGTGTCAAGGGTTATGGGGAGAAGGCAGGAAAATGGGATTAGATGGCAGAGATCAGCCCAGATTGAATGGCGGAGTAGACTCGATGGGCCGAATGGCCTGATACTACTCCCATAACTTGTGAAATTGTGAACGTCATCCACACATCTGTCTGGACAAGTTGCAGTTCACAGGACTCAATATTAAATGCTCCAGCTTTAGATGTCATTCTTTCCTTCTATTTGTATCAGCGCTGGCTATTTTTGTTTTGTCTGCAAGGACAAGATGGGCCAAGAGGGGGGGAGGGAGGAGGAGGGAGAGAGGGGGTGAGGGGGGGGGGGGGGAGAGAGGGGGTGATGGGGGGGGGGGGAGAGGGGGAGAGTATATATGTACACACACACATGGACACACATACATACACATGAAAACAACCACACAAACAATAATAGTGCTTAGAGACAAAACCAATGCCCCCAAGTCTATGTAGTTCAGAGCTTGTTTGGAGGTTGCAGTGTTTAATAGCCTGACAGCTGTAGGCAAGAAGCTGTTCCTGAGCTGTCATTACTCTGGTTCAGGAATGTACCTGTTCCAACATCAGCACCCAAGGGGAAACTTCAGCAAAACAAATACAAACATATCCTCCCATGTTTTTACATTTCATAAAAAATAGACACAAAACTCTGGAGTAACCCAGCGGTTCAGGCAGCATCGCGGGAGAACAAGGATCTCTGGAGAAATTGGGATGGGTGACGTTTCAGGTTGTGATCCTTGTTCTGACTGAAAGTAGGGGTTGGAGGAGTGGGGGGGGGGGGGGGTGGGATGTGGGGGTAGCTGGAGGCGAGAAAAGAGTTGGACCATTTAGGGCCAGACACAAATGACCTAAGTCAGGGCAGCCCTCCCCTCCCCCCTCCCCCCTCAATCACACCTTCGCCGAGGCAACAATGGCCCTCCCAGGCACTGCCCTGCCCAAGGTCGTTTGCGGCTGGCCTGATTGTTCCTGGTTTTTTCTCCCCACCAGCTCTTCACCTTCACCACCCCCACTCTCCACTTTCAGAATGAAGATGGGACCCAACCCGAAACATCACCCATCCCTTTTTCTTCAGAGATGCTGCCTGACCCGTTGACTTACTCTATCACCTTGTGTCTATCTTTAGTATAAACCAGTATCTGCAGTGCTTCACCTTTGAGTTAGACAACGCGTTGTCCCCCAGCTATGCAAATGGAATGTCAATCCTACAGCTGTACTGAAGGTATCGTGTAAAGTTAGAAGAGTGCCACGGTTATAAAACTTGTACTCAACGTGACTGTGTTACTCTGTGTTATTTTATGCAAGTTATGTGTCAGAAAGAGTTTCTGAAACTGCAGGGAAATCATGTACAATGGAGGTCAAGCGGAAAGGGTCGATGTTGAGGGTCGATGCAGCCAACGCCAAGGCTCTGTGGGGGAGGATCACAGTCTAGGGTCCTTCTGCTGCTGGACATTAAGGGGCAGAGTCCGGTGGAGGCTCCCCTCAAATAAGGGAAGGCCTGTGGTTATAGAAATTATGCTGTTGTTATAGAAAAGACATTGTCAAGCTGGAAAGGTTGCAAAGAAGATTTACGAGGATGTTGCCAGGACTCGAGGGCCTGAACTATAGAGAGAGGTTGAGCAGGCTAGGACACTATTCCTTGCAGTGCAAGAAGATGAGGGGTGAACTTATAGAGGTGTATAAAATCACGAGAGGAATAGATCGGGTAGACGCACAGAGTCTCTTACCCAGAGGAGGGGAATCAAGAACCAGAGGGCATAGGTTTCAGGTGAGGGGGGAAAGATTTAATAGGAACCTGAGGGGGAACTTTTTCACACAAAGAGTGGTCAGTGTATGGAACGAACTGCCAGTGGAGGTAGTTGAGACAGGTACTAATGCAATGTTTAAGAAACATCTTGACATGTACTTGGATAGGACAGGTTTAGAGCCAAATGCAGGCAGGTGGAATCAGTGCAGATGGGGCCTGTTGGTCAGTGTAGGCAAGTTGGGCCGAAGGGCCTCTTTCCTCACAGTATGTCTCTATGACTATTTCACCCTAGGCGGCTACATGAGTGGCAATGGCGCTTGGTGTAAAACTAGGGACTAATACTCCTGAGTGCGAAACTAGCAATATTGAATGTATAGACTCCAAGGATGCATTATGAGTTTTTGCAGTTTGTGTTCAATAATATTTTTTATTCTGAATAAAGATTATTTTTTGAAATTTTAAAATAAGGTTTTTAGCTTCGAATGAGAATAAGGGCAAAGGAAACTCAAATGTTTAGAAGTAAGGCACAAGAAGCTGGAGTAACTCAGCGGGTCTGGCAGCATCTCTGGAGAAAAGGAATAGGTGACATTTCAGGTCCAGACCCTTTTTCAGACTGAGCGTCAGGGGAGAGGGAAATGAGAGATGTAGACAAGAATGGAGACTGATATAGAACAAATGTATGAAAGATGCAAAAAAGTAACGACGATTAAGGAAGCAAACAATAGCTGGCAGTGCGGTAGTTGTTAACGAGTTATACAGACAAGTAATGTTTCAGAAAGAAATGAAGATGCTGGAAAAAGACTGAAGAAGGGTCTCGACCCAAAACGTCACCAATTCCTTCTCTCCATAGATGCTGCCTCACCCGCTGAGTTCCTCCAGCATTTTTGTCTACATACAGACAATTAAACTCACCAGGATGACAGGGAATACTAGTACAATGACTAGGGTGGGGGAGGGATGCAAGGGTTACTTGAAGTTAGAGAAACCAATGTTCATACCACTGGGTTGTAAACTGCCCAAGTGAAATATAAGGTGCTGTTCCTCCAATACCTCAGGAAGCACCAGATGTCAATAGACAATAGACAATAGGTGCAGGAGTAGGCCATTTGGCTCTTCGAGCCAGCACTGCCATTCAATGTGACCATGGCTGATCATCCACAATCAGTACCCCGTTCCTGCCTTCTCCCCATATCCCGTTCCTGCCTGCTCTCCAGATGTCACAATACAAAGTAATGTGATAAGATCTCTGATGATAGACACAAAATGCTAGAGTATCTCAGCGGGTCAGGCAGCATCTCTGGAGAACCGGAATAGGTGATGTCTTGGGTTGAGACCGTCCTTCAGACCTGAAACGTCACCTACTCCTTTTCTCCAGAGATGCTGCCTGACCCGCTGAGATACTCTAGCATTTTGTGTCTGTCTTCGGTTTAGAATTTCTTAGACGTTTGATGCAGCAAAAAAAAGTTTGAGAACCTGTGCTCTAATCTAACTGAATGATTTCATGGAGGTGGCTATTCTGGTGAGTGCAGTTCCACGAGACAATCCAAATGCTAATCCAATTGCTGCCTGGTGCAGTGTCGATATGCTCACGACTTCCTTCTTGTTGCCATGAGATCTTATCTCATATTCACAGGCGTGCAAGAAAAAAATCCATTAGTATTTCTAATTGAACTATTAAAAATGGCTCTGGCCTTTAGCTAGGGAACTAAATTATTTCAAATAGTGTTCAAATTGAGAATCACATACTATCAAACAGGATTTGGGCTAAATTGTTATGTCAAAGCATATAATTAAGTCCTGAGTAAAATATTGGGTGGATTTGCATTTAGGAGCTGCTCTTAAATATCAGCATATCAGTCTAAAGATGTACAGCTGAATCTATTCAATTAAGAGTAAATGTTAAAGATGATGGACACTAGCAGCTGTTTGCACCTGATAGGTAATAGAAACATAGAAAATAGGTGCAGGAGTAGGCCATTCGGCCCTTTGAGCCTGCACCGCAATTCAATATAATCATGGCTGATCATCCAACTCAGTATCCTGTACCTGCCTTCTCTCCATACCCCCTGATCCCTTTAGCCACAAGGGCCACACCTAACTCCCTCTTAAATATAGCCAATTAACTATCCTCAACTACCTTCTGTGGCAGCGAATTCCACAGATTCACCACTCTCTGTGTGAAAAATGATTTTCTCATCTCGGTCCTAAAAGATTTCCCCTTTATCCTTAACCTGTGACCACTTGTTCTGGACTTCCCCAACATCGGGAACAATCTTCCTGCATCTAGCCTGTCCAACCCCTTAAAAAATTTGTAAGTCTCTATAAGATCCCCCCTCAATCTTATAAATTCCAGCGAGTTCAAGCCGAGTCTATCCAGTCTTTCTTCATATGGAAGTCCTGCAATCCCCGGAATCAGTCTGGTATACCTTCTCTGTACTCCCTCTATGGTAAGAATGTCCTTCCTCAGATTAGGAGACCAAAACTGTATGCAATACTCCAGGTGTGGCCTCACCAAGGCCCTGTTCAACTTCAGTAGAACCTCCCTGCTCTTGTACTCAAATCCTTTTGCTATGCATGCCAACATACCATTCGCTTTCTTCACTGCCTGCTGCACCTGCATGCCTACTTTCAATGACTGGTGTACCATGACACCCAGGTTCCGTTGCATCTCCCCTTTTCCTAATCGGCCACCATTCAGATAATAGTCTACTTTCCACCAAAGTGGATAACCTCACATTTATCCACATTATACTGCATCTGTCATGCATTAGCCCACTCACCCAACCTATCCAAGTCACCTTGCAGCCTACTAGCATCCTCCTCACAGCTAACACTGCCCCCCAGCTTCGTGTCATCCGCAAACTTGGAGATGTTGCACTCAATTCCCTCATCCAGATCATTAATATATATTGTAAATAGCTGGGGTCCCAGCACTGAGCCTTGCGGTACCCCACTAGTCACTGCCTGCCATTCTGAAAAGGACCCGTTTACTCCTACTCTTTGCTTCCTGTCTGCCAGCCAGTTCTCTATCCACATCAATACTGAACACCCAATACCGTGTGCTTTAAGTTTGTATACTAATCTCTTGTGTGGGACCTAGTCGAAAGCCTTCTGAAAGTCCAGATACAACACATCCACTGGTTCTCCCTTATCCACTCTACTAGTTACATCCTCGAAAAATTCCATATGATTCGTCAGACATGATTTACCTTTCATAAATCTATGCTGACTTTGTCCAATGATTTCACCACTTTCCAAATGTGCTGCTATCCCATTTTTAATAACTGATTCTAGCATTTTCCCCACTACCAATGTTAGACTAACTGGTCTGTAATTCCCCGTTTTATCTCTCTCTCCCTTTTTAAAAACATTAGCTACCCTCCAATCGCCTGGAACTACTCCAGATTCTAAAGAGTTTTGAAAAATGATCACTAATGCATCCACTATTTCTGGGGCTACTTCCTTAAGTACTCTGCGATGCAGCCTATCTGACCCTGGGGATTTATCGGCCTTTAATCCATTCAATTTACCTAAACCACTTCCCGACTAACCTGGATTTCACTCAGTTCCTCCATCTCATTTGACCACCGGTCCCCTGCTATTTTGGGCAGATTATTTATGTCTTCCTTATTGAAGAAAGAACCAAAGTAGTTATTCAATTGGTCTGCCATGTCCTTGTTCCCCATGATCAATTCACCAGTTTCTGACTGCAAGGGACCTACATTTGTTTTAACTAACCTTTTTCTCTTCACATATCTATAAAAATATATCTATACAAATCTATAAAGTTTTTATGTTCCCTGCCAGTTTTCTTTCATAATCTATTTTCCTTTTGCCTAATTAAGCCCTTTGTCCTCCTCTGCTGGACTCTCCCGGTCCTCTGGTATGCTACTTTCTCCCGGTTCTCTGGTAAGCTGCTTTTTCTGGCTAATTTGCATGCTTCATCTTTAGTTTTGACACTATCCCTGATTTCCCTTGTTATCCACGGATGCACTACCTTCCCTGATTTATTCTTTTGCCAAACTAGGATGAATAATTGTTGTAGTTCATCCATGCAGTCTTTAAATGCCTTCCATTGCACATCCACCGTCAACCCTTTAAGAATCACTTGCAGTCTATCTTGGCCAATTCACATCTCATACCCTCAAAGTTACCTTTCTTTAAGTTCAGAACCCTTGTTTCTGAATTAACAATGTCATTGTCCATCCTCATGAAGAACTCAACCATATTATGGTCACTCTTGCCCAAGGGGCCACGCACAACCATACTGCTAACTAACCCTTCCTCATTACTCAATACCCAGTCTAGGATAGCCTGCTCTCTCGTTGGTTCCTCTACATGTTGGTTTAGAAAACTATCCTGCATACATTCCAAGAAATCCTCTTCTTCAGCACCCCTGCCAATTTGATTCACCCAATCTATATGTAGATTGAAGTCACCCATTATAACTGTTTTACCTTTGTTGCACGCAATTCTATTTTCCTGTTTGATGCCATCTCCACCACTACTGTTAGGTGGCCTGTACACAACTCCCACTGGTGTTTTCTGCTCCTTAGTGTTTCACAGCTCTACTCATATCGATTCCACATCCTCCACGCTAATGTCCTTCCTTTCTATTGCATTAATCTCCTCTCTCACCAGCAACGCTACCCCACTTCCTTTTCCTTTCTCTCTATCCCTCCTGAATATTGAATATGCCTGGATGTTCAGCTCCCAGCCTTGGTCACCCTGGAGCCATGTCTCCGTGATCCCAACTATATCATATTCATTAATAACTATCTGCACATTTAACTCATCCACCTTATTATGAATGCTCCTTGCATTGAGACACAAAGCCTCCAGGCTTGTTTTTATAACCCCTTTTACCCCTTGCACAATTATGTTGAAAAGTGGCCTTTTTTGATTTTTGTGTTGGATTTTTCTGCCTGTCACTTTTACTTTTACTTTTCACCTTGCTACCTATTGCTTCTACCCTCATTTTACACCCCTCTGTCTCTCTGCTCATGCTCCCATCCCCCTACCACATTAGTTTAAATCCTCCCCGACAGCACTAGCAAACACTCCCCCAAGGACATTGGTTCCATTCCAGTACTGGTGCAGACCATCCTGTTTGTACTGGTCCCACCTCCCCCAGAACTGGTTCCAATGCCCGAGAAATTTGAATCCCTCTCCCTTGCACCATTTTTCAAGCCATGTATTCATCTGAAATATCCTCCTATTTCTACTCTGACTTGCACGTGGCACTGGTAGTAATCAAGAGATTATTAACTTTGAGGTCCTACTTTTAAGTTTATCTCCTGGATAATGTCCAGCAAATGCTATGCAATGTTGTTTGGAGTATTGATTATGTTTGAAGTGGAGTTAAGGTAAATATTTCAAGAAAACTATTAGGGCGGCACGGTGGCACAGCGGTAGAGTTGCTGCCTTACAACGCCAGAGACCCGGGTACTAACCCGACTATGGGTGCTGTCTGTACAGATTTTGTACGTTCTTCTGTGACCGCATGGGTTTTCTCCGAGAACTTCGGTTTCCTCCCACACTCCAAGGACGTACAGGTTTGTAGATTAATTGGCTTGGTATAAATGTGTGTAGCCATGACATTGAACTGATGGCTTTGGCTCTACGTCGACACTATATGCTCAGGGAATTCACACACACCATTGTGATGGCAGTTTACATTCCTCTGTCCGCCAACCCTCTGCGCACGAGTCACCGCGAGACTCCAGACACAACACCCGAGTGCTTTCATCACTATCTCGGGGGACTTCAACCACGTGACCCTGGAAGCTTCCCTGCACACTTTCACTCAGTTTGTTGACTGTCCCACCAGGGATATGAAAACATTGAACCTGCTGTATGCCAATGTTAAAGAGGCATACAGCTCCACAGCCCTTCCGCCACTGGGAACATATGACCACAACCTGGTTCACCTCCTACCCAGGTATACGCCAATGGTCCAGTGGATGCCTGTGGCCACTGGTCAGTGAGGAGGTGGTCATAGGAGGCCTGTGATGTTCTATAGGGCTGTTTTGAGGACACAGACTGAGACGCACTCTGTAGTCCCCACGGAGCGGACATTGATGGAGTACAGAAGAGAGATCGAGCAACTGTCCATATGGTGCCAGCACAATAACCTGGCCCTCAACACCAGCAAAACCAATGAACTGATTGTGGACTTTGGAAGGAGTAGGATGGGGACTCACAGTCCTGTTTATATCAATGGGTCGATGGTTGAAAGGGTCAAGAGAATTCCTGGAGAATTCCTCAAAATCTCTGAAGATCTTTCCTGGTCCGAGAACACTGATGCAATTATCGAGAAAACTCATCAGTGCCTCTACTGCCTGAGAAGATTACGGAGAGTCGGTTTGTCAAGAAGAACTCTCTCTAACTTCTACAGGTACACAGTAGAGAGCTTGCTGACCGGTTGCATCGTGGCTTGGTTCGGCAACTTGAGCGCCCTGGAGAGGAAAAGACTACACAACGTAGTAAGCACTGCCCAGTCCATCATTGGCTCTGACCTTCCTTCCATCGAGGGGATTTACCGCAGTCGCTGCCTCAAAAAGGCTGGCAGTAACATCAAGGACCCACACCATCCTGGCCACACACTCATCTCCCTGCTACCTTCAGGTAGAAGGTACAGGAGCCTGAAGACTGCAATGACCAGGTTCAGGAATAGCTACTTCCCCACAGCCATCAGGCTATTAAACCTGGCTCGGACAAAACTCTGAACATTAACAACCCATTACCTGTTATTTGCACTTTATCAGTTTATTTATTAATGTGTGTATATATTTATATATGGTATATGGACATACTGATCTGTTTTTGTAGTCAGTGTCTACAATGTTCTGTTGTGCTGAAGCAAAGCAAGAATTTCATTGTCCTATCAGGGACACATGACAATAAACTCATTTAAACTTGAACTTGATGGACTCATGGACTACGTTACCAGCTACAGTACATAAAGTAATGTGTGGATAACGTTGTCCTGAGGAAACTGTATTGAACCTGGTATTGAATTCAGGAATGGTGCCAGGGAGGAGGTGAAACGGGGGCAGAAAAACCTGAAGGCGAGACTGATACAGGGCAAGAACGAGCATCACACAGACAGATGAAAAGTATCTTGACCTACTCTTTTGGGGGAAGGATTATAAAGATCCATTCTGATTGAACACGATATCTTTCCTTCACCCAAATGAACGTTCCAGAAGCTTTTTATAATTGTAAGCCAGGAGGATGGGCATCTGCCATGGGTGGTTAAAGAACAGGAACTAGCCACTAAAACTGGGTGGTGACAGAAGATGCAATTCAGGGTGAGGTTAGCCTCGGGTTTCCTGCATCATCATTCCACTGCTCAACACAATACAATGTTGTGACAGTTTCTAAGTAGGAAAGTAACATTGTCCTTTCATTGGTTAATTCAAATTGTTTAATTCCCTTTAATTTTTTTTACCAGAATGCTGCCAGGATTAAAAGGTATATAAGGGCAAGGTTGGGTAAAATTGGATTGTTTTCTCTGGAGACTGAGGAGATACTCCTGAGAAGTATATAAAATTATGAGAGGCATAGATAGCGTTATGATATATCATATGCATGTAATGTACGCCAGGAGAGATTGAACAACTTAATGAAGTCCACGAATGCGCGTACGCATCTGCGTGGTTTCTCACTGGCAAACACATCTCCAAACAGATAGGGTGGGCAGCTGGAATCTTTTATTCCCAGCGTGGAAATGTCAATGACTGAAGGGCACAGCATTAAAGTGAGAAGAGCAATGTTTAAAGGATTTGTGTGGGGCAAGTTTTTTTACACAAAGAGTGGTGGGTGCCTGGAGCATGCTGTTAGGGTGGTGGTAGAGGCAGATACATTAGTGGCAGTTAAGAGGCTTTTGGATAGGTACATGGATATGCAGGGAGTGGAAGGTTGTGGATCATGTTCAGGCAAATTAGATCAGTTCAACTTGGTATCTAGACTGGCGCGGACAATGTGGGCCAAAGGGCCCATTCCCGTGCTGTACTGTTCTGTGTTCTATGCTTGGCTACCCAAACCATGGAAAAGTGGCACAACGGTAGAATTGCTGCCTCACAGTGGCAGAGACATGGGTTCGATCCTGACTACAGGTGGTGTCTGTGCTAGGTTTGTATATCCATCCTGTGACTGCATGGGTTTCCTTCAGATGCTCCAGTTTCCTCCCACATTCCAACGACGCGGAAGTTTGTAGGTTAATTGGCTTCTGTAAATGGTTCCTCGTGTGCAGCCTAGAGCTAGTGTACTGGTGATTACTGGTCGGCATGGACTCGGTGGGCCGAAGGGGCTGTTTCCACTAAACTAAAAAAAAGGATTTGCCCAGCAAAAAAAAGCTGCAGAGGAACACAGTGTTCATTTTAGTTTAATTTAGTTTATTGCCACTGTGTGCTATCCAATCAGCAGAGAGGCAATACATGATTACAATCGAGCCCTGTGCAGCGTATAAGGGAATAACGTTCAGTGCAAGGTAAAGCCAGCAGAGTCCAATCAAGTCTGAGATAGTCCGAGGGTCACCAAAGAGGTAGATAGTAGTTCAGGACTGCTCTCTGGTTGTGGTAAGATGGTTCAGTTACTTTATAACAGCTGGGAAGAAACTGTCCCTGAATCTGGGTCAAATAGCATCGGTGGAGGTGAAACTGCAGGGCCTTGACCAGAAACTGCTTGGTTTGGTGCTTGGCCTGATGAGCAACCACAGCAGCTTAACCTTTGCTCTAGATTCCAGCATCTGCAGTATTATGTCCTTGTGGGTTTTCCATTTGTCTAAACTCCTGGTGTTTAGTAAAATAGCATTTTTGTGTACGGCACGACAAACAAAAAAAACCCAGCAAAGGCAATCTCGGCAGGAAGTAATTCTGGAGCCGGTGGGAATTGCACGGTTTAGTTGTCTGCTTCGGAGGACTGGTCACGCAGGAGTGTGTCTGAAGCAAAAAGTTGGCCTGCAAAATCCCACCCCCTCCCTTAATGGAGTACAGAATGCATCATCCGCTCTCCGCCTCCCATTGAAAGCTAATGGCAAAGCAGCATTTGGAAGCCACAGGGCTTGCATCTATTCAAGGCAGCTGGTCAGCAAAATAATACACAAAAAGAGCACATTATAAATGTTTCCGAGCACTCAGAATGTGAACAACTGACTCAGCATTTGGAAGCTCATCAGTTGCAACATTCTTAACTGTTTCTATGAGCCTGGGTTATTTACTCTCGCTGCTCCTACATGGAATATCCCCTATGGTCACACCGTCAAACGGAACAGAAACAGGCCCTTCAGCAAACATTATCGTGCCGACCAAGATGCTCATACAGGGTAGTCCCATTTGCCTGCATTTGACCCGTAACTGGAAGAGCAGCGAGCCCTGGTGATACTTTTATGGCGGTTAAGTCTTTGCGATCCTCCCATTGCAATGATAGGTTAATCAGGTCCTACTGCTGCCCCCTTCCAACAGAGAATCTTGATAGTGAGCCTCCAAAGCTCATGAGAAAGTACTGTTGACTAACCAGGTTGGTGTGAAGTTCATAGAGTCAAAGCATCAATCAATGCAGAAACGGGTGCTTCAGCCCAACTTGCCCATGCCAACCAACATGCCTATCTGCACTCGTCCCACCTGCCTGCATTTGGCCATATCCAAACCTGCCCTATCCATGGTAGGGAATTGAGGAATGCTGTGGAACAGAGGGATCTAGGAATAACTGTGCATAGTTCCCTGAAGGTGGAATCGCATGTAGATAGGGTGGTAAAGAAAGCTTTTGGTGTGCTGGCCTTTACAAATCAGAGCATTGAATATAGGAGTAGGGTAGTAACGTTAAAATTGTACAAGGCATTGGTGAGACCAATTCTGGAGTATGGTGTACAATTTTGGTCGCCTAATTATAGGAAGGATGTCAACAAAATAGAGAGAGTACAGATGAGGTTTACTAGAATGTTGCCTGGGTTCCTGCAACTAAGTTACAGAGAAAGGTTGAACAAGTTGGGTCTTTATTCTTTGCAGCGCAGAAGGTTAAGGGGGGACTTGATTGAGGTCTTTAAAATGATGAAAGGGATAGACAGAGTTGACGTGGATAAGCTTTTCCCATTGAGGGTAGGGAAGATTCAAACAAGAGGGCATGACATGAGAATTAAGGGACAGAAGTTTAGGGATAACATGAGGGGGAACTTCTTTACTCATAGAGTGGTGGCTGTGTGGAATGAGCTTCCAGCAGAAGTGGTGGAGGCAGGATCGATTGTAACATTTAAAAGTAAAGAGGATAGGTATATCCGCGGGAAGGGAATGGAGGGGTATGGTCTGAGTGCAGGTAGATGGGACTAGGGGAAAATAAATGGTCGGCACGGACTGGAAGGGCTGAGAAGGCCTGTTTCCGTGCTGTAATTGTTATATGGTTATATGTACCTATCTAAATGTTTCATAAACATTGTGATAGTACCTGTGAGTTCTGTTGTGAACTTTAATAAAGGATAAAAGGTTTGGAGAGATATGGGCCAAATGCAAGCAGGTGAGACTAGTGTAGCTGGAACATGTTAGCCGATGTGGGCAAGTTGGGCTGAAGGGCCTGTTTTCATGCTGTATGACTTTAAGACTCTCTCTGCGACTCTATTTGTATCTCCCGTGACTCCTCCCCTCATCCATGAAGGTGATATTTCCAGCTCTTCCCTGCATCGTTCAGGGTTGCTGTACCTAGAATAAAGTCGCTGGAAACAAGATGGTAACAACCCTTCTCCAATCATTGATATATTTATTCAGCAACCTCTCAACAAATGTTACACATGTATATTATTTAATCTGTTTCCATTAAAACACACACACACACACACACACACACACACACACACACACACACACACACACACACACACACACACACACACACACACACGCACGCACACACGCACGCACGCACCTTGCCCACCCTTGTCCAGGCAGGTGGGACTAGTGTTGCTGGAGCATGTATAGTGGGCAAGTTGGGCCGAAGGGCCTATTTACACGCTGACTCTAATTCGGTCCTCCAGAGATGTTGCCTGACATGCTGAGAAAAAGGCCTGTCCCACTTGGGCGACCTATGTTGCGAGTTTAGACAAGTTTGCCCTGGACTCAAACTCGCAGCATGGTCGACACGAGGTCCTAGAAGGTTGTATGAGGTGGCTGGAACTCCCCTTCATGCTTGAGGGAGGTTCCTGCCTACGTACGGCCTCAGCTAAGTAGAGGAAGATTTTTCAGCATATTGAAACATTTTCCGCAAGTAAAATTTGGTCGGCATGGGTCTTTTTCACTGGTAGTGCAGTGGAGTGGGGTCGCTATTTAGTTACGGGCAGCCGAGGGCTGACGTAGGCAATGTCCTTCGCTGACCGGGCATTCTGATTGGCACATCGGAGTTTCACGACCTAGGAAGACCTACCGGTAAGTAAAATGACCGCTAAACTTTATGAATCTTCTTAAAAGTTCCTGCACTCCTTCTCCCCCCCATCTCTTCCCCTTCTCTCCCCTCCTCCCCTTCTTTCCCCTTCTCTCCCCCTTCTCCTCCCCTTCTCTCCCTTTCTGTCTCCATTCTGTCTCCCTTCTCTCGCCTTCTCTCCCCTTCTCTCCCCACCCCCCCGCACTCTGTAAAGGACTTACCTTGCTCTGTGGCAGCCGTTTACCTTCCTCTTCATTGCGCAGAATACGCTCCTCCGCTGTCCCTGGCCCCCACCTTCGCGATGTGTGTGTGTGTGTGTGGTCGATTGATGTAGCTTGCGGTTTGGTCGATCCAGCTCGCGGTTTCAACACGGCCAGTCGATCCAGCTCAAGGCTTTCCAAGCTAGTACCCTCGAGCTTGAAGGTCGAAGGCACTCTTCTGGTCTCGTGGATTAGGTTGTCCAAATGGGACAAGCCCTTTACTCCAGCACTTTGTGTCCTCTACAAGATTCCAGCCCCTGGATTTCTTTGTGAATCCTTCTAGCCAAACTGCCACCTTTGAAGGTTTGTGCGTGTGCACCCTCTTTCTGCCTACTTCCCGTTCCAACTTCACCTCCAGTCCGAAGAAGAGTCACTGCCTGAAATATGGTCAGCCCATTCGCCTACACAATCTGCCTGACCCATGAGTTCATAGAGTCAAAGACGCCCTTCAACCCAACTTGCCTACACTGGCCAACATGTTCCAGCTACACTAGTCCCACCTGCCTGCATTTGGCCTATATCCCTCCAAACCTGTCCTATCCATGTGCCTGCCTAACTGTTTCTTAAAACAGCACCCACAGAGTTCCTCCAGCACATTGCTTTTGGCTCAACATCCCAGCATCTGCAAGCTGTTGTATATTTGTTAAACTCCACTCCATTATTCCTAAAATTGTCCTATTTGGCAACCTATTTATTCCCTTAATTCACTGATAACTAGAGGAGTATATAATTAATTAGAAAGTAACTACTGCAATTAACTTTTCTGTTTGTTGTTAAATCTGTTCCATGATTTTTGCGGCTCATTGGTGCCTGTGCTAAATTTGCTTAGTCCATGACTGTTTTATTTCCCAATAGATTTCCCATAGATCCATTTGTTAACCTCATCATGGAACCAACCAGCACAGTCATGGCTTGTAAATCTGAAAAGTGCTGAGCTGGCATTACAAACCATGACAAGATATTTTTAATTGTACTTATCAATCAATCTCCACCGTAATTAACTCAGTTTAAAGTTAATGAATTGTTACATTTGGACTCCAGCCTTTGGATAAATAACATGGACCTGATTATTCAGCTACTCGGGATCAATCAGTGACAAATGGACCATATTTTCGTGTCCCTGTTGAATTTAGTTCAGTTTAGTTTATTGTCATGTGTGCCGAGCTACAGTGAAACCAGACAGCATGCTAACCAGACAGCGTAAAGACAATACATGATTACAATCAAGCCATTTACAGTGTACAGATACATGATAAGGGGATAACGTTTAGTGCAAGGTAAAGCCAGTAAAGTCTGATCAAAGATAGTTTAGGGTCACAAATGAGGTGGATAGTAGTTCAGGACTGCTCTCAGGACTGTGGTAGGATGATTCAGTTGCCTGATAATAGCTGGGAAGAAACTGTCCCTGAATTTGGAGGTGTGAGATTTCACACTTCTATAACTTTTGCCCGGTGGGAGAGGGGAGAAGAGGGGGTGGCCAGGGTGCGACTCATCCTTGAATATGCTGCTGGCCTTGCCGAGGTAGTGTGAGATGTAAAAGGAGTCAATGGAAGGGAGGGTTACACAAAAAGCTGGAGAAACTCAGCGAGTGCAGCAGCATCTAAGGAGCGAAGGAGATAGGCGACGTTTCGGGTCGAGGCCCTCGTCCACTGACAGGCTGGTTTGTGTGATGGTCTGGGCTGCGTCCAGAATTCGCTTGTGTTTCCCCTTTACGGGTCTCCTTGTTGGGGCAAGCCTGCACTAACACTGCAGTTAACTCAGTATGAAACAGTATAACATGCATCAGGTATCTCTACCAAAAAGCCAGTTGTGATGATAACACACAAATAGACCAGGGTTCAGAGCCCAGTATGCCAGAACTAACCAAAGGGTTTCACAAACAACTTTTTAAAAAAGTAAAAGGAGAGTAAAGTAAAGGAAATGTCGAAAATCGTTCACATAAGTTTAAGTTTATTAGTTTAGTTTAATGTAATGTAAGTGAAAAGCTTTTGTTGCGTGCTAACCAGTCAGCAGACAAACTATGCAAGATTATAATCAAGTCGTCAACAGGGTACAGATACATGATAAATGGAGTAATGTTTATTGCAAGATAAAGTCCAGTGAAGATTGAATAAAGGGGTCTGAGGGGCTCCAATGAGGTAGATAGTAGCTCAGGGCCACACTCTAGTTATTGATAGGATGATGTCAGATGGACGTGACGCATGACAGTGTCATGTGTCACGAAGTGCAGTGAAAAGCTTTGTTTAACAAACTATTCAATCAAATCAGATAATACCGAAGATAGACACAAAATGCTAGACTAACTCAGCGGGTCAGGCAGCATCTCTGGAGCAAATGGTGTCGGCATGGTGGCGCAGCGGTAGAGTTACTGCCTTACAGCGCTTGCGGCGTCAGAGACCCGGGTTCGATCCCGACTACAGGTGCTGTCTGTACGGAGTTTGTACGTTCACCCCATGATTGCGTGGATTTTCTGTGAGATTTTTGGTTTCCTCCCACACTCCAAAGACATACATTGGCTTGGTATAAATATAAATTGTCCCTAGTGGGTGTAGGATAGCATTTGTGTACTGGGATCGCTGGTCGGCACGGACTTGGTGGGCGAAAGGGCCTGTTTCCACCCTGTATCTCTATACTAAACTAAACTAAAACTAAAAGGAATAGGTGACGTTTCGGGTTGAGACCCTTCTTTGGACTGGCAGTCTGACAAAATGTCTCAACCCAAAACATCATCTATTCCTTTTCTCCAGAGATGCTGCCTGACCCGTTGAGTCACTGCAGCATCTTCAATGCAAACTAGCATCTCCATTTCCTTCCCACACACGAATCAGATAAAACTATACATAAACACAATCAAGCTGAACTCAAGGACAATAGGTAGAGCAAAAGGAGGAACGAGAATTAGAAGAGTGGAGGGTTTGTTTTGGAAGATAGTAGATCCTCCTCCGGGACCAGAACGCAAGGAGTCGCTTTATCTGGCACCATCCTTCACAGAGACAGAAACAGGCTGGAGTTAAAGTTTAATTATCTGTGTTTTACTTCAAATCCCAACTACAATACTAGTAAATCCACAGGAACATAGCAAGTCCTCACCTCTACACAGTTCTTCTCCCCCCCCCCCCCCCCCCCCGCAAAGCATTTAGAAATGATAACAGTCAGATTGCTGTCAGAGTGAAACCAACTCATCAGTATTTTACTCTCCTGTTAAATCCCAACAATTCTGATCAAATAATTTTTATGAGACAATGGTTGTACATCAAATATTTCCTTATCATGAGGGATTGGTTATCTCGCATGAACAGATTCATGGGCATCCAATGAACCAGCAATCAATCATAGTGAATGGAGGGGAGGGTAGATGGGAGCAGTGCAAGATAAATGCTGGGAGTTTACCCAATGTCTTCAGCCCATGAAGTGTAAACTATTTGTAAGCCTATGTTCTATTGAATTGTACAAAGTTAACTGTGAGATGGGCACCTGGATAACATAGTTCAAGGTGAATTCTTGTTCTCTCAAAGCCGTGTAGAATGAATAGGTATGTTACAAAACTTACCTTGAGCAGCGCTGCAGTTCTGCCGCTCCCCATGTGCGTGACTTTGGCGCCGGGGGGGGGGGGGGGGGGGGCGGGCTTAAAGTGCCGTTTTTCTACAGACTGGGCAAATTGATCCATGTCGGGCGATTTCCTTGCGGAAGAAAAATCGCTCCGACATTTCATTAATGAAGGTATTTTTAAATTGCACTAGATTATTTATTATCTAGAGTAATTTAAAAATCACCTTCAAAAGCCGTGAGCGCCGACAACGGGAAGGATTTTGCGTAGGGGAGAAAAAAAGGTACAGCGTTTATTTTTATATTAAAAGTTGGTTTTAATAATAAAAGAGGCTTTAATAATATTTTCATGTTGCGAAATGGGGTCCAAAAAAAATGTATGAACCAACAGTATTTTTCCTCCCGACTTCACCGCAAACCGCAACGTTCCAATCCACCACATTCCACTAAAACCCACTCGCTAGTTGATTTAAATGGCCATTAATTTACAGGCATTAAACACTAAATTCCTTCCATTTGGCCCAGAAATTCATGAAAATGAGATTTAAAAATTATGTTATATTGTGGATTATTGTGTGAATGTTATTTGGACACTTAGGCAATTCAAAAAAAGTTTATCTTTTCTTAAGAAATGGATAGATGTTTAGATCTACTCATTGAATTTTGTAATTAGCTACAATTAGATAACTAACTAATTATATGCTTTAATTTCAGGTCATCCAAGTAATATTTCATTCATATTTGTTTCAGAATGCTTCAATCTATAATAATTGAAAGTTTCATTGAGTTCTCCTAATTTTTAAGAAAGTTATGGGCTTTTAACGGTTCTAGATCACAGCTTTTGAGTTAAGAATTGAAAGGCAATGGGGAACAAAATGCTAATTTCTGAGTATGAAAATGGTCATAACTTTCTTAATACTGAAGATATGAAAGTGAATTAGGTGTCAAATTAATCTTCTTTTTATGCTTTATCTGATGGGATAAATTGCAGACTTGATTTTTAAAATCGCAAAATTTTGTAACATTGCTAGAATGAAGAATCTGAAATCATCAAGGAAGACATGCAGCCTGCGTGGAATGTCACAGTGAATGTAAGAATTAGAAGCTAGAGAGGCAAATGGCAATGCCTGATCTAGGCTAGCTTTAAAAAAAAATAGATCTCAGCTACAAAGACACTGCCATTGAAATATGAGTGATCTGGACAGTCACAGAGGTTGCTCATCAGGTCATAAGGTCATGTGATAGGAGCAGAATTTGGCCATTTGGCCATCAAGTCTACAGTGCCATTTAATCATGGCTGATCTATCTTTCCCTCCCAACCCAATTCTCCTGCCTTAACTCCTGAACCCCTTTACTAATTAAGAATCTATCTATTTAAATAGGGTCTGAAGAAGGGTCTCGACCCGAAACATCACCTATTCCTTCACTCCATAGCTGCTACATCACCTGCTGAGTTTCTCCAGCATTTTTATCTACCTTCGATTTTTCCAGCATCTGCTGTTCCACGTTAAACAAGCATCTATCTAGCTCTGCTTTTAAAATATCCATTGACTTGGTATGACGCAGCATTCTATGTGGCAAAGAATTCCACAGATTCACCACCCTCTGACTGAAGAAGGCTCCTGTGCACCAGCCTCTCCTGCACCATCTCTCTCATGCACAGGTTTCTGTGCAAGTATGCACAGCCATGCTTTCATCCTCGACGATAAGTCACCAACATCTTTGAGAGAATATAGTGGAATTTGAAGCATTGGCCATTTTGTTAAGATATTGGCATCTCAAGTCATTCCCTTTATCATGTGTCTTTTCACTGTGGATGGCTTGATTGTAATCATGTATAGTCTTTCCGCTGACTGGATAGCACGCAACAAAAAAACTTTTCAATGTACCTCGACAATAATAAACTAAACAAGATAGATGAAAGTAGGAAATGCTTGTTTATCGCAATTTATTAATTCCCTGGTTCAATCTGCCATTTGTACACATAGGTATGTTTGGTGGAGATGAAAGCTCTACATAGAGTCACAGAGACGTACAGCACTTCGTCCCTACCCGTCCCTGCTGGCCAACATGCCCCATCTAAGCTGGTCACATTTGCCCGCATTTTGCCCATATCCCTCTAAATCTTTCCTGTAAATGACCTCCTGACTCAGTACGTGATTCAGCACATCTTTAATCAGCACTGAAACTTAACTGCATGAAGGATGATTAGTTGTCGGTACGTCCTGGCTGCTCCAACTGTCCGTGCTGGGAAACAAGTGTTAGTATAAGTATTACAGTGGTGTGGAGTTAGAGATGCTGGCTGGTGTGTGATTGGTTAACTTGCAACATCAATCTACATTTCCTATCTGTAGGAGGACCCCCACACAGGTTTAATCCTGCCAACTATGCCAATTGTAAGAGGGAAGTTTGTACTTTATCCGTACCATATATCTGACTTTACTATGATAGGCACAGACACAAAATAAAACAGCTTACGGATCAGGGGTGAGACTATCGAATAAGTCAGGTTAATAAAGTCCTTTGCAATGTACATCGGGAAACAGTGTAAGCAAGCCTAAACTACTTCAAAAAGCTGTAGCAACCACAACATTTTTATATCCTCATGACACAATGGTTACTTGTGGACATGGGTGGAAATCCATGGGGGTGGAGGGGGGGCATGGGGGACACATCCCCCTCATGTTTTGAGAGATGGGGACAATCCCCCCCCCCCCCCCCCATGTTTTGTAATCCGGAGACAGCAGGAGTAGGACTGATGATCGAGGGCGCCGATTGGACGAGAGAGACATCAGTCAGCAGGCAATGGGGGGATGGGACATGATGATTCAGCGTGAGGAGGGAGGTGTTGGTCAGAGGTGGAAGTAGGGGGGTTGGATTAAAGATAGAGCGTGGTGATTGGAAGAGGGAGACGTCTTGGTGGAGCAAAGATCATAGAGTGGAGCTCGAATCAGCCCGTTCGTGGGGCCTTTCATCGCCCGGCCCAGCACGGCTTAAAATCGATGTTGAATTCCCCGCTGGGCGATGGAAGATCCCGCCGGCCAATTTTAAGCTGCACCGGGCGAAGAAAGGCCTTGCGAACGGGCTGATTGAAGCCCCACGATTTGGGGCGGACTAAGCTGTTGTTGCTGGAGTCAGTCACCAACAAGGTCTGCTCCCGATGTTACTGTCCCACAAACCTACTGTCTCCGCCTCCTCCTTTCTTTTTCCCACTCCCCCCCCACCCTCCGATATCAGTCTGAAGAAGGGTCCAGACCCAAAACGTCACCTATTCCTACTCTCTAGAGAGGCTGCTTCACCCGCTGGGTTTCTCCAGCATTTTTGTCTATCTTCGATTTTTCCAACATCTGCAGTCTTTCTTAAAAATGATTACAATCGATCCATTTACAATGTATCGATACATGATAAGGGAATAATGTTTAGTGCAAGGTAAAGCCAGCAACATCAAAGAGGTAGATAGTTGTTCTGCACTGCTCTCTGGCTGTGGTCGGAGATTCAGTTGCCTGATAATAGCTGGGAAGAAACTGTCCTTGAATCTGGAGCTGTGCGTTTTTACACTTCTATACCTTTTGCCTGATAGGAGAGGAGAGAAGAAGAGGGTATGGCCAGGGTGCGACTCGTCCTTGAATATGTTGCTTGATTGTCGTGCCAGATTTCCAGTGGAACAGAAACAACTTCAAAGATATTTTCAAAGTGTCATTGAGAAAATGTTACACCCTCACTGACTCAATGGAATCACTGTTCCATGACCGCTCAAAGTAGAGCGGGTTCATCAGGAAGGTAGCGAGCACCTTGAGGATCTAACATCGTTTAGTTTAGTCTAGAGCAACCTTGTTCTGCACAGGGGCTGGGACGCATGTCAGTGAGCAGATGGCGGGCCACATCTATCACGTGTACATATGGATCCCGCCCCCATCCCGCCCCGGATGGCAGGCATCAAATCACGTGTTCACAGAAGGTAGACAAAATTGCTGGAGAAACTCAGCTCATGCAAATCCTTGCATGTCTCACCCGCTGAGTTTCTCCGACATTTTTGTCTATCCTTGATTTTTCCAGCATCTGCAGTTCTTTCTTAAACGTGTTCACAGAAGGTGCCCGCGCGGTCGTGCCAGCGGCTTTGCGTAGGATGCGGTACAGCCAGACCTCGGCTCCGCTCAACGGGCCAGATGATTACGGGGAAATAAATCCGCCTGCGTGCCGGATGATTTCAGGTTACGGGCCGCATTCGGCCCGGGGGCCGGAGGTTGCCGATCCCTGGTCTAGAGATACAGCAAGGAACCTGGCCCTTCAGCCCACTGACTTCTCACCGACCATCAATCAGTCTTTCACACACTAGTTATCTGTTATTCCACTTTCTCATCACCTCACTTCTCACTAGGGGCAACTTACAGTGGCCGATTAACCTACAAACCTGCATACCTTCTGGATGTGGCATCTTCATCACCTGCACCACTGTGCTATCAGAGCCACACACACAAGGACATCCTTAACAACATATCCAACCACCCATCAGGCTTTATCTGCACCATCTTGGGTGCTATCTGCACCAGTTGGGTGGCACAGCGGCAGACTTGCTACCTCACAGCGCCAGAAATTCGGGTTTGATCCTGACTATGGCTGCTGTCGGACGGAGTTTGTCCGTTCCCCCAGTAAACTGCGTGGGTTTTCTCTGGGTGCTCCAGTTTCCTCCCACACTCCGCTGACGTACCGGTTTGTAGACTAATTGGCCGAGGTTAAATTGTAAATTGTCCCTAGTGCGTGTCGGATAGTGTTGGTCTGCAGGAATCGCTGGTCGGCGTGCACCTGGTGGGCCGAAGCATTTGTATCCGTGCTCTATCTGTAAACTAACCTAAAAATCGGTGGCATGTTGCTCACATTCTCACCAAAAAAACGCAGAACAGGAATGGATACACACCAGGCCTGGCCCAGGAGAACTGCCAGCGGAGATATAGGAGCACTAACAAGGATTGCTTATCCTTCAGTCAATATCATACAACAGATAATCTATTGACATTCATATTGCTGTTTGGGCCAGACTGCTAACCTTCCCACACTTGAACAGTGACAACCGCTCAAAGGGAGGGCTATGAACACCACTATATACATACAAGTCTTACTGCATTAATTAGTTACTGCTGGTTTGTTCTGCTTTGGAGTAATTACACTCAATCCACAAAATTTGATTACAGAGAGTAAAAGCTATTTAACAAAGATAGACAAAAAGCTGGAGTAACTCAGGCAGCATCTCTGGAGGGAAGGAATGGGTGACGTTTTGGGTCGAGACTCTTCTTCAGACGCGTAAATTCAGTCTCGACCCAAAACGTCACCCATTCCTTCCCTCCAGAGATGCTGCCAGTCCCGTTGAGTTACTCCAGCTTTTTGTCTGTCTCCAGTTTAAACCAGCATCTGCAGTTTATTCCAGCACATAAGCTATTGATCAATTCTGATTCTCTCGCTTGCAAGACCCTTCTACTGATGGATATAAGCATCCCACATTCAGAGTCAAATGAAACTTATATATACTGTAGTGTTTCCACTCAAAATATTACTTGAAATCAAATTCTTCCAAAATGCAAGCCTTTATCACTGATTCCAGTTTGTTTGGTTAGCTGACATCAGTCGCCTTCATGACTATTAAAACTCGCATTTGCTTGCCTCAGATGCAGAATAAACAGCGCGTTTTTAACATTTTATTAAAACTTGTATTAATGTGATGGATCTTTGTTTGTTACACTGCAGTCTCTCAAGACCTTAATAGTCTTTTTCCGGAGTAATAATCAGTACTACGGCAGTAACTGTCGCCCAATCAATGCCTCACACAATGTAACCTTTTCTGATATTTTAATACTGCTTTTATTAATGCAGTCAATATCTTAATTGCCTTTTATTTTTTGCAGCCATTCAAAAATTATTAAAACTATTTCCTGGTCAGTCCAAGGCACACAAAACATATTTTTTATTTAATTCTTTGCCTCTGTGGTGATTATTTTGCATAATCCATTCTGTGACACAGGTTCAGAAAATGCATGAGAATAATTTCAAAACTGAATTACAAATGTGCCCTAAAATAAGATACCATTGTCTGAGACCACAATGTAATTACAAATCTCATTGCTGTCATGGATTAAAAATATACCTATTAAACAAACAGAATGTTTTATGCTAATTACTGAATTTAGAAATCGGAGACATCGCCAGTAAAATGGATGCCTGGATAGAGTGGATGTGTAGAGGATGTTTGTGGGAGAGTCTAGGGCTGGAGGACATAGCCTCAGAATTAAAGGACGTTCCTTGAAGAAGGAGATGATGAGGAATTTCTTTAGTCAGAGGGTGGTGAATTTGTGAAATTCATTGCCACAGAAGGCTGTGGAGACCAAGTCAATGGATATGTTTAAGGCAGAGATAGATAGATTTTTGATTAGTATAGGTGTCAGGGTTTATCTGGGGGAAGGCAGGAGAATGGGGTTAGGAGGGAGAACTATGCCATGATTGAATGGTGGAGTAGACTTGATGGGCTAAATGTCCTAATCCTGCTCTTATCACTTATGACCTTGTGGATGTTATGAGCGCTTTGTTCCATGTTAGCTTTGTTAAACTGCCCCACATTGCTAGTTCTTGGAAGGAATGGGTGTCCATATACAAAATCAAAAATAAATATTATACATGTTGAAAATGCACAGATCAGTTGCTCAGTGGTAGTTGCTGCCTTATAGATCCCCGTTCGATCCTGACTACAGGTGCTGTCTGTATGGAGTTTGTACGTTCTCCACGTGACATACGTGGGTTTTCTCCGGGATCTCCGGTTTCATCCCACACTCAAAATACGTACAGGTTTGTTGGCTAAAGATAGACACAAAAAGCTTGAGTAACTCAGCGGGTCAGGCAGCATCTCTGGAGAAAAGGAGCAGGCGACATTTCGGGTTGAGTCCCTTCTTCAGACTGGGAGTCAGGAGGAAGCAGTAGGCTAATTGATGTATATTTGTAAACTGTGCCGAGTGTGTGTAGGATAGTGTTGGAATGCAGGGATTGCCGGCCGGCGTGGACTTAGTGGGCTGAAAGATCTGTTTCTGTGCTGTATCTGTAAAGCAAACTAATGAGGCAGCATCTGTGGAGTGATTAACAGAGTTATTTATTCTGGTAATTGGCCTTTTTTATGAGAAAAGTTATTGGCCTGAAACCTTAACTTAAACCATGCATCTTTGTACTTATATGAGCTTCTGCCAGTCTGTCTCTGTGAATTTAGTTGATTACTATGGGTATCGGGGTTAACATAGAAACATAGAAACATAGAAATTAGGTGCAGGAGTAGGCCATTCGGCCCTTCGAGCCTGCACCGCCATTCAATATGATCATGGCTGATCATCCAACTCAGTATCCCGTACCTGCCTTCTCTCCATACCCTCTGATCCCCTTAGCCACAAGGGCCACATCTAACTCCCTCTTAAATATAGCCAAAGAACTGGCCTCAACTACCCTCTGTGGCAGAGAGTTCCAGAGACCCAGCACTCTCTGTGTGAAAAAAGTCCTTCTCATCTCTGTCCTAAAGGATTTCCCCCTTATCCTTAAGCTGTGACCCCTTGTCCTGGACCTCCCCAACATCGGGAACAATCTTCCTGCATCTAGCCTGTCAACCCCTTAAGAACTTTGTAAGTTTCTATAAGATCCCCTCTCAATCTCCTAAATTCTAGAGAGTATAAACTGAGTCTATGCAGTCTTTGTTCATAAGACAGCCCTGACATCCCAGGAATCAGTCTGGTGAACCTTCTCTGCACTCCCTCTATGGCAATAATGTCCTTCCTCAGATTTGGAGACCAGAACTGTACGCAATACTCCAGGTGTGGTCTCACCAAGACCCTGTACAACTGAAGTAGAACCTCCCTGCTCCTATACTCAAATCCTATGGGTTATGGGAAGATGGCAGGAGAATGGGGTTCAGAGGGTAAATTGAATGGCAGAGTAGACTTGATGGCTGAATGGCCTAAATCTTGTCATATAACTTATTAATTTGTGTGTTAAATTAGTTTAGTTTATTATTGTCACATGTACTGAGGTACAATTAAAACTTTGTTTTACATGCTATCCAGTCAGCAGAAAGACCAGATGATTCCAATCGAGCTGTCCACAGGGTACAGTTACAGGATAAAGGGTATAATATTTAGTGCAAGCTACAGTAAGTCATATTAAGGCTAGCCCGAGGGTCTCCAATGATGTAGATGGTAGTTCAGGACCGCTCTCTAGTTGGTGATAGTAAGGTCCAGTTGGCTGATTACAGCTGTGAAGAAACAGTCCCTGAATCTGGAGGTGGGCGTTTTCACACTTCTATACCTCTTTAGTTTTAGAGACACAGCGCAGAAACAGGCGCTTCAGCCCACCGGGTCCGCATCGACCAGCGGTCCCCACACATATGTCCTACACCCACTATGGTCAATTTTTACATTTACCAAGCCAATTAACCTACAAACCTGTATGTTTTTAGAGTGTGGGAGGAAACCGAAGATCTCAGAGAAAACCCACGCAGGTCTTGGGGAGAATGGACAAAGTCTGTACAGGCAGCACCCGTAGTCGGGATTGAACCCGAGTCTTCAGCGCTGCATTCGCTGTAAGGTCGCAACCCTACCACTGCACCACTTCTTGCCTGATGGGAGAGGGGAGAAGGGGGAGTAACCGGTGAGACTGGTCCGTGATTATGCTGCTGCCCGTGTACATTTAGTTTCCCCCAGAAACAAAGAGAAGATGGTTCAGTTGCCTGATAACAGCTGTACCCACCTACATGCTTCAATATCCTTCCTCATCTGAGCAACAGCCACTCGCTCCATCTGTGTTTGTGTCATATTTGAAATGCTAGCTCCTGAAAAAGATTGTCCCGAATAAGGTTTTACAAATATAATGTTTTTGTGAGCTAAATCCTGTTGGCTAGTAAAGAAAGACACAAAGTGTTGAGCAGGTAAGGTGGGATCTGTGGGGGACATCTTATAGAGGTGTACAAAATCATGGGAGAAATAGATCGTGTAGATGCACAGTCTCTTGCCCAGAGTAGGAGATTTGAGGACCAGAGGACATAGGTTCAAGGTGAAGGGGAAAAGATTTAATAGGAATCCGAGGGGTAAAATGTTCATACAAAGGGTGGCGGTTGTGTGGAACGAGCTGCCAGAGGAGGTAGTTGAGGCTGGGACTATCCCAATGTTTATGAAACATTTAGACAGGTACATGGATAGGACAGGTTTGGAGGGATATGGACCAAGCGCAGGCAGGTGGGACATGTTGGCCGGTGTGGGCAAGTTGGGCCGAGGGGCCTGTTTCCACACTTATTCACTGTATGACTATGACATGGATAGGTGATGTTTCAGGTTGAGATCCTTCTTCAGACTGATTGTTATAGGGTGGGCGAAAGCTGAAAGAGAGGTGGGGACAGGATATGATGAGAATGTCTTGTGCATGGCATTAGCATGGCATTAGCATGGCACAATGGTGCAGCTGGCAGAGCTGCTGCCTCACAGCGCCATGGACCCGGGTTTGATCCTGACCTCTGCTACTGCGTGTGTGGAGTTTACACATACTCCTTGTGGCCACATAGGTTTTCTCCGGGTACTCCAGTGTCCTCTCACATCCTAAAGATGTGCAGGTTTGTGTAGGTTAATTGCCCTCTGTGAATTGTCATGAGTGTGTAAGGAGTGGATGCAAAACTGGAATAACAGAACTGGTGCGAAAGTGATCAAAGTCGGCATTGGCTTGGTGGGCCGAAGGGCTTGTTTCCAAGCTGTATCTCTAAACTATGGATACAATAAACCCTATGACTGGCTCTGAGCAAGTTTGTATAAGATTCCTTTTCCACAGGAACAGCTTACATCTGCCTTCATAACCTGCATTTAATCATTTGCTATCTTTTTCATTACTATTTTTTTTGTTTCATCAGAACCATATATTATAATAGTTGCAAATCATTTATTGTTTATCAAAGCTCGACCCTTGCCAGAACCTTCATCCACCTCAGTGCCAGTTTGGAGATATAGTGCGCAAACAGGCCCTTCGGCCCATCGAGTCCACAACGACCAGCAATCCCCGTACATTAACAATACCCTACCCACACTAGGGGAAATTTATACGGTCACGGGGAGAACGTACAAAGTCCATACAGACAGGATCAAAGCCGGCTGTCTGGCGCTGTAAGGCAGCAACTCTACCACTGCTCCACCTTGCTGTTCTTAGCCATCATTCACCAGCACCCATGTTTGTGATAAACCAATGCTATCGTCCATGATCCACGGGCCGAGCGGCCAAGAGGATTCCCGACGAGCCGCGGCTGTGGACTGGAAATGCGGGCGGAGGCCTTTATCGATGCACCGCTGTCTCCATTCCTCCCGGATCGCTGCGTAGAAGCCCAGGTCGGGGCCCGCCCGGGGTCTCTCAGTTGAAACTTGGGTGGGGCGGAAGCCGCCGACGGGGCCTGCGGCTGGGGCCTGGATCGCCACCACAGAAGCGTCAAGTGGGGCGTCGACAGCGGTGAGGCCTCGGCGATGGTGAAGCCTCGTGGCAGCGGCGATGCCTCGCCGGTCGACCCAAGGTCGACGGTCAATGAAATCGTGGCAGACCGCCGTGAGGTGGAAGGGGAAGAACAATGAGGACCCGGCGTTGGGGGGTGGGGGGGGGGGGGGGGGACAAAAAGAGGAGCCTCCGTACTTTGTAACTTCGTCAGTGCCATAGACGACTTCTATTTGTATACATTGTGTATGCAAGCAAAGAATCTCAACGTGCCTACTCACATGTGACAAAGTATTCCTTCCTATCCCAATATCTGTGTTTCTGGATAATTATTCATGGGGTTTTCAAGGGAGCCAAGACCAATTTGGCCAAAACATTCCATTTCTAACATTGACGTGATTAATCTCCTCTCCACTTAATAGTTTTATTTAGAGAGTCATTGAGTCAGAGCGTGATACAGTGTGGAAACATGCCGTTCGGCCCAACTCGCCCACACAGGCCAACATGTCCCAGCTACACTAGTCTGTGATGCCTGTGCTTGGTCCATACCCCACCAATCCAGTCCTATCCATGTATCCCTCCTATCCTGCACTTTTTTCTTAAGCGATGAGACAGTCCCAGACTCAACTACCTCCTCTGGAAGATTGTTCCACACGCCCACCACCCTTTGTGTGAAAAAGGTACCCCTCGGATTCCTATTAAATCTTTTCCCCTTCACCTTGAACCTATGTCCTCTCGCCCTCGATTCCCCTACTCTGGACAAGAGACTCTATGCATCTACCCGGTCTATTCCTCTCATGATTTTATACACCTCTATAAGATCACCCCTCATCCTCCTGTGCTCCACGGAATAGAGACCCAGCCTATTCAACCTCTTCCTGTAGCTCACACCCTCTAGTCCTGGAAACATACTCGTAAATCTTTTCTGAACCCTTGCAAGTCTGAAAAATCTTTCCCATAACATGGTGCCCAGAACTGAACACAATATTCTAAACACTGTCTCACCAATGTCTTATACAATTGCAACATGACCTCCCAACTTCAATACTCAATACTCTGACTGATGAAGGCCAAAGTGCCAAAAGCCTTTTTGACCACCTTATCTACCTGTGAATCGACCTTCAAGGAACCATGCACCTGTACTCCTAGATCCCTCTGCTCGACAACACTATCCAGAGGCCGACCATTCACTGTGTAGGTCCTGCCCTTGTTCAACGTTCCAAAATGCAACACCTCACACTTTTCTGTATCAAATTCCATCAACCATTCCTCCGCCCACCTGGCCAATGATCCAAATCCTGATGCAATCTTTCACAACCATCTTCACTTTCTGCAAAACCACTAACTTTTGTATCATCAGCAACTTGCTAATCTTGCCCTGTTTGTTCTCACCCAAATCATGGATGTAGATGACAAACAGTAATGGGCCCAGCACTGAACACTGAGGCACACCACTAGTCACAGGCCTCCAGTCTGAGAAGCTACCTTCCACCATCACCCTCTACTTCCTTCTATGGAGCCAATTTGCTATCCATTCAGCTATCTCTCCTTGGTACCCATACCGTCTAACCTTCCAGAGCAGCGTACCATGCGGAACCTTGCCAAACGCCTTACTGAATGAAGTCCATGTAGACAACATCTACAGCTCTGCCCACATCAATCTTTATTGTCACGTTTTAAAAAAAAATCAATCAGATTTGTGAGACATGATTGTGCAACATACTTATAGTCTCCTCAACTTATAGTCTCTTGATCTACAAAGCACTTAAAAGTACTTGAGTATAAGTACTTATAAGCACTTTGTAGATCAAGAACCATTTCGATAGTCTATGTATGTATTCAAATTAAAGTACTTTTTATGATACAGTCATTATACATCATAACAAGTACTTTAATTTGAATACATACAGAGACCATCAAAATGAGTACTGTAGGCTCCAAATCATGTTGAACTGCCAAACAGCATGGCTGCCCGCATACCATAAGATGGTGGTGTGGAAAACCTGACATGGGTTATGGAACAGGTCATCAGCAACAAACAAGACACTGATCAAATCAGCAATAGTGTTTGATCTAAATCCCCCTTCTTAGGCTTTTGCCCAAAGAGCAAACATCAAGCATGCAGGAGTAATATGTATATAAAGCTATATACATCTAATAGCTATACATACAATTTAACTATCATCTACAGTAAAGCAATGGAGGATGTACCGCAAGTAATACAAGTAACATCGGTTATAGTTAATTAGAGTACAAGATCTGCATCTAGACATAATCCCGTATCTAGCCACAGGCTTGCTGACCATCCTGCATGTGTACGGTACAGGCCTTCAGCCCGTGGCCCTCACAGGAGATGTCGCCACAGGCATGGCTTACATTGGGATTTTCTTAGCAGGCCTTCTTTATAGCACAAACAAATGATTCAATAGTTTCACCCTCATTCTGGTAACTTGAGAAAAATGTCACACATTCGATGAGTGGATTAGCTTGAGGGTCACAATATAAATCCTGGCTAAAACAGAGCAGTAATAGCACCAAAATTTAGTAAAGGATTCATGCATTGCTAGGCCATTTTGGTCAAGTCTGTGTTTCTGCAGATATAAGACAAGCTGCTGAATGGTGCCAGTAAGTTTAGGTCCCAGATCAGTGTTGCAGATAAGAAATGTACGAGTAACTCTTCAATTGACAGAATGAATGAGATTTCTGCAGAGGACCTCCAAAGAAGCGTAAAATGCATGAAGTTGATTGTAACAATATGGTAAATAATCTTGCTAGACTGTTACCCTGCTGTTTGTTGATTGACTAAAGTGTTAAGCCCTGGCAGGTTTGTTTGAATTCCAAGGTAAATGTTGCATTATTCAAGTTAAGTTAGCTTCTTCCAGAAGCTTCTCTTGAAACAATGTATGGGAGACTCTGTTATTGGTTTGGGGAATTGTTTGGGGAAATTTATAATTTACAAACATATCTCCAATGATGTATTATTAGTTAATTATTCCATTTTTTAAAAATTATATTCTTGTTTTTTTTGTTTTCTCTCTCTCTCTCTCTCTATTTTCTATCTATATCAAAAATAAAAATAATATATAATAGAACTATTAAATAATTGATAATATTGCCAATATTACTAATGTATGACTGCCGCAAACAAAATGTTTATATTATGTACTTACTTCTAATTAAAAAAAGGAACTGTCTATAATGTGCTGATGTAATTAATATATTTGATTGGATTATAAATAGACCACCCCTGTGTAGTTCGGCCCTTCAAGGCTCGTGGACCGATAAAAAGTGCCTCCATCTTAGATTGAAGTCGATCTTGTGGAAGGGCGCTTGGTACTGCGTGACCTTTTGGAGTGTTTCTGCTTGAACGAGGCTGAAGGGCTTGGCCAAGCAGATACAAGAATCAAACCCGCGGTGGTTTAGGTATCGTATTAGGGAATTTGTTGTTCAATCCGAAAATAAAGATGAGTTCTTCCAGTGCTTGACTCAGTGGTTTTTGACTGAAGTAGACTGGGGGGTAAGCTTGCGAAGAGTGTATTTACAGCAGAACTGTCAAAGCTTTCTCTTGAGACACTCCGGGTCGTCCAGTGATCGGCGCCCCACTATCGGCAGATTGATGAGTTATTGCCTCAGGATATACAAACTGTTGTGCTCATTCGTAAGCTTCATCATCTGCAAGGAGAGGGAGCATGCTTGCACGAACCATTGCCGGCTTATTGTAGCAATGAACAAATCATACTCTCGCTCAAAGGTACGCCACCACTAACCGATTCTGCTATCGAAAATGAGTGGGTCAGGTTTTCTGAAAGCTTCAGCCATGTCTGAGAATATGAAAAGCCTTGTAAATAACAGCCAAAGTCAAACCGAAATCCCACTTCTGACACCGTGTGGAAAGTACTTATGATACAGAGTCATTATACATCATAACAAGTACTTTAATTTGAATACATACAGAGACCATCGAGATGAGTACTGTAGACTCCGAATCATGTTGAACTGCCAAACAGCATGGCTGCCCGCGTGCCGCAAGGTGGTGGTGTGGAAAACCTGACATTGGTTATGGAACAGGTCATCAGCAGCAAAACCAGACATGGATCAAATCAGCAATACTGTTTGATCTACAACAACCTCCCACATACAAAACCATGCTGACTATCCCTAATCAACCCTTGCCCATCCAAATGCCTGTATAACCTATCCCTCAGAATACTCTCCAGTAACGTAGCAACTGCAGATATTAAGCTCACCGGCCTATAGTTCCCAGCATTTTCCCTGCAGCCCTTCTTGAAAAGAGTTACAACATTTGCCACCCTCCAGTCTTCCATCACCTCTCCTGTAGTTAAAGATCACTCGTAAATTTCAACCTGGGCTACCTGCGCAATTTCCTCTCCAGTTTCCTGCAATGTCCTCAGATATATCTGATCAGGCCTTGGAGATAAGTCTACCTTCAAATACGACAGTGTTTTACCTGACTAATCAGTCTCGTTTTTCCTCCGCCATATTCTGTCAATATGCAGCCCAGGAGAAGATTCTTCTCTTTAATGTATATATGCATCATCCATTACTCTAATTATTTAGCCTTTGTTAAACACCTTTGAGACGATATAATCCATTCCAAACAGTAAGCTGGAAGTGTACAGGATTGCAACTTTACAAGCGAGCAGCTTCTTAATGGTTTATGTGTAGAAAGGAACTGCAGATGCTGGTTTAAACCGAAGATAGACACAAAAAGCTGGAGTAACTCAGCGAGACAGGCAGTATCCCTCGAGAGAAGGAATGGGTGACACTTCAAGTTGAGACCCTTTGAAGAGGAAGAGTCTCAACCCGAAATGTCACCCATTCCTTCTCTCCAGAGATGCTGCCATTCCCGCTGAGTTACTCCAGCTTTTTGTGTCTATCTAAATGATTTATATTTATTATTGTCACCGAGGTACAGTGAAAAGCCTGGACTCCAGACACACATTGGGTTCTAGCCTTCAGGTTATGTGTAGAATTCTCCACCAGAAATCTCTCTGCTACATTGTTTGTGTAGCCTTAGGTCTTGGATGAATATTGCAAGAATCACATTGTTTAGAGTAATTAACATTAATCCAGACCCGCAAAATGCAATAAACATTACTTGCTACCAAACTATCCATTTTATCAAATTCAAACTATCATTCCCATTAAATGTTAAATTTGGGAGACAAACTTCACCACAGGTGGAATCAACAATAATGAAGATCAGGTAATTGAACACAAGATATTGTGGCGGTACTGTAGTGCAGCGGTAGAGTTGCTGCCTCACAGCGCCAGAGAACCAGGTTCAATCCTGACTACGGGTGCTTGTCTGTACGGAGTTTGTACATTCTCCCTGAGACCCTGCGTGGGCTTTCCCCAGGTGGTCCGGTTTCCTCCCACACTCCAATGACGTACAGGTTTCTAGGTTAACAAAAATGCTGGAGAAATGCTCGGGTTTCGGCCAGAAACGTTGCCTATTTTCTTCACTCCATAGATGCTGCCTCACCCGCTGAGTTTCTCCAGCATTTTGTCTACCTTCGATTCTCCGGTATCTGCAGTTCCTTCTTTAACAGGTTTATAGGTTAATACGTTTCCGTAAAGATGGTAAATTGTCTCGAGTTTGCAGGATGGGGCTGGTGTGCGGGGATCGCTGGTTGGCGCGGACTCTGGGGGCTGAAAGGCCTGTTTCCGCGCTGCAGCTCGAAGACAAAATAAACTTTTGGCTTTTTGGATCAGGGAGATGTTTGCGTCCTTCTATTGAGAGGTTGCTTCTATTGTCTCTGTCACACTTGAAAATATGCCAGACGTCCTTGGGCAGAACTGCACGAACCTGGTGCAGCATTACATAAACAAACATTTTGCTTCAGAGATTTACAGATAATCAGCATGAGTACTCTAATAGACGTTCACATAATATTCAACATCAATCTTTGTTGGGGTATTGATTTTGTTTTTAAGCTTCATTATCACAATTGCTTTTCCTCTTGTATCGGAGTTTGGTTGAAGTCCAATTAACCTGCGAGGCAGATTTATTTTTAGAACACAGTAGAATGCAAGGAAAAGTGCATATAAAATTGGCTGAATTCAAGGTATTAATTAATTCCACAAAAAAATAAAAGCAAATCTGTGTTTGTGATTTTGCATATATTTCGTTTGACAGATATGTCCAGCAAGCTTGAGTGGGAAAGCATGGCTCTGAGCTGGAATTGTGGAGGATGGAGGAAAGAGTTACAAATCAGATTGGACATTTTGGATTTATTTTAATGTGATAAAAAAAAGTTGTTGCTGCCTTCTGGGCCTGTCCCACTTCGACAATGTTTCAGGCGACTGTCGGCGACTGTCAAGTCGTAGCAGGTTCCCGAAAAACCGGTGACTGGAATGCCAACAGTCAGAGTGAAACACACACACACATCACTTCCTTCACCAGCCAGTTATGCAGGCAGGTGACCGAGCAAGCGGAGGGAGGTCTGTCTGAGTAAAATTCACACGGTCCAAATCCAATGTGTTACAGACACACACCGTGATGTTCAGAAAGGTTGGCGGTTTAATTTAGACGGTGAAAGCACATTGTACGGGAAGGGTCACATAGGTCCTTTAAAAGAGGGGGTAGAGGGGGGGGAAAGGGGGGAGAACGGGGGAGAAGGAGTGGAGACAACTTTTAAGAAGCCAGAGATACACGGCTGTGAATCTCGGTGGACATTGACATTACCGGTCGGTTATCATTGGTTCTGAAAACCACTGTTTACGTTTTTGTTTCCAATGAGCCAATGAAATTCACCGGTCAGCACCGGTACCAACCGACGACAACCTACGACCTCCTGGCGACCAACTGCCACAGCACGAGAATTCGCGCTACTCTCCATGGCGGCTTCTTTCTGGTCACCGCTAAGTTTTCAACATGTTGAAAAATGAAGAATGAGGCCGCGACTAGTTCCCAGAATGCGGGAACTCCTCATGACCATGAAGGCGTCTCCCCGGCAACCACCCGCCAACATGTGGCAACCACGTGGCGACCGCATAGTCTCCTGCAGTCGCCTAAAAAGTCGCCTATGTGGGACAGGCCAATTCCAGTGTCGGAGGTCCGGGTTCGATCCTGACTGTGGGTGCTGCCTGTTCAGAGTTTGTATGTTCTCCCTGTGACCACGTGGGTTTCTCCGGGTGTTCCGATTTCCTCCCACACTCCAAAGCGGGGCAGGTTTGTAAGTTAATTGGCTTCTGTAAATTGTCCCCAGTGTGTTGGATAGAACTAGTGCACAGGTGATCGCTGGTCAGCACGGACTCAGTGGGCCGAAGGGCCTGTTTCCATGCTGTATCTCTAAACTAAACTAAAGTCTGTAAAATAAACTAAGCATTGCTTCACTTCTCTAACATCTTAATTACACTCCTGAGCATCTGACCACATCTTTAAACTAAACTAAATGAAGACTACTGATTGGACACCTGGTAGACCTGCTGCTTCATGGTGCCAGAGACCCGGGTACAATCCTGACCTGAGGAGCTGTCTGTGTGGTGTTTACATGGTTGCTCCGGTTTTCTCCCACATCCTAAAGTAACGTGGGTTTGTAGGTTAATTGGCTTCTATAAAATTGCCCCTAATGTGTAGGGAGTTGGTGAGAAAGTGGCATAACATTGAACTAGTGTGTATGGGTGATGGATGGTCGGTGCGGTGTACGAAGGAACTGCAGATGCTGGTTTAAACCAAAGATGCACACTAAATGCTGGAGTAACTCAGCGGGACAGGCAGCATCTCTGGAGAGAAGGATTGGGTGATGTTTCAGGTAGAGACCCTTCTTCAGGCCCGGAACGTCACCAATTCCTTCTCTCCATAGATGCTGCCTATCCCGCCAATTACTCCAGCATTTTGTGTCTATGTCCAGTGAGCCAAAGGGCCTGGTTCCATGCTGCCTCTCTAAACTGTTAACATGCAGAATTTGAGAGTAACGGGGATTTCAAGCTGCACGTAAATGAGTAATGGATTAGTACGGGTGTCAGGGGTTATGGGGAAAAGGAAGAAGAATGGCAGGAATGAAATAAGTGCATGGCCAGGGTGGTGAATAGTTGAAAATTGCTCTGCATTTTGTACAGGCTGAGTTTGCTGTCAGTACGTGGTCACACCAACACTCTCTGTCCGACCAGTAGATATACCCTCACGTGCTCCACGAGTTACAGATTGCAGTATTGATGCCTGCAGCAAGTCTAATACACGCGAAGAAAATCCTCACTTAAAGAACAGAGAATACTTCACTTGAAATGTCCACCACCAAAAAAGTTTAAAGATGTTAAAATAAGATTTCTTCTCAATGAAGGCAGTTACTTTTATCTTCCCATGCATTCAGTTCATGTTGTCTTCTTTCTCATATAATTCCCCAATCTAAATGTTTATAATTCCTCCATACTCAACTCCTAATCTACAGCATAGGTCAAGTAGTAATATTTAAATGCTCAGCATTTAATCAAGCATATAGGTGAAGCATTCAAGTGTCCTTCACATTCATACCACTATGCTCGTCAGCACTGGGCATCAATCGAAGGTTGTGGGGGAACCTCATTGAAAATTACTGAATAATGAAAGACATAGGCAGAATTGATGTGGAAAGGATGTTTCCACTGGTGGGAGAGTCTAGGACCAGAGGTCACAGCCTCAGAATTAAAGGCACTCTTTTAGAAAGGAGGTGAGGAGGAACTTCTTTACTCAGAGGGTAATTAATCTGTGGAACTCATTGCCACAGAGGGCTGTGGAGGCCAAGTCACTGGATATTTTTAAGGCAGAGTTAAACAAATCCTTGATTACAATGGGTGTCAAGGGTTATGGGGAGAAGGCAGGAAAATGGGATTAGGAGGCAGAAATCAGCCATGATTAAATAGTGGAGTAGACTAGATGGGCTGAGTGGCCTAATTCTACTCCTATAACTCGTTAACCTGTGATATTTAGTGCGGGATTTGTATTATCGATGTCACACTGAGGAGCAAGGATCAGTACATACAAGTACCGGCATATTACAATGGTGGGAATGCCCTGGGTAACAGCAGGCAGCTGTACAACATCTGGAGCAGTTATTACATTGCTATGGGCCAAATGCCCAGTTATCTCCTCAGCGCAACTCCGCACACTCACCGCTTTCTGACGCTGTGAACACGATAATTAATTTACTGATCTCAGAAGGGAATTTGTACATGACTGGCAGCCGCAGCTAATTGACTTGCTCGCAAAGATGTGGTTATTTCCCACCGCCAACAGAGATTGGGTCTCCCCCCAACCAATGTTGACTTTTCTTTGAAAACCATGAAATTAAGTCTCCATTCATGTTTCTGCTGTCGGTCTCAAGAGCTTTGCAGTTACACAAATCTTCCACTGTTGTAATATTAATGAACCTCAAGTGATAAGTAACAACATGAAAGGAGTAGAAACTCTGCAGACATAAGAAAATATAAACTAGAGGAACACAAGCAGGAAACCTTGCACCATCTTCCAATAGATCATTACTAATCTTGGAAATTTGCAACTAATCTTTGAACTTCATGTTCATAAAATGGGAATAAAGAGTTCATAAATTCTAGGAGCAGAATTAGACCATTCAGCCCACCAAGTCTACTCCGCCATTCAATCATGGCTAATCTATCTCTCCCTCCTAACCCCATTCTCCTGCCTTCTCCCCTTAACCCCTGACACCTGTACTAATCAAGAATCTGTCAATCTCCGCCTTAAAAATATACATTGACCTGGCCTCCACAGCCGTCTGGATTTCCACAGATTCACTAAAGACATTTCTGCTCATCTTCCCACTGCAATTTTCCAACACTATTCCCACATTCTTTGAGTCCCTCATCTGCCCCATGTAGCTTGAACACAAGCGCAAATCTTGGCAGAAACCCTTCCTGGGTGGATATGGGGATTATCACTAAGAGAAAAATAAGGAATGTGTAAACATATATGTTTTAGGGTACACAAAATGCTGGAGAAGCTCCAGAAACTGAGGGAGTCTGAAGAAGGGTTTCGGCCCGAAACGTTGCCTATCTCCTTCGCTCCATAGATGCTGCTACACCACTGAGTTTCTCCAGCATTTTGTGTATCCTCGATTTTCCAGCATCTGCACTTCCTTCTTTAACACATATATGTTTTAGTTTTGTTTATCTGAGTTTGAATTAAGTTTATTGTCCCTTGTACCAAGGCACAGTGAAAAGCTTTTGTTGTGTGCTAACCAGTCATGAGAAAGACAATACATGCCATCTACATTAATTTCAGTTCCATTAGCAGACGGATTAGCCTATCTCAACATCACCATGTTTACGAGGATGTTGCCAGGACTAGATGGTCTGAGCTATTGGGTGAGGTTGAGTAGACTGGGACTCTATTTCTTGGGGCGCAGGAGGATGAGGGGTGATCCTATAGAGGTGTATAAAATCATGAGAGGAATAGATCGGGTAGATGCACAGAGTCTCTTGCCCAGAGTAGGGGAATCGAGGACCAGAGGACATACAGTAGGACAAGCTGCCAGAGGAGATAGTTGAGGCAGGGACTATCCCAACATTTAATAAACAGTTGGACAGGTACATGGATAGGACTAGGTTGGGCCAAATGCAGACAGGTGGGACTAGTGTAACTGGGGCATGTTGGCCGATGTGGACAATTTGGGCCAAAAGGACAGTTTCTGCCCTCTATCATTCTATCACTCCATGACGATGACATCGAACCATCCGCAGTGTACAAATACATGATAAAGGGGAACGTTTAGTGCAAGATACAGTCCAGTAAAGTCCGATTAAGGATAGTCAGAGGGTCTCCAATGAGGTAGATGGTAGCTCAGGAAAATATTGGATATGTTTGCGATATTCAAAAGCATTTAATCTACATTGATTTCAGTTCCATTTGTAGATCGATGAGCCTATCTCAACATCACCATTTGGTAAGTGCATCCATTAATACAGTGATACATTTAGAGATACAGCGAAGAAACAGGCCCTTCATCCCACCAAGTCCATGCTGACCAGTTATCATCCCGTACATTAGCAATATCCTACACACTTGGGACAATTTCCAATTTTACTGAAGCCAATAAAGCTACAAACCTGTACGTCTTTGGAGTGCGGGAGGAACCCGGAGCACCAGAGAAAACACACACAGGTCAAGGGCAGAACGTACAAACTCCGTACAGACAGCATCGTAGTAAGAATCGAGCCTGGGTCTATGGCGCTGTAAGGTGGCATCTCTACCGCTGCACCACTGTGCCGCCCTATTTTATAAAGTGTCTTTGATTCCTGTTTTGGAAACCTAGTGTCAAAATGCATCTGAATATTTTCAATCTATTCAGTAGTGCATGAGAATTTTTATCAGATCCACATCTTTGGCATGTCTAAATATTTAAAAAGCTCTTTTTTATAAATGCAATTCGAAACCATCACTGTAATCCGTTTGAATGGGTAGACAGGGCGTTAGTCTAACAATTAATTCAAAAAATGAATGGGGTACACGTTCAACAACTTGTGCCAAACACTTGATACAGTGGCTTGCAAACATTTTCAAACCCCTTGAACTTTTCCACATTTTGTCACGTTACAACCATAAACGTAAATGTATTTATGTGATAGACCAACACAAAGTAGTGCATAATTGTGAAGTGGAAGGAAAATGATACATGGTTTCCAAATTTTATTACAAATAAAAAACTGAAAAGTGTGGTGTGCAAAAGTATTCAGCCCCTCTCTGAGTCAATACTTTGTAGAACCACCTTTCGCTGCAATTACAGCTGCAAGTCTTTTCGGGTATGTCTCTACCAGCTTTGCACATTTAGAGACTGAAATGGTTGCCATTCTTCTTTGCAAAATAGCTCAAGCTCAGTCAGATTGGATGGAGAGCAGCTGTGAACAGCAATTTTCAAGTCTTGCCAGAGATTCTCAATTGGATTTAGGTCTGGACTTTGACTGGGCCATTCTAACACATGAATATGCTTTTATCTAAACCATTCCATTGTAGCTCTGGCTGTATGTTTAGGGTCATTGTCCTGCTGGAAGGTGAACCTCCGCCCCAGTCACAAGTCTTTTGCAGACTCTAACAGGTTTTCTTCCAAGATTGCCCTGTATTTGGCTCCATCCAATCTTCCCATCAACTCTGACCAGCTTCCCTGTCCCTGCTGAAGAAAAGCATCCCCACAGCATGATGCTGCCACCACCATGTTTCACAGTGGGGATGGTGTGTTCAGGGTGATGTGCAGTGTTAGTTTTCCGCCACACATACGTTTTGCATTTAGGCCAAAAACTTCAATTTTGGTCTCATCAGACCAGAGCACCTTCCTCCACATGTTTGCTGTGTCCCCCACATGGCGTGTAGCAAACTGCAAACGGGACTTCTTATGGCTTTGTTTCAACAATGGCTTTCTTCTTGCCACTGTTCCATAAGGCCCGATTTGTGGGGTGCACAACTAATAGTTGTCCTGTGGACAGATTCTCCCACCTGAGCTGTGGATCTATGCAGCTCGTCCAGAGTTACCATGGGCCTCTTGGCTGCTTCTCTGATCAATGCTCTCCTTCCCGGCTTGTCAGTTTACGTGGACGGCCATGTCTTGGTAGGTTTGCAGTTGTGCCATACTCTTTCCATTTTCGGATGATGGATTGAACAGTGCTCCGTGAAATGTTCAAAGCTTAGGATATTTTTTTATAACCTAACCCTGCTTTAAACTTCTCCACAACTTTGTCCCTGACCTGTCTGGTGTGTTCCTTGGGCTTCATGATGCTGTTTGTTCACTAATGTTCTCTAACAAACCTCTGAGGCCTTCACAGAACAGCTGTATTTATACTGAGATTAGATTACACACAAGTGGACTCTATTTAGTAATTAGGTGGCTTCTGAAGGCAATTGGTTGCACTGGATTTTATTTAGAGGTATCAGAGTAAAGGGGGCTGAATACATTTGCACGCCACACTTTTCAGTTTTTTATTTGTAAAAAAATTTGTAAATCATGTATCATTTTCCTTCCACTTCACAATTATGCGCCACTTTGTGTTGGTTTATCACATAAAATCCCAATAAAATACATTTACGTTTGTAGTTGTAACGTGACAAAATGTGGAAAAATTCAAGGGGAATGAAAACTTTTGCAAGCAACTGTATATAGAATATGAAAATGTTTCATGTGTTGGAAGGAACTGCAGATGCTGGTTTACACAGAAGATAGACACATAATGCTGAAGCAACTCATCGGGTCAGGCAGCATCTCTGGAGAGGAGAAATAGGTGACGTTTCGGGTCGGAACCCTTCTTCAGACTCGGTCATAGTCAAAGAGCAGGGGAAACACAGAGGGGACCAGAGAGAGGTGGTGTTGCAGATCTCTCGTCCGAGAAAGGAAGAGGAATTCTTCAAAGTAGGGTTACCCTTAGTAGATTTTGCAGTGGAGCAGACAAAATGTGCGGGAGTAAACTGCAGATGCTGGTTTACACGGAAGATAGACGCAAAACGCTGGAGTCACTCAGCGGGTCAGGCAACATATCTGGAGAAAAGGAGTATGTGACGTTTCAGGTGGGAACCCTTCGTCAGACTGGACTATGAATGTGCTTAACTCAGCTTCTTTGTACAAAAAGACCTGAGATGCTCCCAGTGCAGTCATGTAATGCAGAATCATATTTGGCTCCAGTGTTGTCACAGCGTGGTTTTGTAGCAAAGTACATTCACAATACACTGTAACGATATGGAATAGCTTCATTTGTGCACTGTGTACACACATACAATGACATCCCACTCACATTGCCTGACTTTTATTGCCATTCTAACCGGAATCTGAAGCAATTGAGTGATTTTGAATCAATGCTTTAAAAAAACATGGTCTATATAAAAAAAGACAGACCAGCTCTGCAAATAAATCAGTGGAAAACTTCATACAGGTGTAATTTATAAAGTCACTCTGCACCCGAGTCACATTACAACTTTAGAATGCTGCACCTATATGCATAATCTTATGTATTGAGATCCCTTAATACTCAAATACACAAACAACTACAAGCACACACTCCCTAATGCAATTTTTTTAACTTAATACAACCATGCTCCTTTCAAAAATAAATACAGTTTCGATCTTTGTATTAAGTTTAGAATCAGTCGTGTTTCCATTATTCCCACATGATAGCCTTTACTCAATAAACAATCTGCTACAGTATGTGCAGTGTGGTATGTGGATTTCATTTTCCACATATAAATTCTCATACACTATTAAATGGATTGCGTATTTCCTCAGTGTAATAGAAATAAAGACATTGCCTGACATTAATCTTTCATTTGTGGAAAAATATGATCGTCTATGCCTCCAAGTGGCCCAGCCAGTACAATGATGCACAGGGAGATTGCCAATAAAGTGCTTACAGTAGCTTTGATGTTGCAAAGATATTAGTTCCGTTTGGTTTAGTTTGGTTTAGTTTAGAGATACAGCTCTGAATCAGGCAATCACACCGCACATTAATACCATCTATCCTCCACACACTAGTGACACTGTATAATTTTACCGAAGCCAATTTACCTACAAACCTGTACGCCCTCGGAGTGTGGGAGGAAACCGGACAAAACCAACGCAGGTCACGTGGAGAACGTACAAACTTTGTACAGACAGCACCCGTAGTCAGGATGGACTCGGGAAGACTCGCTAACGGCAGGTAAGCATGGGAAGACTCGTGAAGATTTTTCAACGTGGGTCTTGGTGAAACCACACCTGGAGTATTGCGTACAGTTCTGGTCTCCAAATCTGAGGAAGGACATTATTGCCATAGAGGGAGTGCAGAGAAGGTTCAACAGACTGATTCCTGGGATGTCAGGACTGTCTTATGAAGAAAGACTGCATAGACTCGATTTATACTCTCTAGAATTTAGGAGATTGAGAGGGGATCTTATAGAAACTTACAAAATTCTTAAGGGGTTGGACAGGCTAGATGGAGGAAGATTGTTCCCGATGTTGGGGAGGTCCAGGACAAGGGGTCACAGCTTAAGGATAAGGGGGAAATCCTTTAGGACCGAGATGAGAAGGACTTTTTTCACACAGAGAGTGGTGGGTCTCTGGAACTCTCTGCCACAGAGGGTAGTTGAGGCCAGTTCATTGGCTATATTTAAGAGGGAGTTAGATGTGGCCCTTGTGGCTAAGGGGATCAGAGGGTATGGAGAGAAGGCAGGTACGGGATACTGAGTTGGATGATCACCCATGATCATATTGAATGGCAGTGCAGGCTCGAAGGGCTGAATGGCCTACTCCTGCACCTAATTTCAATGTTTCTATGTTTCTAACATGTCGAAAAATGTCCACGAGAGCCCCGAGTACCGATGAGCGGCCATTACCGTAAATGTCCGAGTTCGAATTAGGGCAAACTAGCGAGAGCTCTTGGAATGATCGCGTACCGTGGGACAGGGCCACAAGGCATCAAATTTATCATTGCCAATATTGGCAGCTAACAAAAATGTTAAAAACCTCTGGCTGTCAAATAATGGTCTCGTCCCCATCTCTTTGCCATGGGTATCTCAAAGTGGTACTGAGTGAGAGACTGTTCTGCAAGACCGGTATATTGTATTAAAGTGAATTGTTCAGTCATAGAGTCATACAACATGGAAGCAGGCCCTTTGGCCCAACAGCCATCCTGACCAAACTACCCCATCTAAGCCATTCTGTATTTCAGTTATATTCCTAGAAACTTTTCCTATTCATGTACCTGCCCAAATGCTTTTTTTAATATGGTTATTATACCTGCCTCAACTACCCCCTCTGGCAGCTTGACCAACATACCCAGCACCTTCTGAGTGAAAAATTTGATCATAGAAATATAGAAACATAGAAAATAGGTGCAGGAGAAGACCATTCGGCCCTTCGAGCCAGCACCGCCATTCATTACGATCATGGCTGATCGTCCCCAATCAATAACCCATGCCTGCCTTCTCCCCATATCCCTTGATTCCACTAGCCCCTGGAGCTCTATCTAACTCTCTCTTAAACCCATCCAGTGACTTGGCTTCCACTGCCCTCTGTGACAGGGAATTCCACAAATTCCTCAGATTCCTATTCCCCTCATGATTTTATACACCTCTATGAGATCACCACACAGCCCTCTGCACTCCAAGGAATAAAGCCCGTTCAAACGTCCTGTGTTGCTCGGATACTCGAGTCCTGGCAAAACCATATAGTCATCGAGTCATAGTCGTGCAATGTGGAAAAGGACCCTTCGGCCCAACTTGTCCACACGGATTAGCATCTACACTAGTCCCACCTGCCCGCGCTTGGCCCATAACCTTCTAAACCTGTCCTATCCATGTATCTGTCCAATTGTCTCTTAAATGCTATGCCTCAATTATGTCTTCCAGCAGCTTGTTCCATATAACCACCACCCTTTGTGTAAAAAAGGTTACCCCTCATCTTCCCACTAAATCTTCCCCCCCCCTCACCTTAAACCTACAGTATGTCCTTTGGCTCCCAATGCCCCTACTCAGGGCAAAAGACTCGAAGCATTTACCTGATCTTTTCCTCATAACTCTGCACACCTCTGTAAGATCACCCCTCCTCCTCCTGCGGTCCAAGGAATAAAGTCCTAGCCTGCTCAACCTCCCCTTATAGCTCAGGCCCTTGAGTCCTGACCACATCGTCATCAATCTTCCCTGCACCCTTTCCTGCCTGACAACATCTTTCCTATAACATTTTTTTTTTTAATTATTAATTTTTAAGACGAAGAAAAATAGATAAAGTTAGATAAGATAGTAAGTGCGTGAAAAAGTGATAAGGAGGAACCCGTAGAAATGTAAAACACGAGAAAGAATAAAAAGAAAAAAAAAAGAAAGAGAAAAATAGAAAAGAGAAAATATAAGAAAAGAAAATAAGATAAAAGGGATGTAACTGTTGGGATCTTCCCTATAACACGGTGACCATGGTGACAATACTCTATGAGTCTGAACAAGGGTCTCGACCCGAAACGTTGGCTATTTCCTTCGCTCCAGAGATGCTGCCTCACCCGCTGAGTTCATCCAGCATTTTTGTCTACCTTCGATTTTCCAGCATCTGCAGTTCCTTCTTAAACAATACTCTAAATGTGGCCGCACCAATGTCTTATACATGACCTCGCAATACGTCTATACGTTATACTCTGACTGACTGTCCCAAAATACTTAAAAATCATCCCTGCACTCTTTCCAGCTTATCCTTCATCCCTCCTATAGCAGGGTGATCAGAAGCGAACACAAGGCTCCAAATGCACCCTCGCCACTTCAAATTAATTTGGCAAGATTATATCTGGTTTATATAAATGAAAATGTCAGAACAATGGTCGTAAACTCAGATTTATGCTGCTTCTGCAGAACTCAGAATGATACTGCAGCAGACTCTCGGCTCGCGCTGCTGAGCCTCCCAGCAGGCCGTCAAAAACAAAGACGGACCCAGCAATGGGCTGCTGAGGACAAATAGCGACCTGGTGGAGGGGCCACTGAGAACTAATAGGGGGTAGACAAAAGTGCTGGAGAAACTCAGCTGGTGAGGCAGCATCTATGGAGCGACGCAAATAGGCAACGTTTTGGGCCGAAACACTTCTTCAGACTGATGTAGGGTGGGGGGGGGGGGGGGGGGGTGCTGAGAAGGGGAGGAGACAGCAAGGGCTACCTGAAATTGGAGAAGTCAATGTTCATGCCGCTGGGGTATAAACTGCCAAGCGAAATATGCGGTGTTGCTCCTCCAATTTCCGGTGGTCCTCAATCTGGCCATGGAGGAGGCCCAGGAGAGAAAGGTCGGATTCGGATGGGAGGGGGAGTTGAAGTGCTGAGCCACTGGGAGATCAGGTTGGTTATTGCGGACCGAGCGGAGGTGTTCGGCGAAGCGATCGCCAAGTCTACGCTTGGTCTCACCAATGTAGATCAGCTGACACCTAGAGCAGTGGATGCAATAGATGAGGTTGGAGGAGGAGCAGTGAGCCTCTGTCGCACCTGGAACGACTGCTTGGGTCCTTTAATGGAGTCAAAGGGGTAGGTAAAGCGACAAGTGTAGCATTTCTTGAGGTTGCAAGGGAAAGTGCCCGGGGAGGGGGTGGTACGGGTGGGAAGTGACAAATTGACCAGTGAGTTATGGAGGGAGAGGTCTTTGCAGAAAGCAGACAGGGGGGGAGATGGGAAGATGGTGGTGGGGTCACGTTGGAGGTAGCGAAAATGACGGAGGACTATCTGTTGTATGTGACGGCTAGTAGGGTGGAAGGTGAGGACTAGGGGGACTCTGCCTTGTTCTGAGTGGGAGGATGGGGAGAGAGAGCAGTGCTACGGGGTATGGAGGAGACCCTGGTGAGAGCCTCATCTATAGTAGTGGAGGGGAACTCCCGTTCCCTGAAGAATGAGAACATCTCCGATGTTAATAGGGACTTAGTGGGGGGTCAACGAGAACCAGGAGGGACCCAGTGTGGGGCCACTGAGAACATTACTGGACCCGGGGGCTACCTGCAGCTACGTGCGGCGGCAGGCCTGGTTCGCCGCTGCGAGGAGAGTAGATTATACCAAGAACGTTTGAAACTTTGTGGCGCCAGAAACGTAGTGACTCTCTGTGTACTGCCCAGGTGAAGTCTGCCGTACGACTTTACCAGATTGGACGCAACAACAGGGCAGCACGGTGGCGCAGTGGTAGATCTGCTGCGTCACAGCGCCAGCAACCCGGGTTGGATCCTGACTACGGGTGCATGCCTGTACGGAGTTTGTTACGTTCTCCCCGTGACTGCCGTAGGTTTTCTTCACTTTCCTCCCACATTCTGGAGATGTACAAGTTTGTAGGTTCATTGGCTTGGTATAAATGTAAAATTGTCCCTAGTGTGTGCAGGGTAGCGTTAGTGTGCGGGGCTCGCTGGTCGGCGTGGACTTGATGCGCCAAAGGGCCTGTTTCCATGCTGCATCTCTAAACAAAACAAAATAATTCCACTGTACTTAAGTACATGTAACGATAAATTCTCATTGATTCAAATCATTGAACTTACATGGTGTCAGGAATTCCCCCTCTGAAGACAGAAGGGAGGAGATGGCTGTGGACAGAATGGCAGGAGCCAAGCCCCAGAACCTAGAGCAGTGTTAGTGTGCGGGGATCACTGGTTGGCGTGGACTCGGTGGGCCGAATGGCCTGTTACCGTGCTGTATCTCTAAACTAAACTAAACTAAACCTGGACGTGGTGTCACATGAAGACAAATGACCTCATGCAGGTGGACTGGGCTAATGAATGCGAGTCCACGTGAGACATTACTGCCCCCACCGCCACTCCACCACCCCACAGACACTGATCAATGCCCTGCATCCTAATTACTTTCCTACCAACAATCATTATCATAACCATATAACCATATACCAATTACTGCACATAAACAGGCCTTCTCGGCCCTTCCAGTCCGTGCCGACCATTCATTTTCCTCCAGTCCCATCTACCTGCACTCAGACCATACCCCTCCATTCCCTTCCCGTCCATATACCTATCCACTTTACATTTAAATGTTAAAATCAATCCTGCCTCCACCACTTCTGCTGGAAGATCATTCCACACAGCCACCACTCTCTGAGTAAAGAAGATCCCCCTCATGTTACCCCTAAACTTCTGTCCCTTAATTCTCATGTCATGCCCTCTTGTTTGAATCTTCCCTACCCTCAATGGGAAAAGCTTATCCACGTCAACTCTGTCTATCCCTTTCATCATTTTAAAGACCTCAATCAAGTCCCCCCTTAACCTTCTGCGCTCCAAAGAATAAAGACCTAATATTAATCCAAGCTCTTCACGGACGTTCATACGCTCCACCACATTCTCACTCACTTATCACTGGTGCGAGCTGCGCAAGTCCATCTCACACCCTGCACAATGCCAACACATACATATTACACAAATGCTCCATTAAGTACTTGACTTTATCCTTTACCATGTTGAGACTTGAAGCTCTTCCTCACACACTGTGTCTGTGACATTATTACAGAACCAGGCCACCACATAGATAGACCAAGGACAGCAGATCTACGCTTAAAGATTTCAATACTTTCCAAGGTATACAGTGGCATGTAAATGCAGGCGGGAGTAGCTGAACAATGTGTGAGAAAGAACTGCAGATGCTGGTTTAAATCGAAGGTAGACACAAAATGCTGGAGTAACTCAGTGGGTGAGGCAGCATCTCTGGAGAGAAGGAATGGGTAAAGAAGGGTCTTGAGCCAAAACGTCACCCATTCCTTCTCTCCAGAGATGCTGCCTCACCCGCTGTGTTACTCCAGCATTTTGTTTCTACCTCCTGTAGCTGAACAATGGAGGATAACCACATCTAAATATGCGGAATGGATTGGATACATCACATTATCTCCTGGAAGAGAGTGTTCATCATTTATGATAATGGTCAAGAAAGTGGCTTTTAGTTTAGTTTAGTTTAGTTTAGTTTAGAGATACAGTGTGGAAAGATGGCCTTCAGCCCACCGATCCATGCCAACTAGCAATCACTGTACACTAGTTCTATCCTACACACAAGGGGCAATTTACAGAAGCCAATTAACCTACAAACCTGCACATCTTTTCAATGTGGGAGGAAACCAGAGCATCCAGAGAAAACCCATGCAGTCACAGGGAGAACGTACAAACTCTACACAGACAGCACCAGTAGTCAGGATCGAACCAGGGCCTTGGGCACTGGAAGGCCGCAACTCTACCGCTGCAACACCGATATTACTACCGCCCTACACCGATATTACAGAAAGTTATAGTATCCTGAAATATTTCTCTTTCATACATCTTAAAGACCCACTTCCACAATATCTTCTGTTGCAGGATGAAAATGTGAACATCATCATCATACAGTATCTTCCCTTCAGCTCACCACACCATACCCTTATTCCTGTGTCCTTTAAGGATGCCAAAAGATACAACCAGGCCCAATAACAAAAGATGAACAGAACATGAGTGAGTTGCACATCACTTGATCTAACGCAGTCCAGTACCCACTCAGGCACGGAAACTGTGCAATTGAGACATTGGTTTGAGGTGGGAAGAGAGTTACAGGGCCGGAATGGCTAAAGTCGGAGTTGGGATGAAGACAGAGTTGGGATAAAATTACTGCTGGCAGAGCCATACATGATGGGTGCTGCAGAGAAGGTCCAGGAGGACATTGAAGTCATCCAAGTGAAAGGCTGGATAGAGTGGATGTGGAGAGGATGTTGTTTCCACTAGTGGGGGAGTTCAGGTCCAGACGTCACAGCCTCCGAATAAAAGGAACCTTTCTTTAGGAAGGAGGTGAGGAGCGATTTCTTTAGTCAGAAGCTATGAATGCTAACATACCATTTGCTTTCTTCACTGCCTGCTGCACCTGCATGCCTACTTTCAATGACTGGTGTATCATGACACCCAGGTCTCGTTGCATCTCCTCTTTTCCTAATCGGCCACCATTCAGATAATAGTCTACCCTCCTGTTTTTGCCACCAATGTGGATAACCTCACACTTATCCACAATCATATTCACATTCACAGACTTCACAAAGATACTCCTGCTTTGTCTTGGCAGTGCGCTTAGGGTCGTTGTCCTGTTGGAAGGTTAACCTCCGCCCCAATCTGGTCCAGTATGCTTTGGAGCAGGTTTTCATCAAGGATCTCTCTGTACTTTGCTCCATTCATCTTTCCCTTGATCCTGACTAGTCTCCCAGTTCCTACCGCTAAAAAACATCCCCACAGCATGATGCTGCCACCACCATGCTTCACCGTAGGTATGGTATTGGCCAGGTGATGAGCGGTGCCTGGTTTCCACCAGACGTGACACTTGGTATTCAGGCCAAAGAGTTCAATTTTGGTTTCATCAGACCGGAGAATCTTGTTTCTCATGGACTGAGAGTCCTTTAGGTGCCTTTTGGCAAACTCCGAGCGGGCTGTCATGTGCCTTTTACTGAGGAATGGCTTCCGTCTGGCCACTCTACCATAAAGGCCTGATTGGTGGAGTGCTGCAGATATAGTTGTCCTTCTGGAAGGTTCTCCCATCTCCACAGAGGAACTCTGGAGCTCTGTCAGAGTGACCATCGGGTTCTTGGTCACCTCCCTGACCAAGGCCCTTCTCCCTCGATTGCTCAGTTTGGCCGGGTGGCCAGCTCTATAAAGAGTCCTGGTGGTTCCAAAGTTCTTCCATTCAAGAATGACGGAGGCCACTGTGCTCTTCGGGACCTGCAATGCTGTTTTATACCCTTCCCCAGATCTGTGTCTTGACACAATCCTGTCTCGGAGGTCTACGGACAATTTTGCTCAATTTTGAGTGTCATAGCAAAGGGTCTGAATACTTATGTACATGTGATATTTCAGTTATTTCTTTTTAATTACTTTGCAAAAATGTTTAAACACCTGTTTTCGCTTCTCCATTCAGGGGTATTGTGTGTAGATTAATGATAAAAAAAGTTAATTTAATCCATTTTAAAATAAGGCTGTAACGTAACAAAATGTGGAAAAAATGAAGGGGTCTGAATACTTTTGAATGCACTGTATATCTTTACATCTCTAACTCTATCTGACTTTCCCTCTCCCCCTATATATCTATATATCTCTATATATCTATATCTCTGTGTCCCTCCCTAATCTCCCCCTCCCTCCATCCCCCCCCGCCCCCTCCCCCCCACCCTCTTTCTCTCTCTTAGAACTTCTAATGAGGTGGCACACATCCGCAAAATAGAAGCTCAAACATCTGCCAAGCAAGGTTGGGCATCACCCATAACGGCACTGGATACCATAGTCAAAGGAGGGAGTAGCAATCTGTCCTCCAACAGAATATTTGGCTTGGTAACGCACTGTCCTCTCTCAGGATAATAACATTCCTGATCTCCCTACTTAGTTTAGTTTTGCCTTTTTAAACTTAGAGGTGCACCACGAAAACAGGCCCTTCAGCCCACCAAGTGTGTGCTGACCAATGATCCCCATACACTAACATTATCCCACATAAGCTAGGAAAAATTTATAATGTTACCAAAGCCAATTAATCTACCAATCTGCACGCCTTTGAAGAGCGGGAGTAAACCGGATTACCTGGAGAAAACCCACGCAGGTCACGGTACAAACTCCGCACAGACAGCTCCGGTAGTCAGGATGGAACCCGGGTCTCTGGCGCTGTAAGGTAGCAACTCTACCACTGTGCCGCCGTGCCGATATTGAGATTCTTAAGAATTGTTAGCGCCCACACTTCCACACAGTTGTCCTTCCACTCTGGTCTGGTACCCATTCAATGGCCGAGACTTAAAGTGTAGGAAGATACAGATGAAACGGCAAATAGAATTTACTCGATAGAAATGTGGAATGATGCATATGGGCCTCTGCAGCAAAGCAAAGGGGAAAATAAAGCAATGAATAGGGTGACACTGACTTGTGCGGTCGAACAGAGATTTAATAGTGAGTGGAATGTTAATAAACAGGTTAAAAGGCCACTGGGGACAGCTTAATTTATGATCTGAAGCAAAGGGTTTATGATCGAAACATACACAGTAATAGCTTGGGCAGACCATGAATATTGTGTACTGTTCTACTCATCACATTGAAGGGACAGTGTGGTTTTTATTGTGGAGAGAGTACAGAGGAAACTCAGAAAAATGGCACCTTCAGGGAATGATTGGATCGCCTGGAACCGGAAGCTGAAGGGAGATTTAAGAGAGGTACAAAAAAATCAGATAGAACTAATTTAGAAGGATGATAGGTGGTCTTATTGAAACATATAAGATTAGTAAGGGTTTGGACACGCTAGAGGCAGGAAACATGTTCCCGATGTTGGGGGAGTCCAGAACCAGGGGCCACAGTTTAAGAAGAAGGGGTAAGCCATTTAGAACGGTGACGAGGAAATACTTTTTCACACACAGAGTTGTGAGTCTGGAATTCTCTGCGTCAGAGGGCGGTGGAGGCAGGTTCTCTGGATACTTTCAAGAGAGAGCTAGATGGGGCTCTTAAAGATAGCAGAGTCAGGGGATATTGTGAGAAGGCAGGAACGGGGTACTGATTGTGGATGATCAGCCATGATCACATTGAATGGCGGTGCTGGCTCGAAGGCCCGAACAACCTACTCTTGCACCTATTGTCTATTGTCTGTCTATAACATACAGGAGGGACTGGTGAGTTGAAATTTGCTGGGCCTCAAGGTAATTAATGGGAAAATCTTCTCTAACCAAGTAACCCTTGCTTTCCTTCTCTCTCCATCCCTCCCCCATCCTGGTTCTCCGACCAGTCTGATGTTATCATTATATGCCTCGTTGTTGCCTTCCCCTAGCTTGCAATGATCTGTTCTGCATTTTCCTTGAACTTCATCCTCTTTCATCTCTCTTTTCACCCCTTACCCTTCCATATCTCTTTGTCTCCCTCTCCCCTGACTCTCAATCTGAAGAAGGGTCTTGACCCGAAATGTCACCCATTCCTTCTATCCAGAGATGCTGCCTGTCCCGTTGGTTACTCCAGCATTTTGGTCCTCGTGTGTAGGATAGTGCTAGTGTACAGGGACGTTGGTCAGCATGGACTCGGTGGGCTGAAGGGCCTCTTTCCGTGCTGTATCTGTAAACTGAACAAAAACATTTTCGCCCCTGTAGGTTCATTCCACCTACACACCTTATATATCCTTGTAGTATTGTAGCAACTCCCACCAGATATTGATCAGAGACTAGCCTCCAGTTAAACTGATGCTGCCTTGAAACAGTTGTGGTGAGGTGCCTGCTGTGCAGTGCATGTCAAACGGCACAAGGTTGGCAGAAGGAGGCGAACAGAGCATTAGGATTCAGTTTGCAGAGCACTCAGTGCATCGTGAGTGATGGGACCATCTGCCTGATGTTAACCTGTGTGACCTGTCACCCTCCATAATGTGGTCGTAAATGTGACTCTCACCATAATGACATGCTGCAACCGTTTATACATCATGTGGGAAATATCAGTCGCTCCTGCTAAAAAAACAGGGCATTTGGAATTCTAGGTGATCAGGCAAAATCAACGTGCTTTTGTGAACAATAAAAATCATATTTGACCAATTTATCGGAATTCTTTCTGGAATAAAGGGGAGCCTATTGGTCTTCATTTAAGGATGATAATGTGATGGAAACTGTTCAGAGAATGTTAATGAGACTAGTAGCCAGATTGGGCAGATTATCCTAAGAGAACTCGATCGACCGAATGGCCTAATTCTGCTCCTATCACTTATGAATTATTGAAAAGATTAGCCAAAATCTATTTGAATGTAGAAACGGAACAAGGGGCTAAATGGCTTCCTCTTTGCTCTACTTCATATATTCTTCCTAACAAGATTGCAAAAGGTTTTTTCCCCGCTAAATCGTTCTTTCCTGGTGTGGAGGGATTGATCAAAAGCTGATCCCATTACTGCCTGGCCATCCCTTATCCCGTCCAATATGCTCCACTCTGCTTATTGCAATACCTGCTCTATCCTGCAATCTTAATTCATGGCCAAAGCAACACAACATCCCAGGCTGACAGATTAATAGTCGAGGCTAAAGCTCCAAATTCACATTTATTACAGGAGTAATAAATTCATCCAGAAGCACGCCGTCAGAAAATAAACAGCACAATAATTACAATCTCCAGAAGTATTTTGAGCTATGTTGCTGAAGCAAATATAAATCATTCTGATTTTTTTGTGAGTAGTTCTTTAAATGAATATTAGGTGAATGTAATTGCTATATAAAAATATGTTTGCTGAGTGGGCTCAAGAAGCCAGGGCAAGTTATTTTTTTTTATTGGTAATTCTTAACTTTCTGCCGACTACTTGAAATGAAGGCTGGATTTATTGGGAAGTATTTCTCTTCACTCCCACATCCCTCCCCCACACTTCCCTAATCACTCCACAAACTCACCCACAACCAACCACTCATTAATTCCTGTCCTGTCAGATAACGGCAGCTCAAGAGAGAAGGCAAATAGGCACATGGAACAGCTCTGTTTCCTTCCAGCTGTGCGAACTGTTTGTGTTTATTGGAGGCAAAAGGAACCGCAGATGCTGCGATCACCAACTAAGCAAAAAGGTGCTGGAGTTACTCAGCGGGTCAGGCAGCATCAGTGGAGGGAATGGGGAGTGGCGCAGCGGTAGAGTTGCTGCCAGAGACCCATTTTGGATCCTGACTACGGGAGCTGTTTGTATGGAGTTTGTACGTTCTCCCTGTGACCGCGTGGGTTTTCTCCAGATGCTCAGGTTTCCTCCCACATTCCAAAGATGTGCAGGCTTGGGGGTTAATTGGCTTCTGTAAAGTGTCTTCAGAGTAGGATAGAACTAGTGGCATAGACAGGGTAGTGATACAGCTTGGAAACGTCCCCACACCGACCAACATGCGTCAAACACACTGGTCCCACCTGCCCACATTTGGCCCCTCTAATCCTATCCTATCCATGTAGCTGTCTGAGAGATTCTTAACTGTGGTGTTAGTACATGCCTCAACTACCTCATCCAGCAGTTTGTTCCATATGTTTGTACCACCACCCTTTGCGTAAGGAAGTTGCCCTTCAAGTTTGCATTAAATCTTTCCCCTACTACCTTAAACTGATACCCTCTGGTTCTAGCTTCATCTACTCTGGGTAAAAGACTCAGTGATTTATCCTATCAATCCCTGCCAAGAGTTTGTCCACCTCCATAAGATTACCTGTGGTCCTCCTGCACTCCAAGGAATGAAGCCCTAGCCTGCTCAACCTTTCCCCATGGCTCATGCCCCTGAGTCCTGGCAACATCCTCGTAAATCTACTCTGTACCCTTTCTAGCTGAACAACATATTTTCTACAACATGGTGCCCAGATCCCAACACGATACTCTAACTGGCTTATACAACTATAAGAGGACATCCCAACATATTTACTCATTACTCTGACTGATGAAGGCCATTGGGCCGAAAGCCTTCTTGACCACCGCATCTACCCGTGATGCCACTTTCAAGGAACTATGTACCCAAATTCCTGAGTTACTGAATGCTGAGTTACTCCAGCATTTTCCGGCTGTCTTCGATGTAAACCAGCATCTGCAGTTCCTTCCAACCTGCATCCCTAGACCCTTCTGCACGACAATACTTCACAGCAGCTCCGCCATTCACTGCGTAGGTCATGCCATGGTTTGACTCCCCAAAATGCAACACCTCACTTTCCTCTGTATTAACTCCGTTAATCGTTGCTTGGCCCACCTGCCCAACCAATCAAGATCCTGCTGCAATCTTTGACAAACATCTTCGCTATCTACAAAACTTTAGTGTAATCTGATTGCTGGTCAGCGTGGACTCGGTGGGCCGAAGGGCCTGTTTCCACGCTATAACTCTAAACTAAAATAAACTAACTTTCCAGGTCGGGATCCTTCAAAGGTAGACAAAAGTGCTGGAGAAACTCAGGAGCGAAGGAAATAGGCAACGTTTCAGGCCGAAACCCTTCTTCAAACTCAGGTTCAGACTCAGAGTCTGAAGAAGGTTACCAACTCGAAACATGTCCTGTCTATTCCCTCTACAGATGCTGTCTATATCTCCACTGAGAATCTCCAGCACTTTGTGTTTTCCTCAAGTTTGTGTTCAATGTCAGAAAAATGTTAAATGTTGTTTCTCGCAGCTGACCATACAATAAAATAACTAAAAAAGGTTCCTCCACATTTAGTTTAGTTTAGTTTGGTTTAGTGCGCAGAAATAGTCGCTTCGGCTCACTCGGTTCACTAACACTATCCTACATACGCTCGGGGCAATCTACAATTACACAAAGCCAATTAACGTACAAACCTGTACGTCTTTGGAGTGTGAGAGGAAACTGGATATCCTGGAGAAAACCCACGCAGGTCAAGGGGAGAACGTACAAACTCCGTACAGATAGCACCCACTCAGAATCGAACCCAGGTCTCTGGCGCTGTTGGGCAGTGACTACCCCAGTGTCACCGCACCACCCTCTTGATTTGTTGTCCCCGCTCAGATGATTTAGCCTTCTACCATGCCAGAAAGCATCATTATCAGAACCATCACACACACACACAGAGAAACCTCTCAGTATATTTGTCTAGTTATGGTTTCAGATGAACAGATACAATGCAAAAATATTTTATGACATGTACGGCAGCCAATATCAGTCTCACTGCCTGACCTGGCTCCATGGAGATTGGCAAGGAAACTCATGGCCACCATCCAAGTGATTTTATCTCAGTCCTTTTGAGTACACAGATGTCCCCACTGCTATTGTGCCATCAATAACTAAATCACCACAGACCAAATCTTATTTATTCAATTTTCAATTTTCTTCCCATAAATCTAATTTTGTTTTTTTTTAACTCATGAAAAGTAAGTTGCAGTTCATTAATGTCCTTTCTGACGAGACTAATTTTGAATTGAGCAGTGTTCTGGTAGCTTCTGTTGCCAAAAGGTTTTTATAAAAATATTCATCAAAATTATCTAATATGTTTCTGGAAGGGATTTTTTTTCAATGCATGGATTAATACACTCGTCATTATATGTTCCATAACCGATTTTAATATAATCTGCCTCTTAATCAATTGTATTTATTACATTTAGCACATTGTGGGTCCTTTTATTGTAAGAGCATTTTAGGGTAACAAATTATTTGTTAAGAAACTAAAATCTGCTAAGCCTGTGGTCAGAGCAATGAAAAGGTGGACAAGCGAGGGCATTGAATACCTACAGTCCTGCTTTGACTGCACTGATTGGAATGTGTTCAGGGAAGCAAACACAAGCCTCGATGAATATACAGACACTTTTGAGTACACATCATATGTCAGCTTTTGTGAGGACAGTTGCATTCCCACTAGGACCTGGATCTGGTTCAACAACGACAAGCTCTGGTTTACAGCAGAACTCAGACAGCTCCGCCAGTCTAAAGATGAGGCCTACAGGAGTGGAGATGCAGACCTCTACAGGCAGGCCAAGTACAAGCTGAGAACAGGAATCAGAGCTCCCAAGGAAAGGTACTCTGAGAAGTTGAGGAGCAAATTATCATCTAATGACTCTTCTTTAGTTTGGAAGGGTTTGCAAGAAATCACCAGCTACAAGAGGAAAACCCCCCCCGAACCTACTGCAGGTTTGATAAACAGAAACTTAACCCCGGTACTGCCTCCCCCCCTCCCCAATCAAAACCTATTCACAGCCTGACTCCAGTCTGCAAAGACTGGACCCTCGTCCACTACCCACCCCCTCCTTGCTGCCCAACATCAGTCTGGCCACTTCTCCATCACCAACAATAGCAATTGAGGAGGTGGAGAGGCTGTTCAGGGGACAGAGAAGCCGGAAATCTCCAGGACTGGACTATGTTTCCCCCTCTACACTCAATCTGGTACCAGTCTACACAGACACTTTCAACCAGTCCCGGCAAACATGTACTGTCCCTGCCTGCTTCAAAGTCCCCACTATTGTCCCTGTACCCAAAAAGGCAAGGATTAATGGTCCTAATGACTACAGGCCTGTCACACTGACCTCTGTAGTCATGAAGACCCTTGAAAGGCTTGTGCTGGCCCAGCTGAAAAATATCACAAACCCCCTGCTGGACCCCCTGCAGTTTGCATATCGGGCCAATAGATCTGTGGATGACGCAGTCAACCTGGACCTGCACTTCAACCTCCAGCACGTAGACCGCGTAGGGGACCTATTCAAGGATTTTGTTTGTTGATTTTAGTTCTGCATTCAACACCATTTTTCCGAGAGCTACTACACTCCAAACTCTCCAAGTTGACTGTGCCGGAACCCCTGTGTCGGTGGATCACCAACTTCCTGACAGACAGGAACCAGCATGTGAGGCTGGGAAAGCACATCTTGGACCTGCAGCCCCTCAGTATAGGAGCACCGCAAGGCTGTGTACTCTCCCCTCACCTCTACTCTCTCTACACCAATGACTGCACCTCCACTGACTCCTCTGTCAAGCTTCTCAAGTTTGCGGATGACACAACCCTGATTGGACTGATCCAGGATGGGGAAGAAACCTACAGACAGGGAGTGACACAGCTGGTGTCCTGGTGCCATCGCAACAACCTGGAGCTCAATGCTCTTACGACAGTGGAATTGATTGTAGACTTTAGGAGAGCTCACTCTCCCCTCCCCTCACTCACCATCAACAACACCACTGTCACATCTGTGGAGTCTTTTAAGTTCCTTGGAACCATCATCTCCAAGGACCTTAAATGGGGCCCACCATTGACTCCACAGTCAAAAAAGCACAACAGAGGATGTACTTAGAAACATAGAAACATAGAAAATAGGTGCAGGAGTAGGCCATTCGGCCCTTCGAGCCTGCACCGCCATTCAATGTGATCATGGCTGATCATCCAACTCAGTATCCCGTACCTGCCTTCTCTCCATACCCCCTGATCCCTTTAGCCACAAGTGCCACATCTAACGCCCTCTTAAATATAGCCAATGAACTGGCCTCAACTACCTTCTGTGGCAGAGAATTCCAGAGACTCACCACTCTCTGTGTAAAGAATGTTTTCCTCATTTCGGTCCTAAAGGAATTCCCCCTTATCCTTAGACTGTGACCCCTTGTTCTGGACTCCCCCAACATCGGGAACAATCTTCCAGCATCTAGCTTGTCCAACCCCTTAAGAATTTTGTAGGTTTCTATAAGATCCCCCCTCAATCTTCTAAATTCCATCGAGTACAAACCGAGTCTATCCAATCTTTCCTCATATGAAAGTCCTGACATCCCACTTCCTGCAGCAGCTGAGGAAGCACAATCTGCCACAGGCAATGATGGTCCAATTCTACACGGCCATCGTAGAGTCTGTCTTCACCTTCTCCATCATGGTTTGGTTTGGCTCAGCCACAAAGCACGACATCCAGAGGCTGCAGCGAATCATTCGAACAGCTGAGAAGATTGTTGGCTGCAACCATTCCCCCATTGATGAACTGTACACTGCAAGGGCCAGGAAGCGAGTAAGATCATCTCTGACCCCTCTCACCCTGGCCACAAACTCTTTGAATCACTTCCCTCTGGGAACTCCGGACTACCAAAGCCGCCACAGCCAGACATAAAACTGATTGAGGGTGGCACAGTGGCGCAGCGGTAGAGTTGCTGCCTTACAGCTCCAGAGATCCGGGTTCGATCCTGACTACCGGTGCTGTCTACACATAGATTGTGCGTTCTCCCTGAAGACCATGCGGGTTTTCTCCGGGTGCTCTGGTTTCCACCCACACACCAAAGACGCACAGATTTGTAGGTTAGCTGGCTCTGTAAATTGTCCCTAGTGCGTGTGATAGTGCGAGGGTGATCGCTGATGGGCGTGGACTGGGTGGGCCGAAGGACCAGCTCCATGCTGTATAGTCTGAAGTAAGTCTAAACTGCAGCGTGGAAACAGTTACTTCAACCCCCTGAATCGGCACTCCACAACGATCAGCCGTTCACACTAGTTCTACACCACACACTAGGCACAATTTTCAGAAGCCAATCAGCCTCCAAACTGCACGTCTTTAGAATGTGGGAGGAAACCTGGAGCACCCGGAGAAAACCCATGCGGTCATGGGAGAACGTGCAATGCAATGTCTCCGTACAGACAGCACTTGTTGTCAGGATCGAACCCTGCTCTCTGACGCAGTAAGGCAGCAACTGTATGCTGTGCCACCCCTCTGTTGAATATTCCACTATCATTTATTCTGTGTTTCACAAATAACCAAAATCTCAATTGGCCCTGACGCAAAACTACTGTGACTGCAAGAAGGCATAGGAGGTGCTGGGAATGGTGGGATAGGGATGAAATGCAGGCAGATGAGGCAAGTTTAACCTGGCACCATGTTTGACATGGACATTGTGGGCTGATGGACTGGTTCCTGTGAGTAAGGTTTATGTTTCCTTAACGACTCAGACACTGGGCAACCTGCCGCAAGTGACTCACGTCCAGAACCCAGCACTGTTGACTACAGGGCGGCACGGTACCGTAATACTGCCTTACAGTGCCAGCGATCCCAGTTCGATCCTGGCTATGGGTGCGTATCTGTACAGAGTTTGTACGTTCTCCTCGTGACCTGCGTGATCTTCGTTTTCCTCCCACATTCCAAGGTCTTTAAGGTTAATTTGTTTTGTGAAATTCTAAATTGCCCCAAGTGTGTGTAGGGTAGTGTTATTGTGCGAGGTCGCTGTTCTGTGCGGTCTCGGTGGGCCGGTGGGCCTGTTTCGGGCAATGGACCTCCGAACTAAACTAAACTAAACCATCGTCAGGACTGCAGCACTTCAATAAGGTGCTTACAATCACCTTCTCAAAGGCAGTAGGATCTGGCTTTGTCTGCAAAGTTTATCTTCAAGGGCCTGTCCCACTTACGTGACTTTTTCGGCAACTGCCGGCACCCGTCATAGGTCGTTACAGGTTGCGACATATGCAAAGAAAAGAAGTTTATTCTTTGCATATGTTGCCTGACCCGCTGAGTTCCTCCAGCACTTTGTATTTTGCGCAAGATTCCAGCATCTGCAGTTCCTCGTGTCTCCAAATATAAAGTAACGTCAGAAATGTGAATTATTTCTCCTGTGCATTTGAGTGAAAAAACAGGGCGATTTACATATTTACAATATTTACATATTGTTTCCCCAGTCAGTACAGATGCTTGTTAGTTGGGATGGATTACTGTTCACTTTCATGGCCTGCAGTACGTTTTTTCCTTCACTAAGCTCTTTATAATATCATTCACTTTGCTGTGTGTTTTGACACAGAACTTCCATCATTTATCCTGGGGCACAGAGGCTGTATAATGCCTGGATACAGACAGTGTTTGAGGCCAATAACCATGAAAACCTTGGATATGAGGAAAGATAGTAAGATTAAATGAGAAATTACCAGTTTGAAGTTTGATCTTGATTTTATGAGGAGTTACGCTGAGCGATTACGTGAGAAGGCCGTCAGTCCGCTTGCGCGTCAATCTTCAAAGAAGCGGTGTGAATTCACAGACAAGAGAGGTTGACCTGTAGATAGTAAGATTTGGAGAACTAGAACTACCAGATGACCTGATAATATGAGGATTGGGAGCGGTGGGCACGTAATCGCTCATCGTAACTCCTCATAAAATCAAGATCAAACTTCAAACTGGTAAGTTCTCGTTTAATCTTACTATTTTACTTTGGAGTCACGTGAGTGACTACGTGAAGATTTCAAAGCTCTGTGATTTCACGCCAGTTCGAGTCCAGGCGTCACACACTGAATGGGTTGACCATGGATGAGTGAGAAAAAATTAATGCATTCAGCCATAACGTAGTTAGGTAACAATACTGATGCTTTAATGTGAAAAACAAAATAATAGTGACCCCGCCCAACCTGGGGGGAAACTATAAAACAGAATCTCAAATGGTACGTGCAAACACCCCTGGTCCGGCAATGGGTTTATTATAAAACCTGTGGAACATGCGTTCATTGGCCCATCCTGCAGCCGCTAGGATTTTGTTGAGGGGCACGTCCATAGCCCTTGCTGCCGACGTTGATGCAGCCCTGGTGGAGTGAGATTTGAAAGAGTCAGTATTCCCTCTTGCACCCGCCAGTACCTCCTTTAACCATCTGGAGATGGTTTGTGCTGATACCCTATGGTGTGTTTTTTTATGGCTGATCAGGACAGCTACCTCAGTGCCTCTGAGGCTCCTGGTGACTTTAATGTATTGGTGTAAGTGTGACACTACACATAATCATGGATCCTCGGGGTATGCCAGGAACTCAAGCTTGGGCCTTGGTACCCCCTGCCTGCTCTGTTTGATTAAGTCATATATGATGAAGGTTATGGTATTTACATTGGTTGTCATGTTGTCCAGTCGTAGCTTGTGCAACGTCTGGACTCGTTGCGCCATTACCAGCGCCATCAACATGAACACCTTGAGGGTGAGTTTGACTAAGGATAAGAGGTGGCTGGGGCCCACTGACGGAGCAGTGTTAGCATCACGCTCACATCCCAAATGTCCCTATACCGTGGCCTGGGTGGTATTGAATTGTAAATTCCCTTCATGAACCTGGTAATTAAGGGGTGTGTCCCTACCGGATGGTGCCCCGTATCCAGCACTAAATATGAAGATAGTGCACTCCTGGCACTATTGATGGCACTGTAGCCTAATTTATGGTCATAGTATTATGTTGATAGGAACTCCAGAACATCCGCAATGCATACTGTATCATATGATATATTGGAGACATTACAGTACATCTCCCACTTTTTGATGGGAGAGACATACTGCCTTTCTGTACTGTCCCACCAGGCTGCTGTTATGACATCCACTGTCCGGTCAGCCATTGTTCGAGTCCCAGGTATGGTCTCCTCAGAATCTGCAAATCAATAAATTAATTTAGTCATGTAGTGGGTGGTTGCCCCCCGTTACTGGATGTACCAGCAGACCCCTGCTTTTGGGGACAGCCATGAGAGGCTGGGTTATAATTTCCAGGACTAGTGGGAACCAGGATTGTGTAGGCCAGTCAGGCACTACCAAAATGCCTGTGGCATTGTCTTGCTTTATTTTTACCAAGCATCAGCTGATGAGGCAAAATGGAGGGAAAGCCGTACAAGACCATTCCTCCCCAATGCAGTGTGAATGCATCTACTGCCCCTGCCCCTGGGTCTGAGTCCCATGACATATATTTGGGTAGCTGGTGATTCAATCTGGATCCAAATAAGTCAATACCTGGCATGCCATACCGGTCGACAATGTTGTTAAACACGTCATGATTCAACATCCATTCTGTATTGTCATTGGATTTCGGCGATCTAGTGTCCGCCACCATGTTGTATCTAACTGGTAGGTAGATTGCCGTGACCCAAATGTTCCTTGCAATACACCAGTGCCAAAGAAGGTTTGCCAATTTATCACAAGATACAGACTTTATTCCACCCCTGGGATTGACATACGCTACCGCCGTGGTGTTGTCAATCTGTAGTTGAACATGCACATGATGCATATTGCTGCAATAAGCCTTTAGCCCATAGAGTGCTCCCAACAACTCTAAGTAGTTAATGCCATGTTGCTGAAGAATTAAGGACTCCTGCCCATTACATCTGCCTCCGCAACTGGGGATGGCATCTGTTGCTCCCCAGCCCAGGCCACTTGCATCGGTTTGTAAGATTACCGATGGTGTATCAATTAGAATTTTCTTAGAGCTATGATGTATATTCATTACCCACCATTATAATACAGCAATGGCCTCTGCTGGCAATTGCATGGGTCTTCCGAATTGGTCTGCATTGGATTTGAGTGCCTGTTCCTTTGCACGTTGTAAATTTTGATAGTGCAAAGGTTTGAAGCACTCAGCTGGAAAAGCTGCCACAAGCTTGCCAATTACACTTGCTGCTTCTCTGATTGTTAGCTGCTGTTTAACAATTAGCTTATTGCAGGCTTTCATTAACTGTAATTGCTTGCCACTTGGCAATGTCACTGACATGTGAATTGAGTTAATTGTGAACCCCAGGCAATCTATTACCCTGGTAGGAGTCAATCTTGACTTAACTGGAGGGATTAGAAACCCCAATCTCTCAAACATGCGTTTGGTGGCTGAAACAGATGATTCAGCTGATTCCTTGGTGTCCCCAACTATTAAAGTGTCATCCAAATAAGCCATAACTATGTGATTCTGAGCTTGTAGTAGCCCCAGAACTGGTTTTAGTAATTTTGTAAATAGTCTGGGAGCTGAAGTCAGCCCATAAGGCAATGCTTTGAATTGTCACAGTTATTCCATCCAGTGAAATTTCAAATATCTCCTGTGCTCCCTGTGAATGGATACTGAGTAGTGTGCATCTTTTAGACCATATAACATCCTTTGGAAACTAGTTGGATGGCTGTGCCAAAGTTATCCATTTTAAAATGTTTATACTGCACATTGATATTGAGTTCTGTCAAGTCTAGGATTATACAACATCCTCCATCCCTTTACTGCTTGGTCAATATGTTGGATACAAATTGGTGTGATTCCTGGTGCGACCTCTGAATCACCCCTTTTGTATGTAAAGCCTGAATTTCAGCTTGTACCTCGAATCTTTCCTGTTGTGAGAGCACATACGTGCAGTTTGGTAAATTTTGTGTGGGTGGTGATGAATCAAGAAGGAACTCAATTTTGAAACCTTGTACACTGTGCAGTATGAACGGGTCTGCTGTGATCCAATTCCATTCATTCAAGAAATGTCACAATCTCCCCCCAACTTGTGAGTGAGTGATGTGTAAGGTGTTCCACAAGGAACTGGGTTCTTCTTAGACGTTACTGCCGGTGTGGTCCGGGCTTCCATCCTTGTGGCTTTGGAAGGGGGGCTGATGGCGGGTGCCACCCGCACATCTGAGCCATGGGCCGGCTGGGGCCTACCTCTAAAAAACACCTCGGTGCCTCCAGCTCGAGTCTTCCTCCGGTCCCAGAAACCCTAGGCTGGTTTCGCCTGGTGTAAAAGGAGGCATAGGGGTGAGCCCGGTGTGATGAGCCCCTGGGTGTAGTTTGGGCTCGGCTCATGAGGCGAATGGTCTTGGCCTCATCATCCAGCTCACGGACCTGCTTCGGCAGGTCTTCCCCAAATAGATAATTATCCGGCTGGACGTTGCTGGCCTTGCACAGCACAGCAAATTTAGGATTGAGTGCCAGCCGTATTGCGTTTTTACGCAGACAATTTATTTCAAAATGGGCGTTACAGAGGAGCTCCACTGCGTCCTGCCGTGTCTCCATCAGCAGCCCCCATCTATGGACCTCGCAAAGGCCGTTATGCCTGAGGCCAATAAGTTAAAAAAAAAATTGAAGCTTGACTTCCTGGTCCTTTACCCCCGCTCCAATATGACCCCAGATGGAGTGGTTGACGGCCGGCACATTGAGGGAGGCACTGTTGGCAGGAGTATGGTATCTGCTGGAGGTCTCCTCCATTGCCAGGTCTTTGAGCTGATGAGATGCCAAGTAGTTAATACTAGTGGCCAGCTCTTCGTCCAGGGGTGCTCCTGTTGGTGTAGTGATGGCAAATTTGGATGCCAAAAGTGGCACTTCAGCCCCATGCCCCCGGGAGTGTTCACCTGCTGTGCCTCCATACTCTGAGTCAGGGAGACACTTCACATCCCTGTGTACTCCCCTCTCCAGAGACAAAGACACTTTGCAGCCCTGTGTACGGTGCTGCTGGCGTGGGCTCCCGTGGAGACCTGAGCTGATACTGCTCCCTCCTCTGGAGTAGATCGGTCTGGAGCCACCTCTCCAATAGGTGCTCCATCTGGGAAAGTCATCCGTAGACGCTTCCCAATGAAGGAGGGGATCCCTCCGGCCCGGACCTGTCTGAGTCTACGGGCCTCGCAGACTTGTGAGTGGCCTTGCACCCCGGCGGGACTGCCACGGTGCTTTCCTCGGGCACCAAGTCTGCTGTCGCTGGTTCCACCGCCAGCGGCATGGAAGGCGATTCACATAGTCACCCGCTACCCGCCTCGCCGCGGTCTTCAGTAGCCGGCTTCCCCACAGACCGTCTCCTCACCTTCGACATGGTTTGGGTTCTAACTTGCTGGAACACAAGAAGTAACGAACCCACCAACACGACCAACAGTAGTTTTGGGAAACACTTACCTGGGTTTTTAAAATTACCTCTGGAAGGACACGGCACACCTGCCAGTCAGTCGTTGGCGCATGCTTCAGGCGTAATGACGCGCAAGCGGACTGATGGCCTTCTTCACGTAGTCACTCACGTGACTCCGAAGTAAAATTACAGAACTCAGGTACGGAAGAAGACCCAAGGGTTTATCTTAGCTATTCCTGTGAAAATAAGTTCCCACATGGATTGGTTGAACTTAATAGGCCAAGTACATTGGTAGACAAGTACAAAGTTAGAGTGTGGACAATCTTTCTGACCATATCATTGGGAGAATGTTGTCTCAACTTATTTAAGTTTACAAGCTTGATTTAAAATTACAGCATGGTTAAGGCTGTGAAGCAAAGAGACAACTTATCTCTCTCAAACCAACCAGTTATGGACATGTGCCACGCAAACTAAATGGCACCAACCCCAAATAGATGAATAACAACAAGAGATACTGAGATGTTTTATAAAACCAAAAGCAAGGATCTAGACTGAGGGTGGCACAGTGCGCAGTGCCGGAGACCCAGGTTCGATCCCAACTACGGTTGGCATCTGTGTGGAGTTTGCACATTCTCCCTGTGACCGCGTGGGTTTTTTCTGAGAGCTCCGGTTTCCACACAAACTCCGAAGATATGCATATTTGTAGGTAAATTGTACATTGTCCATAGTGGGCAGGATAGTGCAAGTGTACGGGGTGATTGCTGGTCGCCATGGACTCGATGGGCCGAAGGGCCTGTTTCCACGCTGCATCTCTAAAGTCTAAAGTCCTATACTTCTCCTACAGCGTATGCTGATCTACCACATCTTATCTCTTCATTTCCTTCCTCCTGTGGACTGATATGACATCACAAACTATATCTCGATATCAAAGCATTTGCTTTCTTCCAGTAAACCCGGAAATATATCATGGAGTGACGGCACACAAACAGGCCCTTCGGCCGACCATTGTACCTATCTGTATTTGTCTCATCGCCTGCATTTGATGTTCTATCTTGGTACAGGAGTAGGCCATTCTGCCTTCGAACCAGTACCATCATTCATTGTGATCATGGCTGATCATCCACAATCAGTACCTGCCCAGATCTCCTGACTCTGCTATCTTTAAGAGCTCTACCCAACTCTCTCTTGAAAGCATACAGAGAATTGGCCTCCGCTACCTTCTGAGTATGAGAATTCCACAGTTTCACAACCCTCTGTGTGAAAATGTTTTTCCTCATCTCCGTTCTAAATTGCATACCCCTAATCTGTAGCCCCTGGTTCTGGACTCCTTCAATATCGGGAACATGTTCCCTGCATTTACCGTGTCCAAACCCTTAATAATCTTCTATACTATCCAATAGTATACCAAGGCCTTCTAAGTCTTGGATCCAATTCCTTGTCCAGGTGCTTCCTAACTGCTGTGAGAGTCTGCGCCCCCGCCCCTCCCCACCACCTCCACAGGCAGTGGAGTTCAGATTTCACCACTCTCTGTATGAAACAAAATCTTCCTCAAATCCCCTCTAAACCATCATACTCTCATCTTCAACCTTGTGTTTTTTTTTAGACAAGGGGAAAAAAATTCCTCTCCATCTACTCCTCCTCATATCCCCCCCCCCCCCACACCCCCGCACCCCCCACCCATCCACCTCACAACCTTGCATACATAAAATGTTAGGTACACGTGCTAAGCATGCTCTCTCTTTATCCAAACCCTTTAGAGAATTTCTGTAACGAATGTTGACAGAGCCCAAAATATATTGAAATCTGTTCCCAAATCAGTAAGTAAAAAGGGAAGACTGAATGTCGGTCTTAAACAATGGTTGCAACCGTCAACATAGAAGGAACTGCAGGTGCAGGTTTAAACCAAAGATAGACCCAAAACGCTGAAGTAACTTAATGGGTCAGGCAGCATCACTGGAGAAAAGTAATAGGTGAGACCCTTCTTCAGACTGAGAGTCAGGAGAGAGGGGAACTAGAGATATGGAGAGATGCAAAGAGACTCTCCCCAAATCTGTCTGAAGATGGGTTCTAACCCAAAACGTCACCTATTCCTTCTCTCCAGTGATGCTACCTGACCTGCAAAGTTACTCCAGCATTTTGTATCTGTCTTTATCATGGACATGTGTTTGTTTCTCCCTCGAGCTCTTTGCGGTTACATAAACTTGTATGGAACAGGATATACCTATTTGGATGAGCATTTGGTAACTACTTTCAATATCAGAAGCTCAGTCAGACTTCGGGGTTATTCTGACTGTTCCAATTCCAAGATGCCCAGCTTGTGCTAACAATGAAATAATTGCTTATTAGAATCCAAGACAATATCAAGCCAATTCAGAGAATATTGGGCCGGTTGGACCAGCTATTGCACCTGCTATCAAAGTTGCATTAATCAGTTTTATTTTTTGACAACATTGTACAATCTGAAATTTCACCTTAATTCCACATGCTTTCTTCGTGCATCAAGAATTAAAACAAATAATTTAATTTAATGGGATTTTCCAAACACTCTTCCAGATGAATGAATTAATTAATCGGTCGGAGTTTCTACCAATGCCGTCTGTGTAAGACTTTAGAATTAGCCTACTTTGTTTTTGGACACATGGCAATGAAAAATGAAATTCAGTGATTTAAAATTATTTTACGTGCAACTGGTTTGATTGAAGTTGAAGTTGGTCCATACCCTCCAAACCTGTCCTGTCCATGTACCTGAGGCTAATTTAACCCATACCTTTGTAAGTTGGATAAAAATTAAATAATTTTGGATGGATATTTTTAAAATTATTTCCGTAGTCGTTAATACTCAACTGGAGCCCGATCCTAAATTAATAATATTAGGCATATCAGAACAATACCTAAAACTAACAATAAACCAAAGACATTTCCTTGATTACAGTATAATTGGGAAAAAATTAATATTAAAATTTTGGAAAAACCCAGCAACCCCCACAATCAAAATGTGGATTATGGAGATGTCAGAGATCTTAAATCTGGAAAAAATTAGATTTGTCTTAATTGACAAACCAGAATTATTTACTAGAATATGGTCCCCGTTCATAGATTATTTGAAGGGGTAGAATGGGCCGGCGCGGAAGCCTGACTGAAGCTTGAACCCAGGACTAGATGAATAATTATGTTCTGTGACCTACGGACCTAGCTCCTAAGTTGTATTATGAATAGTTTATTCTATTTTTCTAATTTTCTTTTTTTTCTCTCTATTTTATCTATAAAAAAAATTTTTTTTTAAATAATTCAAGACAATATCTAGTCAATTCAGAGAATATTGGGCCGGTTGGACCAGCTAATCAAAATTGCAATAATCAGTTTTATTTTTTGACAACATTGTACAATCTGAAATTTCACCTTAATTCCACATGCTTTCTTCGTGCATCAACAATTAAAAAAATAATAATAATTTAATGGGATTTTCCAAACACTCTTCCAGATGAATGAATTAATCGGTCGGAGTTTCTACCAATGCTGTCTGTGAAAGACTTTAGAATTAACCTACTTTGTTTTTGGACACATGGCAATGAAATATGAAATTCAGTGATTTAAAATTATTTTACATGCAACTGGTTTGATTGAAGTTGAAGTTGGTCCATATCCCTCCAAACCTGTCCTGCCATGTACCTGTCTGACTGTTTCTTAAATGATGGGATAGTCCCAGCCTGAACTACCTTCTCTGATAGCTAGCTCCATATACCCACTACCTTTTGTGTGAAAAAGCTACCCCTCAGATTCCTATTAAATCTTTTCCCCTTCACCTTGAACCTCTGTCCTCTGGTCCTCGATTCCGCTGCTCTGGGCAAGAGACTCTGTGCACCTACCCGATCTATTCCTCTCATGATTTTGCATAGCTCTATAAGATCACCCCTCATCCTCCTACGCTCCATGGAATAGAGACCCAGCCTACTCTGGCGCTGTGAGGCAGCAACTCTCCTAATGCGCCACCGTAATGCACTGCGGTTGAAGAGCAAAGTGGTGCATGCCTCACAACATGCAGGTTGACTTGGACCTGTTCCTTTCAGAAACCTGTCAGTTACCGCTATCGAAAACGTTTTCTGCAGCCTGTGAGCGATTTTGCCTTTTGTACTTATTCTCCATGGGGATACAATTACAGTTGCTATAATGACTTATGAAACAGAAAAAATACTTTTCTGTGATTGTTTTGCGAAAAAGGAGGGTTTCAAAATGAACGGTTCAAACTACTTTCTGGGAGGAAAAAAAAGTACTAATGGATCTCCCACAGAGAACACTAATGATTATAATGGTCCATTTCCAGATGACAAAATGTCAGAAAGTAGGCGGCCAGTGAAAAGAGATGCCTTTCAAACTAAAATAAAGACAGAAGTTAATTAAGGATTTATTCTTAAAAGCTCTGAGACTTCTAAAATGTGAATGCAGCTACATTCTCAATCGATCATTTCCTTCCAACTCAGCATGACAACAATCTTTCATGGGGTCACAGAGTGGAAACAAGCCCAACATGCCCCATCTACACTAGTCCCACTTGCCTGCATTTGGTCCATATCCATCTAAACCCATCCTATCCATGAACCTGCCTAATTGCTTCTTACAATTTGCGATAGTACCTGCCTCAACTAACTCCTCCAGCAGCTCGTTCCATACACCTACGAGCCTTTATGTAAGAAATATAGTCCTCAGATTCCTATAAAAATGTTCCCCTTCACCTTAAACCTATGCCCTCTGGTTCTCGATTCCACTACACTGGGCAAGAGACTCTATGCGTCTACCCAATCTATTCCCAATTTTGGAGAGGTAGTAGCATAAAAGAAACAACCTCTTCTGGTGCCCCTCACAACAAGGGCTCTCATAGTCGGAGAAGCATACAGCACGGAAACACAACATCAAGACTGATGATGGAGAGGGAAGCTAGCTAGCTTAACGAGGACTGATACTGGCAGTAGGCAGTCAGAACAATTGCACAGGAATGTGTATCCAACACAGGTGTTCCTAGACATTCCCTCGCATCAAAGGATGACTCCAAGTCCGAGGACCATAAGATGTCTTCGCCTAAATTATTTTTTCCTGTGACATAGATGGTCCACATGAGCTTCCAGGTCGACTTGAAAGAGTGAGGTCTGGGTTCAATGGCGAAGTAGTCAAGATGGAGGCACAAGGAACTGCAGATGCTGGAACGTTGTGAAGAGCACAAAGTGTTGGAGTAATTCAGCAGGCCATGCAGCATCCCTGGAGGACATGGATAGGTGACGTTTCAGGTTGGGACACCTCTTCCTGATTCAGGAATGAAATGAGAGCATGGCCAGGATGGTGTGGGACCTCAATAATGCTGGCTGCTTGTTGAGACAGGTTCTCTTATAGACCCTTTCAATGGTGGTGAGGTCTGTAGCAGCAGTGTACCAGAGATTTTGTAATCTCTTTCATTCCTGTGTTTGTTCAGATCCATAACACTCACTGCTAAGAGTGCTAAATATTAATTATAGTTTACTATGGTACTAAAAACACACTCAACGTGGTGCAACACAACATAATTGTTTAAAGGAATTTTACAATGAGGCAATGTAAATACCTAAGAATGTTGTTGATTCACTGCCTTCCCGAGTAGATTCGAAGCAACCGCTGGTTTTGCTAATTTACTGTGAAAGAATATTCTAAACGTGGTAACTTTTCTCTCAAATACACATGCAGGAAAAGGACTGTCCATCCTCAAGTGGACAGAGCACCCTTGGCTGGGAACGATTGTGCTTGAGATCCCTAACCAGTCTGAAGAAGGGTCTCGACCCGAAACGTCGCCTATCTCCTTCGCTCCTTAGATGCTGCTGCACCCACCGAGTTTCTCCAGCCTTTTGTGTACCCGTGCTTGAGATAGGGTTGGGAGAGTAAAGGGCCTGTCCCACTTAGGAAACCTGAACGGAAACCTCTGGAGACCGTGTGCCCCACCCAAGGTTTCCGTGAGGTTCCCGTGAGGTTCCCGGGGGTTCCGGTCATTCTCCATGAGTCACCAGAGGTTCTGGTCAACTGCCTGGAAAGCCTCAACCGAAGCGCGAGCTGCATCTACTGACCAAAGCCCACCGCGCGCACGCACGCACACACAAACACATCGCGAAAGTGGGGGCCAGGGACAGCGGAGGAGCGTTTTCTCCGTGTAAAGAGGAAAGTAAACAACTGCCACAGAGCACTGTAAGTCCTTTAGAGAGCGCAGGAGGGAAGGAGAGAAGGACAGAGAAAGGGAAAGAGAAGGGGAAAGAGAAGGGGAGAGAGAAGGGGAGAGAGAAGTGGAGAGAAGGAGTGGAGATAGTTTTAGGAAGTTTAATAAAGTTAGCGGGCATTTTAACTTCCGGCGGATCTTCTTGGTCCTGAAAACCAAATAAGATGTATTTGCTGAAAACTCCAATGAGCCAATCAGAATGGCCGGTCAGAGAAGGCCTTCGACTGGCTGTAAGTAAAAATGCGACCCCACCACTGGCTTCGACAAAACGGCAACCTATTTTTAGTGTTAAAGAAGGAACTGCAGATGCTGGAGAATCGAGGGTTACACAAAAAGCTGGAGAAACTCAGCGGGTGCAGCAGCATCTAAGGAGTGAAGGAGATAGGCGACGTTTCGGGTCGAGACCCGAAGAAGGGTCTGAAGAAGGGTCTCGACCCGAAACGTCGTCTATCTCCTTCACTCCTTAGATGCTGCTGCACCCGCTGAGTTTCTCCAGCTTTTTGTGTAACCCCCAACCTATTTTTAGTTGCGGCCGGTTTTCGTTTTTTTGAAATAATCGCAGGAACAGCAGAAGCCGCGATTACGCGGATTCCACTTTCCACAATTAGGGACCGGAACCTCCAGAAACTCCGGGAACCTCGTGGGGCGCAAGGTCTCCAGAGGTTTCCGTTCAGGTTTCCTAAGTGGGGAGATCCGCCGGAAGGTAAAATGCCCGCTAAGTTTATTAAACTTATTAAAACCGTCTCCACTCCTTCTCCCCCACGTTCTCTCCCCTTCTCCCCCCTTCTACCCCCTTCTCTCTCCCCTTCTCTGTCCTTCTCTCCCTCCCTCCTGTGCTCTCTAAAGGACTTACCATGCTCAGTGGCAGCCGTTTACTTTCCTCTTCAATACGCAGAAAGCGCTCCTCCGCTGTCCCTGCCCCCCACCTTCGCGATGTGTTTGTGTGTGTGTGTGTGTGTGCGCGCGGTCGGCAGCAAAGATCCTAAAGGATCATTGGTCAGTAGATGCAGCGCACGCTTCGGTTGAGGCTCTCCAGGCAATTGACCAGAACCTCTGGTGACTCATTGAAAATGACTGGAACCCCCGGGAACTTCATGGAACCTCACGGGAACCTCTGGGAACCTCACGGAAACCTTGGGTGGGGCACACGGTCTCCAGAGGTTTCTGTTCAGGTTTCCCAAGTGGGACAGCGGCTTACGCTTCCTGCGGGACAGGCAGCATCTCTGGAGAGGGTGAGAGGGTGACGTTTTGGGTCAAAACCCTCCTTTAAGTTTGGAGGGTAGAGTGTGATAGAGAACATATCCGGTAGAGGGGTTGCAGGGGTTTGATGGGGAAGAGGGGGAGGGTGGGTGGTGTGGGGGGGGTGGGGTGGTGCAGTGGTTTGGGTGGGTGGGGGAAGGGGAGGAACAGGGGTGTGGTAAAGGGGGGCATGAGGGAGTGGGAGTGGGAGAGGGGTGTGTGGGGAGGAGGGGGGGGGGGGGAAGGGGGAGTGTTTGGGTGGGTGGGGGTAGGGACTCCGCTCAGCAGCCACCGGCCACAGCACCACACAGCACCTCCCACCTCCACACAGCGGCTTCCCCCGACCACACGGCGGCTTCCACCGACTCCAACCATCTTATGGACTCAGTCCCGCCTCTAGGGCTTTATTCTCCTTGCCCGGAAGGGGCATTACCTTCATGGTGACCGACAGGTGAGAAGACCAATCTGCTGATCTCACGATTATTTAAACCTTCATAACATTTGTAATATTCCACCATTCGGAACAAAACTTGGTCCGCTTGGAGCAGAGGAGAACTGAGTAAGGTGGTGCTACGATCCTAGCGATACAGGGTACCATGTTTGCACAAATTAAGAAAAAAAGCAAACTGGATGCGGTCAAGATGTGAGTTTTAGTAAAAGTATTATATATATATATATATATATATATATACATTCACATAAAACAAAGAAACAATAATAGTGCAAAAAGACAAAACTCATGTCCTAAGTCTATATATTTGGAAGTTGATTTGGAGATTGTAGTGTTTGGGGTGGGAGATTGTGACCTTCACGTGGTCCGCCCTGTTTCTACAAATGCAATCAACCTGGTGTGTACAATCAAATAAGATCAAATAGAACAAGTTGTCCGATAACTTTAGGCTGTGCACGTCATACGCAAGAAGAAGATGTAGTGTTTAATAGCCTGATGGCTCCAGGGAAGTGGCTGCTCCTACCTGGACATTACAGTTTTCAGGCTCCTGTACCTACTTCCAGATGGCAGGGGTGAAATGAGGGTGGTGTGTGTCTTTGATGATGCTGGCTGCCTTTTTGAGGCTGAAACTCCACTAAAACCCTCTGATGGAGGGGGAGGTCAGAACCCATGATGGACTGGGCAGTTTTCACCATTTATTGCCATCTATTATATATAAAGAATGCACCCATCCCCACACTCAGTGGCCTGGGACTTTTAAGTAGAGCAAAAAGCTGACCTCACTGAACATAGTTCGTGGACAAGAATAAGTTGCACAGTATTGGATGGCACTCTAGGGGCATCTCCATGGTTTGCTTGTCAGATTCACAGAGGTCCAGAAAGGCCATTCATGAACTTTACCAGCTATATAATTGATCGGATTGATTGAAAGATACAGCATGGAAACAAACCAAAGACCTCAACCATTCTTACGGACTTGATTTCTAGCCACACACCAAAATTCGGCCAACCAAGTCCACAACGACCATCAATCAACGACCAACGTCACCCATCCCTTCTCTCCAGAGATGATGCCTGCCCCACTGAGTTACTCCGGCTTTTTGTGTCTATCTGCTCACAGAAATCTATGCTATTCCACTTTTACATCCACTCACTCGGGGCTAGTTGCACAGGCCAAGTAACCTCCAACCCACACATTTTTAGAGAATGCGGACCACCCAAAAAATGTCCGAAGGGTCCCGTCCCAAAACGTCACAAGAGCGATACGGTGGCACAGTGGTAGAATTGCTGCCTTACAGCGCCAATGACCCAGGTTCGATCCTGACTACAGGTGCTGTGTGTACGGAGTTTTAAAACGTACTCCCCTTACCCGCGTGGGTTTTCTCCGGGTGCTCCGGTTTCCTCACACACTCCCACAACGACGAACAGTTGATCGGCTTTGGTAAAATAGTCAGTTGTACCTAGTGTGTGTAGGATAGTGTTAGTGTGTGGAGATCGCTTGTTGGCGCGGACTCAGGGGGCCATAACTCTACACTAACTACAACTAAACTAATCACCTACTTCCTTTTCTCCAGAGATGCTGCTTGATCCGCCAAATTACTCCAGCATTTTGTGTCTGTCTTCTGTCCACCAAAGGAAACTTGCGCTGTCACAGGTAGAAGGTGCATGCTCCGCGCTGACAACACCCGGGGTCAGAATCGAACCTGGCTCTCTGGATTCACAGTGCTGTGAAGCAACAGCTCTGCCAGATGAGCCACTGTGCGGTCCCAAGTTGGTCAGTGGCAACTTTCTTTCCCGACATTTCTCATTGAATTTTGACCTTGCAGTAGACATAAACAGTGCACTTTATTCAATGTCACCTTGTTTCTGTATAGAGATTGAATGAACTGCATCTGCGTTCTTGAGCAATTGGAAGTAAAGGTGTATAAATTCACTGACACATTTTTTTTTTTTAATAGACCGTAATAATAAAACCCTTTTCTATTGCCAAAATAATATCAGACCATTCTACATCAATACAATTTCCACTATGAAGACATCACTCGTGAAACGTCCCTGTAATATTTCATGCATTTGGAATTAATGGAATCCATTGTTCACGGAGAGGAAACTGTGAACCATCAGATTAGTTTGTCATCGACAATGAAGAGGTGACCTTGATAGTCCAGCATTAAATTAGGATTCCTAATCTTTTATTGAGCTATTTGATTCATAAATCCACAGCGGAAGAGATGAGCAAATTTTCCGACACGTATACCGGTTAACTGGCTCATTAGCTGCTTTAGAATGATTATTATAACAGATGGATTGCAAGTTGCGCTTGGTAACCAAACCAGATTCTCAGGAAGCGAATAATTCAAAACTGTGATTGGCAACATTTGAAGCCGATGAGGAGAAAGATCCAAATATGTAGGAAATGCGTTTGCTTCCATGACTTTGTACTACGGTGTAAATCTAGACACAATTTGCGCTTCAACAACCCCCTGGTTCACTTCGAAGTTAGACACAAATTCCTGGAATAACTCAGCGGGTCAGGGAGCATGTCTGGAGAAAAGGAAGAGGTGACATTTTGGGTCGAGACCCTTCTTCAGACTGAGAGTCAAAGGAGAGGGAGGGGTGGGAGAATGCAACCTTCACGTGGTCCGCCCTGTTTCGACCAATGCAATCAACCTGGCGTGCACAATCAAGTAAGATCAAATAGAACAAGTTGTCCGACAACTTAGAAACATAGAAATTAGGTGCAGGAGTAGGCCATTCGGCCCTTCGAGCCTGCACCGCCATTCAATATGATCATGGCTGATCATCCAACTCAGTATCCCGTACCTGCCTTCTCTCCATACCCTCTGATCCCCTTAGCCACAAGGGCCACATCTAACTCCCTCTTAAATATAGCCAATGAACTGGCCTCAACTACCCTCTGTGGCAGAGAGTTCCAGAGACACACCACTCTCTGTGTGAAAAAATTCCTTCTCATCTCGGTCCTAAAGGATTTCCCCCTTATCCTTAAGCTGTGACCCCTTGTCCTGGACCTCCCCAACATCGGGAACAATCTTCCTGCATCTAGCCTGTCCAACCCCTTAAGAATCTTGTAAGTTTCTATAAGATCCCCTCTCAATCTCCTAAATTCTAGAGAGTATAAACCGAGTCTATGCAGTCTTTGTTCATAAGACAGTCCTGACATCCCAGGAATCAGTCTGGTGAACCTTCGCTGCACTCCCTCTATGGCAATAATGTCCTTCTTTAGGCGGTGCACTTTAGGCGGTGCACGCCATACACAACAAGAAGAAGGAGAGAAGAGGGAAACGAGAGATATGTGTAGACGATGAGATAGCGAGATATAGAGATATGTAGCACAAATCAATGAAAGATATCTTTCCTTTCCCCTGTTAGTCTGAAGAAGGTTCTCGACGCAAATCGTCACCTATTCTTTTTCTCCTACTTCCTATCCATGTTTACTTCCATTGGTATGAAACCGAAGAGCATCCTGTTCACTAATGTGTGTCATATATGAGCACGCAGAAGTCATTACCACTTGTATTTAAAAATGAGTTTTAGCCTCTGTGAACCGAATGAGAACTTGTTATATACAAAGTACAAAAATAAAACAAATGGACATTCCTCATTTGCCTTTAGGATAGATTCAGTTTTCAGACAGAAGTTTTGACGAGCTATTGAATCCAAACGTTTCAATACATAACTGTTAGGATTTTCAATTGTTCTTCAAATAATCTTGATTTCATTTTAAGGTTGAATTCCAAACCATTCGTGGAAGGTCTCCATTTGGACAAGCTCACTATTTGGAAAGGCCATTTGGAGGTCACCGTTTGTGGAAGGTCTCCATTTGGAGAAGGTCACCATTTGCAGCATCAACCTGGACCACAGGTTGAAATTTATGGTTTGCAACTGTAATGACTTTGGCCCAGCAGCAGAGCTGTGGCCTCATAGCGCCAGTGAAATGGATTTGGTTCTGACCACAGTTGCGGTCTGTTGAGAGTTTGCATATTCTCTCTGTGACCACGTGGGTTTTCTACAGGTGCTCAGGTTTCTTCCCACATTGCAAAGGCATACAGGTTTGTAGGTTAATTGACCTACTGTAAATTGTAAATTGTCCCCAGTGTGTCGGATAGAACTGGTGTACGGGCAATGCTAGGTCGGCATGGACTCGGTGGGCCAAAGGGCCTGTTTCCACATTGTATCTCTAAACTAAACTAAACACATGTGCAATAATATTAAGAGCCTTCCATAAAAAACAACAATATTGGTTACCTATGCATTCTACAGTTTTCTCTCATAAAAACATCTGTGTACTTGTTACGACACAAAATTGTGGAGTTACTCAGCTGGTCAGACAACATCTCTGGAGGGCATGGAGTGGGGACGATTCGGGTCAGGACCCTTCTTCACGCCCTATCTGAAGAATACATTCCTTTCCATATTCTCCAGGGATGCTACCTGATCCACTGAGTTATCACAGTATTTTGTGTCTTTCCTTGGTCAACCAGCATTTGCAGCTCATTATCTCCGCTCTATACTAGTTACTTTTTTTCTCATAAAACTATTTCGCCATTCACAAGAAAAATGGAGGGGTGGTTTGTAGATTGGAGTGTGGGTGGTGTGGTGTGGATGGGGTGTGAGGTACATAGAAAGGGTGTGTGTTAGGGTGTGACTAGTGAGCTGTGGGTTGTGGAAATGCATGGAGTAGTAGGGTAGTTGAAGTATTAACAGCTTTGCCCCAAGGGGAAAGGTTGTGGTTTCAAGCCATGAATGTAAGCACGTACCTCCTTTGATGCTTCAGTGCACCGGCAGGAGAATGGTTTCAGGCCATGGGAGAAAGTGAAGAGTTTTCACGTTCCCCGAGCTGCTGCCTGACAGCGCCAGAGAGCGCAGTTCGATCCTGAATGCGGGTCCTGTCTGTCCAGTTTAGTTTAGTTTAGATATACAGTGCGGAAACAGACCCCCTTAGCCCATCGAGTCTGCTCCGACCAGCGATCCCCACACAGTAATACTCCCCTATGCACACTAGGGACTATTTACTTTACATTTATACCAAGCCAATTAACCGCCAAACCTGGACGTCTTTGGAGTGTGGGAGAAAACCATAGATTTTGGAGAAAACCCACGCAGGTCATGGGGAGAACGTACAAACTCTGTACAAACAGCACCCGTAGTCAGGATCGAACCTGGGTCTCTGACGCTGTACGGCAGTAGCTCTACCGCTGCACCACCCAGCCATGACGTTCTCCCTGTAACCGCATAGGTTTTCTCCAGGTGCTCTGGTTTCCTCCCACACACCACCAAAGTAAGTTTGTAAGTTAACTCTCTTCGGTAAAATTATAATTTGTGTGTGTCGGATAGCACTTGTTTACAGGGTGATTCCTGGTCTGCAGAGACTCAGTGGGCCGAAGGGCCTGTTTCCGTTCTGTATCTCTAAATTCTAAAAGCCTAAAGTGAAGATTTTTACCACATCATTAAAATGAGAAAGAGAATAATGTGCCTAATATGGCAGATGTTTTTTCTTCAACTGAAGTCACTTTTACCAGATAAACTTTTCCCCCTGCTCAATGCAGAGCCAGTTGCATGCAAATTGCCAGCTTTCATTACATTTAAGCTTTCCCACATTACCCTATAAAATATATTACAGAAGTATTGAATTAGCATTGAGCACATACTGGAAGAAGCCTGGACCACCAAACTCTTCCCAATGGACAGAAATTGTGACGTTGTTTGATGCAACTGGGATCCAAATCAAAGATAGACACACAGTGCTGGAGTAACTCAGGCAGCATCTCTGGAGAAAAAGGATGGGTGACGTTTCAGGTTGTTACCCTTCTACAGACTGAAAGTGTCAGATGGGGATTCCATCTCCCCTCTACTCCAATCTCAAGGTCGGCTCATTTGTTGCCACAGACTTCCCTCCACAGAGCAGCACAGTGTCGCGGCGGTAGAGTTGCCGCCTTACACGCTATAGACCCGGGTTTGATCCTGACAACAGGTGCTGTCTGTACGGAATATGTACGTTCTCCCCGTGACCTGCATGGGTTTTCTCCGGGATCTCTGGTTTCCTCCAAAACTCCATAGACGTACAGTAAATGATAGAAAATAATGAATTTCAAAATCACAGAAAATTCTAAACATCCATTTCACCCACAACCTGCGCTCAGTCTGCCTCGACCTGCTGGATCTCCCGGTCACTGGCTATTTAAACTCCTCTTCCCGTTCACATACCGGTCTCTCTGTCCTAGGCCTCCTCCATTGCCGGAGTAAGGTCACGCTCAAAATGAAGAAAACACACCTTATAGTCTGCTTGGATGGCTTACAACACTGCAGTATAAACATTGAATTCTCCAATTTTAGGGAACACATGCTCCCTTTTTTGGAGAGGAATAGAGGCAGGTTAAAATGGAGATAGGTTCATGTCTATAAATGATAGGAGCAGAATTAGGCCATTTGGCCCATCAAGTCTGCACTATTCAATCATGGATGATCTACCTCTCCCTCTCAACCCCATTCTCCTGCCTTCTTCCCATAACCCGGACACCCATACTAATCATGAATCTATCTATCTCTGCCTTGTGGCAGTGGCAATGAATTCCACGATTCCCCACACTCTGATCAAATAAATCCCTCCACATCTCCTTCCTAAAGGAATGTCTTTTAATTCTGCGGCTATGTACATCTGGTCCCAGACTCTCCCACTAGTGGAAATATCCTCTCCACACCCACTCTATCCAGGCCTGCGTTGTGTGTTGGTTGATGGGGAGTGGGGTGCGGCTGATGTTCCACATGTGGATGGGGGTCACAAGCGGAATGGGAGTGGGATTGTATGGGAAGGTTCGGGTGGAGTTTGGGTCTAGATAGGGATTGCGAGTGGATGAGAAGAGGGAATGCAATGAGATGTGAAATGTAGGTTGGGATTTGAGAATGGATGGGGTTGGAGTGTGCGTGGTGGCTACAAGGAGGTGGGGGAATAGAGAGGATGGATGGTGGTTTGTCGACTGGAGCGTGAATGGGGAGGGAGTGGGGTACATAAGGAGAGGGAAGTGCATGGGATGGGGTGAGTGTTCAGTTTAGTTTAGAGATACAGCACAGAAACTGGCCCCTCGACCCACCACGCCGACCAGCGATCCCCGCACACAAACACACTAGGGACAATTTGCATTCATGCCAAGCCAATTAACCTACAAACCTGTACGTCTTTGGATTGTTGGAGGAAACCAAAGATCTCGGAGAAAACCGACACAGTCACGGGGAGAACATACAAACTCCGTACAGACAGCACCTGTAGTCGGGATCAAACCCAAGTCTCTGGCGCTATGAGGCATTAGCTCTACTGCTACGCCACTGTGCCACCGAGTGTTAGCGTGTCATTGAGGGTTAGGAATAGGTTGAGAGAATGCATGAAGCTGGACATGGTTTAAAGATTGGAATGATGGAGCAAGTGTCAATAGAGGAGGGGAGAGGAGGGGAGTTGATAGCACACAATGGTTCCTTCACCATGAACTTGTGAGTTTCTTTCAGCAGAACTCTCTCTTGAAAGCATTCAAGAGAGAGTTATATAGACCTCTTAAAGATAGTGGAGTCAGGGAATATGGGTAGAAGGCAGGAACGGGGTACTGATTGTGGATGATCAGCCATGATCACAGTGAATGGCAGTGCTGGCTCGAAGGGCCGAATGGCCTGCTCCTGCACCTATTGTCTATTGAATGGTCCTTGTGGAACCATAAATGATGAACCAAAGATTTGATGCTTCAGTGAAGTGTTTTTGAAGCACCATTAAGGTGCATACAGAGAGGAATGCTCAGGAAAGTGATTTCCACTTGGGAATCCAAAGAAGAGGGTTACAACCAGGAAACCACAATTTAAAAAGAATAACCAATAACTCCTTGATACTCTGGGCCGAAAACTGGTGCTAAAATGCTGCCAGTCATTGCAGTAAAATGGGTGGCGCCAGCAATGGCTGCCTCGCCAACAGTCTGTCTCTCCCTTCCATCTTTTGGTGTTTGTTTGGATGTGTTAAGTGCATGTTTTTAGTGTTCTTAAGCTTGTTTTATGTTGTGGGGGGGAGGGAGTTGGGGAAACATTTTCTAATCTCTTACCTCGACGGAGATGCGATGTTTTTCCGTATCATATCTCTGTCTGCACTGCGGCCTAACATCGAGGAGTTGGCGGCCTTTGCTGGAGACCGACTTTGAGAGCTGCACCGCGGGAGCCTGCGGACTTTAACATCAAGGAGCTTGCGGTCTCTGGTTAGACAGATGACTTGGGGATCTCCAAGACGCAGAAGCTTTGATCACCCCCACACGGAGGCTTCGAACGCCCCATACTTGGGGGATTCAACCACCGGCTGTGGGAGCTTCGATCGCCCCAACACAGGAGTTTTGGTTGCCCCGACTGCATGAGAATAAAAAGAGGAAGCAGCTTGGACTTTATAGCCTTTCATCACAGTGAGGAACATGGATGTTTATGTTAACTTTTATGTAGTTGTGTGTCTAGCAGTTTTTTTTTAGTATGGCTGAATGGTAATTCGAAGTTTACTGTACCTTAATTAGTACGTGACAATAAACTGACCTTGGAACCTTGAAATACCAGCGGCATTGGAGTAATAAAAGCAAAATTAACTCGATTAATAATTCACCAGTGATTGGAGTGATCAAGAGTACGAAAATCAAGTGAACAATGGTCAGTTGGAACCCAGGGCGGCACGGTGGTACAGCGGTAGAGTTGCTGCCTTACAGCACTTACAGAGACCGAAGTTCGATCCTGACTGCGGATGTTAATTGTATGGAGTTTCATTCCGAGATCTTTGTTTCCTCTCAGGATCCAAAGATGTGTAGGCTTGTAGGTTAATTGGATTGATGTAAATGTAAACTGTCTATAGCGTGTGTAGGATAGTGTTAATGTGTGGGTCGATGCAGCCTTGGTGGACCAGAGGGCCTGCTTCCACGCTGTATCTCTAAACTAAAACTAAAGATGGAGATGGCCATGGTCTTCGTGTTGCTCGTGTCAAAGCAGGTCAGGGCTCTGATTGTGGAAAATATATGCTGAATAAACATGCTCATAAAGAGCAGTGCACTTGAAGTTTATGAAATCACGGTGAACAGACGAGGCATCTAGAGACTGCCGATAACAAATGCATTTCCATGAAATGAGAGCTTATTGCTACATTGAACAAGCTATTTGCTTTTTGATTAACCTATCTCACTATCTCTTTCTATACATAAATAGATTTTTCGCTAATATGTTCCCAGAAAGGAGTTAGTGCGTGTACCAGTAATATAATTCAGCAACAGCTGCACATAGTATGGTGCATTCCAATGGTGGCACGGATGCGCAGTGGTAGAGTTGCTGACTGACAGCGCCAAAGACCCGTGTTCGATCATGACTACGGGTGCTTGTCTGTCTGTATGGAGTTTGTACGTTCTCCCCGTGACCTGCTTGGGTTTTAGTTCAGTTTCGTTTAGAAATACAATGCGGAAACAGGCTTTTTGGCCCACCGAGTCCGCTTTGACCAATGATACCCGCACATTAATACTATCCTAAACACACGAGGAACAATTTACATCAAGCTAAATAACCTACAAACCTGTTCGTCCTTGGAGTGTGGGAGGAAGCCAAAGATCTCGGAGTAAACCCACGTGGTCATGGGGAGAACGTAAAAACTCCACACAGACAACAGCAGTATTCAGGATCGAACGCGAGTCTCTAGTGCTGTAAGGCAGTAACTCCACCGCTGCACCACCGCGCCACCCTTTTATCCAGGATAGCCGGTTTCTCGCACACTCCAAAGACTTACAGGTTTGTTGGTTAATTGGCCAGTGTGTAGAATAGTGTGGTGTGGGGGAATTGCTGGTCGGTGCAGACTCGATGGGCCGAAGGGTCTGTTTCTTAAACTAAAGTAAACTAAAGTCTCTTATCTTACCTAACTGACCAGTGCAAATAACGAACCCCATCAGAAAGCAGATGGTAAAGGGTACTAAAGATTAAAAAGGGATGCAAGTTATGATTAACTAACTAACAAACAGAATCAGGTATGGTACCAACATTGCATCTATAAACAAATTTACAAATGACTGATATTCAGTGCAAAGGGACAGAGTAAAATGACCCTGAAAAGTGAAACAACATCATTGTGCTGTAAATGTGAATAAAACAGAAAGCACTATAAATTCTCAGCGGCTTATGTGACACTAGTGAAGATAGAAACAGCATCAACACTTCAGGTCAATGATTTTTCATTTATAAGCTGGTTCTGGAGAATGAATAGAAGGCGACAAGGCTGATAGACCCGAGCAGGTGGAATGAAGTTGAATGCGAGGAGATAGGAGGGATGGGTTGCACCTAAACTGGAGAGGACCAACATCCTCGCGGGCAGGTTTGCAAATGCTACACAGGCGGGTTTAAACTAGATTGGCAGGGGGATGGGATTTCGTGCAGGACAGAGGCATGTGTGAGACTCGAAGTTGGTATGGAGGGTGATGAGGGAAAGGTTCGTGGGCAGAATAGGCAGGTGAAAGGCGGAGAACGAGGAAGGAGGGTTGGTTTAAGCTGCATGTATTTTAATGCAAGGGGCCTGACGAGTAAGGCAGATGAGCTTAGGGCGTGGATAGGTACTAGCGACTGGAACGTTGCAGTCACAACTGAAACCTGGTTAAGAGAGGGGCAGGACAGGTAGCTCAATGTTCCGAGGTACAGGAGCTTCAGGAGAGACAGGGGTGAGGGAAAATGAGGAGGGGGAGTTACATTGTTGGTTAAGGAGGATGTCACGGCTGTGTTCAGAGGTGACATCACGGACGATTCGTCTAGTGGGGCTGTATGGGTGGAGCTGAGGAACAAGAAAGGGATGATCACCTTGTTGGGGGTGGACTACAGACCCCCGGCATAGTCAATGGGAATTAGAAGAACAAATGTGCCGGGAGATTGCAGACAGCTGCAGGTCAAATAAATTGTGGTAGGGGATTTTAACTTTCTCAATATCGACTGGGAAAATCATAGTGTGAAGGGTACAGAAGGGGTGCAATTACTCAAGAATGTTCAGGAGAGTTTTCATAAACAGTATGTGGAGGCCCCCACACGTGAGAGGGCAACGCTGGATCTAGTATTGGGAAATTGGGAAGGGCAAGTTGATGAAGTGTGTGTGGAGGAGCCTTTTGGGACAAGTGTCCACAGGTCGATTAGGTTTAAGATAGTTATGGATAGGGACGGAGAGGGTCCACATGTTAAAATGCTCAACTGAGGTAAGGCCAACTTTGAGGGAATGGGAGAAGGTCTCGAGCAAGTTGACTGGAGCAGGTTATTTGAGGGGAAAGGAACATCGGCCAAGTGGGATGTTTTTAAGTGTGCTGACGATAGCTCAGGATGTGTACGTCCCCGTTAGAGTGAAGTGTAAAGCGGGCAAACGTAAGGAAGCTTGGCTGATGGGGGATATTGAGGAGTTGGTCAAAAACAAGAAGGTTGCATGGGACCGGTATAGGCAGCTGGGATCAAGTGCATCCCTGGAGGCGTTTCGGGAATTAACATAGAGACATAGAAAAATAGGTGCAGGAGTAGGCCATTCGGCCCATCGAGCCTGCACCACCGTTCAATGTGATCATAGCTGATCATCCAACTCAGTATCCAGTACCTGCCTTCTCTCCATACCCCCTGATCCCTTTAGCCACAAGTGCCACATCTAACGCCCTCTTAAATATAGCCAATGAACTGGCCTCAACTACCTTCTGTGGCAGAGAATTCCAGAGACTCACCACTCTCTGTGTAAAGAATGTTTTCCTCATCTTGGTCCTAAAGGAATTCACCCTTATCCTTAGACTGTGACCCCCTTGTTCTGGACTCCCCCAACATCGGGAACAATCTTCCAGCATCTAGCTTGTCCAACCCGTTAAGAATTTTGTAAGTTTCTATAAGATCCCCCCTCAATCTTCTAAATTCCAGCGAGTACAAGCCGAGTCTATCCAATCTATCCTCATATGAAAGTCCTGACATCCCAGGAATCAGTCTGGTGAATCTTCTCTGTACCCCCTCTATGGCAAGGATGTCTTCCACAGATTTGGAGACCAAAACTGTACACAATACTCCAGGTGTGGCCTCACCAAAACCCTGTACAACTGCAGTAGAACCACCCTGCTCCTATACTCAAATCCTTTCGCTATGAATGCTAACATACCATTCGCTTTCTTCACTGCCTGCTGCACCTGCATGCCTACTTTCAATGACTGGTGTACCATGACACCCAGGTCTCATTGCATTTCCCCTTTTCCTAATCTGCCACCATTCAGATAATAGTCTACCCTCATGTTTTTGCCACCAAAGTGGATAACCTCACATTTATCCACATTATACTGCATTTGCCATGCATTTGCCCATTCACCCAACCTATCCTAGTCACCTTGCAGCCTCCAAGCATCCTCCTCACACCTAACTATTCCCCCCAGCTTGGTGTCATCTGCAAATTTTGAGATGTTGCATTGAATTCCCTCGTCCAAATCATTAACATATATTGTATATAGCTGGGATCCTAGCAATGAGCCTTGCGGTACCCCACTAGTCACTGCCTGCCATTCTGAAAAGGACCCGTTTACTCCTGCCCTTTGCCTCCTGTCTGCTAGCCAGTTCCCTATCCACATCAATACTGAACCCCCAATACCGTGTGCTTTAAGTTTGTATGCTAATCTCTTATGCGGGACCTTGTCGAAAGCCTTCTGAAAGTCTAGATATAACACATCCACTTGTTCTACCTTATCCACTCTACTAGTTAGATCCTCGAAAAATTCTATCAGATTTGTCAGACATGGTTTACCTTTCGTAAATCCATGCTGACTTTGTCCAATGATTTCACCACTTTCCAAATGCGCTGCTATCCCATCTTTAATAACTGACTCTAGCAGTTTCCCCACTACCGATGTTAGACTAACTGGTCTGTAATTCCCCGCCTTCTCTCTCCCTCCTTTTTTAAAAAGTGGGGTTACATTAGCTACCCTAGCTAATTTTAAGGAAATTGGAAGGGCAAAAAGGGCCCAGGAGACAGCTCTGAAGGGTAGCATTAAAGACAATCCCAAAAGGTTTTATAAATACATTAGGGGGGAAAAGGTAACTAGAGAGGGAGTGGGACCACAATGAGTATTTCTGCTCTGTATTTACCGAGGAGAAAGACAGTAGGATGGAGGAACTTGGGGGAGTCAATGGAGGTGTCTTGAGAGAAGTCAGTGTTACCGTCGAATAAGTACTGAAGGTACTGTTGAGTATGATGGTAGACAAATCTCCAGGGCCTGGTCAGATATATCCGAGAACCTTGTGGAAAACTAGAGAGGACATTTATGAGAACAGAAGAGGTGCCGGAAGACTGGAGGGTGGCAAATTTTGTGCCACTTTTCAAGAAGGGCTCAGGGAAAATGCTGGGAACTATAGGCCGGTGAACCTAAGATCTTGACAGTTGGAAAGTTACTAGAGCGTATTCTGAAGGATAGGATATACAGGCATTGGATGGGCACAGTCATCATGGTTTTGTACGTGGGAGGTCATGTCTCACAAATCTGATTCATTGTTTTGAGGACGTGACCAAAAAGGTCGCTGAGGACTGAGCTGTAGACGTTGTGTACATGGACTTCAGTAAGGCATTCAACAAGGTTCCGCATGGTAGGCTGCTCTGGAGCATTAGATCGCATGGGATCCAAGGAGAGATTGTTAAATGGATAGCAAATTGGCTCCATGGAAGGAAGCAGAGGGTGATGGTGGAAATTTGCTACCTGGACTGGAGACCTGAGACTAGTGATGGGCCTCGGGGTTCAGTGCTGGGCCTATTACTGTTTGTCATCTACATCAATGATTTGGATGAGAACTTACAGGGCAAGATTATCAAGTTTGCTGATGATACAAAAGTGGGTGGTTCTGCAGATAGTGAAGATGGTTGTGAATGATTGCAGCAGGATCGGGATCGATTGGCCAGGTGGGCGGAGGAAAGGTTGATGGAATCCAATAGTGTGAGATGTCGCATTTTGGGATGTCGAACAGGGCAAGACCTACACACTGACCAACAAATCCCCTTGATTCCTCTACTGTTCACAAATCTGTGGCTGCAGGTGGCTACGCATCAACAGCACACAATCGATACAAACTGCAACGGCAGCAACACTTCCTCCGCAATAACATCAACACTGGGCTCCTCAAGGCTGTGTGCTCAGCGCCCTGCTCATTGACGGGTAGGTGTCGGATATTCAACAACTTCAAGATAAGAAGAGCCTTCTCAGAAAGGCAGCCAGCATCGCCAAGGGCCCACACCAGCTTGGCCATGCTTTCATTGCATCCCTGCCATCAGGGTGACGGTACAGGAGCCTGAAAACCATGATATCCAGGTTTAGGTAAACCTTCTTCCCAACAACCATCAGGCTATTGAACACTACAGACTCCGACCAAACTCTACTACAAACTGTCTTGGTTGCACTCAAGATGAGGGAGTTTATTTTCTGCCACTGGGTGCTGGAGGATAGTTTACAGCAGGAAAGTAAACTAGCAACAGAGCTTTGAATGTGGGAGGAAAAATACACAGTCAGATGATACATAGAAAATCCACACAGACCACAGTGAAAGTTAATATTGAACCCTGGTTCCTGGAAGTACAGCACCAACTACTGCATTACAACATACCTTTGAAGAAACATATTTTCAGATTATTAGATCTCTTGTGTGCCTTTTAAGTGTTTTTCACTTTCCAGAGATCGGTCAGGTTAGGGAGGAGTAAGGCATAGGGCAGTCTCATAGGGCGGCACAGTGGTGCAGTGGTAGAGCTACTGCCTAGCACTCGGTTCGATTCTGACCACTGGTGCTGTCTGTACGGAGTTGGCACGTTCTCCCCGCGACCTGCGTGGGTTTTCTCTGACATCTCCGGTTTCCCCCCACATTCCAAAAGGCGTACAGATCCGCAGGTTAATTGGCTTGGTGTAAACATAAAATTGTCCCTAGTGTGTGTGGGATAGTGTTGATGTGCGGACTCGGTGGGCTGAAGGGCCTGTTTCCGCGCTGTATCTCTAAACTAAACTGGAGTGAACCAGCCAAGTCATTGTTCAGCTTACATTGCCATCATTATTTGACTTTATTTGCATAACATCAATGCACACAACTTTGCTAAAATATTGAATGCAGTCTGTTAAATGTGCAAAACATTTTAACATAAATTATATCAATTACAGAAAAGGCTTTCTTCTGCAATTCTAACATCAAGCATTTGCTTTGCAAGTCTCAGAAGGGTATATTTAACCTACATTTTCCTGGAAGAAAGTGAATGGAAAAAATTCTATAATTTGGGTAATTATATTCATTACTAGAAAATCCACTCACTTTAATATACCTTTCTTTAGAAAATGCACAGAAGCAAGCAAAACAAAAGAGGTAAATTATTATAATTATGCCCCAGTTAAATACCTAATGTCATTCAATTTCCTAACAGTATGCGAGAAATGAGATGGTTACTGAATAACATTTGAAAGGAATATTAAATGAATTAATGTGGCACGTAACTTTTTTACAGCAAAGGTCAGATTCACAATCCAAAGAAGTTCAGGGGACTGCTCTGCTGATTTCTCACTGAATGAATGCCCCGCGCACTCCACTCGCCGCCCTCTTGCTTAGCCCTCACTCGCGGTTCACTGTCCACTCCCATCTCAATGCTCCCCTCCAATCATTGTTCACCACTGGGACCTCACTCCTTCATTCATTACTCCCTCACTACTCCCACTCCCTGTCCCCCCACTCATCCCTCCATTACTACCCGCATTCACTCCTCCCATACTGCTCCCACTCACCCCCCTCACTACCCCACCCCCACTCACAGTGGGCTTTAGGAACTAGGGGCACTCTAGGTTCCGTGAGGCTGAGGTTCGGAAGGAAGGAGTGGGGGGGGGATTTTTTAAATGTGCGGTCATACCCATGTAAGAGTACAAGACTGCATAACTTGTTTATCGTGTATTTATAATATCGTTTATTGTGTATAATATGTCATAGCTGCTTCTTTGCCTCTCTCCCTTTTTTTTTCTTTTTAAAAACTTTATTCGACACAAACATATAATACAGCACATCAAAACATAATCAAAATAACACCATATCAAAAAAAATCATTGTAGTACAACAGTACATTCATTGTTTACAATACTCTCAACCCCACGCGGTGAGCAGCGTTGACGCAAGGCCTCCAGAGTCCCCGTGGACACCGCGTGTTCCCTCTCCAGGGACACACGTGCACGGACATAGGCCCGAAAGAGGGGCAGGCAGCCGACTCTAGCCTGACCATCGACCGCCCGCTGCCTGGACCCGCAAATGGCCATCTTGGCCAGGCCGAGGAGCAAACTGACAGGTAAGTCCCCCCCCCCCACTCGGCTCTCCCCACTCCCTGCCTTGTGTCCGAACACCAGGATTGTGGGACTAAAATGCAGCCTGAACTTGAGGAACAACCCCTTCAGATATTGGTACAGGGGCAGTAACCTCTCACACTCCATATACACATGGAACACGGTCTCCTCCTCTCCGCAGAAAATACATGCGGCGGACGAGTCCATGAACCGGCTCAAAAGTTTATTACATACCACCACTCCATGCACCACTCTCCACCCCAGGTCCCCAATATAAAGGGGAACGACTCCCCTATAGAAGGACCCCCACCTTTGGATGGATGGATATCTCTCCCTCTCTCCCTCCTCTCTCCCCCCTCTCCCCCCCCCCCCCTCTCTCTCCCTCCCTCCCTCCAACTTAATAAATAGAAGAGTTGAGAGATGTTCAGTTTGAAGTCTTGCACATTGTGGAGACATGCAGACAGACATTCATGCCACTGAAGCTCCATTCAGATTCTGCTGTTGATACTGGAATTGTATTTACAGCCGTTAGCAGCTGCTGAAAATCTGCAGGAACTACCTTCCCTTTAGATTCCTTGAATTCTCTGAAGGCTCTGATGCAAAGCCGACCATTTAAGTCAATTTCTTCTACATCATTATCCATTAAGGTAACAAGTGAATCTTCTGGAATATTGTTAATATTTAAATATTTCAAATTGTTAATTAACTTTTTACATTGATCATTGGAAACTGTTGTAGATTTAAGCAGCCTGGATTTCAGATTATGACCAAACTCCTCAAAAACCGTTGTGTATGTATAGTAGGCACTTTACCAGCTCTCAAATTGATTCCATTAAATATCATCTGGCTTAGTGCTTTCTCCAGTTGAGTATCACATTTTCTTGGCTTCTCTATTTGGCATTCAAGAACCTTGATAGTCCGTTTAATTTCCTCATGTGTTTTACTAAGTGTATAATTTCGGTTCTGCAGTTCGTGACAGTTTGGACAACTCTCGCAAAATGTCCATCAACAAGCCCAAATTATTTACGAAAGCTGATGATTCTAATACATTTTTCAGCCCCTCGTACTTTGCTCTCTCTGCACTAGATCTTGAAGCATCACAGCTTGCTTTTCCAAAATGCTCCCAAACAGCTTTATAAGACGGACACGTTGCCTTTACAGTTCGGTAAGATGAAGCAACCCATCTCACACTGAAAACATGACCAATTTTCAACAGACAGTGAAGAGCGGAGCCGACAAGAGAAAAGGCAATTCTGGATTTAGTGTTCAATGAACCAGATTTGATAAGAGAACTCGAGGTAAAGGAACCGCTTGGAGGTAGTGATCATATGATTATGTTTAATCTGCAATTTGAGAAGGAGAAGGTTAAATCGGAAGTGGCAGTGATGCAGTTGACAAAGGGGACTATGAAGGCATGAGAGAGGAGCTGGTAAAGGTAGACTGGAAAGGGATCCTAGCAGGAATGACGGTGGAACAGCAATGGCAGGAGTTTCTGCGCATAATCCGGAAGACGTAGGATCATTTCATTCCAAAGAGGAAGAAAGATTCTAAGGGGAGTAGGAGGTAACCGTGGCTGACAAGAGAAGTTAGGGATAGAATAAAACCAAAAGAAAAGATGTATAACACAGCAAAGAGTAGCCGGAAGCCAGAGAATTGGGAAACTTTCATAGGACAAGAGAAGGAAACAAAACGGGCAATACGGGCTGAAAAGATGAAGTACGAGGGGAAGCTGGCCAGGAATATAAAGAAGGACAGTAAAAGCTTCTTTAGATATCTTAAGAGAAAAAGAGTAGCAAAGTGAAATGTGGGTCCCTTGAAGGCAGACACAGGTGAAATTATTATGGGTAACAAGGAAATGGCAGAAGAGTTGAACAGGTACTCCGGATCTGTCTTCACTAAGGAAGATGCAAACAATCTCCCAGATGTACTGGAGGACAGAGGATCTAAGATGGTAGAGGAACTGAAAGGACTGGACAAGCTAGATGCAGTTAGATGTAAAAATGTTCCCAATGTTGGGTGAGTCCAGAACCAGGGGCCACAGTCTTAGAATAAAGGGGAAGCCATTTAAGACTGAGGTGAGAAAAAACGTTTTCACCCGAGTTGTGAATTTGTGGAATTCCCTGCCACAGAGGGCAGTGGAGGCCAAGTCACTGGATGGATTTAAGAGAGAATTAGATAGAGCTCTAGGGGCTAGTGGAATCAAGAGATATGGGGAGAAGGCAGGCATGGATTATTGATTGAGGACGATCAGCCATGATCACACTGAATGGCGGTGCTGGCTGTGAATGGCCTCCTCCTGCACCTATTTTCTATGTTTTTAAGAGCCTCAGTGCATGCAGTTAACTCATCCTGATTCTATGGAGACCTATGATATAAGGAATGCAATTTATCACAAAATATCTGAAAATGATTCAAACCTGCAACTTCACTTATAGCATCACCTCCACTGAGCTTAAGCCTGTGACTGGCACAGTGCCAAACAGTTGCATTAGGGAAATCATCAAGAAATAGTTTTGCAACCACTGCATTGCGTCCTAACATTACCGATGCACCATCAGTTACAAGTGGTATCACAGTTTCTTTTAGTTACTGTATTGAAAAAACACCTCTTTGTAAGCAACTTAGAAGCCCATCATATATAGATTTTGCATTTGCACCAAGTTTCATATGTTCCAAGTCAAAATAGTATGATACAGGTTGGGAAGATTCACTAACTGCTGCTCTCAAGCAGCCTACTAGAACAGTTTTCCCATTATTAGTAGTAGATTCATCAATCATACTAGATATTTTAGATTGTTTTGAAATTATATTTTCCACCACTGTCTTTCGCACCTGGTTCCCTATGGGGTGAGAAACATCTACACATGACTTACGAGAGTGTAGAACGTACCCTAAGTCGATGTTGTTCCTTTCTTGCAGTTCAATATCAGAAGACATATCTGTGTATGTACCTTTCTGTACAATATTATATACAGTTCTAAAAGCTCGACCTGTTTTTGCTTCGTCATTTTTTAGTGACATATACACTACATTATCGATAGCTTTTTTTTCAGCTGTCTCATTGATTTTTTGGCATCTGATATGAGTTTCACTATTTTTGTGTTTAAAAATCTTTTTTCTTAAACTCATTAACTGTTTTGCTTTGTCATCACTCACTCCTACTACATTAACATTGCACCACTCACGAGACAAATTAATTCCTTGTGTTCGTTCAAGTCCAAGATGACCACACTTGCTGCATACACTACATCCTAGTTTTCTGTTTTTAACAAATAGCATGGGATATTCTTTATTTTTGCTCAAGTACGTTTCTTGTGCCCAACAGTCTGGAAGGTCACATGTTTCAATATCTTTTGAAATGCCTTCACATGCAGCATCAGGCGAAACAGCTGCATCAGATACATTATCATTTTCAAGTAATGTTGCCTTCTTTTCTGACCGGGTGTGTTCATTATAATTTATTTCATCATCGATCTGAAGACGCTGTCTTTTAAAGTATCTCAATATACTCATTTTCACAGGGGTACACAAATCTGAAATTTATAGATATTTGATAGTGATTTGATAGTGATCTTATATTACCAAAAGTCAAAGCTTGACCACTACCTGTTTTTCTGTTTTCATGATTTTGGAAAAAACGCTGCCACTTACGGCTGTGATTTTTGACCATCTTACTCAGAGTCCCCCTCCGCTGCACAGGACAAGAGTATTTTTCCCATCAATGAAAAATAAAAGAGTTATTAATGTTTTTAAAATGTTGACATTCTCCCTGCTGTCCCTGCTGGTGGGAGGGGGTATTGACTATAAAACCTGGAAATGTTGTGCCTCACTAAGTCTCTGCAAGATGGAGGAAGCGAGAGGGTCATGTCTCTCTGAGCTGTGAATAACACTGAACACATGTCCACTCAACTGTGAGTGCCCTTAATGTGGTTTGAAAATGAAAATGTGGTTGCTTTGAAATGCTGCACTGCAAATGGTTGTTGGTGGTGGTTGCTTTAAAAGGCTCCTCTGCAAATGGCTGTTGGTCTAAAATTGACAATTTCCTGTTTGCACGGTATATTGATTTTAGATAAAACGCTACAACCTACGGCTGTGATGTTTGGCCATCTTACTCAGTCCCACTCTGCTCATCAGGTGCAGAGGATTCTTCCCATCAATGAAAAATAAAAGTGTTATCACTGTTTAAAAAAATGTTAATATCTCTCTCCTGTCAATAACGCCATGAAGCCCACGCCCCTTCCAATGGGAAGGGGAAGGATTATAAAACCCGGAAGTGTGGGTGTGGCTCAGTCTCTGCAAGATGGGGGAGGGCGAGGTCACGACTCTGTCTGAGCTGTGAATCAACTGAACACACTGAATGTCTACTGAACTGTAATTGTGGTGTTTATGTGGTGTTTTGTGTGGTTTTATGGTGGTTTTACCTGCTTGAACTGGTATGAAACTGCATTTGAATGTGGTGGTCTTGCACCCTGCATGAAATGGTATGAAACTGCTTTGAAATTGGTGGCCTTGCACCCTGCATGAAATGGTATGAAAATGCACTTGAATTTGGTGGCCTTGCACCCTGCTTGAAATGGTATGAAACTCCACTTCAATTTGATTGTCTTGCAGTCTGGTTGAAGTGGTATGAGACTGCACTTGAATTTGGTGGCCTTCCACCCTGCTTGAAATGGCATGAAACAGCACTGGCAATTGGTGGCCTTGCACCCTGCTTGAAGTGGCATGAAACTGCACTTGAGTTTGGTGACCCTGCACCCTAATTGAAGAGGTAGGAAACTGCACTTGAGTTTGGTGGCCCTGCACCCTGTTTGAAGTGGTGTGAAACTGCACTTGAATTCGGTGGCCTTGCACCCTGCTTGAAGTGGTAGGAAGCTGCACCTGAATTTGGCGGTCTTGCACCCTGCTAGAAGTGGTATAAAACAGCAATTGAATTTGGTGGCCTTGCAGCCTGCTTGAAATGGATTTTCAAGGAATAGCCATGAGCCAACTGCTAGCCCACCAGCCGTGGGTGAACTGCCAGCACATCAGGCTTGTGTGACTGAGCTGTCACCCCAAGAATCCATTTGGTCACAAAGTCCATACTTGCCCTCTGGAAACCAGTCCCTTCAGCCCACAATACTCATACTAGCGCTCCAGAAAGTCCCCCCCCCCCCCCCCACTGGCCACCAATATTAGAATTGGTGGAGAGGTGGAATATTGCATTGTGGGACCAGCCCTTCCATGTGAACATGGGACCCAATGGGTCCCACTTAGTCTAGTATATAATAACATTTGATAGTGATATATAATAAAATATTTCCGCTTGCACTATTGTTTTGCTAAGTAAAATCAACCACAATAAAATATTCACCACTCACGATTTAGGCTAGAAAAAACTATTGGAACTACTTATTTAATTTTCTCCCCATCCATTCTAATTTAACTGAAAAACATAATCTGAAAATGCAGTTTCTTATTTTCTTATTGGGGGCAGATAATAGAAAAAGTAATGCCCTTGGAGACAGTGTCTGATTGGCCGGGAGGAGACAGATTTGTTGATTGGACGGAAATTTTAAGGGAAGCTCATCAGTGATTAGACGCAACCCCCTTAAAGACAGTGGTTGATTGGCCGCCATATAATCGGGCACAAAAAATTGACAAATAGGAAAATAAAAAAATCAGAATTCCGATTTAAATCTGATATAAGGTACATAGGGTGGGTATCGATTAATTGTAGACAACAGATTAAAAAAAAATCTAACCTTATTAATTCACTCAGGGTGTATTATGATATGTTCTACAGAATGAAGTGTACAGCAAAACTGGCACTTCCAGAGTGGCCGATCATGTTGTTTCTTCAGCGGACGAAGGATTTATTTTAAGAGCAAAACATAAAGTGCTGGAGAACTCAGCAGGTCAGGCTGGATCTATGGAAGGTCCGAAGAAGGGTCTCGACCCAAAACGTCACCTATTCCTTCTCTCCAGAGATGCTGCCAGACCCGCTGAGTTACTCCAGCATTTTGTGTCTATCTAAGGATGGAATGTCTAGGCGACGTTTAGGGTCGGGTCCCTTCTTTAGGCATTTTTTAAGGGGTTGGGAAAGATCAAAAATTTCAGGTATTTAAATATGTTGCTACGAATATAACTAGTAGTGTGGGAGAAAATTCCATAATTGCCACATGCATACACCAAAGTAGAAATGTAGAAATTATAGTGTGTAAAAAAAAATAGATATTGCGAGCTTTGTAGTCTCCTTGTACCAATCAAATGCCAGATTCAAATTCTATAGTTTGAAAATGGGCAAAACAAAAAGTAGCATGTTCTCTAGAAAGGCTTATCCTGAAATAATTGATCGGAAGGGTGTGATTTTCAGTCAGGACGTCTGTATAATTCAGTCAGTGAGTTTGCGGTCTAGAGCCCTTCTCTATTACCCTCTACATAAAAACAAAGTGCCAATGCATCTTCAATCCACCCGTAGCTTCAGTTCAGGAACAGCTGAAGGGATTTGGCACTCGGGCAACGCTATGAATTTATATGAATTAAAAAATCTGATACGTTTAAATCGTTCAAAAGCTACAACCACAATGTGATAAATAAGACTAAATATAACTGAAGCAAATAAAGGCAAACAGAAGAACTAACCTTGAAGGTGAGAGAGAAAACAAAACACATAAACTTATTTTTTTTTTATCTCATCGTTTGGAGTTAATCTCATCATTTGGATCAAAGCTCATCAATCAGGATGGGGCGACACGGTGGTGCAGCGGTAGAGTTGCCGCCTTACAGCGCCAGGGACCCGGGTTTGATCCTGACTACGGGTGCTGTCTGCATGGAGTTTGCACGTTCTCCCCGTGATTGCGTGGGTTTTCACCAGTTGCCCCAATTTCCTCCCACACTCCAAAGACGTACAGGTTTGTAGGGTAATTGGCTTGGTACAATTGTTAATTATCCATAGTGTGTGGGATAGTGTTAGAGTACGTGGTGATTGCTTGTCAGCGCGGACTCGATGGGCCGAAGGGCATTTATCTCTAGAGTCTAAAGGAGCAGTCAAATCCGCTCTCTGTTGATGATGTCAGACCTGTGAAATAGTTCAAAAATGTCCCCATCATATTAAACATTTCCTGCCATGCTTTACATTGCAACAACTCTCAATCATTTTAAAGCACTTGACCTCCCTGTGTCTAGTCAGCAGAGTATAGTCTGGTCAAATATCAATTATCACTCAGCTGACAAGGGTGTCTGAGACAGGGAAAAGTTCAAGTTCAGGAGTAAATTCTACACAACACACCAGGCCATGGAGAAGAGTACATCAAGGAAGCACTAAATTAGCTGTTCACACTTTCCTCCTCTGACAAGGTGGCGCAGCGGTAGAGTTGCTGCCTTACAGCACCAGAGACTCAGGTTCAATCCTAACTATGGGTGCGGTCCATATGGAGTTTGGAAGTTCTGCCTGTGACCACGTGGGTTTTCTCCAGGTGCTCTGGTTTCCTCCCACGCTCCAAGGATGTACAGGTTTGTAGTTTAATTTGCCAAAAATTGTAAATTGTCCCAAGTATGTTAGTGTACAGCTGACGCAGGCTCGGCGGGACCTGCTTCAGGGCTGTATCTCTAAACTAAACTAAACACTGGCAAAACATTCCCCATTTTCCCTAACAAGAATAATGACTTATTCACTGTTTGATATCCTTCAATAAAACGCAAAACAGAAGGTGGGCTGCAAAGAATTTCAACAATTTAAGTCCCTGTTTGTCGTCAAGTCCGTTCCACCGTATGAAGGTAAAATAATTATTCTAACGGTTGGAGAGGGGACAATTTATATCTTATGTAAATGTTGAATAAATCTTCCCCAAGTCCTATCAAATTTAACAAAGGGTTCAACAATGTCACTCCTAATCTTTTCTAAATTTAAACATAATATCGTTTCAGAGTACCAATGGAATGTGGTCGGAGTCCTTCCCATTAAATAAAATAGATCTTCTGGCAATTAATGTGGTAAAAGCAATCAGCCGATGGGCGGAACGGGACAGATGAATAGAATCTAACATTGGTAACCCAAAAATTGCAGTAATAGGATGAGGTTGTAAATCAATAACGAAAACTACAGAAATAGTATCAAAAATGTATTTCCAATATTTTTCCACAAGTGGGCAAGACCAAAACATATGGGTCAGTGAGGCTACGTCCGAATTACATCTGTCACAGGTAGAATTTATATGACCATAAAAACAAGCTAACTTATCTTTTGACATATGAGCTCTGTGAACCACCTTGAATTGTATCAAAGTGTGTCTTGCACACATTGAGGAAGTATTAACTAATAGAAGAATCCTCTCCCATTTATCTATAGAGTAAGAAATTTGAAGTTCTCTTTCCCAGTCATTCTCAATTTTATCATATGTATATTTTTTTAATTTCCAAATCAACTAATAAATTGTTGTTATTAAGCCCTTCATTGCCACACAAATTGGAGGAACGGCACCTCGTGTTTCGCGGGGTAGCTTACAACCCAACGGTATGAATGTTGAACTCTCCAATTTTAGGAATCTTCTACACACATCCCCCCCACCCCTTTCCTCCCTTTTCCCACCTGCCTTGCCTCCGTTAAACATTTCCACAATTCACAATGACAAACCCCTCTTGGCCTCACACCGTCCCTAGCCAACAACCAGCCTATCAGAGAACCTCCTTGCCCTAGGTCATCTGTTGCCGATCCCTATTTGTCCTGTATTTTTTCACGCTTCCACTTCCCCCCATCCATCCCCCCCCACCCGTCCACTTACATAAGTCTGAAGAAGGGTCATGACCTGAAGCAAAATCTATCAATGTTCTCCAGAGATGCTGCTTGACTCGCTGAGTTACTCCAGCATTTTGTGCCTATCTTTGGTATAAACCGGCATCTGCAGTTCCTTTTAATTGCATTTTATGTTTGAAACAGCAGTTGGAACACAGCATGGTGACACCACGAGTACAATGTCCAATGTAAGGTCATCTCTTTGTAGCCCCACATCACACACAGTGACAAACCCATTCAAATTGGCGTACATCTAGTTTTTAGTTTGGTTTGGAGCTACAGCCCACCGTCCGTGCCGACCAGCGATCCCCGCATACTTACACTATCCTACACACACTATACACAAGGATAATATAAGATTTTAACAAGCCAATTAGCCTATAAACGTGTATGTCTTTGCAACATGGAAGAAAACGAGCTCCTGGAGAAAACCCATGAGGGGAGTGGGCAGGTAGGTAAAGGGGTGGTGCCTTCAGCTTCTTCAAGCTCGGCTGCAGGAGGTGCTCGCAGATTCCACAGAGGCAGTCGGGTGAGGAGGGGGACGTTGGTTGATGGGCCAAGCCGGTTAGCTGTGACAGAGGCTGGGCTTGTGTGGATCTAGGGGGCCATCCAGAATGTGGACCGAAATTTGGACTTTTTCTTTTTCTTTTGTAAATGGCACCAGAATTGCGCTGGTGCAAACATTTCACAGTGGTGTGCATGCGTGACAATAAAGAACCATTGAACCATTGGCTGAACCATTAATACACAAAGGGACACAAGTTTGCAGGGGTTGCTGGTTGGCACGGACTCGGTAGACCGAAGGGTCTACTTCCATGCTGTATCTTTAAACTATAGACTAAATCAAGGTGCCCAGCTTTCCATGCACAACAAAACATTGTTTAAATTCCAACTGATCAGTGCTGAGTCGACAGAAATCAGAGTACCACAATTGCACAAACATGAGCCTGATGGATCTTCTGACTACTAGCTATAATCCCACTGAAATTGCTTTAAAACAATTTCCTGCCACATAATTTTGTGTCGATACAACACTTAATCACTTTGAACTGGAACTGATCTTTCAGCCAATGTCAGCCCAGCAGTACACAGCGATGCTGGTGTTTGCAGGGCTGCATACAGTATGTGTGAAAGAGAAGTCGACCTCTCTGTTCACCAAACTCCGTCCTGCGGAGTTGAGAATCCTGTCTCTGGGCTTTGTATGGAGCGGCATGCTGCTTACACAAAGCTTGTCCTGCAAACAGCATGGTAGTGTATGCCTGGCCACAATAGGATCATGGCCCAGAAATGTAGTTTGGCTTAGTTTAGTAGTGGTACACGTGTCTCAAATTGGGGCATTGAAGCAAGTTTAGTTTAGAGATACAACGCGTAAACAAGCCCTTCAGCCCACTGACTCCACACCGACCAGCGATCACCTGCACTATTCTATACACTAGGGACAATTTATAATCTGTAGCAAAGCCAATTAACCTACAAACATGTATGTTTTTGGAGTGTGGGAGAAAATCGGAGATCCCAGAGAAATCCCACGGGGTCACGGGGAGAACGTACAAACTCCGTACAGGCAGCACCCGTAGTCATGATCGAATCCCGGCCTGCGGCGCTGTAAAGCAGCAACTCTACCGCTGCACCACCGTGCCAACCACTTGTGGGGAGAAAAACAGGCTAAGCCAACAGCAAGCATTGTTTTAATAGAGGAAATTGCCCTGCAAACTGTGGATTGCATTGTTATATTCAGAGGTCCAGGCATGCCTGTTATGTGATTAAAGGATACAGCAACAGGTGCTTTGGCCCGCCAAGTCCATGCTGATCATCAATCACCTATTCATACTAGATCTACAATAGCCCACTTTCGCATCCACTCCCTACACACAAGCATCAATTTACAGACGGCAATAAACCTAATGTCTTTGGCGTTTAGGAGGAAACCCAGAGAAAACCCTTGTGGCCACAGGGAGAACGTGCAAACTCCACACAAACAGCACCAGAGGTCGGGATTGAACTGAGGTGGTGGCACTGTGAGGCAGCAGCTCTACCTGCTGCGCCGCTCTACCACTCTTTATTACTCTACAGGGAGCTGTTTCTCCATTTCCTCTCATCTTATCTCCTACGGTCCGAGAACTGACAAGAACCAGATATTTGCAAAATAATCACATTGATGATGAAGAATGACAGGAACTTTGTTGAATTTCACCTGAGTTTTTACTGGATTCTCAAGTATAATTAATGCTTTAAAAACACCTAATAGGCCTGTCCCACTTAGCTGATTTGCAAAGCCAAGGTGATACAGACACACACCGCGATGAACAGGAAGGTTGGCGCTGTAATTAAGACGGTGAAAGCACAGTGTATGGTAGGTCCTTTAAAAGAGGCGGGGATAATGGGGGAGAAGGAGGGAGGAGGGAGAAGGAGTGGAGACAACTTTTAAGAAGCCAGAGATACACGGCTGTGAAGCGCGGCGGCCATTAACATTACCGGTCGATTATCCTTGGTTTTGAAAACTACTGCTTACCTTTTTTTTCCCCCAATGAGCCAATGAAATTTACCGGTCAGCACCGGCTACAACCTACGAGAACCTCCGAGAACCTTCGACCTCCTGGCGACCCACCTACGGCTCGAGAATTCTCGCTAATCTCCATGGCGACTTCATTTTAGTCACCGCTAATTTTTCAACATGTTGAAAAATCCTCAGCGACCATAATGAGGCTGCGACTAGTTCCCAAAATTCGGAACACCTCACGACCATGAAGGCGACTCCCCGGCAACCACCTGCGACCATGTGGCAACTGCAAAGTCTCCTGCAGTCACCTAAAAAGTCGCGTAGGTGGGACAGGCCCATTAGCAGTAAAATAACGTGGTTTGTCATTTTCTCAGATAAGTGTTTCAACGTTCCATATCTGGTTAATATTTTAAAACATTATGCACATATTTAAAATGAAGATGTTCCCTGGAACCCTAACCAGTCTGAAGAAGGGTCTTGACCGAAACCATCACCCATTCCTTCTCTTAGACATGCTGCCGGTCCCGCTAAGTTATTCCAGCTTTTTGTGTCTATCTTCGGTTTAAAGCAGCATCAGCAGTTCTACACATTTCTTATGCACTTATATTGATTCCCCTAGCTTCTTCCAGCATGTTACTTTGTATTTCTGTTTGTTAAAGAATAAAGAACATTAAACAGGGCAGCAGAGGAACAGGCCCTTCAGCCCACAATTCCTGTGCCGACCTTGATAAAAAAAATACCGGTCAAGTTAAATTAATCCCCCCCACCTGCCTGTTATCAATGAGAAATTTTCAATGCAATTGACCCCTTAGACATTATGATAAGTCGCTGTAGGTGGACAGCAAAACCCCTTGAAGTTACATTTGACAGCCTCCAAGATTAAATTCTTACCACACTGATTATAAAATCCTTGCAAAATGATTTTTAAGGACAATGAGAAACATCATTAGTTTACAACCAATTATTAATACACTTCCATTAAGTGTTTAAGTTCTGTTGCATGAAATTAGAGTGAGTGCCAGTGAGATAATGAAGGTGCCATTTGATTTTAGAAGAGGACACGAAGTGCTGGAGTAACTCAGCGGGTCTAGCATCATTTCTGGAGAACATGGATAGGCGACGTTTCTGGTTGGGACCTTTCTACCGAATCAGTCTGGAGCAAGAGGAGCAACATGAAACGCAGAACTATCCATGTTCTTACAGATGCTGCCTGATCCGCTGGGTTACTCCAGCACTTTGTTCCGTTTGTGTAAACCAGCAACTGCAGTTCCTTGTTTCTACAATTTGATTATTTGCTTCACACAGTAAACCACTGACAACCTTGTATTTCATTAGTTTGAAAGCTTGATGTTTCAGCCTTTGGCTCACTGAATGATATTTTGTTTATATGGTGGCCCCATTCCCAGCACTTTCTTGAAACTCCTCTGGGCCCCTGTTTTCTGTAAATATGGACATAAAGTGCTGGAGTAACTCAGTAGGTCAGGCAGTATCTCTGGAGAAAAAGGATGGGTGACGTTTCATGCCAGGCCCCTTCTTCAGACTGCTGTCGCCAGAGGTGATGATCTGAGATAGTCCTGGAGATATCCTGGAGATAATGGCCTGGTGCTCATCTGTGGGGTCATGGTGAAGGGATAGGCAAGAGGAGGTATCCGCGAGCTGGCGTCTGGCCTCAGCATAATAGGCAGCCTGTAGAAGGAGCATGACATAATACAACATGCATGATGCTGCTTGACCTGCTGAGCTACACTTTGTGTCTATCTTTGTTATAAACCAGCATCTACAGTACTTCCTTTCCACACCGTGTTTGCCGAGTTCTCTTGAAACTCCTCATGGGGTCCTATTGAGGCAGTGCAGCGTAGGTTCACCAGATTGATCCCTGGGATGGCTGGACTGTCATATGAGGAAAGATTGAAAAGACTAGGCTTGTATTCACTGGAGTTTAGAAGGATGAGGGGGATCTTATAGAAACATATACAATTATAAAAGGACTGGACAAGCTAGATGCAGGAAACATGTTCCCAATGTTGGGTGAGTCCAGAACCAGGGGCCACAGTCTTAGAATAAAGGGGAGGTCATTTAAGACTGAGGTGAGAAAAAACTTTTTCACCCAGAGAGTTGTGAATTTATGTAATTCCCTGCCACAGAGGGCAGTGGAGGCCAAATCACTGGATGGATTTATGAGAGAGTTGGATAGAGCTCTAGGGGCTAGTGGAGTCTAGGGATATGGGGAGAAGGCAGGCACGGGTTATTGATAGGGGACGATCAGCCATGATCACAATGAATGGCGGTGCTGGCTCGAAGGGCTGAATGGCCTCCTCCTGCACCTAGTTTCTGTGTTTCTATGTCTGTTTCTATTTCTCTCCTGCTCCCTTTAAACTCACTGAGTTCACTGTAACGTTTATTATACTGCTGTTTGCATCTCAAGAAAAAAACATCCAATAGACTGGAAAACCTGTCAGACTGCCACCAAGGTCGTGAGCACGCCAGATTAATGGAGTTTTAATGAACCTCATTAATGCTCATCAAAAGATCAGATTCTCAAGGGCAGCTGGAGATTTCGCAACATACAAAAGGGTGTCGTAGATGGGAGATGCTGCAGGAATACAATCATCAGCTAAGACACAAGTGAAAAAACATTGCTCATTGTCTTGGACCAATAGTCTGGTCAAAAAGACAGACACAAAATGCTGGAGTAACTCAGTGGGACAGGCAGCATCTCTGGAGAGATGGAATGGGTGATGTTTCGGGTCGAGACCCTTCTTCAGGCTGAGTCCGGTCAAAAGTCAGGCTTGGGGTGTGGGGGGGGAATATGAACTGTAAGCTGGATCAGGGCTGCAGCGGTTAGTGGGGGTGGCAGTGGGAGGTGGGTGCTATAGCCCCATGCTTTGGTGGGAAGTTGAAAGGGAAGGATGGAGTGGGGGTTTGTTCGGGGGGAGGGGGGGGGGGGGGGAAGGGCCCGGTTGGATCTCAGGCGGAGTCGGTGCTGGTGATGTGTTTGCAGAATGAAGTTGGGAGTTGGAATCAGTTGGTGGATTCACATTGGTTGGGAGGTCGGGGCTATGAGGTGTTGGGCAGTTAGTAGTTGGGTGTGAGTGAGTCAGTGTCGGGCAGATGAAGGAGTATGCTAAAAGGGTGAAGGGCAGCATTGGTGACCTTCTCTGTTAGTATCTAGGGGGCTTTCCAGACAACATTGAATGAACCATGGAGTCATAGTGTCATCGTCATACAGCGTGGAAATAGGTCCTTCAGCCCAACTTGCCCACACCGCCAACATGTCCCATCTACACTAGTCCCACTTGCCTGCATTCAGCCCATATCCCTCTACACCTGTCCCATCCATGTACATGTCTAATTGATTCTTAAACATCACGATAGCCTCTGCCTTAACTACCACCTCCGGCAGTTCATTCCAAATATCCACCATCCTTGGCTTATAAAAAATACCCCTCAGAACCTATAAAGACTTTCCTCCTTCACCTTAAACCTATGCTCTCTGGTTCTTGATTCCACCGCTCTGGGCAAGAGACTCTGAGCGTCCAACCAATCTATTACTCACATGATTTTGCACACCTCTATTGTATCACAGTTCACACAGGAAAAATTGTTATTCCACCAAAGAACACTGAAAAACTGACATGATGCGATTAAATCTCTCAGCAAATATCTTAAAAATTAATTTGCTACATCATTAATAGAGCTTACCATTTAGGGTCCTAGCTCCTTACCATTTAGGGCAGCACGGTGGCGTAGTGGTAGAGCATCTGCCTTACAATGCCAGAGACCCTGGTTCGATCCCGACTACAGGTGCTTGTCTGTGCATTCTCCTTGTGACCTGCATGGGTTTTCTCCGAATTCTTCAGTTTCCTCCCACACTCCAAAGACGTATAGGTTTGTAGGTTAATTGTATGAATGGTATAAATGTAAACTGTCCCGTGTGTATGTGTAGGATAGTGTTAATGTGCAGGGCTCGCTGGTCAGTGCAGGCTCGGTGGGCCGAAGGGCCTGTGTCCGCGCTGTATCTCTAAAACTAAGCTAAATTAAACTAAAATTAATTAGAGCTTTCCATTTAGCTTCGGTCTATTATTTTGATTTCTTTTTATTGTTGGACATTGTGCCCAAGAGCTGAGCTTGAAAATTGACTGCAGCTAAAATAAATGAATGTAATTATCCAGTGCCTGATAGTGATGCCCAGTAATTCATGGAAGTATAGAAACCGGTGGCAGCCTTTTAGAATGACGATTCGGGGGAAATTACACATCCTTGGGGACAAAAGTGAAAGAAGTGTTAAATTGGCAGATTTGGATGAGTTTAAGGATCTGCACAGTTTAGAAATTCACCTTAATTGAAAGAAACATAATGTGTAAGAAGGAACTGAAGATGCTGGTTTACACCAAAGATAGACACACAATGCTGGAGTAACTCAGCGATTCAGGCAGCATCTCTGGATAGAAGGAATGGGTGATGTTTCAGGTTGAGACCTTCTTCAGACTGAAAGAAGGGTCTTGACCTGAAACGTCACCCATACCTTCTATCCAGAGAGGCTCAGACTTAAAGAACATAATGTTCTTCAAAGGCAACATCAAGAACAGTTTGAAGAAATTCCACATCACATCGAGCAACTGGGAGCAAAGTGCACTGAACAGGCGCTCCTGGAGGAAATCCGTGCAGGAAGGAGCTGCACGTCATGAAACAGAGCTACGCCGTGTCGCAGAGACAAAGTAACAGCACTGTAAAGAGAGAGAGATAAGGGGGCTCGACGACTACCACCGCCACCGTCTCCACTGCCCACGTTGCACCAAGGTGTGCGGATCGCGGATCGGCCTCTACAGACATCTGCCGACCCACAAGCAGACAACTCTATGGAGAGGAGAAGACAGTCATACTCGTTTCGAGTGACCACCGATGATGATGAATGTTCTTCAAGGCTCTCATATATTATTTTCTTCTTGATCATCTTTTAGACTAGCGCTCCAATTCCACACATAAATTACGAATGGGTTAATAGTTGCTTATGAAAGCCAACATGGCGGAAATAAAATGATTACAATGGGTATATCAAACAATTCCGATTTTAATACACTGGGAATTAATTGAAAACCTGGGTCATTTCCTGTTTAAATGAATATTCCTCATAACCATCGTGTAATTTGATTGATTATAGCCGGGCAATGAATGATAATGACCAATATAGTAAACGAACTCTAGCAGCATCTCCACAATTATCCACATTTCAAGATTCCTAGTAGGATGGGAATGGGCTGCCCATTCGGCCTTCTGATGTTCTTCCTTTCTCAATTAACACAAGATGTAGGGGAAAGAGGGGGGCATTTGGTTCCTTGAGTTGTTCCTGCCATTTGAGAAAATTGTAGATGGTCTGGTCATTGGCCTCACATCCACATGCCTACCTGCTCCTCATAACGCCTGATTCTTCCCTAGTTTAAAACTATATCAATTTCATCAAGGTATGGGCAGAAGGTCTTAGGAGGAAACTTTGACGAGACTCTGAGTGTAGAAGAGGAGGAGAACAGGCTGCCAGAGGAGATGGTTGGGGCAAGGACTATTGGAGATAGACTAAAATCCGGGAGTAACTCAGTGGGACAGGCAGCATCTCTGGATAGAAGGAATGGGTGACGTTTTGGGTCGAGAACCCTTCTTCTGAAGGAAGCCGAAACATCACCATTCCTTCTCTCCAGAGATGCTGCCTGTCCCGTTGAGTTTCTCCAGGATGTTGTGTCTATCTTCAATAAGACAGGCACATGGATCGAATAGGTTAAGAGGGATATGGGCCAAACGCAGGCAAGTGAGACTAGCGTAGCTGGGACATGTGGCGTGGGAAAGTTAGGCCACACTGTATGACTCTGACTCTGTGAGAAGAGGGAGATAGTTATAGTTTAGTTGAGAGACACTGCATGGAAATAGGCTCTTTGTCCCACTGAGTCAACACTAACCATCGGTCCCCTGTTCACACTAGTTCTATGTTATCCCACTTTCACATCTACATCTTAGGGGCAATTCTCCGAAGCCAATTAACCTCCAAACCCCACGTCTTTGGGATGTGCGGAGAAACCAGAGCATCCAAAGGAAACCAACGCGGTCACAGGGAGAACGTGCAAACACCACACAGACAGCACCCAAGGTCAGGATAGAATCTGGGTCTCTGGCGCTGTGGGGCAGCAGCCACACCAGCTGCACCACTGTGCTGATTAAAACAATAAAATGCCGAGGGGCCATGATGCAGAGAGCATGTTTCTACTTGCGGCAGAACCCAGAATTAGAGGCCACTGAGAAAAGGAGTCAAGAGTGTTGGATCATCATACGCACCAACAACGGGACAATGACATTCATACTTGCTGCAGCTTCACAGCCCCAGAAAACACAATAACACACAGTAAAATGTATAATAAGCAATAAATCAATATCCATGATACTATGTAATCATAATAGCGCCAAAACAAAAACTTTGTAGTGCAACTAAAGACACGTTCAATGGGAGATCATAGTTGTTGACATGACCCTACATCACTTGACTTGAATGCCCGAGATCTGGTCCTCAGCAGATTACTGATGGCCCATGTAGACAATAGACAATGTGACATGGAACATTTAACCTGTTCACTGCCAAGTTTTTTTTTTCACTATTGGCCATGCCCCCGAGTATACTCGGCAGGTTAAGACAGAGATGAAAACTTGGTTTTACATCCCTCCCAGGAGGAGAGGTCTTGCAACTCTTCCTCAAAGTGTAGTGGAAGTGGAGTGAAGATTTTGAAGACAGACATGGGTAAATGTAGGTAGGATGTAGAAAGATTATAGTAATTCACCAGGAAGACATTTACAGTCAGATCAACCATGATTTATTGAAGGGCAGAGCAGGCTAGAGGGCTCAAGTGGCCTACTCCAGAACCTCATTCATAAATTTGCATTTTTACATGCTCATGACAGTCTCAAAGTCATAGTCATAGAGTCAGAGTGATACAGCATGGAAACAGCCCCTTTGGCCCAACTTGCCCACACCGGCCAACATGTCCCAGCTACATTTGTCCCACATGCCCGTGTTGGGTCCATATCCCTCCAAATCTGTCCTATCTATGTACCTGTCCAACTGTTTCTTAAATGTTGGGATAGTCCTTGCCTCAACTACCTCAGTCAGCTTGTCTCATGCACCCACCATCGTTTGTGGGGAAAAAGTAAAAACAAAATTCTTCTTCAACACTCTTCATCACTCTCTGACAAAGCGCTGCCCCAGATGAAGACGTGGAACAGGCTGATGGTGTCTGGATGGTGGGTGGAGACACAAAGGCGGAGGAAGACTGCAGCAGGGAGATACTCCCAACCAAGGTGGAGTCCAAGCCGTTGGATCCGGGTCTATCTCTGTCATGGACCATGTGGTGGTTTTCCGTGCACCAGTCTCCCCATGTTTGAAAATGTCACACACAGACGTTGACCTGGAGGGTCAAAGTACCTGGGCATCTCCGTTACCAAGAGGACAATCATATCCGAGTTTGAGTGGCCACCAATAATGATGATTGGGTTTCCACTATATTTTGCAAACCCTTTGCACTCGAATAGAAACTTAATAATATTAAAATACTGATCACTGACGTTTTAGATTTTATCCTAAAGACTGCAAGAAAGATTATTAAAGGGTGTTGGCATCAAAGGACATCCAATCTACTTCAGTCAACTGATTTGCATAATATATTTCAGAAAATATTTTAGAAAACGTGAAAACCAAATGTTTCCTATACACAGAGAAAAAAATAGTAAAATAACTTTTACAGTTCATTTAATTTGAATAAGTCTCATGTCAGAATGAATACAAATGTAAATCTTAATTATTTTGTAATGGGAATGTACATTCAAGCATCAAAATGCCACAGGAATAATTAGATAGGAGCATACAATGTTGGCCTTGTAAGTGGTGATCCAGTGTCACTCAGGATTCACTTTTGACTCTTCCTCATTGTGAGGGGTTCGGGACGTAACTATTTGTGTTCAACAACCTTGCTACCAGGGATGAGGACATGTCGCTGTTGTTAATTTTACATAATAATAATAATAATAATAATAATATCTTTTATTGTCATTACACATAAGTGGAACGAGATTTGGTTTGCAACTTCGAGATTTCGGTTTGCAACCCCCGAGAACAAGGTTTGTAAAAACGAGCATTTGACCAGTAACATCAACACAGACTAAAGTGCGAGGCCGGGGGAGACAGTTCATGGGGGTTGGGGGGGGGGAACTCAGCAGGGTCAGTTCAGAGCCGCTATAGCTCTGGGAATGAAGCTGTTCCTGAGTCTGGTAGTGCGGGCGTAGAAGGCCTTGTAACGTCTGCCGGAAGGGAGTAGTTCGAACAGTCCATTACAAGGGTGAGAGGAGTCTTTATGGATGCTGACGGCCTTCCTGAGGCACCGTGTGTGGTAGATGCCCTCCAAGGCTGGTAGCTGTGTCCCAATAATCTTTTGCGCTCTGTGGACAACGCACTGAAGAGCTCTCCTCTCCGCCTCCGTGCAGCTGAGATACCACACAGAGATGCCATACGTTAGTATGCTCTCTGTGGTGCAGCGGTAGAAGGTCGTCAGCAGCTGTTGGGGCAGACCAGTCCGTTTCAATGTTCTTAGGAGGAACAGTCGTTGCTGTGCCTTTTTGACCAGCGCAGTGGTGTTGGTGGACCATGTGAGGTCCTCTGAGATGTGAGTGCCCAGAAACTTGAAGGTGGACACGCTCTCCACATTGTCTCCGTAGATGGAGATTGGGGCGTATTCCCCATTCTGTGACCTCCTGAAGTCGATAATCAGCTCCTTGGTCTTGGAGGTGTTTAGCGACAAGTTGTTCCGTGAGCACCAGTCCGCCAGGTTCTGCACCTCCGCTCTATAGTTTGTTTCATCACTGTTGGTGATTAGCCCAATCACCGTTGCGTCATCAGCAAACTTGTTGTCAAATGCAGGGACACAGTCGTGTGTGAAGAGGGAGTAGAGCATGGGGCTCAGTACACAGCCCTGTGGTGTGCCGGTGCTCACGGTGATAGTGGAGGACAGGTGCGGCCCCAGTCTCACTGCCTGCGGTCGCTCCGTCAGAAAATTCAGAATCCAATCGCATATCAGTGAGCTGAGGACTAGCTGGTGGAGTTTGGTGGTGAGCTTGGTGGGGATGACCTAGCTGGCGGAGTTTGATGGTGAGTTTGCTGTTTCAGGAAAAGTGAAGCGAGATGGATAAAATTGTCTTTAAAAGCTGTAATTCTTTTGCCTTCTGCATTGTTCCTGACTTTTATTTTACCTTGAAAATTGTCTTGTATATTCTTCCATGTTTAGTTTAGTTTAGTTTAGAGATACAGCGTGGAAACAGGCCATTCGGCCCACCGAGTCTGTGCCGAGTAAGCACCCAGTACGCTAGCCTGCAATGGGACAACTTTATATATAGAAACCATAACCTATGACATAGTTTACAGTCAGAGTGCAGAGCTTTGATCAATCAGTTGTCAAACAACCTATCTATTCCACGTCACTGTGTTACTATCTTGAGGACACTGACCTAACTGACCATGTCTAGCCAAATGCTGGTTACTGAATCTCCCAACACAATGGAGGCCATTTGGTTCTTGGTGACCAATGGAAAGTACTCTCCAAGTTGTCCATTGGAGCTCTGTGCCTTCAGAAAAAATGAATTCAGTTATCAGTTTAATTTACTGTCACATACACCAAGGTGCAATAAAACACGAAGACAAGAATAATTAGTATGCATACAGCAATGATAAGTACAACAGAACAGACAAGTGGCACAGCTCTACAGTTGCAGCATTACAGTGTCAGAGACCAAGGTTTGATCCTGACTATGGGCACTGTCTGTACGGAGTTTGCAAGTTCTTCCTGTGACCGCGTGGGTTTTCTCTGGCTGCTCCAGTTTCCTCCCACTTTCCATAGACATGCACATTCAATAGACGATAGACAATAGACAATAGGTGCAAGAGTAGGCCATTTGGCCCTTTGAGCCAACCGCCATTCAATGTGATCAAGGCTGATCATCCCCAATCAGTACCCCATTCCTGCCTTCTCCCCATATCCCCTGACTCCGCTATTTTTAAGAGCCCTATCTAGCTCTCTCTTGAAAGCAAGTAGGTTAATTATAACCATATAACCATATAACAATTACAGCACGGAAACAGGCCATCTCGGCCCTTCAAGTCCGTGCTGAACAACTTTTTCCCACCTGCCTGCACTCATACCATAACCCTCCATATCCTTCTCATCCATATGCCTATCCAATTTATTTTTAAATGGTACCAACGAACCTGCCGCCACCACTTCCACTGGAAGCTCATTCCACATCGCTACCACTCTCTGAGTAAAGAAGTTCCCCCTCATGTTACCCCTAAACCTCTGTCCCTTAATTCTAAAGTCATGTCCTCTTGTTTGAATCTTCCCTATTCTCAAAGGGAAAAGCTTGTCCACATCAACTCTGTCTATCCCTCTCATCATTTTAAAGACCTCTATCAAGTCCCCCCTTAACCTTCTACGCTCCAGAGAATAAAGACCTAACTTATTCAACCTATCTCTGTAACTTAGCTGTTGAAACCCCGGCAACATTCTAGTAAATCTCCTCTGTACCCTCTCTATTTTGTTGACATCCTTCCTATAATTGAGCGACCAAAATTGTACACCATACTCCAGATTTGGTCTCACCAATGCCTTGTACAATTTTAACATTACATCCCAGCTTCTATACTCAATGCTCTGATTTATAAAGGCTAGCATACCAAAAGCTTTTTTACCACCCTATCTGTATGAGATTCCACCTTCAAGGAACTATGCACGGTTATTCCCAGATCCCTCTGTTCAACTGTATTCTTCAATTCCCTACCGTTTACAATGTACGTCCTATTTTGATTTGTCCTGCCAAGGTGTAGCACCTCACATTTATCAGCATTAAACTCCATCTGCCATCTTTCAGCCCATTTTTCCAACTGGCCTAAATCACTCTGTAGACTTTGGAAATCCTCTTCATTATCCACAACACCCCCTATCTTGGTATCATCTGCATGCTTACTAATCCAATTTACCACCCCATCATCCAGATCATTGATGTACATGACAAACAACAAAGGACCCAAAACAGATCCCTGAGGCAGCCCACTAGCACCTGCCTCCAACCCGACAAACAGCCATCCACCATTACCCTCTGGCTTCTCCCATTCAGCCACTGTTGAATCCATCTTGCTATTCCTGCATTTATACCCAACAGTTGAACCTTCTTAACCAACCTTCCATGAGGAACCTTGTCAAAGGCCTTACTGAAGTCCATATAGACAACATCCACTGCTTTACCCTCGTCAATTTCCTTAGTAACCTCTTCAAAAAATTAAAGAAGATTAGTCAAACATGACCTTCCAGGCATAAATCCATGTTGACTGTTCCTAATTAGACCCTCTTTATCCAGATACATATATATTATCTCTAAGTATCTTTTCCATTAATTTGCCCACCTGATTGGCAATCTGTAATGATTGGCATCTGTAAATTGTCCCTTGAGTGTAGCATAGAACTAGTCTAAGGGGGACCATTCTAAACCAAACTAATCACCAGGAACTGCTGATGAAAAGATGCTGCTGCTTTCCCCTTGCCTGGCCATTCAGTGCAGTCCACAAGATAATGGGTCGTATGGCAGGGTCAGGGGAGTGAGTGGTGAACCATGTTTCAATGAAACAAGGAAGGCAGCGATCTCTGTGCAGGGAGGAACTGCAGATGCTGATTTAACTAATTATAGACACAAAAAGCTGGAGTAACTCATCAGCTCAGACACATCTCTGGAGAGAAGGAATAAGTGACGTTTCAGGTCCGAAAAAGGGCCTCAACCACAAACGTCATCTAATTGCTTTTCTCCAGAGAGGCAGCGATCTCTGAACAATCCCTTTGAAACAACAGCCTTGCTCGAAGCTCTTCAAGTTTGTTCATGGGTGATAAGTGGGGACTGAAATCCCCATCGTTTCAGCGACACTGGCAACCCCCCTCACCCACGGGTATAAATACCCTCAAGGGAGAGGGCTGGTTTAGCTGAGAGATAAGCCAGCAAGCAAGTTCAACAGTGGTACCAGACATCGCACTCTTAAACTCAGTTGACATCAGCCCTGGCCCCCAGGGTGACAGGACGCAGAGTTTTGCCTTTAAGCAGGAAATGTTATCCGCCCAACATACCAACATTTCAATCTCCGCTGCTATCGAGAAAACATCCACACACAAGCAAGCCATCCATCCCCTTAAACAAGTCTCCGCCTGTTCACTATATTATCTGTCAGATGACATTTGCTGCAAGAATACTGTCTCGTCTCATCACAGGGTCTTGCTGTGCACAAACGGCCTGCAATTCTTTCCTATGTTGCAAAATAAAATACCCCACTGGCAGCCTGGGCTTAGGGTTACACATTAATATGTGCAAATCGGGTGTCAGGGGTTATGGGGAAAAGGCAGGAGAAGGGTATTAGGAGGGAGAGAATGATCTGCCGCGATTGAATGGCAGAGTTGACTTGATGGGCCAAATGGCCTAATTCTGTTCCTTTCACTTATGATCTTATTATCTAAATGGAGGCCGATTAGGAAAAGGGGAGATGCAGTGCGACCTGGGTGTCATGGTACACCAGTCATTGAAAGTAGGCATGCAGGTACAGCAGGCAGTGAAGAAAGCGAATGGTATGTTAGCTTTCATAGCAAAAGGATTTGAGTATAGGAGCAGGGAGGTTCTACTTCAGTTGTATAGGGTCTTGGTGAGGCCACACCTGGAGTATTGCGTACAGTTCTGGTCTCCAAATCTGAGGAAGGACATTATTGCCATAGAGGGAGTGCAGCGAAGGTTCACCAGACTGATTCCTGGGATGTCAGGACTGTCTTATGAACAAAGACTGCATAGACTCGGTTTATACTCTCTAGAATTTAGGAGATTGAGAGGGGATCTTATAGAAACTTACAAGATTCTTAAGGGGTTGGACAGGCTAGATGTAGGAAGATTGTTCCCGATGTTGGGGAGGTCCAGGACAAGGGGTCACAGCTTAAGGATAAGGGGGAAATCCTTTAGGACCGAGATGAGAAGGAATTTTTTCACACAGAGAGTGGTGGGTCTCTGGAACTCTCTGCCACAGAGGGTAGTTGAGGCCAGTTCATTAGCTATATTTAAGAGGGAGTTAGATGTGGCCCTTGTGGCTAAGGAGATCAGAGGGTATGGAGAGAAGGCAGGTACGGGATACTGAGTTGGATGATCAGCCATGATCATATTGAATGGCGATGCAGGCTCGAAGGGCCGAATGGCCTACTCCTGCACCTAATTTCTATGTTTTTATGTTATGACCCCATCCCCACTCACGCTTCCGTGCATGTGCTTGTACTCACAGCTATGCCAGTGCTTTGGGTCCAATAAAGATCATAGTTCTGAGTTGCTTTGTGCCGACAATGATTGATCAGGCACATCTCGCGCTCGATCTAATGACCTCCTTAATGTAGGAACGGTTACACTCTGAGGAAAAGCAATCATGCAACGTTGTTTTAAGAGAAGCAACACATAAAATGTCACGTCTCTCCAATGTTTCTTTGTATATATGACTCATGGTGAACAAAAAAACTAACCAACTGCAATTTCCTCCTCAAGGCATTTTGGAAAATGTGTTACCAGTGCTGAGTTTTTGAAAGAGGGATGCCTGAGATATTAAAATATATCATTTGTTAACATTTATTACTTTCAGTAATTGTAGGTAATATTGTAACATTATGTGGTGATTAATTTGCCGTGTTTGTGTTTTAATCACAGACTTTTCTAACGTTTTAGTAAACTGTGTGCCAGCAGAGGCACGGTGGCGCAGCGGTAGAGTTGCTGTCTTACAGCGGCAGAGACCCGGGTTCGATCCTGACGACGGGTGCTGTCCGTATAGATGTTCTCACTGCAACTGCGTGGGTTTTCTCTGGGAGCTCCAGTTTCACTCCACACTCCTAAGACAAACAGGTTTGCAGGTTAATTGGCTTTGTAATGCCAATTACTGGTAAAACTGTAAATTGCCCCTAGTGTGTCGAATAGAGTTAGTGTACGGAGATCAGTGGTCGAGTCAGACTGGATGGGCCGAAGGTCCTGTTTCCTCGCTGTAACTGTGAGCTAAGACTTTGAATAGGCAGAATTTGGAGTATTGTGAGCATTCTGATCTTTAAGGATGAGGAGGCTTTGAAAGGGTGCCGAGGAGGTAATAGCAGAATGATGCCTAGATTAGAGAGTATTTGCAACAAAGACTGGGTGGACAGACTTGGATTGTTTTCTCTGGAACATCAGAGGTTGATGCTTCTGAGAGAGCGCTGGATAGAAGTATATAAAATCAAGAGAGGCATGATACAGTATGTGGACAGACTATCCTAGAATGGAAAATGGAAAATACTAGAGGACATAGCTTCAGGGTGAGAGGGTCAAATCTAAAATGTGTGGGGTAGGTTTAATTTGCAAGGAGGGTGGTGGGTGCCAGGAATGCACCACTGGGATGGTGGTGGAGACAGATATGATAGTGGTGTTTAGGAGTCTTTTGGATATGTTCATGGATATGCAGGGAATGAAGGGCTATGGATTATGTGCGGATAGATAAGAATGTGCCTTGGCATTATGAGTGGTACTGACATTGTGGGCTAAAGGGCCTGGTCCTGCTCTGCACTGTTCTATGTTATATCTTCAAGCGCAAGTCAAATTGTTGTTTGTGTGTCACGATAGAACCAATATCTTCTTGGCTTAACTACAAAGACTGGTAGCTTATAAAACCGTTGGACCTGGCCTTAGGCTAAAGCCAACTAGTCAGGAGAATACAGCAGAGAATGACTCTCTTGTGCGTGACCTTTGACACATCAAAGTGTAATATTTGAGGGGTTTTATTTATACATAAATCAACTTTTTGAGAATTTCCCTTCTAAAGTGGCAGACGAGTTGCATTACCAGAAGTCCAACTCACCGCCTTTTGACTTCCACCTGGTTGTAATTCAGAAAAACTACTTGCTGTACATTTAAACCTGAAGATTGATCGCCGACTATTCAATGCAGCAAAGTGATCATCCCACTCAAGCCTTTCATTTCCACATACAGCAGGCAAGGGATACATGCAGAAATCACTCAGCAAGCATCTCAGGGTTATATTGTATCCCCCTGTGAAATCCACATGAAAATACACCAAAATAGAAACATAGAAAAATAGGTGCAGGAGTAGGCCATTCAGCCGTTCGATCCTGCACCGCCATTCAATTTGATCATGGCTGATCATCCAACTCAGTATCCCGTACCTGCCTTCTCTCCAAACCCCCTGATCCCTTTAGCCACAAGAGCCACATCCAACTCCCTCTTGAATATAGCCAATGAACTGGCCTCAACGACCTTCTGTGGCAGAGAATTCCAGAGACTCACCACTCTCTGTGTAAAGAATGTTTTCCTCATCTCGGTCCTAAAGGAATTCCCCCTTATCCTTAGACTGTGACCCCTTGTTCTGGACTCCCCCAACATCGGGAACAATCTTCCTGCATCTAGCTTGTCCAACCCCATAAGAATTTTGTAAGTTTCTATAAGATCCCCCCTCAATCTTCTAAATTCCAGTGCCTTTAATGACATGAATACACAACCTTAGTGGTTTTATTTTTCACGCTCAGATCTATACGTTTTGCAGCACTTATGAGTGGGAGCTTCACACTCTTGGCATTCAAATAAATGGCTGTAAATACATGTAACAAGTTATAGAAATCCAAAACTCATTCAAAAGGGGTGATGCCGTTTCTACACAAATCGGCAGCCTTGCTCCACTTTCCAGCACTATGTAAGCATGGTCGGGAGAATCACCTTCATGTTCTTGTCGTAGTCATAGAGTGATCCAGTGTGGAACCAGATCCTTTGGCCCAACTTGCCCACACCGGCCAACATGTCGCATCTACACTTGTCCCACCTTCCTGCATTTGATCCATATCCCTCCATCTTGTTCTGTCCATGTACCTGTCTAACTGTTTCTTAAATGTTAGGGTAGTCCTTTCCTCAACTACCCCCTCTGGCAGTTTGTTCCATACACCCACCATCCTTTGTGTGGAAATGTTACCCCTCAGATTCCTATTAAATTGTTTCCCCTTCACCTTAAACCTATGTCCTCTAGTCCTCAATGCCCCAACTCTGGGCAAGAGACTCTGTGCGTCTATCCAATCTATTCCTCTCATGATTTTATACACCTCTATAAGACCACCCTTCATCCTCCTGCGCTCCATAACCTCCAAACTTAATGATGCCCATGAATTCTGGATATCCCTAATGTTGCTCACATCGATCTCTTCTTTGATCATTTCATCAATGGTCTTGCCTTCAACTACTTGGGCCACAATTCTCCCCATGACCGCATGGGTTTTCTCCGGGTGCTCTGGTTTCTTCCCACACTCCGATGCCGTACAGGTTTGTAGGTTAATTGGCTTTGGTAAAAATTGAAAATTAAGAATTTTCAGTAAATTTTCCCCAGTGTGTAGGATCTTGTTAATGCACGGGGATTGCTGGTCGACACTGGCTCGAGGGGACTGAAAGGAAGGTCTTAAGGGCCTGTCTCACAGTGCGAGTTGACCCATGAATGACCCCGAGTTTTCACTCGTGGTAATCACGTACAATTAATGTAGCGGGAACGTCGGAACTCGTGCGCGCAACTTAGCGACTCGTGGCGCTAACGGCAGGTACCTGTGAAACTTGTTAATTCATGAAAAAATGTAAACATGTTTGAGGTTTTCCATGAGTCAAATTTACTGTTCAAGTTAAAAATTGAAACATTTAAACTCATTGTAATAACGTAGTGGCCCTTGCGTTTACCTTAATGATTCGTGAGTCTACTGTGGGAACTCTTTAACTCAGCGGGACAAGCAGCATCTCTGGAGAGAAGGAATGGGTGATGGGATGACATTTCCAAATTTCTCCAGCACTATCTGTTCACTTTTTGTCAACCAGCATCTGCAGTTTCTTGTGTATGACATTATTTGTATTCGTGGTAGTTGATTCCCAGGGGGTCGGGACGGGACTGGAGTTGGGAGGCAAAGGTGGGTGGGGTGGGGAAGGGGGGGGGGGAGGGGGGAAATAGTGTTTCACTAAATGCTTTAAAAAACTTTAAGTTCTAGATTATGGACAATTTTAAGTTGAGTATGGACAAATCCAACGAACCACACTACATTATTCTTGAATAGATAACTTTCAATTCGTGATTTAATAAAAAGGAACCGACATCTCTAGTGCCTTGTGTCTTGGCAATTCATGATTCTCCACGCTGGGCAGAGAATGGGATTTGTAAGCGGCTAACTTTATTCTAAAACTTGGAATGTCACATTGGCGGCGCAGCAGTAGAGTTGCTGCCTCACAGCGCCAGAGACCCGATTTCAATCCTGACGACTGGTGCTGTCCGTACGGAGTTTGCACGTTCTCCCAGTGACCATGCAGATTTTTTCCAGGTGCTCCAGTTTCCTCCCACATTCCAAAGACGTGCAGGTTTGTATATTAATTGTTGTCTGTAAATTGCCCCGCAGTGTGTAGGATAGAACTAGTGTCTGGGTGACTATGGTCAGCATGGGCTCGGTGGGCCGAAGGGCCTGTTTCCACACTATCTAAACTAAACAAAAGGCCCTGAAGAAGAGTCCCGACCCGAAACGTCAACTATCCATTTTCTCCAGAGATGCTGCCTGACCCGTTGAGTTATTCCAACATTTTGTGACCTTTTGTGATAAGTTAATGCTTCAACCCTTTCTCGAGGACTGGGAATTAGGGGAAGCAGTAGGAAATATGTTGCTTGGCATTTAAAATAAATAGATTAGTCAGTACAGTAATTATTAAGTCAAAGTTACAGTTATGTAAGTGCAACTGCGGTAAAAGTGAGGAGAGGGGTGGGGTAATCAGGGGAACAAATGTATAATTAGCCGATCTGGAAAACGAGCAGAATGACTGGACGAGGGTTTGTTTGATGCCCAACACAAAATGCTGGAGTAACTTGGCGGGTCAGGCAGCAACTCTGGAGAGAAGGAATAGGTGACTTTTCGGGTTGAGATCCTTCTTCAGAAGACGAGCCCTGATCCGAAACGTCACCCATCCACATTTTAGAGATGTTACCTGGCCCGCGTTGTTACTACAGCTTGTTGCGTCTGCCTTCCGTCTAAAGCCTTGGGAACATCGCCAACGTGGAGATGGTGCGAAGCCCCCGCGCCCGGTGCAATGGGTGGGGAGCTGGAGAGGGGAGGGAAGGGGTCACACACGTGGCCGGGAAGCAGAGGGGTGGGGGTGGGGGTGGCGGGAGACAGGGCCAACAATGAGATGGAGAAAGACAGAAACACTGACGTGCAAAGGAGACCTACAATAGCGCATGATCCCTCTCGCGTTGTGGCGGGTGATTGTCGCCTGCCCGCTGTTTCTGACCTTAAAGTCTTGGGCTCGTTGCCCTTTGTGTTGGTGTGGAGGGGGAGGGGGGTATTGTGCTGTTTGATTGCCCCCTGCTATCCCAGGGACAGGGAGACACAGCGGCTTTTGAGACTGGTGGGCAATCACTACCTAAGTGTCTGCCCACACAGTCAGTACACCTCTCCTACACATGTCTCCCGCACTAAGATCATCCCGCAGAGAATGATCCCAGCCAAACCCAAGGGCCTTGTCACCCCAGACTGATTAATGACGCCATCGCACCCCCATCCCCCCCCACCACAACCTCCCTCCACCTCAACTCACGCCTGGGCACCAAAGCAGCTCAGGAGGCGAACCCTGAGCTCCGTCTCCCAACAATCTGATGTGCAACTGATGTGAAAGAACAGCGGCTGCGGCCGGCCGGCTGCCACCCGGCATGGACTTCTCACAACCTCACACACTTACCTTCATTCACTGTTGGCTCATGAGTAATGGGAGAGGAACTTGGTAACTCGGGAGAGGAACTTGCAACATCGCAGAAATTACATACCCGTGGGAACTCGGTTAAACACTTGAACATAAACTTGGAATCTCGTGCATAACCACGAGTCTGTTTTTTTTCTTTCACTTGGGGTCACTCGTGGGTGGACTCTCACCGTGAGACAGGGCTTTAAAAGTCTAAAGTCTAAAGTGGGGCCCCGTCTGACTCTCTCCCTCTCTCTCTTTAGCAGTAACAGGATTTGCATGTATCGCCCAGTTAAGTCTTAGAGGTCAACAGTGAGATCAAGGGCATAGAGGTAATCGGGTGGCGAGGAGGCAGGGAATGAAATCTGTCCGGGTGATGCTGTGGAACATGAAGGGGAGGTGCTTCAACTCTTGCTCGAGCCTTTCACTGCAGGTGTGAGTGTGTGATGTGAATCTCATTTGCCACTGATTGATGCAGCCATTGCCTGAGAACTGCACTGTGTCTTGGTGAATCACTGATACACACAGTGGAGGCAGCAAAAGCAGTCAGAAAATGATGGGAAGCGCAGCGGGTTTAACAGAATTGACCTTAATCATCGTTAATCAGCCACATATCATAGCACTGAGGAAGATGGTTTAAAGCCAAGTGCGGTGGTTAACAGCTGAATTCTAGTTTTTCTCCATAAATCCTTTGAAAATATTCTTTGCCTTAAACATGGAGCTGTGCTGTAATCAGGCCGGTAATCTGAGGATTTATTCCTTTTTACTTCTTTCTTTATAATTCAAAAAGTTATTACTCAGCATCTCCAAGTTGCTATTAACATCTTAAAGGTACAATTTGTTGTTAATTTCAAAATAAATATATTAGTGATGCACAGAGGCACAGCGGTAGAGTTGATGCCTCACAGCACTAGATTCCCGGGATCCATCCTGACTACGGGTGCTGTCTGTGTGGAGTTTCCCCGAGGCCACGTGGCTTTCCACTTTTCTTTGTTTTCATACAGACTTTATCCCACTTGAGGTCATGATCACAGTACAAGTACTGGACAGATCAATACTGCTGAATTGTAGTTTGCAAGCATTAATCAATCAATTATCAAATTACAATGGTATCATCCATAAGCACGACACACTGGACACCCCCCCCCCCCCCCCCCCCCCCGCCGTGGTGACTACCGTTCACCAGAGACCCAGTGGGCACTGCGTGTTCCCTCTCCAGGGACCAGCAGGCATGGAATTAGACCCGGGAAAGAGACAGCCAGTCGGCTCGGCAGGACCTATGACTGCCCACTGCCTGGACCCATGTATGGCCATCTTGGCCAGGCCCAGGAGCAAGCCGACAGGGGAAAAGGCGTGGGTTTCCTCAGGGTGCACCGGTTTCTCCCACTCTCCAATGAATAATCTCCACATAGCATAATAAACCTAAATGCTGGTCATACGCTTGTTTAAAATGAGGAGGTGGGACTGCCAGGAAAACAAGGGAGGCTTGCTTTCATATTAACCCAACGTCAATGTCACGACTGCCTGTTAACAGGTGTAACGTTTCCAGACGGCACTGACCAGTCAGTAAAGGCAAGGGTGGATCAGACTGCTCTGAACCACTGCAGTTTGTAGTCAGTAAAAGCAAGGATCGCCCTCCTGTTCACGATGAATCCAAACTCTATACTCTTTAATGCAACAGTATATGTTCTGCCTTGCAGCTCCAGGGACCCGGGTTCAATTCTGTCTGTCAATATGGAGTTTGCACATTTTCCCTGTGACCACGTGGGGTTTCGCCAGGTGCTCTGGTTTCCCCCCACATTCCAAAGATGTACAGGTTTCTAGGGTAACTGGCTTTTATAAATTGTCGCCAGTTTGTATGATAGTGTTAGTATACGGGGTGAACGCTGGTCGGCGCGGACTCAGTGGGCGGAAGAACCTTGCTCCACGCTGTATGTCTAAAACTAAATGCCATCACACCCATTTACTGATGATCCCATGCAGTTTGAGTAAAGAGTGCCATAACTGAAACTGAACAATGTCTCATTCCCCAAACAGGGTGCATTTCAAGGCAGCCATGGGCAACCTAGGACTGCCAAGGTCAACAAACCCCTACCTACTCTGCTAACAGTCTGCAGATGCTAGTAGCAATCCTAAAACAAGAATAGTTTCTGATCTGAAAGCAGAATTAATTTGATCCAAAATAGTAAGATTAAATGAGAACTTACCTGTTCGAAGTTTGATCTTTATTTTATGAGGAGTTACGATGAGGGATTACGTGAAGAAGCCCCGCCAGGCGCATGCTCGGCATACTTCAAAGCAGTGGCGTGAAAAGCACTGAACCAAGAGCTGGAGTAAGATGGTAAGGCTCACAAAGATTAGAACTGCCAGATGATCATTTATATTATGAGAGTTGGGAGCGGAGGGCACGTAATCCCTCATCGTAACTCCTCATAAAATAAAGATCAAACTTTGAACAGGTAAGCTCTCGTTTAATCTTACTATTTTACTTCGGAGTCACGTGAGTGACTACGTGAAGATTTTAAAGCTCTGTGATTTTCATGCCATAGATCATTCCATATGATACACTGCTTCAGTTTACCCAGTAGTGAGTAAATAATATATATTGCTTAAACTTATGCAATAAATATTTTAATATATATATATATATATACATATTTTCTTATTTATTTATTATTTTTTATTTTTTATTTTTTAACAATAATAAAACGAAAAATAATAACCCCTCTATCCCAGGGGAAATAACAACAAATGTTATGCAACAAAGCAAACAATTTTGAACAGAACCCAACACAGCATGTGCAACTCTGGCACTGTAACAACAGGTTTATCATAACTTTAAGAAAGTTTCTTTTTGAGACCATCCTGCAGTCTCCAGAACTTGGTCGAGCGGCACGTCCTGCACCTTCGCCGCCGACATTGATACTGCCCTTGTGGAGTGAGATTTATACACGTCAGTGTCTACTCCAGTTAATCCAGAACCTGTTTATCCATCTAGAAATCATTTCTACTGTCACTTTTACATGTTTCTTCTGGGTAATGAACATTGGTGTCTCACAATCGCGGAGAATCTTAATTCAATATATATTAATTCAGATGCTTAACCAGACACAATGTTTAGTTGACAGCGTATGTCTTAAAGATTACATGGGTTCCAGCCTTTCTTGGCTTGCTTTGCTCACTTAGATCATTGACATAAAATGTTATTTTATCTACAGACAACTGTATACAATCTAACCACAACATTTGTAATGTTTGTACTATTGTGCTGATATTAATGGTATGAACATAACCACTTTAAATATAAATTTTGAAAAGACAGTGTCTTTGGAGTAATTGGAGTCCATTGCCGATGTAATGTGAGAACTATACTGACATCCCAGATTTCTGAATATCTGGGTTTGGTAGGATTTTATTAAAATTCCTCTCATAAATCGGAATATTAACAGATGAGACCCGATGGTTGTCGATTCTGAAATAGTCCTAAATAGGAGGACAAAACACTCCGAGCTCCATTCATGGTACTATAACTCAGGTGCAACATAACAAGGAACTCCAATACATCCGATATATTTGCAGTATGATAAAATATATCTGACTGTATACAAAAGACTTCCCATTCCTTATATGACACATATATTGTTTCTTAGTGCTATCTCTCCCAGCTGCAGTTATGACATCCATGGTCCTATCCAACATTCCATCAGAACCTGCAGATTAACAATTAATACGGTCATGTAATGGATGGCTTCTGCTGTTACTGGATGTACCAACAATTACTGCACCTGGTATTTGTCATGAATGTCTGAATTGTTATTCTGAGCACCAATGGGAACAATGGCTGTGTAGTAATGGTCCCTAGATAAGCGACGTATCAGATATTAACTGATAAGAACAGATACTACACTTGATCTTAGCCAAAAGGCCGAGAACAATACCAATTTGGAACCACCAAATGCCTGTGGTGGAGACTTGCTCCATTTTGGTGACACATTGTCTAATCAGACAAAATGGGGAAAACATAAAAGACTATACTTCCCCAATGTAGTGAGAATGCATCCACCACTAATGCACCTGGGTCTGGCTCCCACCAGACACATTTAGACCACTGGAGATTTAATCCAGACACAACAGATCAACATTTGGTACACATACTGTCTGACAATCTTTTTGAAACTTTTTGAATTTTAACATTCTTTCTGTATTGTAATTTTCATTTTCGTGATCTGTTATCTTACCACAGTGTCGTATTCTCCCACAGTTGTGGTATTGTCCAGTTGTGGTAAGTTCTTTATTGTAGAACAACAACTATCAATGCTTAAAGCGCCCCAATAACTCCAAATAATTCAACCATGTATTGAGAGAATTAATCATCTTGGACAGTCCATCGACCACCACAACTGGTGTCGCTGTCCTAAGCTCCATATCCAAGAGCACTCTCATCAGTCTGTAATAACACTGAAGACTTCTGAATAAGCAAATTTTTACTTCTAGTAACTTGTGCAACATTGAGAACCCATCATTGAATTCAACTCAACCTTTAGTTGGTAATTGCATGAACCTAATCAATAACCTGCATGCTTTTTACTCTTATACTCTGGTCTTTGCAGACTTTGATCATGCAGAGCTCCTAATTTGACAGCATGAATGCTGCTATCACTTTACCAGTAACCGTAGCTACTTCTTGGATGGTGGGATAATGTTTTTTCCCAAAACAAATACAGGCATTTGTAACATCCCCAACCTTAATTTGTTGATAAAGTTACTCACATATCAACTGTATTAAAGACAACCACACATAATCAATTGTTTGGGATGCCTATAACGTACATGTTGTTTGGATGTACAGAACCTTAGCCTTTCAATAGGCTTATGGTTGCTGAACTCAGTTCTTCAGCTGTCTTCCATTTACAATTAACATATCCTCTAGATAAGTCATTACCATGTGATTTGAGCCCTCATTAACACCAGTGCTGGTTTCAATAATTGTGTGAGCAATCTGAGGGCTGAATTTAACCCATTAGGTAATTCCTTCAGCTGACCCATCCAATTAATTGAAGTACCTGAATAATAAGGCATATTTTTTTAATCTAAAAAATAACCACATAGCAGCCTTGTGATAACAACTTCATTATAATGCTGAAGTGTATTTTTTTAAATGTTCATACTGAACTATAAATTTACGTTTGTGAGTCCTAGAATGACTCTGCAACCCCCATACTTGCATCTGGGATATATTATCTCCACCTGACGAGTTCCTGGGACAATCAAACACCAAGCCGACCAGATTAATGCAGAATTACAAAACAATTGTAATCTTAACCAACCAGAGGTTGTTTCCCCAGAAATTCCATGTGTAATGGAATGCCGTTTCTGTACTTCCGTAAATGAACCAGAAGATCCCTTCTCTTAATATAGGGGTTTGTATTCATAAATCTGGTTATAGCTTGTCCCACATAATCCACCATTTTTTGGGGATAATGTTAGCCAAATGGCAACTTTCATCATACAATTGGGTTTGAATGTGCATTGCAGAGTAACGCAAGCATGTCTTAAAAGTATTGGACATTATCGACCCATGTATGTCTTCCCCAAAGCAGTGATGCCAACTGAATATCAGCTAGAGGACATACTGGAACACATTTCCTGTCCTCGCATCATTGACTCATGAGTGCCCAATTACTGAGTTACTGTTGGCACCCTGAGCAAAGCACAATAGACGGGTGTTTTATATATTTTTATATATTATTTACGTTTCAGTCATAACAATATTTTGGAGTAGGTGAGAAACCAAATAATGTTGGCCGCCAGGTTCATCCTTAGCCTCACCAGTCCATACCGATATAGCAAAACTTGGTGCTACATCGGGAACACCCGGAATATTTCTATTGTGCTCTGGTGTAAACACATAAGTCGGGACACCTGCTTCAGGGTCAGTTTCATCCTGCCCTGGTACTCCCGAGTCTTGCTCTAGGGAGACTTCATCCAGACCTATGCAAGACACTGGTGAATGAGATTCTCATTCTTTATAGGCACCATACTCAGTGTATGGAAACTCCCACGGAGCCGGCCTTAGAATCTCATGGGTCTTTAGAACCCTTGACTGATTAGAGTTTGGAGCATTTTATCTTGTTCTAGTGACCTCATCCAGACCTAACCAAGGTACTGGAGAATCAGAATTCCATTTTCATAGGCACCATACTCAACGTATGGAAACTCCTTTGGAGCTTGCCTTACAGGAAGACGTACATGGGTCTTAGAACCATTGACTAAAGTGTGGAGCATTTTCTCCATTTCCAGCCTTCCCCTCATTCTTGTCCTCCCCTGGAGGAGAGTTACTTCCTTTACTGTTTTGTATTTGTGCAAAAATCATATACCTTTAAAATTATAATTCTGAGAGGCACATTCTGCTTGCAGAATATTAGTATTAACCTCAAATATCACACAGGGTTATATACATTTCCATTAAGGAAAACTGCATCTGGTAACATATACACAAAGCAGACTTTATTTTACCGTTGTGGGTATTTGGAGCCGGCATTTAGCAGAGCCGTTATCTCCAAAACAGATCTAAATAGCTGTAAATAGCGGGAACCGGCTTTTAAAGCAGCCTTATCTCCCGATCCGATCTAAATCGGAAACTGCGGTTTCAGAGAGTTCCATTCAATTGCCGCAGTTTAAATACTTATACTCCAGCTGGCTCCGTATTTTAAAGCCAGATTTATAGAGTTTAAAAAAAAAATTTCACAATACATATACACTCTAGCTGGCTCTGCAGACTTACAGAGTTTAAAAAACACTCGCAAGAAGTTCAACACTGACTTACCTGCGGGTTAAACTTACCGCTGCTGGGAGCTGCGCTCTCCACCCTGTCGGTGCCACATGCGTCGACGTAATGCCGAACATGCGCCTGGCGGGGCTTCTTCACGTAGTCACTCACGTGACTCCGAAGTAAAATTGAGCTCACAAAGGGTACTGAACGTGTGTTTCGGAACAGTGTTGGATAACTATATTCTGCACCAGATTGTGCATTTTTTACAGTTTGCCAAGACTCTCATTGAAGAACAGCTGTGTTGGTCACCTAATCTCTGACCAATTTAGTGGCTTATGGAATGTCACTCTTAAACATTGGTTTAATTAATCCTCATCAATTTATTTTTAAATAACATAAATCCAAGTGCTCAATGGAGTAACAAATGGGCCAGACAGCATCTGTGGAAGGAATGGATAGACTTTGTTTCATTTCGGGACCCATCTTCAGATTGATGGGGCAGGGAGGAGAGAGGTGGGGGAGGGGTAAACCTCGGCAACTGATAAATGGATATAGATGAAAGAGGTTTGAGTGGCAGATGGATGGAGTATGTGACAAAGGCTGGAGGTGGAAAGATGACATAACGGTGTCATTAAGCGATAGGCTCCGGGTGGAAGAGAGCAGGAGGGAGGGGGAAAGAGGGGACACAGAAAGATCCAGTGGGCCGGGGGGGGGTAGTCATTGAGCCCAGACTCTACTCGTCCCCCAAAGACCCGGGAACCAAAGAGGAGGGAGCAGGCAACAACAGTCACAAGGACCAAGGACAGGTGAGAAAGTGAATCGAGGTCATACCTTCCATGGCCTTAAGGTCGGCTGTGGGTGGCACTAAGGTGGGAGCGTCGGGAAGGAAGGGAGGGATCTCCCTGTCTGTTTGCTCCTGGGCCTGGCCAAGATGGCCTTTCGCAGTTCTGGGCAACAGGTAGTCGATTGTCACACCAGAGTCAACTGCGTGCCCCTCTTCCGAGCTTACGCTCATGCCTGCGTGTCCCAAGAGATGAAGCACACGGTGCCCCCGACCGCGGGGGGACAAAGAAGAGAAGAGAAGGACTCCAGCTCCACAATGTTAGGCCGCAGAGCGACTGGAGATACAGTATGATCCGGAAAACAATTACATCTCCGGCAAGGTAAAAGACTGAATAAAAAGATTCCCCCTCCCACCTCACCAACCCACACCCCCCCCCCCCCCCCCATAAAACAAACCGGAGAACATTTACACAAACGTTTTAAACCCATTGAAAATAACAAAGAATTATGAAAAAACAGACAGACTGTTGGCGGGGCTGCCCTTGCTATAGCCGCTAATGTCACAAAATGTTGCAAAAAAACTTCACAGAGTGCACACGGCATTATCTGAAGATCAACTCTTCCAACTGTGTAGCATTCCATCAGGATTGGATTGGTATTGGCCAATATTTTGTGCTTAAGGTTCTCCTTCATTCCGATGTTTTCTGGGTTTCTCAATCCCAAAGTTTTCTCAATCCCAAAAAACAAGCTCCTTAACCTAGACTTTTCATTTATAACCAGTGCCTCTTGAGGCCAGAGGCACATCACCGTCACAAATGTATCCAATTTGATCATGCAAATGCAGACATAATTTTATCATTTATATTCAATTCATATTCAACATAGAACATACAGGACAGGAACAGGTCCTTCAGAACACAATGTCTGTGCCAAAAAATGATACTAAGATGAACTAATCTCATCTGTCGGCACGTATCCATATCCCTCCATCTTTTGTATATCCACTTGTCGATCTAAAAGCCTTTTAAACACCACTATCGTATCTGCCCTCTGTAAAAATTGACCCCTTACATCTCCTTACAGCATCAGAGACCCGTGTTCGAACCTGACTACGGGTGCTGTCTGCAGAGGGCTTGTACGTTCTCCCCGTGACCGGTGGGGGTTTTCTTTGAGATCTTTGGTTTCTTCCCACACTCCAAAGACGTACAGGTTTGTAGGTTAATTGGCTTGGTATAAATGTAAATTGTACTGAGTGTATGTAGGATAGTGTTAGCATGGGGGGATCGCTGGTTAGTGCGGGCTCAGTGGGCCGAAGGACCTGTTTCCATGCTGTATCTTGAAACTAAACCAAACGCCATTAAACTTTTGTCCCTCTCACCTTAACGGTATGCTTTGACATTTCCACCCTGGGAAAAAGGGTTCAAGCTAATTACGCCAATGTAAACCTATCATATCATTGTAAACTTATTTCACGTCTCCCCGCATCCTCCGGCGTGCCAGAGAAAACAATCCAAATCTGTCCAACCTCTTCTTGTAGTTGTATCTCATAATCTTGGCAGCATTCTGGAAAACCTATTCTGCACTTTCTCAATAGTCTCCACATCCTTCCATTAATGGGATGTCCATAAATCACCAACACTCCAAATACAGCCAAACCAAAGTCTTAGAGTTAAGGGCCTGTCCCACATAGGCAATTTTTCGGCGACTGCCGGCGACAGTCATAGTCATAGCAGGTCGCCGAAAAAATGGTGACTTGACCCCCCTACGACAATGTCTATGACAACCTACCACCTAGTCGACATCACGCTAAGGCAAGCTACCGACAACCGGCAACCCATTAGGACGTTCACCTACGACCACACCTACGACAATTTACGACAACCTAAGTCCACCCACGACAAGCTACGACAAGGTAAGACAATTCAGTCACTGATACCTGCGCCAGTTGACGTAGCTAGTCACCAATGGAATTCACCGGTCAGCACCAACGACAACCTACGTCATCCTGGGGACAACCTACGACAGCACCTACAGTGGCTTGCAAAAGTTTTCATACCCCTTAGGTTTTTCCACATTTTGTCACGTTACAACCACAAACGCAAATGTACATTACAAAATCCTGGGAAGCCGCACTCAACCGTGCGTCACTGCCTATTACACCATGCGCGCGTAATGTGCATAATGCGTACTTAATGCACACATCGTGCATCGTGACACGTAAATTATGTAGCATAAATTATGCACAAATGAGTGGGCCAAGTGGCACAGGCCGTTTAATTGACGGCCTCTACAGCAGTGATTTCCACAGATTCACCTCCCTCTGACTAAATAAATTCTTCCTCATCCCTTTTCTAAATGTATGTCCTTTTACTCGGAGGTTATGCCCTCTGGCCATCTTAACAGCATTATCGCCCCCCCGGGCAAAGCAGTGGACTGGGGCCCCTACACTTCCAGTCTCTTAATGCCGAATCAAATATGCCTTCATGCACTTGTGATCTTCTGTTCCGTTTCCATGTTCTACAATAACATTCTCCAATACATAGATTAGCATGGGGCCCTGGGCAACAGCCCAGCATGTCCATGCTTTAACACGGCCCTGCCTCTGGCCCTGGACTGTCCCACGAGTGGTAACATCCTCTCCATATCCACTACGACAGCACAGGCCTTTTGAGCTGCAGCACAGTGAAAATATAATTGGAAGAAATCTGTCATTTTGCACAATATCTCAATAATAGTATAGAGATTAACAATGATGGTACAAAAAACCCCCATGTTCACAGAGTTGCTTTCCATTGTACAATAAGACAAATTTCCATTTCCTCCTCACATGACCGTAAGACCATACAGAGGTGCAATGTACAAAAGGGCTATTTAAGTAATTGAAATGGTTCAATGGACAATGGATATTTTCAAGGACTTTACACAATTTTCAGAAGAAGATAGTACATGCACAAAGGTGGGATAATTATTTCTGCTTCGTTTAATCAAAGCCAAGTCTCCAGTAGGTTGTTACACCCCAGTGCAAATAAATCAGCCTTGATAAATTGCAGGTACTCGACCCATTGCAATCTCTCCAATAGAACTCTGGCTTTGGCAAAGTGTTTTCTTAATGATAAATCTTCAGTCCTGCTCTCATAGTTCTGTTCATTCTCACATGGCCTAATCACACTGCTACAATAAGCTTCCATTTAAATCAGGTCATAAATGCAGGAGGAAAAGCTCAGGTGCTTCTCAAACAAAGGGCATGAAGATAAATGCACAAAGAAAGAAGAGAGACAATATGAAGGAGGTGGAAGGGAAAGTTGCAAAGGGAATCTTAACGACGCATTCAAGGTAGACGCAATACTATTTAAAAAATGATCAATAATCACACAAATTCCATCTTGCTGTTCAATCTAAACGCAAATGCATTGTGATTAATAAATGGAACAATCTCCAAAACAGCATTCATAATTAACGCACACAGACACCGTGCTTGAAGGATTAAAAATAATCCAAGTCTTTTATGAGTTCAGTTTTAGGAGCAAACAACAAAACTCTGTAAGCTGAATAGTCCATCTCCCAAGAAGATAGTTTATCAAGAAGATGGCTTTGCTGTGCTTTATTTAAGCAGGCTGCAATCAGTGAAACGGGCGGCACAGTGGTGTAGATGGTAAAGCTGGTGCCTCACCGCGCCAGAGACCCGGGTTCGATCCCGACCTCGGGTGCCACCTGTGTGAAGTTTGCACGTTCTCACGTGACTGCCTGGGTTTCCTCCGGGTGCTCTGCTTCCCACCCACATCCCAGACGTGCCGCTATGTAGATTAATTAGCCTCTGTAAATTGTCCCCGGTGTGTCGGGAGTGGATGTAAAAGTAGGATAACATAAAACCAGCGTGAACGGGTGATCGATGGTTGGCATGGGCTTGGTGGGCTGAATGGCCTGTTTCATTGCAGCATCTTTCAATCCAGAAAAAGTGTAGTTCCACATCAGCAGAATTCAAACTTTATTTGCCTCCTCACAGAGTATTATCTTTCCAGCGTTTTCACTTAATGCACTTTTAATTTCAACTTCCCCTCCATTCATCTTATTTTCCAACAAAGATTAAATAGTTTTAAACTAACAAGTATAAATATTTATTTGAGTTTGGATTAATTGCCATAATACTCATGAGCTGGTCCTGGAATTAAAAGTTTGGAATTTACCAAAGTACGCATCAGAATTTCTTTTAAGCATAAATCCCTGAACAGGGTCTCCTTATTCTAGTATATGTTGGCACAGTGGTAGAGTTGACACCTTACAGCGCCAGAGACTTAAGTTCGATCCAGACTATAGATGCTGTCTGTACAGAGTTTGTACATTTTCCCCGTGACCATGTGGATTTTCCTCGGGTGCTCTAATTTCCTCCCACACTCCATAGGCGTACAGGTTTGCAGCTAAATTGGCTTTGGTAAAGATTGTAAATTGTCCCTAGTGTGTAGGATAGTGCTAGTGTATGGGGTGATCGCTGGTCGGTGTGGATTCAATGGGACGAAGGACCTGTTTCCGCACTGTACCTCTAGACTAAACTTAATTGAAAAAAACTGAACTGCAACATAATTCTGATAAATTCTCATGATATTCAACTATCTGGAGGGGTCTGCTTGAAATCAATGAATCTCCTCTCATCTCTCATCACCAGAAATGATTTATGTACAATCATAATAGTCAGGAAATTTACTCATATAAATTGCCTGAAACTTTGGACATAAATGAAAGGAATATGTGGAATTTCTTCCTTGGTTTAATAGGGTAACATTTGGACATTAGCTGCCAAAGCTGCAGCCAAGTACATCTAGCAATACTTGTCGAAGTGTTCAGATTTAGTTCAGTTTAGTCCTGTTTGGTTTATTGTCACGTGTACCGAGGTATAGTGAAAAGCTTTTGTTGCAAACTAACCTGTCAGCGGAAAGACAATATAGGATTACAATCGAGCCATTTACGGTGTATTGATATATGATAAGGGAATAATATTTAGTGCAAGGTAAAGCCAGCAAAGTCCGATCAAGGATAATCTGAGGGTCACCTTTATGTGGTAGATGGTAGTCCAGGACTGCTCTCTGGTTGTGGTAGGATGATTCAGTTGTCTGATAACAGCTAAAAAGAAACTGCCCCTGACAATTCAGAGATGCTGAAATATAATTTTTCTCTCCCTCTCTATTTTTCTATTGAGGTTTAGATTTATGTGTCCTGTACAATAAAACACATGCTACACAATCAAATCAGATAATACCATCAACAGGTCACACTCATGTACAATAGGTAGAGCAATGGGGGAAAGCAAAGAGTGCAGAATATGGTTCTCAACATTGTAGCACACCATGGGGCGGCACGGTGGTGCAGCGGTAGAGTTGCTGCCTTACAGCGCCAGAGACCCGGGTTCGATCCTGACTATGGGTGCTCGTCTGTACGGAGTTTGTACGTTCTCCTTGTGACCTCATATATTTCCCCTAGGTGCTTTGATTTCCTCCCACACTCCAAAGATGTACAGGTTTGTAGATAAATTGGCTCTGTTAAAGACTGTAAATTGTCCCTAGTGTGTAGGATAGTGCTCGTGTACGGGGACCACTGGCCTGCGTGGACTCCATGGGCTGTTTCTGCATTGTATCTCTAAACTCAACTAAACCAGTTCCATAGACAAAGTCCAATGTCCTCAATGATGTCCTAAATCAAGCTGTGATGCAACTCGACAGTATACTTTCAAAGGTGCATGTATCCAATGCTGCATCTATTCCTTAGGAATCTTGCTGTATAAAAATAATGTCCTTTAACATGCTGTAATAACATCCATCTAGGCATGTGGATTTTTTAATATGATCATTGGGGTCAATTAAATACAATTAATCCTAAATTTAATTTCTGACACTCATGGCGTGTTATGTTCAGACAAGTAATTGTGTTGACGAAACCCTAAATGATATCAGAGGGCATGGTAGTAGCAGTTCTACAGAGTACGCAACTAGTAGAGCTGTTGCCTCACTGTGCTATGAGCCCAGGTTCAATCTTGACCACTGCTACTGTCTATGTGGAGTTTGTACGTTTTTGCTGCATTTCCTCTGGTTTCCTCTCCAAAGACATACAAATTAGGAGATTGACCGGCCCTGGTGCATGAGGTTAATTGTGGGATATTGGGGGGGGGGGGGGGAGGTCATTGATGGGAACAGATTGGGATTAGTGTATGATTATTGCAAAAGGGTGTATGATGGGTGTTTTGTACTCAGTAGGTCAAAGGGTCTTTTCCATGTTCTTTGACTGCAGAATTCTACGTAGTATGAGAACAAAAATGATGATTTCTCTCATTTTAAGTAATTCCCCGCATTTCCCCCTCCCTCCCTCCCCACACTAGTCATCCTACTAGTTCCGCTGGCTGTTCGCATCATTATATTCTTTATCACCTCTTCCCCAGCATACAATGGGCCATTATGGCCTCCGCCCTTCCTTGGTCATCTGTTGCCGACCGGCTTTGTTCTGGCCTTATCTTACCTCCAGTTGCCTCGCCTCTACATTCAGTCTGAAGAAGGGTCCCGACATGAAACATCCACCATCCTTTTTCTCCAGAGATGCTGCCTGACCCGCTGAGTTACTGCAGCACTTTGTGTCTATCTTCGGCATAAATCAGCATTCGCAGTTCCTTTCTACACATAGGGCCTATGTAAATGGCTGGTGCGACTAATCCGTTGCCATACTTTGACCAAGAGTTTGCAGGAGGACGGATCAAGCAGAAATGTAACTAAACTTCTCTTTACAAAATTCACTCAAGTCAGATAGACCATTTTAAATAAAACCATCTGTGGGCCGATGTTCCCTTCACTACTAATTAGGATCAAGAAAGCTGGAAGCCTTCATCATGGAGCTTACATCCTCTGCTGCTCTTTGTGCAGTTACCTGCTTTACATTCCAAGTCCGTCTTGAACTTTTACAAACAAGCATTCCCACTGGAGTTAGAAACGTATCTTCCCTTAATTCTGATTCTAACTTGACATCTTTGCCTGTGAGGCATCAGCACCTGGATAGGTTTCATAAAGTCAGGGTGGTGACAGGAGATAAGGGAACAATGCTGTGAAATGTGAAGCTTGTTAATTTTTGCAATTACATCTTTTTAATGTGCTGCTATTTATGTGTATTTTTGTACAAGCTTTGTTTAATGGACAGTAGCTGCCCTAAGAAGCTTTCTTTAATGCAGAGTTCCGGCAGTGATGCAGTAACACAAGGCCCGGCACATCATATCACGTACGCAAACTGCTGCACAGTGGCGCAGTGGTAGAGCTGCTGCCTTACAGCACCAGGGACATGGCTTTGATCCTGACCATGTATGATGTTTGTAAGTTCTTCTCGTGACTGTGTGGGTTTTCTCCGGGTGCTCCGGTTTCTTCACACTCACCAAAGATGTACAAGTTGTAGGTTAATTGGGTTCAGTAAAATTGTAAATTGTCCCTAGCGTGTACGGGGATCGCTGGTCGGCGCAGGCTTGGTGGGCGGAACAGCCTGTTTCCACGATATATCTCTAATGTAAACAAAATACTTTCTTGCTACAGTTTAACTGCTGCAATAATGCAACATAAATATACAATAAGCATTAATACAATAATTTATCCATTTTAGCATTTATTCCAGGTTGGGGTTAGTTTTGTGCACCATGGTTCAAGAGCTTGATGATTGATGGTAAAAAGCCGTTCTTGACCCTCGGCATAACAGTTCTCAGACGCCTATATGTTCTTCCCAATGGTAGCGGTAAGCTGAATGTGCAGCGTCTTTGATGATATTACCTGCCTTCTTGAGGCAGTGTTTCCTGTAGATCCCTTCGACAGTAGGGAGGTCACTACCCATGATGGACCAGGCAATGTTCAGAGGTACAGCGTGGAAACTGGCCCTTTGGCCCCTCCGAATCCATGTCGATCATGTCTGAGGAATTGGGGTCATTAACGAGCATTCTCTATGATTGCAACAATGTGCTTCCCCCTAATGTAATATTTCATGTTATGATCAGTGAAGTAATTCACAGAATGATCACTATCAAATATGAGAGGTGTGGCTGCCTCAGTGGTGCTTCAGGGTTCCACATCAATAGAGGTGGCACGGTGGTGCAGCAGTAGAGTTGCTGCCTTACAACGCCAGAGACCCTGGTTCGATCCTGACTGAGGGTGCTGTCTGTATGGAGTTTGTACGTTCTCCCTTTGACCTGCGTGGGTTTTCATTGGGTGCTCCGGTTTCCTCCCACACTCCAAAGACGTACAGGTTTTGTAGGTTAATTGGCTTTGATAAAATTATATATTGTCCCTAGTGCATGTAGGATGGTGTTAGCATGCGGGGATCGCTGGTCGGCATGGACTCAGTGGGCTGAAGGGCCTGTTTCCGCTCTGTATCTCTAAACTAAACTAAACTAAGAGGGAAGCCAAGCAATGCCAAACAAGTTAAAGAGGAACAACACCCCATATTCAGTTAATATTCTATCATGAACCATCAACACTGAATTCTCCAAGTTTAGATAATAATTCCCGTTCCCTCCCCCAATCTCTTTCCCTCCTTCATCCCCGTGTGCACCAAGTTCTCCCACCACCCTGCCTCATCCCCCCTCTTCCATCTATACATTTGTTCTTGCTTCACATTTCACTCCTCTTTCCTCCTTATCTGACACCCTTCTGTCTCCTTTTTATCTCAACCTTGGTCCCCCTCATTTGCCAATCTAAACCCTCCCTCACCAGTACCCACGGATCACTTGCCAGACTCAGCCCCACCTCCACGTCACTTCCAGCTTTACCCCCCCCGTACTATAATCAGTCTGAAGAAGGGTGACAGACACAAAACGCAGGAGTCAGTCAGGCAGCATCTCTGGAGAAAGGGAATAGATGACGTTTAGAGTCGAGACTCTTCTTCAGACAGAGTCAAGGGAGAGGGAAACAAGAGGAATGAAAATGTTCAAAACAAATCAGAGACAGCACCGTTGAACAATGGTCCCTTGTTGGCTGTGGAAGAGGTGATAACGAATTAATTTATGGATGCAAACAATGGAACCAACACGGCGATTCAGCTGGGGGAATGGTCCCCACACGAAATGTCACCTGTCCGTATCATCCTGATCTGCTAAGCTTAGTTGAGTTTAGTGCAGAGATAAAGCCAGGAAACAGGCCCTACAGCCCACCGAGTCAGTGCCGACCAGTGATCCCCGTACACTAACAGTATCCTACACGCATTAGGGACAATTTGCAAAGATGTACAGGTTTGTAGGATCATTGGCCTGGTATAATTGTGGTGTGGGAGGAAATAGGAGCGCCTGGACAAAACCCACAGAGGTCACGGTGAGAACATTCAAAATCCGTACAGACAGCACCCATAGTCAGGATCGAACCCAGGTCTCTGGCGCTGTAAGGAAGCAACTCTAACGCTGCGCCACCGTGCCGACCTCCATTTACTTTAGCACTTTCTGTTTAACTCAAGTAGCTGTGTGCCTGAGCTGTATGGACAGGGACAGGCTGTGAGTGGTTTGGTACTTCTGTTGCCGGGGCATTGAGGCATACCTTCCAGTGACCAGCCGGGTGTTACACCCATGACTGCTGACACCAACAGCCATATTACATTGGGAAACAAAGAAAGGATGAGGGCACCCTGTTATATCGTTACATTTAAAACTAGGCTGGGACGTGAAAATTAAGTGCATGACGTAGCGAAATTATGTGATCTATTGAGTGGGAACAGATGCAGAATGAGAAATCTGTAGAAGCCATTTTAATATTAAAAGAGAACTACGACACAGTGCGGTCTCCATCCTTTATCTTGAAGATAGACTTCAAGGCAGCACAAAACATAACACACATTCTTGCCTTTCTACCAATGACCAGTCGATCAGTTCGGTAGGAGCCTTATTCTACACTGAGCCCATAGCGGAGCCCAGTCCAACTACAGATTCTCTTGCCTATGCTTTCGTAGATGGTTGACTACACAGTGAACCAGAGAGTGCTCACCTCAGTCACAGCTCTCATTAACGTTCACACAACAGATTCATCACAAGCCTCAAATCTATTGTTGTGCAAACTGAAACCATTTCAAGTGCAGTACTGATTGCAGTTGAAGTTAGCTCATCCAACTAGAAGAGCAAGTCAAGTCATTATGTCACATTAGTGAAAATCATTACAATGATTAGTTTCATCTTACTACAAGGAAAGCAAAAACACTCTTGTGTATTGTGCCAAGTGCCCTGAAGTTCCTTTATCTTACACTTTTTTATGCCAACAAGGAAGCTCACACAATAATTCTCTGGTTACTACCCAAGGTCAAGTTACCTCCACACTACCCCATAAAGACTCTTGCCAAAGGTAGACACAGACACGTGCAGTTCTTTCCTACATGGAAGACTCTTGTCAACATGGGCATGAGAGAATGTTTCATTGTCAGGGTCAGAGCTGTACTATCCTCCCTCCACCTCTCTCTTGGGAGTTGCATTGTACCTCAGCGGCGATCCAAGGAACAGTCAGCGGTCCCTGCACAGTGCCTACCCACTCTCAAGGCCATGCAGGGGTGGAACTGGCTACTTTGGGCTTCCCAAAGCCTTGCCCACTAGCTGGGACGAGCCCTCAGGAGACTGTGCCCCAGACCAACCTGTGCCCAGTTGCACATGAGTGGAGATGTTCAGTGTAGTGAAGGAACTGTACATGCTGGTTTAAACCAAAGATAGACACAAAACGCTAGAGTAACTCAGCAGGACAGGCAGCATCTTGTGATAGAACGAATAGAAGACGTTTCAGGTCGCGATCCTTCTTCACATGTCACCCATTCCTTCTAAGTGAAAATGTTGATTGTTGACTGCTTATTGCAAGATTCAACCTACTGTAACCATAAAGCTGATCAAAAACAGATGACTATCTTCTGCAATGCCATGTACTTCCTGCTCTTGATATATCGAGATCCGCGATCACAGCTTTTTTTTTGTTGCTGTGAGCTATCCAGTCAGCAGAAAGATTATACATGATTATAATCAACCTCTTGATGGGAGAAGTGGGAGAGGCGTGGTGCAGTAGTCAAGGAGTACACACGAGGAGGTGTCTAACAGTTGTTACCCAACCTCGCAAGTTAAAGTCAATGTGCCAGACTATAATAGCATTGCCTTTTGTGTATGGTTTAGTTTAGTTTAGTTTAGAGATACAGCGCGGCAACAGGCCCATCGGCCAACCGAGTCCGCACCAATCAACGATCCCGCACATTAACACCATCCTACACTAGGGTGAATTATTACATTTATACATAGAAACATAGAAACATAGAAATTAGGTGCAGGAGTAGGCCATTCGGCCCTTCAAGCCTGCACCGCCATTCAATATGATCATGGCTGATCATCCAACTCAGTATCCCGTACCTGCCTTCTCTCCATACCCTCTGATCCCCTTAGCCACAAAGGCCACATCTAACTCCCTCTTAAATATAGCCAATGAACTGGCCTCAACTACCCTCTGTGGCAGAGAGTTCCAGAGACCCACCACTCTCTGTGTGAAAAAAGCCCTTCTCATCTCGGTCCTAAAGGATTTCCCCCTTATCCTTAAGCTGTGACCCCTTGTCCTGGACCTCCCCAACATCGGGAACAATCTTCCTGCATCTAGCCTGTCCAACCCCTTAAGAATCTATAAGATCCCCTCTCAATCTCCTAAATTCTAGAGAGTATAAACCGAGTCTATGCAGCCTTTGTTCATAAGACAGTCCTGACATCCCAGGAATCAGTCTGGTGAACCTTCGCTGCACTCCCTCTATGGCAATAATGTCCTTCCTCAGAGTTGGAGACCAGAACTGTACGCAATACTCCAGGTGTGGCCTCACCAAGACCCTATACAACTGAAGTAGAACCTCCCTGCTCCTATACTCAAATCCTTTTGCTATGAAAGCCAGCATACCATTGGCCCTCTTCACTGCCTGCTGCACCTGCATGCCTACTTTCAATGACTGGTGTACCATGACACCCAGGTCGCGCTGCATCTCCCCTTTTCCTAATCGGCCACCATTTAGATAGTAGTCGGTTTTCCTATTTTTGCCACCAAAGTGGATAACCTCACATTTATCCACATTATACTGCATCTGCCAAACATTTGCCCACTCACCCAGCCTATCCAAGTCACCTTGCATTCTCCTAGCATCCTCCTCACAGCTAACACTGCCCCCCAGCTTAGTGTCATCCGCAAACTTGGAGATATTGCCTTCAATTCCCTCATCCAGATCATTTATGTATATTGTAAATAGCTGGGGTCCCAGCACTGAGCCTTGCGGTACCCCACTAGTCACTGCCTGCCATTGTGAAAACGACCCGTTAACTCCTACTCTTTGCTTCCTGTTTGCCAACCAGTTCTCTATCCACATCAATACTGAACCCCCAATGCCATATGCTTTAAGTTTATATACTAATCGCTTATGCGGGACCTTGTCGAAAGCCTTCTGGAAGTCCAGATACACCACATCCACTGGTTCTCCCCCATCCACGCTACTAGTTACATCCTCAAAAAATTCCACAAGATTCGTCAGACATGATTTACCTTTCGTAAATCCATGCTGACTTTGTCCAATGATTTCACCACTTTCCAAATGTGCTGCTATCCCATCTTTAATAACTGACTCTAGCAGTTTCCCCACTACCGATGTTAGACTAACTGGTCTGTAATTCCCCGTTTTCTCTCTCCCCCCCCCTTCTTAAAAAGAGGGATTACGTTTGCTACCCGCCAATCCTCAGGAACTACTCCAGAGTTCCTGAGGATTGTACAAAGCCAATTGACCTACAAACCTTTACGTCTTTGGTGTGGGGGATTGAACTGAAGATCTCGGAGAAGGTACAAACTCGTAATGACAGCACCTGAAGCCAGGATCAATCCAGGTCTTTGGCGTTGTAAGGCAGCAATTCTACCGGGGCTCCACCGTGCCCCCCCCCCCCCCCCCCCCCCCGATGGTGATTTGAAGATGGTGGTAGGATTGGTAGGGATTGAGTTAAGGGGGTGTCGGTTTCAGTAGTCATGGGAGTAACACCTGGCAGGTCACCGGATGGTCTTCCTCAAAGCCTCAGCAACAGTAGCTCCAAACCACTGACAGCCTGTCCCTGTCCAAACCACTCAGGTACATTGACTGCTTGAGTTAAACAGAAAATGCTGAAGTAATTGGAGGAAGGCATGGTGGCTCAGCGGTAGAGTTGCTGCCTTACTGCGCCAGAGACCCTGGTTCAATCCTGACCATGGTTGCTGTCTGTTTTGAGTTTGCACGTTTTCTCTCTGAGACCACATGGGTTTTCTCCGGTTTCAGAGGGGGTGAGATTGGAGCAGATTTGTGGAGTGGACGAGTAAAGATGGCCAGTGTTGCTCATGTTGGAAGAGGTTTACTAAGCACTACTGTACAATAGCTTGTTCTTATATCTAGGTTGTATTTAGTTTGTCATTACACACACGTCCATTTGGATAAACACCACCTATATTTGGACATTGCAAGAAGCAGATTATATTCCTATCATAAAACAAACCAGGTGTTTACAGCAAGATTAGACTGTAATTTCAATGTATAGAAAATTTTTACTGCCATCGACAATGCCATTTTCAAACATCTTGCACCACATTTCTCAGAATAAGTCCAGTAAAGATCTGGCTTTTCACATTAGGAACGAACATCATCCAGTATAAAAAGCATCATTTTTACAACTTCAAATTGATTGAGGATGGAACCAAGTGTAAAATGAACAAGGGCATTGGACACCATTACTTCCAATCAGAAGTTCAAGAGCTACAACACCCTTGATAACATTGGAATACATGTTATTTTATAGACGGCCAATTTATTATTATCCATTAAGATAAAATTACCTCAGTATCATAAGTAAATAATGTAGAAGTTATCCTGGGATGTCTGGACTGTCTTATGAACAAAGACTGCATAGACTCGGTTTATACTCTCTAGAATTTAGGAGATTAGAAATTATAGAAATTTACAAATTTCTTAAGGGGTTGGACAGGCTTGATGCAGGAAGATTGTTCCCGATGTTGGGGAGGTCCAGGACAAGGGGTCACAGCTTAAGGATAAGGGGGAAATCCTTTAGGACCGAGATGAGAAGGAGTTTTTTCACACACAGAGTGGTGGGTCTCTGGAACTCTCTGCCACAGAGGGTAGTTGAGGCCAGTTCATTGGCTATATTTAAGAGGGAGTTAGATGTGGCCCTTGTGGCTAAGGGGATCAGAGGGTCTAGAACCGTGACATATTATATTTGCTTAAGACCAGGATATCCATTTGGCACATTGAGTCCATGTCAGAGCTAGTGGCGGACCTACATTTTTGGTGCCCTGAAGCTTGAAGTGTTATGGGAGCCCCTTTGCCACCAGTAACGAGGTCTGGGTAACGGCTGTTATCTTTTTCAATGGGGTTGTCCCACGAAAGATCGCCACAAATTTTAATTTGTCAAAAATGTTAATAGTGTTTTAAATTATTTATAATTATTTTATATTAAATATATTTAGAATGAAACAGCCTTAATTTTTTTGGTTACGGGTAGCCTACATGATATTTTAATAACCATTTAATTTTTATTTTAACTATTATTTTGTATTGAATTGCACTATATTATTTTTTTTTTTATACCCCTTCTCATGCAAGATAATCCAAATTTTTATGCAATGTGGACTAAGCATGAACCCCCCCCTCCGGAAAAAAAGTAGCAAGTATTGGCCGGGGATCCAGGAGGTTGGCTGGGCCCCCGGTGGGGTCCTGCATATTCGATAAATTAAAAGTGATTCTCAAGCTTCCTGCTGGTAGTTTATATATCAGAAGCTTAGAATTTTTCCAACACATAAGCAGTAAAATAACCCCCAAAAGATATATATTTCATGAAATAGATAATAGGTGCAGGTGTAGACCATTCGGCCCTTCGAGCCAGCACCGCCATTCATTGTGATCATGGCTGATCATCCACAATCAGTACCGTACAATAAATTCCTGCCTTCTTCCCATATCTCCTGACTCCGCTATCCTTAAGAGCACTATCTCTCTCTTGAAAGCCACCAGAGAATTCGCCTCCACTGCCTTCTGAGGCAGAGAATGCCACAGATTCACAACTCCCTGGGTGAAAAAGTATTTCCTCATCTCCGTTCTAAATGGCTTACATCTTATTCTTAAATTGTGGCCCCTGGTTCTGGACTCTCCGAGCATTGTAAACATGTTTCCTGCCTCTAGCGTGTCCAAACACTTAATAATCTTATATGTTTCAATAAATAGCCTCATACAGCTAAAAAAATCTTTATCAAAAATATGTTACCGGAAATGTCTCTTTGCCGAGCATTTATAGCTCCCCTGTCCATTGGTGGAGCCTCACGTGAATGGAGTGGCTCCAACCAGGGGAGCAGGGCGGAGCGCGGCACAGGTCCATTGCCCAATGAGCCGGTGGGAGGGGAGGGGTGCACTCGCGCTGACGTTGATGTCGAGCCCGAGCCCCGCCCCCCCGCCTGCGGTCGAGAGGCGGCGATTAGTCAAGGCGGGGATTATGTGTGAGGTGAAGTTTAGTCGAGGTGAAAAATCAGATTCATTTCGAGGAAAACAAAAAAATCGGAATTCTGATTAGAATCAAAAGAATATCTGGACTAAAGTCTGGACTAGAGTAGCAGCAGCATTTGAGGCAGAATGCTCAAACACACAGAATGCATTGTATTTTTAATTATATAAGAATTAGACAAAATTCAAAAACAATGACAAATGCAAAAAATGCATTAGTGCAAATACATAATTACAAAAAGTGCAAAGAATACTGTTTGCTTCCTTTATCAGGATAGCACCAAGGTCTAGTTAGAGTTGCTGCCTTCCAGCACCAGAGACGTGGGTTTAATCCTGACTACGGTGCTGTCTGTACGGAGTTTGTACGTTTGCCCTATGGCCACATGGATTTTCTCAGTGCTCCAAAGATGTATATGTTTGTAGGTTCATTTGCTTCGGTAAAATTGTAATTTGCCCCTCGAGTGCAGGATAATGGTAGTGTACGGGGTGACATGGACATGGTGGGCCGAAGGGCCTGTTTCCGTGCGGTATCACTAAAGTCTAACAGTAAAGCTTGAACTATTTTAAGGATCACCCGAGGTCAGGATTGATCCCTGGCCTCTAGCGATGCAGGACATCGACTCTACCAGCTGCATCTCTGATAGGTTGCAGACCTTACCCCTCCATTCCCTTCCAGTCCATATACCTATCCACTTTACTTTTAAATATTAAAATCGATCCTGCCTCCGCCACTTCTGCTGGAAGATCATTCCACACAGCCACCACTCTCTGAGTAAAGAAGTTCCCCCTCATGTTACCCCTAAACTTCTGTCCCTTAATTCTCATGTCATGCCCTCTTGTTTGAATCTTCCCTACCCTCAATGGAAAAAGCTTATCCACGTCAACTCTGTCTATCCCTTTCATCATTTTAAAGACCTCAATCAAGTCCCCCTTAACCTTCTGCGCTCGAAAGAATAAAGACCTAATTTGTTCAACCTATCTCTGTAACTTAGTTGCTGGAACCTAGGCAACATTCTAGTAAATCTCCTCTGTACTCTCTCTATTTTGTTGACATCCTTCCTATAATTAGGCAACCTAAATTGTACACCATACTCCAGAATTGGTCTCACCAATGCCTTGTATAATTTTAACATTACTTCCCTACTCCTATATTCAATGCTCTGATTTGTAAAGGCCAGCACACCAAAAGCTTTCTTTACCACCCTATCTACATGCGATTCCACCTTCAGGGAACTGTGCACAGTTATTCCTAGATCTCTCTGTTCCACAGCATTCCTCAATTCCCTACCATTTACCAAATGTTTCACCATTGACAGTCATGCTTTCAAAGCCTTATGGACCTGTCCCACTTAGGCGACTTTTTAGGCGACTGCAGGAGACTATGCGGTCGCCACATGTTCGCAGGCGGTTGCCGCGGAGTCGCCTTCATATCGTGAGGAGTTCCCACATTCTGGGAAATAGTCGCGGCCTCATTATGGTTATCGTGAATTTTTCAACATGTTGAAAAATTAGTGGCGACTAGAATGAAGCCATGGAGCGCAGTGAGAATTCTCGAGCCATAGGTGGGTTGCCAGGACTCCTAGTGGGTCGCCAGGAGATCGAAGGTTCTCGGAGGTTCTCGTAGGTTGTAGCCGGTGCTGACCGGTGAATTTCATTGACTCATTGGGGGAAAAAAGGTGAGCAGTAGTTTTCAGGACCAAGGATAACCGACCGGTAATGTTAATGGCCACCGAACTTCACAGCCGTGTATCTCTGGCTTCTTAAAAGTTGTCTCCACTCCTTCTCCCCCCTCCCCCACCCCCCCCCCCCCCTCGCCCCATCTTTTAAAGGATTTACCGTACACTGTGCTTTCACCATCTTAATTACAGCACCAATCTGACTGTTTATCGCAGTGTGTGTCTGTATCACCTTAGCTTTGCACCGTGTGAATTTTTTAGACAGGGCAAGCGGGGGGAGCGCTGTCTAAAAAATTCACCTGGGCTGGTGAAGGAAGCGATGTGTTTGTGTGTGTGTGTTCCACTCTGACAGTCGCCGTTCCAGTTGCCGTTTTTTCAGGCGATTGACGACAACTTGACAGTCGCCGGCAGTCCGCTGAAAAATCGCCGGTGGGACAGGCCCATTCGTCTTTGATTTTTAATTTCCCTCTCTAAACTTCTCTATGTTTCTTTCCTCCATTAAGGCCCCATTTAAAAAAAAAAACGTCCTCATTAGAAACATAGAAATATAGAAATTAGGTGCAGGAGTAGGCCATTCGGCCCTTCGAGCCTGCACTGCCATTCAATATGATCATGGCTGATCATCCAACTCAGTATGAGCGTACCTGCCTTCCCTCCATACCCTCTGATCCCCTTAGCCACAAGGGCCACATCTAACTCCCTCTTAACCAAGCTTTTTAACACCAACTCAGCACGCTGGCACAGCGGCAGAGTTTCTGCCTTACAGCACCAGGGAGCAGTTGTGATCCCGACTATGGGTGCTGTCTGGCCGGAGTTTGTATGATCTTCCCATGACTTGCATTGATTTTCTCTGGGATCTCAGGGTTTCCTCAGAATTATAGAAAGGAGGTGAGGAGAAATGTCTTTAGTCAGAGGATAGTTAATTTGTGGAACTCATTGCTGTGGAGGCCTAGTCAGTGGATATTCCAAACACATACAGCTTTCCTGATGTCCCTACATATTGATTGGCATCAATCTCTTGTTTCATGTTGCTACCTGAAGCCAAAGAACTTTTTTACAGCATTGAAGATGCTGCATAAAGTAGTTTGTTTCTCTTTCCTTCCAGCGGATCAGCTTAATTGAACATTGGTAAATGAATTAATTTTTTTAAACTCATCTCCTTAGTGATTGATTAGAAACGTTTCCTTTTTAATCACAGGGCAGCTCTATAAACTAAACGGTGGAGCTCAGACAAATGAATAATCTTTCACTGAAACTTATTGGGCACTGTGTTCGAATTGGAAATGAAATATAGGCAGTCTTTTGCTGAAAATAGCTTTTAAAAACTAATTGCACCATTAAAATAAAACTTTTATCAGAAAGCCTCCAGCATTCTCCTCACACATGCATGCTGTGAAACCACTCAGCCCCGTCAAAATAAAACTACCAGATCTTACTAATAATATTGGAGTTGGTCAAAGTCTAAGAAAATGCAGAAGAGGGGAAGAGTTGAAATATGGTCTGATGTTAAATTCCCCACGAGGAATGGGTGGTGGGGAAGTGCTAACATTGGTGCGTTGATCGGATTCTATGCGCGCGGCGGAAGCCGTAACGCCCGCCCGACTGCACAGCTGGACCGAAGGGACGGGTAAAAAGTAATGAAAGGCACAGATAGAGTGGATGTGGAAAGGATGTTTCCACTGGTGGAAGAGTCTAGGACCAGAGGTCAAAGTCTCAGAATTAAAAGGGCACTCTTTTAGAAAGGAGGTGAGGAGGAACGTCTTTAGAGGGTAGTTAATCTGTGGAACTCATTGTTGTGGAGGCCAAGTCAGCGGATATTTTTAAGGCAGAGTTAGACAAATTGTTGATTAGAACGGGTGTCAAGGGTCTGGGGAGTAGGCGGGAAAATGGGAGTAGGTGGGAAAATGGGACAAAATAGGAGGCAGGGATCAGCCATGATTGAATGGCGGAGTGGACTCAATGGGCCGAATAGCCTAATTCTACTTTTATAACTTGTAAAGTTCTGACCACTGCCCAGTCCATCACTGGCTCTGACCTCCCCAACATCGATGGGATCTATTTAAGCCACTGCCTCAAGAAGGCGGGTAACATCATCATAGACCCACACCATCATGGCCACACACTCATTTCACCGTTGCCATCGGGAAGAAGGTACAAGAGCCTGAAGACTGTAATGACCAGATTCAGGAACAGCTTCTTTCCTTCAGCCATCAGGCTATTAAACACGACAGCAAATAAGCTCGGAACTATAACAGACTATTATTATTATTATTATTGCACAATATTTGTTATTTATTGAGTACGTGTGAATGTGTATATATACACATTTTTGTCTTTCTGCCGTTGTGTACTGTGTTGTGCTGCAGCAAGTACATATGTCATTGTCCTATCTGGGATGTATGACAATAAAACGCTCCTGACTCTTGAACTTGTGAATCCACCCGAAGGCTGGTTGGACAGCAGGGCCAGGAGGGAGCTGGAGACGTCGGAAGCGAGGAGCAAGGGCCGGTAGGAGGGGGAACCATCGTAATGCCTCCAGTGCCTTCAAGGTCTCCTGCAGGAGGCACCCACGGGACACAAAGATGAGAGGAGAGGGACGTCGGATTGCGGGAACTGCTCCAGAACATCGAACGCGCTGGCCAACCAAACTTTGAACAATGGTTCCAACACATGGCAGTGCCTGCATGTGTAGTATTAGTAAAAATAATTTCACTGCGGAGTTGCATATGTGACAAATAAAAGACCATTGAAGTATCCCAAGCAATCCCTCTCTGTGATATTGATATGATGCATTTCCAAGACGGTATCAATTAGCTGTGGTCTCCCTGGGCCAATGTCTATTCCAATCATCATATCCAGTATTTACCTGATGAGGTCAAGGAACGAGCGTTCACATCACGGCCATGTTTCCACCAATCTTTTCACCACCACGCACAAGAAGCACAAGAAGCACAAGAAGCACAAGACAGACACCGTTGTATGCAGACGCCAATAAGTTGTTCAGCTCACAACTTCTAATCTTGAGTGCGGACTCGATAAGAAGAAGATTTACCGGCTAAAAAAGGTGGTTCCGTGAAACCAACAAAAAGAAACAGGATTTGACGGTGCAGTGCATACGTGACAATAAAGAAATATTGACCCATTGGTTTAAGTTTAGATTCATTAGTCACCTGTACCAAGATACAGTTAAAGGCTTCTGTTTATGTGCTATCATATCAAATCATGTTTATGTTCAATAAGCAGAATTGGGTCATTCGGCCCATCAAATCTACTCCGCTATTCAATCATGGCTATTTATCTTTCCCTCTCAATCCCATTCTCCTGCCATCTTTCCATAATCCCTGACACCCGCACTAAGCAAGAACTTGGCAACCTCTGCCTTAAAAATATCCATTGAACCTTCTGGATGTGTTGTGCATACTAACGTGTTGTTAGTGCCCCCTTGAAACTGTCTAGTAAAGGTGATTTCACTATATTGTTGTCTAGTTTATTCAATTCCCTTTAGGTCTTACAAAGAATTAATTATTATAAATATCTGTCCTGGCGAATGGGGTTTCTATTTGCATATAATTTCTCTTTCTTCTCCTTTCTGTTGAGTACGTTATATATCTATCTGCAGTTATGTCCACGATCCCCTTTTGAATCTTGTACAACATTGCTAGTCTGTTCCTTGCCCTTCTTGTTTCCAGCATTTCCCACTCCAGGGTCGGACAGCATCTGGGTGACACTGCTACCTCTATTGTAGTTCCCGATGCAAAACTGTGCTGCTTTCCTCTGTACCCCATTGACATCCTCCACAGCCATCTGTGGCAATGAATTCCACAGATTCGCCACCCTCTGACTAAAGAAATTCCCTCCTCATCTTTCTAACGGTACATCCTTTTTCCCTGAGGCTATGACCTCAGGTCCTAGACTCTCCCACTTTCCCAACATCCTCTCTATCCAGGCCTCGTTAACTGTTTTGTTAATGTGCCCTGCCATTTCCAAAAATTACTGCACACCCACTCCACATTCACTCAATCCAAATATCCACTCGAATCAGATAATAATACTGTAAATAAACACTACCAAGCCAAACACTAATACAACAGGTAAAGTGAAGGGCAAAAAAAGAGAAAAGTGAAGAATGCATGTGAAGCTTAAAGGAGTAACTTTTGCTGGAGTAATTTAGCGGGACAGGCACCATCTCTGGAGAGAAGGAATGGGTGATGTTTTGAGTAGGGATCCTTCATTTAGATATGTGAAGAGAAAGAGATTAGTTAAAACAAATGTAGGTCCCTTGCAGTCAGAAACAGGTGAGTTGATCATGGGGAACAAGTATATGGCGGACCAATTGAATAACTACTTTGGTTCCGTCTTCACTAAGGAAGACATAAATAATCTGCCGGAAATAGCAGGGGACCGCGGGTCAAAGGAGGAATTGAGTGAAATCCAGGTTAGTCGGGAAGTGGTGTTGGGTAAATTGAATGGATTAAAGGCCGATAAATCCCCAGGGCCAGATAGGCTACATCCCAAAGTACTTAAGGAAGTAGCTCCGGAAATAGTGGATGCATTAGTCATAATCTTTCAAAACTCTTTAGATTCTGGAGTAGTTCCTGAGGATTGGTGGGTAGCAAACATAACCCCTCTTTTTAAGAAGGGAGGGAGAGAGAAAACGGGGAATTACAGACCAGTTAGTCTAACATCGGTAGTGGGGAAACTGCTAGAGTCAGTTATTAAAGATGGGATGGCAGCACATTTGGAAAGTGGTGAAATCATTGGACAAAGTCAGCATGGATTTACGAAAGGTAAATCATGTCTGACGAATCTTGTGGAATTTTTCGAGGATGTAACAAGTAGCGTGGATAGGGGAGAACCAGTGGATGTGGTGTATCTGGACTTCCAGAAGGCTTTCGACAAGGTCCCACATAAGAGATTAGTATACAAACTTAAAGCATATGGCATTGGGGGTTCAGTATTGATGTGGATAGAGAACTGGCTGGCAAACAGGAAGCAAAGAGTAGGAGTAAATGGGTCCTTTTCACAATGGTAGGCAGTGACTAGTGGGGTTCCGCAAGGCTCAGTGCTGGGACCCCAGCTATTTACAATATACATTAATGATCTGGATGAGGGAATTGAAGGCAATATCTCCAAGTTTGCGGATGACACTAAGCTGGGGGACAGTGTTAGCTGTGAGGAGGATGCTAGTAGACTGCAAGGTGACTTGGATAGGCTGGGTGAATGGGCAAATGTTTGGCAGATGCAGTATAATGTGGATAAATGTGAGGTTATCCAGTTTGGTGGCAAAAACAGGAAAGCAGACTATTATCTAAATGGTGGCCGATTAGGAAAAGGGGAAATGCAGCGCGACCTGGGTGTCATGGTACACCAGTCATTGAAAGTAGGCATGTAGGTACAGCAGGCAGTGAAGAAAGCGAATGGCTGAAAAGTGTGTTCAGTTCTGGCTGAACAATTTCTCATCTTGTGATGTGGACTCGATAAGAAGACTTGCTTCTTCACAGTTCAAAAGTAGTTTTCCAGGGATGCTTTAGCACTTCTATCACTCAGTGCTTGCTGCATGCATCACTAACAACTTATCACATCTTTAAGGTTATTTTGTTTTCCGGAGGTTTTACGATAAGGGGCCATATTGTCCTGGCAGTCAGACTTGGCATGGGATGGGAGATGAGGAGATGACCAGAGAGGCAAATCAATGTTCAGGTCACAAGTCTGCAGCATCTAGCTCTGCTCATTGGCAACAAGGGTCATGTTGAAAAGTTCAGAGAATGAAAAATATAGCAAGGACCAAGCCCTTCCCCCCACTATGATGACCATCGATCACCCATTCACACTAGTTCAATATCACCCCTTTTGTTACATCTATTCCCTGCACACAAGGAGCAATTGATCCCTTCACCCCCATTGCAAATTAAAAAAACCTGCTGTGGCCCATTTTTTCCCTCTTAAAAAGGTGCATAATAAAAGTGAAATAAATGTTGAAATTGAGAAAGAGTATAGACAGAATTAATCCTTTCTGCAGAATTTGGATTATTAACCTGCATCCCGTCACACAAACCAATCATTGACATCATCTACACTTCACTCTGCCTCAACAAGGCAAGGCCACCAGCAAAATCAAAGACCAATCTTACCGGTCACCCCCTCTTTTCCCCTCTCCCATCAGGCAAGAGGTACAGAAGTGCGAAAACACACACCACCAGATTCAGGGACAGTTTCTTCCCAGCTGTCGACAGGCAACTGAACAATCCTATCAACAACTAGAGAGCGGTCCTGAGCTATCATCTACCTTATTTGAGACTTTAATCGAACTTTACCTAAACATTATCCCTTTATCATGTATCTGTACACTCAAGATGGCTCGATTGTAATCATGTATTGTTTTTCCATTGGTTAGCATGCAACAAAAAGCTTTTCACTGTACCTTAGTACATGAGATAATAAACTAAACATCTTTCAAAACAATATAAAACATACCTTTTGCAATATTTGTTTTTAACACTAAATACATACACTAAATAATGCAAAGATAGACACAAAAAGCTGGTGTTACTCAGTGGGTCAGACAGTGCCTGGAAAAAAGGAATAGGTGACGTTTTGGGTCGAGACCCTTCTTCAGACTGTGAGTCAGGGGAAAGAGAAAATAAGAGATATAGGAATCATGCACATGGATACTCCATAGTTCCCAACCATCCCCCACCCTCAATCTATCATCTTAATGACAGATTTTTTTTTAATTCATCCATTATACACTCCAGTGATGCTGGCGTTGAGGGCCACCAGCTTTTAATATTGCCAGTCCCAGATCACTGGCCTGGGTAAATGGATTTTAGCCACTCAAATCACAAATTATACACCATCAGGATTGAACTCGCCCTTTTCTTCCCTCAATACCAAGATTTAATAAATGTTCACTCTCACTGTGGAATTTGAAAATTCTGCTTCACTGCTAGAGAACCTGAAATTAAATTCATAACTCTACGATAAGGAGATCTGCTTATCGAGATATAAAAAGGTATTAAACAGCTGCTAAAATAGTTCCAAAGGAAATCAAAAGTTTAGGTACATTATCATGTGTGTAATAAGGTATATATATATAATATATCTATATTTCTAAAAGTCTGATCTTGACCGCTTTGGCCCACTGTGCTGCGATTTCGGAGAGAACGCTTCCACCTACAGCCGTCATTTTTGGCCACCTCGGTCAGAGCCCCCCTCCGCCTTCGAGGACCAGAGGATTTTCCCAACGATGAAAAATGAGAGAGATATTAATGTTTTTTTAAAATTCCCCATTCTCTTTGTTCTCTCTGCTGCCCCTGCTGGCGGCAGGGGGGAGGGGGGAGGGACTATAGAACCCGGAAGTGTTGTGTCTCATTCAGTCTCTGCCAGACCCAGGAAGCGATTGGGTCACGGCTCTCTGAGCTGTGAATAACACTGAACGTACATCTACTCCATGGTGAGTCCCCTTGATGTGGCAGCTGCCCATTTGTTTACCATCTTTTTTAAAAGTTTGTGTTCACAAAATGAATTTTGGTTGTGGGGTGGCTGCAGCCCAATTGTTTGACTCATTTGCCAAAGTGTATATATTAGGTATATAATATACTAGACCAAGTGCAGACCCGCTGGGTCTGTTCCCCAAATGTGCTTCAGACCTCGAGTACGAGGAGGGGGGGGAGGGTGGAGTTGGGGGGAGAGGGAGGGAGTGTGGGAGAGGGAGGGAGGGGGGTAGGAAATGGGAGAGGGAGGGAAGGGGACAGGGAAGGAGGGGAGAGGGTGGAGTGTGTGCGGGGGAGGGTAGAGTGGGCGGACAAGATGGCAAGTGAGGCTGCGGGCCAGGCATACACCTTCAAGACGCTGCGTATGACTTCAAGACGCTGTGTACGCCCGTCGAGACGCTGCATACGCCCTCAGTGCGCCTGCGGGCCGACAGGCCATGGACGCGCCGGCTCTGTCACGCTGGTTCAGCCGATCTTTGGTTTGAGGCAGCGAGATAGAGCCTGGCCGGGCGGGGGGGGGGGGAAATGGAGGAAGTAATATCGGTAGTGAAATAAGAAAAACGTTGGGGCCCGGGGCGGGGGGGGGGAGTGGAGCCATTGGGAAAAATGTTGGCCTTTTGTTGGGAAGAATGTCTGCATTTTTCGAGGAGAATGTAATGTGTAATGTCTAGACAAATGCAAAAAATCTCGGAGTTTGAGTGTATGGTTTTGGCGGACCATGGAATCAAATGCCAAAAATCTGACACAAATAAATATTCAAATGTTATATGATTCGTTTGGATAGCATGCATATATATAGTATATGAGGTACAGTGAAAAGCTTTGTTTTGCATGCTATCGAACAAATCATATAACATGAAGGTAGACACAAAATACTGGAGTAACTCAGCAGGTAAGGCAGCATCTCTGGCGAGAAGGAATGGGTGACGTTTCGAGTCAAGACCCTTCTTCAGACTGACGTCGGAGGGGGCGGATAAAGATAGAATGTAGGCGGAGACAGCAAGACTAGTGGGAGAACTGGGATGGGGAAGGGGATGGAGAGAGAAATCAAGGGCTACACAAATCATATAGTCCAACGCATAAATACAATCAGGTCGAACTCAAGTGCAATGGTAATGTAAAAACAAAGATATAGTGCAGAAGATAGACACAATAAGCTGGAGTAACTCAGCGACACAGGCAGCATATCTGGAATAGGGAATGGGTGACGTTTCTGGTCGAAACCCTTCTTCAGACCCTTCTGTATGGAGTATGAATGTTCTCCCCGACGTGCATTGGTTTTTTCTGGCATCTCGGGTTTGCTCCCATACACCAAAAACGTACAGGATTCTAGGTTAATTGGCTTGGTATAATTGTAAATTACCCCTTGTTTGGGGTCAGCTCGGACTCGATGTACCGAAGGGAACTATTTCTGCGCTGTATCTCAAAACTAAACTAAAATATAACACTATACAGAAATACAATCAAGTACAAAAGGCAGAGCAAAGGGGAAGAAAGCATGCACAATATAGTTCTCAGCATTGTAGAGCATCGGTTCCATAAATGTTAAAGAAAGAACTGCAGATGCTGCAAAAATCGAAGGTAGACAAAAATGCTGGAGAAACTCAGCGGGTGAGGCAGCATCTATGGAGTAAAGGAAATAGGCGACGTTTCGGGTCGAGACCCTTCTATTCCGTCGCCCATTCCTTCACTCCATAGATGCTGCCTCACCCGCTGAGTTTCTACAGGTTCCACAAGTGTAACAAGTACATTGCATGTACAATGACACAAGTCTGTAATATCAAAGACTTTCCTTTGGATGTGTAGATGAATTTCCCATGAACATTATGAAAAACCACAATGCAATAACTCTCTAGCCACAGCCAATGCAACAGGCTGTACTTTCAACATTCATTAGTTAGGTTTTATTTTATTGAGGCAGCAAAATGTAGATAAATGACAGTATGTTAGATCCTATTGAGAGTGATTGGAGGCTGTGGCAATTCATTACACATTTATTTCACCCATGAGAGTTATGGTTTCAAATCTATCCAATTAAGAGGGAAGTTTCAACTCCATTCCAAATGTCATATATCGTTCATAGTTTGGTATTAATTGGCCGTACACTGGTATTTTCACATGGAGCATTTGCATGGATGACTGCTATGTCACATAGAAATGACATCCCCACACAGTAAGGCATGTACTGAAACAGGAACAGACACGTTTGTGAGGCCATTTTAAGAGCAAATTTATGCCACGTCCCTTGAAGATCAGAATCATAATCATAATCATACTTTATTAGCCAAGTATGTTTTGCAACACACGAGGAATTTAATTTGCCACACAGTCTTACCAATAAAAAGCAACAAAACACACACAGTACATTTTAACATAAACATCCACCACAGTGACTCCTCCACATTCCTCACTGTGATGGAAGGCGAAAAAAAAGTTAAATCTCTTCCCTTCTTTGTTCTCGAGCCTTCCCTTGACGGGACGATTTTGGCTCCCGTAGCCGGTAGTCGGGCCCTCTGCGTCGGGGCGATTAAGATCCTGCATCGGGGCGGACCTCAGCTCCCCCGCGCCGGTCGATCTGACCCCGGGTTGGGGCTGGTCAACCCTTCTGCATCGTTTGGAGCTTCCCGACATCAGTCTCAACCTGAGATGGAAAGCTCCTCGATGGTGAAATCCACAGGCCGCGCTGGAGACGTTGGAGCGTTGATCCCACGCAAGGGATCACAGTCTTCGATGGTAAGTCTACGGTCCCGCGGTGGGGTTCATAGTCAGCCCCGAGCAAGGCCTCCAGCTCCATGATGTTAGGCCACAGAGCGACTGGAGATAGCTAACGTTATCCCACTTTTCAAGAAAGGAGCGAGAGAGAAAGCGGGAAATTACAGACCAATTAGCCTGACTTCGGTGGTGGGAAAGATGCTGGAGTCAATTATTAAAGAGGTAATAATGGGGCATTTGGATAGCAGTAAAAGGATTAGTCCAAGTCATCATGAATTTATGAAAGGGAAATCATGCTTGACTAATCTTCTGGAATTCTTTGAAGATGTGACAAGTAAAATGGATGAAGGGGTGCCAGTGGATGTAGTGTATCTAGACTTTCAGAAAGCCTTTGATAAGGTCCCGCATGGGAGACTGGTGACTAAAATTAGAGCACATGGTATTGGGGGTAGGGTGTTGACATGGATAGAAAATTGGTTGGCAGACCGGAAGCAAAGAGTAGGAGTGAACGGGTCCTTTTCAGAATGGCAGGCAGTGTCGAGTGGAGTGCCGCAAGGCTCAGTGTTGGGGCCGCAACTGTTTACCATATATATAAATTATTTGGAAGAGGGAATTAGGAGCAACACTAGCAAGTTTGCGGATGACCCAAAGCTGTGTGGCAGTGTGAACTGTGAAGAGGATGTTTGGAGGTTGCAAGGTGACCTGGACAGGTTGAGTGAGTGGACAGGTGCATGGCAGATGCAGTATAATATAGATAAATGTGAGGTTATCCACTTTGGCAGCAAAAACAAGGAGGATGATTATTATCTCAATAGGGTTGGTTAGGTAAGGGTGAGGTGCAGCGAGACCTGGGTGTCCTTGTACACTGGTCACTGAAAGTTTCAGGTACAGCAGGGTGAAGAAAACTAATGGAATGTTGGCCTTCATAACAAGAGGAATCAGTATAGGAGTAAATAAGTTCTTCTGCAGTTGTATAGCATTCTGGTGAGACCACATCTGGAGTATTGTGTACAGTTTTGGTCTCCTAATTTGAGGAAGGACATCCGTGTGATTGAGGCAGTGCAGCGTAGGTTCAAGAAATTGATCCCTGGGATGACGGGACTGTCATATGAGGAAAGATTGAAAAGACTATGCATGTATTCACTGGAGTTTAGATAGAAACATATAAGATTATAAAAGGACTGGACATGCAACATGCAGGAAAAATGTTCCCAATGTTGGGCGAGTCCAGAACCAGGGGGCCACAGTCTTGGAATAAGGGGGAGGTCATTTAGGACTAAGGTGAGAAAAAACTTTTTCACCCAGAGAGTTGCGAATTTGTAGAATTCCCTGTCACAGAGGGCAGTGGAGGCCAATTCACTGGATGGATTTAAGAGAGAGTTAGATAGAGCTTTAGGGGCTAGTGGAGTCAAGGGATATGCGGAGAAGGCAGGCACGGGTTATTGACAGGGGGCGATCAGCCATGATCACAATGAATGCCGGTGCTGGCTCAAAGGGCCAAATGGCCTCCTCCTGCACCTATTTTCTATGTTTCTATGTTATACGAACTGGAAAACAAATTTCCCCCGACCTCCTCCCCAAACCCCCACATAAAACAAACCAGAGAACATTAACACAAACTTTTAAAACACAGTAAAAATAACAAAAAAGACGAAAAGACAGACAGGCCGTAGGCGAGGCTGCCATTGCTGACGGCGCCACCCGGTGGCCATCATCAGTGCGGCATAGTGGCACAGCGGTAGAGTTGCTGCCTTACAGCACTTGCAGTTCCAGAGATCCAGGTTCGATCCTGACTACAGGCGCTGTCTTTCCAGAGTTTGTACGTTCTCCCTGTGGCCATTTGGGTTTTCTCCAAGTTCTTCGGTTTCCTCCCATATTCCAAAGGCGTGCAGGTTTGTAGATTAATTGGCTTGGTATAAATGTAAAGTGTTCCTAGTATGTGTATGATAGTGTTAATGTGTGGGGTTCACTGGTCGGTGTGGACTCGATGGGCCGAGAGGCCTGTTTCCATGCTGTATCTCTAAACTAAATCACATTCCGGATAAACTTCCACTAATTTACATGGATTTCTGAGCATATATGAAAACCGCGGAAAATGTGGTTGATTTCACACATAGTGAGTCAACTTCACTGATATTCAGACCATTGATAATGCCTTCCTTGTGGAATTGTGGGGATTTTCCCCATGTTGGTTGGCTGGTATGTAATTATTACAGATATGTTATAAATTGTGCAGTAAACTATTACAATAATAAACACAACATTCATTATATTCACTTACAATTAATTAAAAACTTGGCAATAACTACATTTTAGTTTAGTTTAGAGATACAGCGATGAAACAGGACCTTTCGGCCCACCAAGTCCGGGCCGACCAGCGATCCCACACATTAACTCCAGCCTATACCCACTAGGGATGATTTTTTTACATTTACCAAGCCGATTAACCTACGTATTTAAAGTATGGGAGGAAACCGAAGATCTCGGAGAAAACCCATGCAGGTCACGGGGTGAACATACAAACTCCGTACAGACAGGTCCCGTAGTCAGGATCGAACCCGGCTCTCCGGTGCTGCATTCGCTGTAAGGCAGCAACTCTACCGCTGCGCCATCGTGCCGCCCACTAATCTGGAGGATCTTTGGACTCAAAGTTCAATTACTGCCTCCAATCTCATGGTGAGAAGCCAGTCATCCTGTATTTGTTGAACTTTAACATTGCTTGGCACACTGTCAGAATCACTCACCCCTCTGTCTGCACAGCCTTCTCATGTATGATGTTCATTAAATGAATCATGCTGCCTTGCACAGCAAGAGCTTTGTTACTCTCTGCACTTCATGGTTGGGTACCAGGAGCACACTGTGAGCTCCCCAGCTGCTGTGCATCACTTGTACAAGGTGCATGTCACCTCCAATTTATACATGTCGTGTTCAGTGAAAATATGGAAGGGATTCACCAGATGTTGCCACGGTTGGAGAGCATTAGTTGTTTAGTTTAGAGATACAGTGCAAACACAGGCCCTTCAGCCCACCGAGTCCATGCTGACCAGCAATCCCTGCACACTAACATTATCCTACACACACTAGGGACAATTTACAATTTTACCAAGCCAATTTCCCTACAAACCTATATGCCTTTGGAGTCTGGGAAGAAACCAGCAGTTCCCGGAGGGAATCAACGCAGGCCACAGGGTGAACGTACGAATTCCGTACAGACACCACCCGTAGTCAGGATTGAACACGGATCTCTGGGGCTATAAGGCTGCAACTCTACTGCTGTGCCACACAGTCGTGTGGAGAGATTAGATAGACTGGTACCAGATGGGATTTGCATAAGTGTGCAGAAAGGCTGGCATGAGGATGGTGGACTGAAGGGCTGGACAAATGTGACTGTCTGACAGGTGTTGCGATTTGTAGTACAAGGTCTGATATTTGCAGGAAGCTGGCTTTGAGAAGATGTTTGAAGTTCTGAATCACTCCGAACATCCTCAGGTTGAAATAATGCAGGCAATCGGGATTAGCCCAGTCTGCCAACATGGTTTCAATGCCACTGCACGTAGTCTAGATGTTCTCCAAGGAAAGATGGCCAGTTGATCTGGATAACGCTTTACACCAATGCAAGAACTTTTGGAAAAATGGATCAAAATTCATTAACTCAGCAGGTCAGGCATCTCCAGAGAACACGGATAAGCAACGTTTCGGGTCAAGACCTTTCTTCAGACTGACCGCAGTAGAGGGCGCAAAGCTAGAATAGAGTTGGGGGTGGAACAAAGTCAGACAGGTCATCCTTCCATGTGTTCCAGAGATGCTGCCTGTCCTGCTGAGTTACTTCAGTGCTTTGTGTTTTTTTGTTCAAGATTCCCGTATCATCAATTCCCTGTGGCTACTCTGCCTTCAAATTCCATCCTTTTCCCCACCTCTATCATAATAGTTGCAAGATGCAATTAGATGCAGTTGTTGACTGGTCATAATAATCAACCTCCACCACAGTGCAGAGAACATCCTGGAGTCTTTTGGAGAGAGAAATGAAGTTGTTTCTGTCCTTGCAATTGGCAGCAAGGGACAGCTAGGAGATTGTTAGATCTAAAGTTGCAATGTTACAATATACCCTTGGATAGTGACAAATGTTCTTTCACATCCACTTGAAAGCACAGAAGCAACTTATTTTCTCTTCCCAGAAAATATATAGGAACCTCCTTCCAATCTTCTAGACCCAGGAGTACACCTGCTCTTTATCATTAAGTGCAGAGGGGCAATAGCAGCTCCACTTAAATCAGTCTGAAGAAGGGTCTCGACCCGAAACGTCGCCTATCTCCTTCGCTCCTTAGATGCTGCTGCACCCGCTGAGTTTCTCCAGCTTTTTGTGTAACCCACTTAAATCATCCATCATCTCAGAGTTATCATAGCCAATGAAGGACATCAGGCAGACTTGTTATTCCTGCTGTAGTAAACTATTCAAATCAGAAGCAAATCAAATTAAAATTTGTCTTTCTAACAATTATGTGACACTTAATCTCATACTTTTTTTTAAAATCAATTATATGGAATCAATTATATTTACTTCATTCTTTGCACTTAATACCAAAATCAACTCATTAGAATTCCTGGAATACAGCGTTGTATTTATTCAGCACTGGCTTTCCCACATTTCATTAAAACCTAATCAATCCTCCAACGTCATGGCCACTTTGTGCACTGAGACCCAACTAAACATCCGTGTGGAAAAGTTGCCAGATGCAGAAAGCATGCAGGTGAACAACATTAATGCCAAAGTGCACTCTACCTTTGGTGAGTAAGTGGTTACTACTGTAGTGCAAGGTTTAGAGCAGTGAGGTAGAGCATGTTATTCAATCAAATTAGATAATACTACAAGTCAAACCCAAACACAATAGGTAGAGCAAAGGGAAAGATACAGAGGGTAGAATATAGTTCTCATTCTAGCCCATCAGATCCAGATACAACATCGAATATGCGCAAGGAGGTAGAGGTGTATCAGACAGTACCTTAGCGTATGGAAGTACTGCTCAGATGTCTCAGAACAGAGGGGAGCTGTTCCCATGTCCGATGGTGCGTGCTTTCAAGGTTTTTATATCTTCCGCCTGATAGAAGCGGGAAGAAGAAGGAATGAACAGGGTGGGGAAAGTCTTGATGTTGGCTGCTTTCGCAAGGCAGCGTGAAGAGTAGATGGAGTCAGTATTGGGGAGGATGGTCTGTGTAATGGACTTGCCCACATCCACAACTCTCGACTATTACCGACAGTCAAGAATGGTTTAGGCTGCTTCGTACCAACGCAGCAAATAATAAATCCCCAGCTTTTCTAATAACAATTCAATATAATTATGGAGAAGGACAGAACTGGGCCTAGGGTTGAGATTTTTGATTGGAGAAAGGCTAACTTTAACGAGATGCGAGATGATTTAAAAGGAGTGAACTGGGACATTTTGTTTTATGGGAAAGATGTAGAGGAGAAATGGAGGACATTTAAAGGGGAAATTTTAAGAGTACAAAATCTTTATGTTCCTGTTCGGTTGAAAGGAACCAGTAAAAATTGGAAAGAGCCCTGGTTTTCAAGGGAAATTGGACATCTTGTTCGGAAAAAGAGGGAGATCTCCAATGATTATAGGCAGCATGAAGTAAATGATGTGCTTGAGGAGTATAAGGAATGTAAAAAGAATCTAAAGAAAGAAATTAGAAAAGCTAAAAGAAGATATGAGGTTGCTTTGGCAAGTAAGGTGAAAGTAAATCCAAAGGGTTTCTACCGCTATATTAATAGCAAAAGGATAACAAGGGATAAAATTGGTCCATTGGACAGCTATCTGCAGAGCTAAAAGAGATGGGGGAGATATTGAACAATTTCTTTTCTTCGGTATTCACCAAGGAGAAGGATATTGAATTATGTGAGGTAAGGGAAACTAGTAGAGTAGCTATGGATACTATGAGTTTCAAAGTAAAAGAAGTACTGGCACTTTTGAAAAATATAAAAGTGGATAAGTCTCCAGGTCCTGACAGGATATTCCCTAGGACATTGAGGGAAGTTAGTGTAGAAATAGCCGGGGCTATGACAGAAATATTTCAAATGTCATTAGAAACTGGAATAGTCCCCGAGGATTGGCGTACTGCGCATGTTGTTCCATTGTTTAAAAAGGGTTCTAAAAGTAAACCTAGCAATTATAGACCGGTTAGTTTGACTTCAGTGGTGGGCAAATTAATGGAAAAGATACTTAGAGATAATATATATAAGTATCTGGATAAAGAGGGTCTAATTAGGAACAGTCAACATGGATTTGTGCCTGGAAGGTCATGTTTGACTAATCTTCTTGAATTTTTTGAAGAGGTTACTAGGGAAATTGACGAGGGTAAAGCAGTGGATGTTGTCTATATGGACTTCAGTAAGGCCTTTGACAAGGTTCCTCATGGAAGGTTGGTTAAGAAGGTTCAACTGTTGGGTATAAATGCAGGAATAGCAAGATGGATTCAACAGTGGCTGAATGGGAGAAGCCAGAGGGTAATGGTGGATGGCTGTTTGTCGGGTTGGAGGCAGGTGACTAGTGGGGTGCCTCAGGGATCTGTGTTGGGTCCTTTGTTGTTTGTCATGTACATCAATGATCTGGATGAAGGGGTGGTAAATTGGATTAGTAAGTATGCAGATGATACCAAGATAGGGGGTGTTGTGGATAATGAAGAGGATTTCCAAAGTCTACAGAGTGATTTAGGCCAGTTGGAAAAATGGGCTGAAAGATGGCAGATGGAGTTTAATGCTGATAAATGTGAGGTGCTACACCTTGGCAGGACAAATCAAAATATGACGTACATGGTAAACGGTAGGGAATTGAAGAATACAGTTGAACAGAGGGATCTGGGAATAACCGTGCATAGTTCCTTGAAGGTAGAATCTCATATAGATAGGGTGGTAAAGAAAGCTTTTGGTATGCTAGCCTTTATAAATCAGAGCATTGAGTATAGAAGCTGGGATGTAATGTTAAAATTGTACAAGACGTTGGTGAGACCAAATCTGGAGTATGGTGTACAATTTTGGTCGCCCAATTATAGGAAGGATGTCAACAAAATAGAGAGGGTACAGAGGAGATTTACTAGAATGTTGCCTGGGTTTCAACAGCTAAGTTACAGAGATAGGTTGAATAAGTTAGGTCTTTATTCTCTGGAGCGCAGAAGGTTAAGGGGTGACTTGATAGAGGTCTTTAAAATGATGAGAGGGATAGACAGAGTTAATGTGGACAAGCTTTTCCCTTTGAGAATAGGGAAGATTCAAACAAGAGGACATGACTTTAGAATTAAGGGACAGAGGTTTAGGGGTAACATGAGGGGGAACGTCTTTACTCAGAGAGTGGTAGCGGTGTGGAATGAGCTTCCAGTGGAAGTGGTGGCGGCAGGTTCGTTGGTATCATTTAAAAATAAATTGGATAGGCATATGGATGAGAAGGGTATGGAGGGTTATGGTATGAGTGCAGGCAGGTGGGAAAAAAGGGAAAAAAGTTGTTCGGCACGGACTTGAAGGGCCGAGATGGCCTGTTTCCGTGCTGTAATTGTTATATGGTTATATGGTTAATTCAAGTTCCATATCTCAACACATTGTACCTGCTTATGGCCTACCCATTGAGAATTGAATTTAATTGAGCACTGCTAATTTTAGTTTAGTTTGGAGATACAGCATGGAAACAGGAGACTGCACTGACCAGTGATCAGTGCACATTAACACTAGCCTACACACAATAGAGACAATTTATCATCTTTACTGAAGCCAAATAACCTACAAATCTGCGCGTCTTTGGCGAGTGGGAGGAAACCGGAGAAAACCCACCCAGTCACAGGGAGAACGTACAAACTCCATACAAACAGCGCCCGAGGTCAGGATCGAACCCGGGACTCCAGCACTGCAAGCGCTGCAACTCCACCGCTGCACCACCCGGTGATCTACCTCAGCAACGAGGAAGAAGATTGAACTTTATTACCTTCCATCACAGTGAGGAATGTGGAATCCACTGTGGTGGATGTTTATTTTAACTTTTATGTGGCTGTGTGTCTTGTTGCTTTTCACTTAGTATGGCTGTATGGTATCTCAAATTTCACGGTACATTAATTGGTACATGTGACAATAAACTGGCCTTGAAACCGTGACTCCATGGCCATAAGATTATAATTGAGAACCCAGCTCAGCGAGGATCCGATCCACAGAGAACATTGTGGCGGCTGGAGATGAAGATATGGGAACAATGATACACTTAATGATCGTTCAGAATTGCTGCCTGACCCGTTGTGTTACTCCAGCATTTGCCATTCTCTGCCAGGTCAAATCAATAGAATGCTGGCTGTGGGAGATTCAGATCTGGGAAAAAACTCTGCACTTAATCATCACAGTGTGTCCAGAGTTAGAATGAGAGTGATTGATCATTGATCAGTGGACGCCACCTAGTCCCAAATGTGAGGACCATGTACCCCATCCAAATTTCCATCTAATAGGCTGACTTTTGTTCTTCAGTCGTATCTGCTGGATTTTACTTTTTCTGTAGAGATACAGAGTGGGAACAGACCCTTCGGCCCACCGAGTCCGCACCGACAGCAATCATCCCGTGCACTAACACTAACCTAAACACCAGGGACAATAGACAGGAAGGCAAGTAACCTACAAACCTGAACGTCTTTGGAGTGTGGGAGAAAACCAGCACTTCCCGGAGAAAACCCATGCAGGCCACAGGGTGAACGTACGAACTCCGTACAGACACCACCCGTAGTCAGGATTGAACCCGTGTCTCTGGGGCTGTAAGGCTGCAACTATACTGCTGTGCCACACAGTCGTGTGGAGAGATTAGATAGACTGGTACCAGATGGGATTTGTATAAGTGTGCAGAAAGGCTGGCATGAGGATGGTGGACTGAAGGGCTGGACAAATGTGACTGTCTGACAGGTGTTGCGATTTGTAGTACAAGGTCTGATATTTGCAGGAAGCTGGCTTTGCGAAGATGTTTGAAGTTCTGAATCACTCCGAACATCCTCAGGTTGAAATAATGCAGGCAATCGGGATTAGCCCAGTCTGCCAACATGGTTTCAATGCACGTAGTCTAGATGTTCTACAAGGAAAGATGGCCAGTTGATCTGGATAACTCTTTACACCAATGCAAGAACTTCTGGAAAAATGGATCAAAATTCATTAACTCAGCAGGTCAGGCATCTCCAGAGAACACGGATAAGCAACGTTTCGGGTCAAGACCTTTCTTCAGACTGACCGCAGTAGAGGGCGCAAAGCTAGAATAGAGTTGGGGGTGGAACAAAGTCAGACAGGTCATCCTTTCATGTGTTCCAGAGATGCTGCCTGTCCTGCTGAGTTACTTCAGTGCTTTGTGTTTTTTTGTTCAAGATTCCCGTATCATCAGTTCCTTGTGGCTACTCTGCCTTCAAATTCCATCCTTTTCCCCACCTCTATCATAATAGTTGCAAGATGCAATTAGATGCAGTTGTTGACTGGTCATAATAATCAACCTCCACCACAGTGCAGAGAACATCCTGGAGTCTTTTGGAGAGAGAAATGAAGTTGTTTCTGTCCTTGCAATTGGCAGCAAGGGACAGCTAGGAGATTGTTAGATCTAAAGCTGCAATGTTACAATATACCCTTGGATAGTGACAAATGTTCTTTCACATCCACTTGAAAGCACAGAAGCAACTTATTTTCTCTCCCCAGAAAATATATAGGAACCTCCTTCCAATCTTCTAGACCCAGGAGTACACCTACTCTTTATCATTAAGTGCAGAGGGGCAATAACAGCTCCACTTAAATCATCCATCATCTCAGAGTTATCATAGCTAATGTAGGACATCAGGCAGACTTGTTATTCCTGCTGTAGTTAACTATTCAAATCAGAAGTATTTATTCAGCACTGGCTTTCCCTCATTTCATTACAACTGCTTTCGCAAGGCAGCATGAAGAGTAGTTGGAGTCAATATTGGGGAGGATGGTCTGTGTAATGGACTTGCCCACATCCACAACTCTCGACAATTACCGACAGTCAAGAATGGTTTAGGCTGCTTCGTATCAACGCAGCAAATAATAAATCCCCAGCTTTTCTAATAACAATTCAAGTTCCATATCTCAATTTATATCACTGTAACCTACAAACCTGAACGTCTTTGGAGTGTGGGAGAAAACCAGAGCACCCTGAGAAAACCCATGTGGTCACGAGGAGATTGTACAAACTCCATACAGACAACATCCGTAGTCAGGATCGAACCTGGGTCCCTGGCACTGTAAGGCAGAAATTCTACCACTGCACTATCGTGCCGCCCACTGTTAATAATGTTGAATAATATTAATAATGTTTGTTGTGGCGATAACAACTCATTGTCTCATTCAGTTGATTTGGCCTGGCAGAATCCTTTCCAAAGACACAACGCTAGTTTAACTCCATAGGTCAGGCAGCATGTGTGAAGAATTTTCCTCGAGGCACTAACTTTTCTGAACAAGTTGATCACTTTTCATGTGGTAGTTGAACTTACACATGAGCTCATTATCTGAGTAATTTGGCTGCAATGCCTTTTGATTGGGTTGTGCAAGAGCAAATATTACTAATGAAGAAGGGTCCTGACCCAAAACGTCACGTATCCATTTTCTCCAGAGACGCTGCCTGACCCACTGAGTTACTCCAGCTTTTTGTGCCTATCTTTAGCTACTAAAGGGCCTGTCCCACTGTACGAGGTAATTCAAGAGTTCTCACGAGGTTTTCCCCTGATTCGAACTCGGAGAATGTCGTGAATGTAGGAGTTCGTGGATACATTGTAGCGGCTCGTACGAGTAACGGCAGGTACTCTAGAAATCCGGTAAACTCGTGACATTTTTTTCAACACTGTGAAAAAATGTCCACGAGTAAAAAAAATACTTGTGATGAAAAAAATGGTTACTTTTTACTCGTACGAGCCGCTACGAGACATCCACGAACTCCTTCGGACCCGCTACGGACATTCTCCGAGTTCGAATCAAGGGGAAACTCGGGGGAACACTTGAATTGACTCGTAGATTGGGACAGGCACTTAATACTACTTTTCGGAAGCAAAATCTACTGTCTTTACAATGCACAGGTGTGGCACACAGCTCACCCACGCAGTACAATGATACAACTTCCTAATCTGATGACTAGATGTACGCCCAGTCAAGCAGAATTAGTTATCCGTGTTGTACAAGCTGCACATAAATTAAATGCAGATTTCCGATTCTAGAGACATGTTAGAGTTCTCTACTACATGCAAGTTAAACAGCAAAGCTTTCTGCAGACATGGCTAACTCATCCCACAAACCATGAACCAGTCCAACGCTCTGTAGTCCAGCCACAATGTAGAAACGAAGTAACTGCAAATGCTGGCTAATACACAGGTCACAAAGCATTAGAGTAAAGTTACTCCAGCACTTTGTGTTCATCATCAACACTCCAATATACATTTCACCTGTCCAACAATGAACAAAATCACCGTTCCACGCAGGGGTGAAAGGGGCCCTGAAAAACACTTCACACAAGATTTGTGCTTCGTTCCTTTCAATTTCCATTGCTTCATCAATGCGGCTTGTTCACTGTGAGGTCAGGTATTGGAATGTCTGTAGCCTTCAGTTTCATTTCAAGCACCTTCAATAATGAAACATTCTTTCTTCAGATGCAGCAAGACTTCGGCAGCACTGAGGTTTGAGCTGATAGAGTTTCTTGCCCAGATTATGGGAAATCGAGAACCAGAGGGCAGAGGTTTAAGGTGAGGGGGAGAAGATTTAATAGGAATCTGAAGGGTAACTTTGTCACACAAAGGGTGGAACAAGCTGCCTGAGGAGGTAGTTGAGGCAACATTTAATAAACATTTGTGCAGGTACATGGATAGGACAGGCTAAGAGGGATGTGGGCCAAAAGAAGGCAGGTGGGACTAGTGTAGATGGGACATGTTGGTCGGTGTGGGCAAGTTGGGCCAAAGGGCCTATTTCCATGCTGTACGACTGTATGAATCAATGACCAATATACAAATACCCAATGTAAGACATAACACTATCATCATGGCCCAACTTAAAGCAACATTTCATATTTATGAAGAAAAAACTGTTTACAGAGCAAATTCTCAGTTTCTATTCCAATTTCAGCTACACATTCGGTATGTTTTGGGGGAACCTTTTTTTTTAAAGCTGCTTTCTTGAATAGGTGACATTTCGGGTCGAGATCCTTCTTCAGATTGAGTGTTGCGGAGAGGGAATCGAGAAATATCTGTAGGGACTCGACCCGAAATATCACCTATTTCTTCTCTCCAGAGATATTGCCTGACCCATTGAGTTACTCCAGCATTTTGTTTAAGCCAGCATCTGCAGTTCCTTCCTGCGCAATTACTCCAGTAGTTTTGGCGCTTTTTTTGCTCCAGATTCCAGAACCCTGCAATCTCCCGTGTCTCCATTTGTAAACATTGGTCCCTTAACACTAACGGCGTGGTTCTTTTCTCATGCTAATCCTTCCAAGCTCCAAACTCACCCGCATCGCTTCAATGAAATCGTCTTTTCACCACCACAGCGAAATGGCTTTTATCTGCCTTTAACCTTTACGGAGCCAAGTGCAAACTCAATCAGTAAAACGCTGGGATTCAAAGACAGAGCAATTATCATGTTAATGATTATCAATAGCCTTGCTGTCTAAAACAGTCCGTTAAAGTTGCCAAAGAAACTGCAGCTGGCGGTGTCAGCCTCAGTTTGCACAAGGCATTCGATATTTGTGACTAAAGTGTAAATATCCTTCCTCTTCCAAATTACTTCACACCACTGTCTTTGTCAGAACTTTACAAATAAATATTTACCATCATTTATCAATGAATCTTTTCAGACTCAGTGTATATATTTTTTGCTGTTCATTGCAGCAACACAACTCCATTCCATTGTCTGCGCCTCTTTGGAGACCTGTCCATAGAAGCATAGAAAAATAGATGCAGGAGTAGGCCATTCGGCCCTTCGAGCCAGCACCGCCATTCAATATGATCATAATATCTGATCATCCAAAATCAGTACCCCATTCTTGCTTTTTCCCCCAATTCCCTTGATTCCTTTAGCCCTAATAGCTAAATCTAACTCTCTTTCAAAAACCTCCAGTGAATTGGCCTCCTCTGCCTTCTGTGGCAAAGATCTCCACAGATTCACAACTCCCAGGGTGAAAATGTTGTCCCTGGAGCGGGAACACACGGTGTCCACAGGGACAGTGGAGGCCTTCTGTGAGCGCTGGTCACCGCAGGGGGTGGAATGTTTTATTGATGAAAATGTTAATGTTTTAATTTGAAATTTCTTTGTAAGATGCCAGTTTAGGCATTCTTTGATTGTGTTTGTAATTGTATTTGTTTGTTTGATTAAAACATTTTGTAAAAAAAAAAAAAAAAAGGGTGAAAATGTTGTCCCTGGAGCGGGAACACACGGTGTCCACAGGGACAGTGGAGGCCTTCTGTGAACGCTGGTCACCGCAGGAGGTCGAATGTATTATTGATAAAAATGTTAATATTTTAATTTGATAACTTTCTTTGTAAAATGCCAATATAGGCATTCTCTGATCGTGTTACTACTTTGTATTTGTTGGTTCTGAATAAAAGCATTTTGTAAGCAAAAAAAAGGGTGAAAATGTTTTTCCTCATCTCAGTCATAAATGGCCTACCCCTTACTCTTAAACCGTGACCTCTGGTTCTGGATTGATAGATTATTGATTATTACGGGTGCCAGGTGTTATGGGGAGAAGGTAGGAGAATGGGGTTGAGAGGGAAAGATAGATCAGCCATGATTGAATGGCGGAGTAGACTTGATGGGCTAAATCTGCTCCCATCACATACGACCAACATCTTAGAATGGCTTCAAGAGCCATTCGGCCTATCCAGCCCATACTGTCAGCGTGGCCCAGTGAACAACACTTCTCCCCTTTCTCATGGCTATGCAAATGACTTATTTTGCATGTATTCAAACAGTGTCTTTTGAATGCAGCAATCTAATCCGTCTTCATATCAATGCCTGTCTAGATAATCCAGATCCTTGTCACTTGTATCCCCAGTTTACTTTCAATGTTGCCAATGGCAATTTGGGGCAGCACAGTGGTGCACCGATAGGGTTGCTGCCTCACAGCGCCAGAGACCCAGGTTCAATCCTGACCACGGGTGCTGTCTGTACGTTATCCCCGTGACCCCATGGGTTTTCTCCAGGTGCTCCAGTTTCCATTCACATTCCAAAGGCGTACACGTTTGCGGGTTAATTGGCTTCTGTAAATTGTCCCTCATGTGTAGGTTACAACCATATAACCATAAAACAATTACAGCACGGAAACAGGCCTTCTCGGCCCTTCCAGTCCGTGCCGACCATTTATTTTCCCCTAGTCCCATCTACCTGCACTCAGACCATACCTTTCCCTTCCCGTCCATATACCTATCCACTTTACTTTTAAATGTTAAAATCGATCCTGCCTCCACCACTTCTGCTGGAAGATCTAGTGTACGGGGAGCGCTGGCTGGCATGGACTTGGTGGGCCGAAGGGCTGGTGTCTGTAAAAACTAAAATCCCTTCCATTCCAAACCTCCCAGGCCCTGACCACACAGCCAAAGGGGTAGTTTCTCTGTCCTGTCCGATGCCTTCATTGTTTTAAGTACCTCTGGCAGACTGTTCCATGCTTGGAGGTATTCAGTCGACTGAGCGAGAAATAAAGCACATTTTTACACAGCGAGGTCAGAAGTTGTCATAGCAACCCAGTTCTCAACAGCTACCACAATATCAGAGGTTTCACAATAACCATACTTTACTATTCCAAACCAAGGTCAGGAAGTCAGATAAGACACGGAGAAGAGCATACAATGGCGACAGAAGGCGTTGGGAACATTCAGTAGGTCAGACGGTGTCTTTGGTGGGGGAACATTTACTGTTTCAGATTGAACACCTTCACCCCCATCAACCTGAAACATTAAAGGTTCCGTTTTCTACAGACATCGCCTGACCTGCTGAGCACTTTCATCTCATTTTGTTATTATTTTGAGTTCAGATTTGCAGCACTCCCCTGAGGTCGGGCATCAGGCGGTGGAGCCTGCCTGGGTCAGTGGAGCCCGGGTCAGCGGCCTCAGGAGCCTCCCGGGTCAACCACAGTCTGCGAAGCACTGATCGATGAGGGCATGGGGCAACCACTATGAGGGGAGGGGGGAAGAACAAAGGGGGAGCCATCAGGGGTACTTTGTAAATAGACAAAGTGCTGGAGTAACTCAGCAGGACAGGCAGCATCTCTGGAGAGAAGGAATGGGTGACGTTTCAGGTCGAGGCCCTTCTTCAGACCTTTGTCAGCGCCCTTTATGTGCAACTATTTGCATACCTTAGGTATGCAAGCAAAGAACCTCACTGTGTCTCGCCACATGTAACGATAAAGTATTTCATTCCGTTCCTGCAGTTCTCTGTATTTTCAAATGTGGAGAATGCCCTGAGACCATTAGTACTTGCTAGGAAGATTGATGGACCTTCCATCAGGTTGACATGATGGAGCTAAGATGAAGAGTGTTGGGTGCGAGAAGCAAATTAGACACTGCCGTTTTTGTGCTGCTGTGTAATCTAGTCCACGCTACAGCTTGCTCAGTGAAGCAGAAATGGAGTCACTTCAAATCCTTCCAATTATCTTGCTTCATATTAAGAGACGGAGGGAGTACATGCCTCTCAACCAGCGGGGTGAGGAGAGACCTGCATTGTTTCTGCAATTAGCCATGCATTTGTGGGCAGTGAGACCCAATGAACATGGGAAATAGGAGCAGGAGTTAGCCATTTGGATCCTTGCGCTGTTCTGCCATCAATGTGATAATGTCTGATCTGTTTATCTCACCACTTTCCAGCACTTCCCCATATTGCCTAAATTCCTTGTTTCCTGATATATATTAATGTCTGAAAACCTGTTTATCTTTTCTTCAATTCAGCGATATAGTTGCTGACTTACAGCGTCAGAGACCCGAGGTTTTCGATCCCGGCTATGGGTGCTGTCTGTACGGAGTTTGTACAATCTCCCCGTGACTCACTTGGGTTTTCTCAGAGAACTTTGGTTTCCTCCCACACTCCAAAGATGTACAGGTTTGTATATTAATTGGCTTGGTATTAATGTAAAAAATGTCCCTAGTGCAAGATAGTGTTAATATGCAGCGGTCGTTGGTTGGTGCGGACCTAGTGGGCCGAAGGGCCTGTTTCCGTCCTGTATCTCAAACTAAAACTTAATGTCTAATCTTCCTTTGTGTAAAAAGTTTAAAGATTCACTACTCTCAATGGCGACATTTCTATGGTTCGAGAGCATGGTAGACCCTGTTCAGTCCATCACGGGAACTGACGTTATCCCCACTATCGAAGGGATCTAAAGGAGGCGCTGGCCACACTCTCATTTCAATCCTACTGTTGGGAAGGATGTATAGATGTCTGAAAACCATGACCACCAGATTCAAGACAGCTTCTTCCCAACAACAAAATACTTTTGAACACTACTCAACAATGAACTTCCATGCACTGTTCTTGGTTGCACTAATGACTTGGGGTTTGTGCACTTATTTATTTACTTTTGATTATTACATATTCTGAGTATATCACATTAAGAGGCCAGTTATGCTGCTGCAGGTAAGACTTTTATTCTTCTGTTGTCAGCTCAGATAACAATTAAACACTCTATGTTGTCTAACTGGAAGGGTGCAGAGCAGGTTGGGTGGATGTCTCTTGCCCAGAGTAGGGGAAATGAAGAACCAGAGGACATAGGTTTAAGGTGATGGAGGGGGGACGATTTAATAGAAATTTGAGTGGTTACATTTTTCAATGGGTGTATGGAACATGCTGCTGGAGGAGGCAGTTGAGGCAGGGTACATGGATAGGAGAGGTTTAAACAGAAATGGGCCAAATACAGGAAAATGAGACTACTGCAGTTGGGACATGTTGGTCAGTGTGGGAAAGGTGGGCCGAAGACTTGGTTCTACACTGAATGACTCTAATGACTCTTGACACCATGATCCATTGACATGAAACAACAACTCCTCATCTATAACACTGGAAGTTCTGTTGTTGGTAATACCGGATTATGGGGTTCAACTTGCGAGCAACAATGTTTCATGTAATTAAACCCACAACCTGAAACTACCAAACTCCGTCGCAAGAGATGTGTAGGAAGGAACTGCAGATACCGGTTTACACTGAAGATAGACACAAAATGCTGGAGTAACTCAGCGGGACAGGCAGCATCTCTGCCTTGAAGGAATGAGTGAAGTTTCGGATCGAGTCCCTTCTTCAGATCTTTGTCAGTGCCCTTTTTGTGCAACTATTTGCATACCTTAGGTACACAAGCAGAGAATTTCACATGGGTCTCCTTCCTCAGAAGAATTTTCTTGATCCAAAACATCACCTATTCCTTCTATCCAGTGATGCTGCCTGTCCCGCTGAGTTACTCCAGCATTTTGTGTCTATCTTCAGTGTAAACCAGCATCTGCAGTTCACTCCGTCACAAGAGATGTGTAGGTAGACTGTAGTTTCAGGTTGTGGGCTGAATTACATGAAATATTGTTGCTTGGAAATTGGACCCCACAGTTTATTACTACCACGAGAGAGACATCTTCTGCAGATGAAAAGTTGCAAAGATATTGTGCAAAATATAACAAAATATTTAAGTGAAATTCATGGTTACAATGTGCTCATTATCTGAAAATACAAAGGTACATTGTCATTCCGATAATCTCCGAATACTCCTTTACACATGGGTAGGAAGAAGGATGAGAAATAAATAAAACAAGCAAATGGCACAATTTTTAAAGAGGATGCACCTCTGGGGCTTCAGGACAGCAATCAGTTAAACCATACGGAGCGATCAGAAACAGAAGCGAAAATAACAAATGATGGGAAGTTATGCTAATGTTTAAAATCTCTGAAGTCGTCCACCTGAACGATTGTGTTACAATTCGAGTTAGAAAGGACACGAATGACTTCATACCAGAGTTTTACTCAAACAATGACTGGAAGAGAAGCTTAAATCGATGTGCACATGAAAGGGTTGTGTTTGTTCACATCAGGAGGAGATAATGAAGGCGATTTTGATGGAAATGCATAAAATCATGACCAGAGTAAATAAAGATAAATTAACTCCATTGGTTGAAGAACTGAAATTTAAATGTGGATGTGGAGAGGATGTTTCCACTAGTGGGAGAGTCTATGATCAGATGCCATAGCCTCAGAACAAAAGGACATACCTTTAGAGAGGTGATGAGGAGGAATTTCTTTCATCAGACAGTGGCAAATCTGTGGAATTCTTTGCCACTGAAGATTATGGAGGCCCAATCAAAGGATATTTTCGAGGTAAAGATAGATAGATTCTTGATTAGTACAGGTATCAGGGATTATGCGGAGAAGACAGGAGAATGGAGTTGAGAGGGAAATATAGATCAGCCATGATTGAATGATGGAGTTGACTTGATGGGCCAATTGGCCTAATTTTGCTCCTACAATTTATGAACCTCTGTAGAGCCCAGATATTTGGTGACCAATACAAGAATTTGGGAAATTTGGAAAATAATGTTTTGAAAAGTTATGGTTTAGATTTGGAATGGACCTCATGATTTTGCTGGTGCTAATATGATAAAAGACTACATAAGGGAATTATAAAAGAATGTTAATGGCAAGTTGAGGAAATAATGGAGGATTGTCATGGGTACAATTGCTATTTGGAAGAGCCAGCATAGACATGGTAGGACAAATGGTTTCTTGCACTATGATTCATCGCTTGCTGGAGTCAATGAGAAGTGAGTTCCAGATCCCAAAACCTGATGCTGAGAAAGTGGGAATCACCAGGCAAAGTTCGGAGCAAACCCATTAGAAAGTAGTTAATTCCATCACAGACTGCCGGAATACTTTGTAATGAAACCAGCATGAGGTTGGGAGTAGAATTCGGCAACTCTGCGAGATGGGCAGATATGACATACCAAGGATCCATTTTCCACTTCCATTCATAATCTGAAAGCAAAACATACAATGTCTGTTGTGTAGGAAGGAACTGCAGAATCTAGTTTAAAGCGAAGACAGACACACAATGCTGGAGTAACTCAGCAGGACAGGAAGCATCTCTGGAGAGAAGGAATGGGTGACGTTTCGTGGTGAGACCCGTCTACAGACTGTGTCTATGCAATTTCAATTGACAGCAATTGGCATGCTCTAACCGAATGAAACTCATGCGGTCACAGAGAGAACAAAAGCACCCTCAATGATCCAGATCCACATTGAGGATGCTTGCACATGTGAAAGTGGGTGATGGGTGTGGTTAGGATAAAGCTTGAAGACAATCATCATTATTGATGAAAAAATAAGATATTAATCATCAATCAAATACTTCGGTGCACAGAAGTAGAGTTGCTGCCTATGCTACAGCTGACTATGGGTGCTGTCTGAACCTAGTTTGTATGTTCTTCCTGTGGCCTGCATGTTTTTTTCTTTGAGATCTCTTGTTTCTTCCCACACTCCAAAGACAAACAGGTTTGCAGGCTAACTGGCTTGGTAAAACTTGAAAATTATCCCTAGTGCGGATATTATTAGGATAGTATGCCGGGATCACTGGTCGACACGGACTCAGTGGGCTGAAGGGCCTGTTTCCGTGCTATTCGTCTAAACTAATCCCACAGGAAAATTCACAACGGGGTACGGTGAATAAACAGATTGGCTTACATTCAGCCAGATTTTCATTAGGCATTAAAGGAACGGAAGAATAGTTATAGATACAGGCTGCTAATTCTCTTTTGCCAAAGAAAAAAACTATATCCAATGAACCCGTTCACACACAACAAATTGAATTGTCAAATAAAATATGGGAGGACAATCATGTGCACATATCTAATGCCAAAACACTGCCTTTGGTTCATTGAGGATAAGCGTATTTGAAGATCAAGACCTTTAATCTGATCCAAAATTCACGGTCAACCTGACAGCAATGATCTCTGTTTTCTTGCTTGCTTCCAAGATCTGTGTTACTTACAATGACATCTCAAGACACTGTAAAGATGTTACCAATGCGATCACTACAATATCATCATATGCATAAGCAAACCAACATCAGTGTACTCGTCCAGGTCAACATCACCAGCGTCAAGGCCCTTAATGTCTATTTTCTATCTCAATAGCGACCCTTGGACTATCTTTAGGTAGACAAAAATGCTGGAGAAATTCAGCGGATGAGGCAGCATCGATGGAGCAAAGGAAATAGGTGATGTTTCGGGTCGAGACCCTTCTTCAGACTGAAGAAATGATGAATCACTTATTCCGTCGCTCCATAAATGCGGCCTCACCCGTTGAGTTTCTCCAGCATTTTTGTCTAACTTCGATTTTTCCAGCATCTGCAGTTCTTTCTTAAACACTTGGACTATCTTTGATCAGACTTTATCTTGCCCTGAACATTGTTCATGTTACTTCCTTTATCATGTATCTATGTACGGTGGATGGCTCGATTGTAATCATGAATTGTCTGTCTGCTGACTGGATAGCACGCAACAAAAGCTTTTCACTGTACCTCAGTATTCGTGACACTAGATTTGACTGAGTTGAGGTGAGTCTATTGCGAGAGCTAGATCGTTTGAGTGCATGGCACCAGACTCTCTAATCAGATAGTGTATTCTCAGCTCCGTCACAGGAAGAGATTACCAAATGCACAGAGGAAAAGGTTCAAGAAAGTTCACAAATCCTGCTTGAAAAAAAAAGCAAGTATGCTTTCTGGCTCACAACTGCGCAAAGTGAAGAAGGAGCATTCCAAATGTTATCAAGAAGCACGGATCCGTACACAGGAGCACCCATGTGTTATACGCAAAGAGCGGAAGGTACACAGACCCCTGTACAAAGAACCCAGCTACTTGCCCCATTTGTGGAAGAGTAATTGGTGGAAAAGCCCCATCCAGCAGATCCCACAAACGAGAACAGAAGCAAGAGAGTCTGAGAAATAACAATGGTAGGAAGACCGCATGGTTCTTGTACACACTGTGCCTTCCTCTTTCCTTGGTGCCCTTGCACATTGACTTCTGGAGAGTCATAGGCAAGGATATTTGAATCACCCTCAGCACCAACACCATTCAATGTCACATCCTCTAAATATTACAGCACATATTACCAAGCAAATTATGTTCCATCCGAAAAGCCCTCGCTGTTCACATAGTTTAGAGATCCAGCATAGAAACCGGCCAATCGACCTACTGAATCCATACCGACCATCAATCTCTCTAGTTCTATGTTACCCCACATTCGCATCCACTCCCTCCACACTAAGGACAGTTTACAGAGGCCAATTAACCTACAAACCCACACGTCTTTGTGATGTGGGAGGCAACGGGAGTACCCATGCAGCCACAGGGGGATTGTACAACATCCACACTGACAGCACCGGAGATCATCATCAAACCCAGGTCTCTGGCACTGTCAGTTAGCAGCTCTACCAGCCTAAATAGGATGAGTGATGTTTCAGGTAGGGATCCTTCGTCAGATTTCAGAAAGTCTGAGGTTCTTCAGACTTCAGAAGGGTTCCAAACCGAGATGTCACCCATCCCATTTCTCCAGAGATGCTGCCTGGCCCGTTCTGTACTCCAGAACTTTGTGTCTATCTTCAGTATACAGCAGTTTCTATCTTCCTCACGTCACACTATCTTCCTCACAAGTCACACTATCACTTTAATAGAGAGTTAGATAGAGCTTTAGGAGCTAGTGGAGTCAAGGGATATGGGGAGAAGGCAGGCACGGGTTATTGATAGGGGACGTTCAGCAATGATCACAATGAATGGCGGTGCTGGCCTGAAGGGCTGAATGGCCTCCTCCTGCACCTATTTTCTATGTTCTATGTCTATGTTTTCTATGTTTAAAAGATCAAACAAATATATTTGAATGGTTTCCTCAATCATATTATCAATACTGATTGTGAACCGCTAGGGCCCCAACACTGATCGCTGTGGAACTTCACCAATCAGAATCTTCCAACCCCCACCCCCCCCCCCCCCCCCCCCCATCCCTTCCCCCAGAACTAGCCTTTTATTCCTATGTTCTATTTCTGCCTATTAATCTGTCATCCACACCAATATATTATTCCCAATCCCAGGTGAGACAATTACATTTAATAACTTCAGGATAAGTCTTATTGAAGGCCTTTAGAATATTTAATACATAACATTCACCTGCTTCTCCACCCCCCACCCCCCAAACCACCAGCACCCCCACACATCTTTGCTACATACATGTTGCCTTCGCCTGGTCCTATTACTTCCCACCCACTCCCACATTTTGTCTTACAAATTATTAATAATATAATTTGACGTTTTACTTGTCTCCATTACTGATGTATTGTAAATTGAGCTACATTTTGTATCTTTTATTTAACAGTGATACCTTACAATCTATAGAAACCATTCAAGAATGTATGCAATCTACAAAGATTTTAGCAGAATTGTATGAATGCTAAATGGTCAAGGAATTTGACAGAAATACTCAAGGTCATGAGTTTTCTTTCTGGAGTGAATAGGGAAAAAATGGTTCCACAAAACTAAAAACACAAAGTGCTGGAATAATTCAGCTGTGTCTCTGGGGAACATGGTTAGGTAATGTTTCGGGCCAGGGTCAAAGGTTGTTTTCCACTGAAGAAGCGTTGGGAATAAGAGGTCACGGGGTTAAGGTGATTAAAGTGCCTGTCCCACTTTGCGCTTTTTTTTGCGACTGCGGGCATCAAAAACCGTCAAGTTGTACGACAATCTACGACAGGCGGCGTCACAATTTCCAGGACCCCAACAACGACAATATAGTACAGCCTACGACAGCGCCTACGACATCCTGCGACCGCACAGACGTTAAACAACGACAGCCGAAGTCAACATACGTCCACCCGTGACACGATACGGCAAGATACGACAGGTTGCATCACTGACTACAGCATCTGAGGCCAACAGGTTGACGAGTGATAACGTATGATGATGCAGGCTGTCGCAAAATGAATTAGCCACGGTCATGACCTTGCGTCACCGGGCGCAACGCGCAAGACAGCCGACATCAGCATGCGACAGGGCGCACTACATGATAAGACACTCAGGTGTCGCGGAAAGATTTGGAACATTCCAAAATCCAGCGGCGGCAAGGAGACACCGTGCGTCATTAAATGCGTCACCCGGTGTCACCCCGCGACAACCTCTTTACAGGCTATCGCCGAAAATGTCGCCCAAATGTGACAGGCCCTGAACAAAACACGAGCCAAGGCATAAGGGGACAATGTGCAGCCAATTGTAATCAACTACAACGCATTGGTTGGACCGGGGGCAAAATATGCTTCTCATTGAAGTGACATTAATAGCGTAACGTGCGCACAGTTAAGTGGGTCTGATTCAATAACACGTGGAGCCGTCACAGCCCCAACTAAACTTCATGACTTAGCCATCTTGAGGGATAAAATTATTAGCTAGACACGAAAAGCAGGAGTAATTCAGCGGGTCAGGCAGCATCTCTGAAGAGAATGAATAGGTGATCTTTCAGGTCGAGACCTTTCTCAAGTGAAATCATAAATGTATTTATATCGTGTAGAATAAATCGTGTCAGTCTGAAGAAAGATCACGACCCGAAACGTCCCCCGTTCCTTCTCTCCATGGACGCTGTCTGGCCCGCTGAGTTACTCCAGCTTTTTGTGTCTACCATGCATTTATGTCGACTGCTTTTGGAAGTACCTAAACGATAATCTAATGCAGATAATATGATTCCTCCGTCAATGGCAGAATAAAATATATCACGATATCTCTATGACTAGGATGAGTGCTTCCAATTCCTATTCACATTTTATAAGGTGGTAAGTCGGTCTCAGCCTACTGGGCTGAAAAATAACTCGCTCGGGAGTTTTATCAGATTGAATTGTTCACTGTGTGGGATGCGAACGGAACTTGGTCTCTCAACACTTCCCCCTTTCCTCAATTAGGAAGTGTTCTGTCCCATTTCAGGTGGCACAGTGGCGTAGCGGTAGAATTGACAGCACCAGATATCCGGGTGCTGTCTGTACGGAATTTGCACGTTCTCCCCGTGACCTGCGAGGGTTTTGTCCGGGTGTTCCGGTCTCTTCCCACATTCCAAAGGCGTGCATGTTTGTAGGTTAATTGGCCTTGGTAAAACATGTAAAGTGCCCCTGGTCTGTGTGGGTAGTGCGAGGATCGATGGTCGGTGCGGACTCGATGGGCCGAGGGGCCTGTTTCCGCGCTGTAACACTAAACTCAAAACAAAGGTAAGTGTGCATTTAATGCACTTCTGGTGGTGACGTTGTGCGTGCATTCATGGGGTAAATGTCTAGTGTGTGTAAACCAAAGTGGTTTAAACCAAAGATAGACACAACTTGCCAGAGCTCAGCGGGTCAGGCAGCATCTCTGGAGAAAATATACAGATAACGTTTCGGGTCAGGACCCGTCTTCAGACTCAGAGTTTGTTTCCCTCTTTGGTTGTGTTTGTTTTATTATCACGTGTGCCGAGGTACTGTGGAAGAAGGCTTTTTGCTGCGTGCTAAACAGTCAGAGGAAATCAATTACAATCAAGCCGTCCACGGTGTACAGATGCAGGAGAAAGGGGAAAACTTGAATTGCAAGACAAGCCCAGTACTGTCCGATTAAAGATAGTCCGAGGGGCTCCAATCAGTTAGATGGGAGGTCAGGGCTGCTCTCTAGTTGTTGCTAGTATGGCTCAGGTGCCTGATAAGACTGAAGAAGAGCCCCTGAATCGTCACCTTTCCATTTTCTCTAGAGATGCTGACTGACCCGTTGAGTTACTCCAGCATTTCGTGTCGACATCCAATATAGTGACACAACCCTCCTGCCATTATTCTCTTCCGTAACCTTTCCACCTACACTTCAACCCCCCTCACCCCTCCCCTTCTTGGCCACTCTCTAACAGGTTCATTTACCTGCGCCGCTAGCCAGCACTCACAAAGGCCGCCTTTTATTACAAACGATATCGTTTCCAGGGGTCAGGAGAATCCGCAGATGGTGCAGTCCTGAGCAAAACACACAGTGCTGAAGGAACTCAGATGTTCAGGCAGCATCTGTGGAGATACAAAATGCTCGAATAACTCATCGAGACACTCGAAACGTCACCCATTTCTTCTCTCCAGAGCTTGTCTGTCTCGCTGAGTTACTCCAGCATTTTGCGTCTAGCATCTGTGGAAGATATCCCGGTCCTTTTCACTGAAAACACCGAAGAGTGGTCACGACCTGAAAAGTCACCTGTCCACTTTCTCCACACGCGGCTTGGCCCGCTGAGATCACCTGGCACTTTGCGCTTCGCTCGTTTCAGGGTATGTTTGTTTGACCGCAACGCATCAGTGCACACATTCTTATCTCTCCTCGCCACATCTCGACCTTGGTTAAACTGCCAGTGTCTATTGTCCACAGACACAAACTCAGCGGGTCAGGCAGTATCTCTGGAGAAAGATCGTCAGACTCTCAGGCACAGACTCTGTTTTTTTTTTAACATCACTGCTGTGCCCCGCACTGTTTGCGGATAAATATTCATATTTGCCCTTGGTCTTGTACTTAAAACAATTATACCTGTCAATATAAATGGTAGTTTTATTGAAGCCAAACACACTGCATCCTCTGCCCACTGTTTGTATCAGCTACTCGCTGTTCATTGCAGCAACACAAATTCATTCCATTGTCTGCGCCTCTCTGGAGACGTGTCCATTTCTTCGCCGCAGATAGACACATAGAAAAATATAAAATAGACCATTCGGCCTTCGAGTCAGCACCGCCATTCAATATGATCATGGCTGATCATCTAAAATCAGTACCCCATTCCTGCTTTTTTCCCCCATGTCCCTTGATTATTTTAGCCCTAAGAACTAATCTAATTCTCCCTTGAAAACACCAAATGCTTGAGAAACTCAGCGGGTCAAGGCGGCATCTGTGGCGAAAATAATATATGACGTCTCGGGCCGTAACCTTCTCCGAACTGATAGCATCTCCAGACCCGCTGAGACGCACCAGCATATTGAGTCTATCTTCAGTGTAAACCAGCATGTACAGTTCCTTCCGACACACTTTCTTTCTGCCCCGGGACCTCTCGACATCTGCTCCGCGGTGACTGCACGTTTCAATGTAACGACGCCAGCCTTTGGAATGAGCGATATTGCGGGAATACTCGGAAACATTGACTGGGATTGGGCATCCAGAGGACCAGGCACCTGCGTGTAAAATGATCTGCTTGACACATCAGCCGGGTGCTAAGGAAATTACATTTAGAAACAGGACTGGAAGGGTGGCACAGTGGCGCATCGTCTTACAGCGCCGGAGACCTCGGTTCGATCCTGACTACGGGTGCCAGCTACACAGTCTGTAAATTCGCCCTGTGACCGCGTGGGCTTTCTCCGGGTGCTTGGGTTTCCTCCTACATTCCCAAGATTTCTTGGTTAATTGGCTTCTGAAAATTGTCCCGCTCGTGTCCGGTGATCGATCCGGGACTCGGAGGCCCGAGAGGCCGGTTTCCGCGCCCTATCTCTAAACTAAGTTGCAGAACAATAAAATAGTGGGGTAGATAAGAAAAGTAGATGTTACTCCCTCTCCTCTCAGCGCGACAGCACAGCCGCTCTTGGTACGCCTGTAAAGGTAAAGAGGCTGATAGGCTGGGGGTTAGGGCGGCACGGCGGTAGGGTCGTGCCTTGCAGCGCAGGAGACCCGGGTTCGATCCTGACTGTGGGTGCTGTCTGAACGGGGTCGACCTGCATGGGGTTTCTCCGGGTGCTCCGGGTTTCTCGCACACTCCAAAGACTTGCAGGCTTGTAGAGTAATTGTAGAATGTCCCTAGCGCGTAGGATAGCTTGGACTCGGTGGGCCGAAGGGCCCGTTTCCACGCTGTATCTCCAAAGTCTAAAGTTAAAACTGCTTTGGAAGACTGGAGGGAGGTAGTTATGTTTACATTGACTCCAGAATAAAGACTCCAGAATCCAGACTCCGGTCATGGTGAAATGTCACGTGCAATTGATAATAAGAGGTACCCTTCATTAATCTGATGGTCAAAAATAGCGCACAGTTTTGCAAAGTGTATGTTCTTAGATTTACACATTCCTCAGTAGGAAGAAACAACGGGGCAGTCGATTCCGAGAGCAGTCGCGAATATCCGACCGTCACCGAATGAACGGAAGAACACTAACATTCTATGAAAAATTGCCACGTGGAAGTTTACAATGAGAGTACTGGAGAAATCATTTATCATTCATTATTTGTCTATCTATCAGCCATTTTTCCGGTGTCTCCGTCCCCCCCCCCCCCCCCCCCCCACACCCCAAAGACATACGGGCCTGTATGCTAATGGGGTTGATATGATTGTAAATTGTCCCCAGTGTGTGCAGGATAGTGTTAAGCCCCTGTCCCACTTAGGAAACCTGAACGGAAACCTCTGGAGACTTTGCGCCCACACCCAAGGTTTCCGTGCGGTTCCCGGAGGTGTTTGTCCTCCGGCAACCATCTTCAACTAGCATCGCAAACCGGCTTCGACTAAAACATTACCGATTTTTAAAACGGAAACTACTTGCGACCATTAGGGAGATTGACAAAAACCTCGGGGAACCGCTCGGAAACCTTGGGTGGGGCGCAAGTCTCCAGAGGTTTCCGTTCAGGTTTCCTATGTGGGGGACGCTGGTGGGCGCGGACTCGGTGGACCCAGGGGCCTGTTTCCGCGCGGTATCTCTAAACTAATCTCAACTATAACGCAGGGCAATTCACAAGAAGGCATCCTGCTCGTTCCAGAAATAATGAGATGTAACGCATTCCACCGGTGCTATATTTTAAGTTTAAACGCAGCCTTGACCTAACAGCAACATTTCAGATTGTGAGGTTCATTGCAAGGATTTGACGCGAACGTCAAAATTTGACAGAAGCTTATGTTTCTGTGCACTGTGGATGATTGGGGATGATCAGCCATGATCACATTGAATGGAGGTGCTGGCTCGAAGGGCCGAGTGGCCTACTCCTGCACCTACTGTATATTGCCTATTGAATGGCTCGATGTGTGATCATGTATTGTCTTTCTGCTGTCTGGTCAGCACGCGACAAAAGCTTTTCACTGTACCTGTACACGTGACAATATACTAAACTGATCTTGTCAATATGTTTCCAATAATCCACTACGGGTTCCTCCAGCTTAGCGTGGAGATGCCCCGCTGCGGCCAATGATCTTCCCATCCTCCAGCCCTCCTTCCCTCACCCTTCCTTTCCCTGTTGGTCATCCATCACCCTGCCTTCTGCCCTACCCTGTGGTCCCACACCTCACCTTCACATTCCCCGGCCCGGCCCGGCCGCCTGCCAGTTTACGGTGGGCCCAAAACTGTCCTCAACTTAATGACTCGCCTCTGACCATTCTCGTTGTTGGGTCAGCGGCTGAAACTGAGGTTAAAACGAGGGCAATCGCAGCTAAGTACAATGGACGAACCGGGCACAAATTAAAAAAACCCGCACACAGCCGTGGAGGAAGTCAGGGGGACAGACAACTTCTGTGGAGGAAATGGGCAGGTGGGGATGGATACAAAATGCTGGAGTAACTCAGCGGAACAGGCAGCATCTCTGGAGAAAAGTAATCGGTGACGTTTCGGGTCGAGACCCTTCTTCTGAATTCCTTCCCACGCCTTTGTCTGCTTCAGAACGCCTGTCCAGCATTTTGTTTCTTGCACAAGATGCCAACATCTGCAGTTTATTGGGTCTGCAACAGATGAATTGACGCCTGTACAGGGCATGGTACGATGTGTAGGAAGAAACTGCAGATGCTGATAAATTATACCGAAGATAGACACAAAAAACTGGAGTAACTCAAGCAGCATCTCTGGAGAGAAGGAATTCTGATTTGTTCAGAGTGTGAAGAAGGGTCTCGACTCCGTTTCTCCAGAGATGCCGCCTGGCCCGCTGAGTTACTCCAAATGTGTGTGGCTCTCTTAAAGAAAATTGTAGACACAAAATGCTGGAGTAGCTCCGCGGGCCAGACAGCATCTCTGGTGAGAAGGAATGGGTGAGGTTTTGGGTCGAGACCCTCCCTCAGACCTTTTTTTGATGTACGGCGGGAGAGAGAACCATATAGCGCATGTTTAATAAAGGATAAAGATTCAAAACACTAACATCACTGCTTTTCGTGTTTGTGGACTAGTCTTTGGTTTTTTTTAATCAATATTTTTGCCTGGTTGTCTCGGGCATTTGTATATGACGACCGAGGAAGCGCTCCCCGCCTGTGTTTTGAGCAGAGAGTCTTATTAAACGACCCCGATCGCAACAATTTCCAGTCAAGTTTTCAGCCTTCGAAATTAACCAGTATCCGCACGGGTTAATCCTGCACAGAATCTCTGGGAAGCACCAGGCACTCGCTGAAACTTGCACAGTGCTAATAACTGGCACCACGCACTAACGGGGACATTAAATTGCGGTCCATGTGTTTCCTCGCGTGAGTTTTAATTGCCATCAAAAGCGCGGAGACTTACTACTTAATGAGGCACCGGCGCCTTTAAACAAAATCCCTTGTTTGAAAACGTGACTGTTAGAACTTTCTGTGCTTCGGTAATTACCTTTCAGTGTGTATGAATGGACTAGTTGGGGATGGAGGATTCATCTGCATTCCTCCAAAACAAGTGTGGCTATAAATAGGACGGCGCCAATTAATTTATTGGCCAACTGAATATTTGTAGTCTTTCTTTGGTGCAGCCAAACAAGTCTTTCCTCTCGTGTTAAGAACCACCTGTCTTCCACTAATATTAAGAACTGAACATTCTTGGTTTAGAAATTTTGAACTGCATTTTATGAATATCAATAAATTCATTGAACGACCGAGTAGGTACACCTCGTGTAGTGTTCATAGGTTGTAGCGTTAGAATAAGGCCACTCGGCCCATCAAGTCTATTCCGCCATTCAATCATGGCTGATCTATCATTTCCACTCAACTCCATTTTCCTGCCTTCGCCCCGTAATCCCTGACACCCGTACTAATCAGAAATATGCCTTAAAATATATATATTGGCCTCCACAGCCGTCTGTGGTAATGAATTCCACAGATTCATCACCCTCTGACTAAAGGAAGCCATCCTCATCTCCTTTGTAAAGTTACCATTTTCGTTTTTACACCGGCGAAAGAGGAGCGCGGAATGGGCGCACGAGGTGCCTCGACCTGTCCAACCTAATTGGTCTGCATTCATTTACCATCCTTGACATTGACTTTGATTGTCTGTGGTCCCTTCTGTAGCCTATCAGACACTGATGGACTCCCATTCCCCCCCCCCCCCCCCCGCTGCCCCAAACATTGACTACCCTGAATACCATTAGTAGCAGGATTCCTGCTATATCGTCCATCCAGATGAGGTCTCCATGACCTGTGGTCCTACGCTGGTTGGCAGCCCACACGCGAAGCTGCAGCCGCTTACACATGTACATTTGGTGGGAAAGTGGGGGGGGGGGGGGGGTCAGAAATGTAATAAATAGACGGGTGGCAGATTGACCAAGCATATGAAGGGATAAATCAAGCATAAGACGTCGGGGGGGATAGCAGAACAGAGCAGGGAGCGTCAGACATGCAGAGGGAACGCGAGAGGTTGAAAGGATGAAAAAAACCAAAGGGGATGTACCCTTACATTGTGAATCACCTATTTGCCTTAATGGGGACCGGAGTTTTTTTCCCCCCTTTAGAACATTTAAAAATATATATTTAATACATAGGAACGCGTGGTGCGATTTTGAGAAGCGGGCTTTTTGTATAATACCAATGGTGGTGAAGTCGGCCACAGAACCGGACTACTACTCGTTCGGGGTCGGGAGATGTCATTGGTGTTGTTCTGGGCTGGCAATAATTGCAGTCGCCTGCCTCAGTTTGACACCAGCAGCCGTGGGATGGATAATGGTGACACCAAAGACGGCAAATCGCTGGAGGACAGACACAAAATGCCGGAGTAACTCAGCGGGACAGGCAGCATCTCTGGAGAGAAGGAATGGGTGACGATTCTGGTCGAGACCCTCTCGTTCCTGCTATTCCGAGACGCTGCCTGTCCAGCTGAGTTACTCCAGCATTTTGTGTCTATCTTCCGTGTAAACCAGCATCTGCAGTTCCTTCCTGCACAAGTCGCTGGAGGAACTCGGCGGGTCAGGCAACATCTGTGGAGTGAGTGGAGACGAGGTTTCCCCTCTTGACGCTACTTCAGATTGCGAGGATGTATTGGGAGGATGAGGGTCCATTGTGTAAAACGGGGCGGAGACTAAGGCTTTATTTAGACCAGATCGATATGTAAAACGGGGCGGAGACCAGGCTTCCGCCGGCCAGATCGATATGAGCCGCCTCTCATCCACCTGAGAAGTGTTGACGGTTTGCACTTGGCGACTGGCCCAGGTGACAATGGGGACATTGGGATGCTCAGCCTGTCTGCGCGCAGTGAGCGGAACGGTGACTTTTTGTTAGAGAGAGAGACTTATTACTGAACTAACAGATCGATTAGAGCCAGGTGCAAGCGGAGCTGATTGATTGCTCAATAAATAATTGTCCAACCTTGATTCGCTCAATTGAAATAAGTTAAACATGGTAAATCTTCTATAAGCCTGGACAAGAATACTCACAGAATGGCATTTGCTGCTGTGCCTGCCTTAAGCGAAAGTGATATCGTCCAGACTTGTATCCCGTGTATGCTTGACAAAGTTCCGCCTGTGCAGAGGGATCTCCGCCCGTGTTATGAGATGGACAGAAAATGCCATCGGACGGCTGAACACGGCGAGATGGCGAGATGGCGAGATGAGCGATGTATTTGTGGAGGAAGGAACTGCAGATGCTGCTTTAAACCGAAGACAGACACAAAAACCAGGAGTAACTCAGCGGGACCGGCAGCGAGAAGGGTCTGCTCCAGAGATGTTGCCTGGCCCGCTGAGTTCCTCCAGCCACTCGCAGACTTTCGTGTCACCCAGCCCGTGAATGCTGGTGCCAAACTGAGACAGGCCAGTGCAGTTAGTGCCACAATATTGCCATCTTTAAGGATTCGGTCCGTAGTTATCTGCTACATGATCTATTTTTGAGATATTAGGAATGTTTACGCATCTGAACACCGCGCAATGCTTGTGTCCAGCATTATAGAGCATTGTTCCCCTCCTCTTGAGGTGAGCCGGAAGAATAGAGCCACTTTAGCTGTATCTGGAGGTTGCACATTGAGTTTATTCCGTCTGCGGGCATATGAAGCTGACAACTTTTTGTGTTTCCGCATGATATGGCGCGTTTGTGTTCAGTTGCTCCGACAATTCAATATTCCGACATAAGCATTAAAAAAATATATATCGTTATGAGGGGCGCGGGTAGACTATTCAGTGGGAAATTCTTTCGCCTCTCCAAAGGCGCCTATAACCAGAGACAGAATATTTAGTAAGGGGAATTTAAGAAAAAAAAAACGTGGTACATTCAGAGCGGATGAAATTTGCAACTCGCTATCTGCGGGCGGACGAGGGCGGGTATACGAACAACAGAGGAGCGCTTGAAACACAAAACACTTGAGCCTTTAGGCCAATGGGTAGAAAATGGACACGTACAGAAATGCGTCTGGCATCTCACAGGGACCAGGTGGGCCAAAAGCCTGTTTTCCTGCTATATAACACTCTTATGTCAACTGAAACTGGTTTTAATTGGAAACACTCCTCAAAATAGAAAATAACCAGTAGTATGTTTTATTTTGACTTAGCTACACAAAGCTCATCTCCTCCTGACCAACGCTGCCCCTCCTTCCCCACAGGGTCTGCATTGTACCACTGCTCCCCCAGCCACCCAATACTATATTCAAATAGTCATTAAATACCCTGTCGCTCCGTCCCTCTCTCATCCTCGTCGCCTTGCTAGTTAACTGTCTGTATCCCTTCATTGTCACCTCCTCCACGCCCAACAATGGACCATTCTGGGCTCCACCTTTCTTGAGTCATCGGTGCCGGCTGTGATTTGTTCTGTACTCTTTCATAACTACACTCGCTCTCAGTCTGAAGGAGGGTCCCGACTCGGCTGCCTGTCCCGCTGAGTTACTCCAGCATGTTGTGTCCACCTTCGCTGTGGGACAGTTTCTGCAGTTTCTTCCTTAGGCAACGCTATATGTGGCGCGGGAGGAGGAAGGTGGGGAACAATGCAAGAGAGGGCGGTGTGTTGGCTGGAGGAATGACTCTAGTGTGCAGGATGTGTAGGAAGGAACTGCAGATGCTGGGTTAAACCGAGGATAGACACAATATGCTGGAGTAACTCAACGGGACAGGCAGAATCTCCGGATAGAACGAAAGGGTGACCCAAAAAGTCACCCATTCCTTCTCTCCAGAGATGCTGCCTGTCCCACTGAGTTCCTGCACCATTTTGTGTCTGTCTTTACTTCAGGGTACCCGCAGCCTCATTAACAGCGGCGTTATTGGCACTGTTACATATTTTCTTTAATAATCTAAGGCATGGAGTAGTTAAAGCTAGTGTGACAACCCTGGGCTTACACTTCCCTGTGTGCCGCTGGCTATAAACTTATTGTAGCCATGTTCAGCATTTAGTAGCCCAGCCTCCCTCCATGCGCGCAGGAGAAATTTTGCGTCGAAATGGAGCAAACATCGCCAGAATGATACCGAAGCGCGAAACATTGGAGTTATTATTTTCAATATATAGTTTACAGTTTAACCCCATAGGTGTCTGCTAACCGGTGTACACGGCCTGCTTTACAGTGCGGGCTATGGATCAGGTCCATTAACCCTGAAGCATCTCGTACACCCCAAATTACCCACATTCGACTTTCCAGTACAAAATATGCCAGTAGAAAATTGTAGCAAAGATCACATTTATTTTTTAAAAATGCATTGTTTGTTTTTTGAGGAGAGGGAAATTTCCGCGTCTCTGTCAACCTTGCTGTGATTCGCAACTTTCAGCTGCACCTTCAGTCTTTCCTTACTCGAGGATGGTTGGATTTTGCGTCTGTATCCCCATTCCCAACATCTCACTACCAATATCCTGAAATAGGGGGAAGGATGAAAAATAATCTGAGAGTCCTGGTATTTATTTGCGAGGGTTCCTGTATTTACAACCGTTCCTCACGTTACGCCGTTCGCCCCCCAACAGCTAGCTCCCTTCACGTCTCGGTCTCGCAGCCTGCTTGATTGCAGATAACTACTCAGAATGAGCGCTGAAAATGCTCAGCGTGCAGGAAGGAACTGCAGATGCTGGTTTACACCGAAGATAAACGCAACATTCTGGAGATATTCAGCGGGACAGGCAGCATCTCTGGACGGGAGGAATGGGTGACGTTTGGGATCGGGACCCGTCTTCTAACTCGGGGGAGAGGGAGACACAGAGATAAGGAAGTGTAAGGCGTGAAAAGGGGATCAAAGGAGATGTCGGTCAATGAATAGATAGAGCGGATCATTGTTGGCCAGCAGAAGGTCAATACTCTTCCAGGTACACCGTGTCACCAAGTACGCATGATTTAAATGGTGGGTTCTGAATGGAATAGAGTCTGAACTGAAGGGCGAAGGCATTGGCGCTGACTGCTCGCATTGCTGAACGCCTGGACAATCCCAGTGTTAATGTTGAGTGGCGTCTGGTTTTGCCTTTCAGGTAGTGGCAAACCACTTGTCCGATGCGGTTTGCCGCCGGACACAAACGTATTGATCTGCACTCGGTAGACTGATTACAGCCGGACCAAGTTCGAGGCGCTCTTCTCACTCACACGAAGACAGTTCCCTCATCACCAGTTTCCTTCCTTTCGGACGAGGTGCGCAAGGAAGAACAAGTCCACTGTGCGCGGCCACGCCGAGAGACAGGGCGAGTAGACACTGGCATATTCACTACCCTGCCAGGCTGTCGCTGCAAGTGTCTGTCCGAGCTAGGTACACAAGACAATGACAGATTGCCTCTCCCGCTCCATTGCTCCCTGTCCATCGATCATCGTGATCATCTTTACACTATCTTCCCAACTCGGATGTATAATCCCGGCACCGTTGCATATATAATATATTTAATCATTAGAACTGCAAGTCGAATCAGACACTCTCTTATAAATCGGTCTGGGACCCAGCTATTAACCTGCATGTGTACAATTTACAATCGCGGTCCTGTACCTGGGAGGATGTTCTGTACATTCGCTGCTTGAATTGGAGACTTTTAAAAAAACCATGTTCTCGTTCAATGGGGTAATTATTCTTATATACGCGCCACACAATAATCTAATTATTTCAGCGATAAAACATAGTGTACAACTGTAATCACCCTGCCACTTCTATTGACAGCAACAATTAAACGCACATAAAACACTGTAACCGAGTTCGCCGCCTCCACTGTAAACTGGACCCAGAGTTTGGCTCAGGAGCGATAAGGAGCGAGCGACCGGCTTCCTCCGCCGGGTAACTCCGCGATGACTCTAAACTTCTCCGCAGCAAAACGACTCGTTTCTGCTCCATTTGAAACCACCCACCATTTACCCTTGCTAAACACAATTACGCAGACGATAATCCATCTTCAAATATTTCCCTTGAACTCTGTGTATTTTGAAAGTCGGTGCGTGGCAGCTAAACCAATGTGTCAGTAACGGGGACAGATTAGGTGCACTGCTACTAGTTGGCAATTTTGCCAAGTCGTCGCAAGCATTAACTTGCTAACCCCCACCCCCCCCCCACCCCCCTCTCCTCCCCTCCCCAATCACCCTATTTCTTTCACTGATCCCCCCGGTTAAAATGTTACCCGCGAAACAAACAAAAAAAACCCTCAGGACCCCTCTTGAATTCCCACACACCAGACCCCCAGCAGAATAATCTCAAAAATCAGAACATCCTTACCAATTCGAATAACATGAGGCATCCCATGAGAATATCGTATCCAACACAAGTAAAAAATAAGTCCCGTCCTGTATTCCAAAATCATGCTCAAAAAGGAGGCAGCCGGCGATTTCTCGTGGTCACAAGTATGATGAAGAGTGTTCAATGCAAGATTCCAGCAGACAGTGTTCCCTTTCCGCCGCTCCACAGTCCAGCTGTACGGCGCAAGTCGGGTTTAGGGGGGCGGGGGGGGGTGAGGGATGGGGGGGGGGGGGGGGGCAGGGGGGCTTAAAACTCTTTCGTGTCTGGAGTGAGCGGAGGCTTCCCGGAGCAGCGCAGAAATCTGAACATGATCTTCACGTCTCACATCCACTTATTCCAATAAAGCGGAGAGGAGAGCAGAGGAGAGCAGAGGAGAGCAGAGGAGAGCGACAACTCTGCAAGGGATGGTGGGAGCTGAACGCTCAGCCTCAGACTGAAAGTATCTCGCTCCAAACCAATCCTCGAACCAACCTAATTCAAAATGAACAGCGGGCACGCAGACAGGCGGGGGGGGGGGGGGGGGGGAGTGGAAATACTCGCAATCCTAAATTAAGGAGCCAACGCAGAGGAGATGCAGCGATGGTTAAACCATCTGCTGGGAAACGCGACTGGGGACTGTAAAACTGACCGCTGGACAAGTGGCTTAAGTACGAGCATTATTAACTATTCCTTCTTCCACTCCTCGCTGTGCATTTAATGCCGCGATTCCAAATTCCACCGGCAGCTTTTCTTCCTCCCAACAGCTCCTCGAGTTTCATTCAGTCACCTTTCCCAAAACTTCCAGCTCCCGAGCCCCAGCACAATCGGAATAACCCCTCCGTCTCAGTTGAGTCGTGGCGTTTTACCGGGAATTATTTGACCTCGCCACCCCCCCCCCCCCCCCATAAACACACACACACACACACCTTAAAGAAAGTAAAACCGAAATAGTCCAAGTAGTAATAGTCTATTGCCCCCCCCCCCCCCCCGCCCCCCGCCGCCCACTTGACCAAACGGGCCCTCACCCCGTCTAACAAGGACACGATTCGAAGTGGGCGTTTAATCAGACGCGAGGACCGGGTCAGAATAAAACGGGATGCTTTCAATCCCCGCACAGGATGCTCGTGTCCACTTCGGCGGCTGGAAGTGAATGAAATCACCCGCGGGGTCCGATTGCGGTGGAATTGACACAACAGGGTGACTGAAACAAAGGCCTTTTATTGTTGGCGTTTGTCTGGTGTTGGGGTGCGGGGGTCCTACACGTTGGCAACTTCTGAACTGGTCCCTGCCGGCGAACTAGGGGGTAAAAGCAGGCGGGTAAAGGCGGCCGGCCGGCCGGCCGGTGCAGGAGACAGGCAACCTTGACAGGATGGGTCCGGGTTCACAAACTCCCCGCTCGCACCAGCAGCACAATCTGGCAACTGTGTCGCCCTGACCTCAATCCCCCCCCCCCCCCCCCGGTTATAATTCCGCTTTCGTTCCCCGCTGACTCCAAACTGCAAGCCTTTTATGCTCCCGCCGTGCACAATGGGCAACAGTTTTATCACCATCACTGCTCCCGCCGACTGCCTGTAGCCCTGGGTTGACATAACCTTCAGCGCCAGAGTCATTCTCGCCTCCCCCCCAATAACTCTCCAACTATTGACGTGGCGAAGAAACACAAAGTCTACATTTTCTAAACTAAGAGATGCGTTTCATTTGTGTCTGCTCCATATTCATGCCATGTGTTCAGATTTATGGACCCACTGCGCAATATAAAGAGAATCTGTGTGAAATATGAAGTCCCAGTGCACACATTACACAGATCCATGGATGGGAGCTCAGGAGCCAATCTCCACAGCACGTATTCTTGTTTCAGAGCGCCCTCTTTTGAATAAACTGCAGAGCAGAGCAACGCGAAAAACATTACCGTGAAAGTCAGTGAGATTCGTCTCTCCCGCTTCATTGCCCGCACCTGGTGATGTGCACACAGCGGGTCGGGTCGCACTGAGAGGCAGACGATGTAACGGTGATCTTTGGTCAACACTTTAGGTCAACCACAGCTCATGAGAACAATTCAAAGTCGTGAATTAACACCCGAGATAAGCAGAGAGTGCTGGAGTAACTCAGCGGGTCAGACAACATCTCTGGAGAGAAGGAATAGGTGACTTTTCGGGTCGAGACCCTTCTTCAGATTGGGGCTGAGGGGGGAAAGGGAGACGAGGGATATAGATGGTGATGTACAGACGTATATAGAGACATGTGCCTCTCTGCAGATGCTTCCTACACAATTAACTCCAGGAAAATCGCAGACTTCCTAACCAGACAATGTTGCAGATATCCCAAGTCAACTCATAGAGTTTTTCATTGTCAGCCGTTTTATTTTAGAGCCTTTGTTGTCAACACTCCGTCAAACTTGGAGATAAGATGAAGCAGCAAACATGCTCTCGTATAACCCACCCCGTCGTTTCACTTTGATCGGCACAAAATGCTGGAGTAACTCAGCGGGTCGGGCAGCATCTCTGGAGAAAAATGATGGGCGATGTTTCGGGTCGAGACCCTTCCTCAGACTTCCTCAGACCCGAAACGTCAGCCTTCCTTTTACTACAGAGATGCTGCCTGAACCGCTGAGTTACTCCAGCGTTTTATGTCTAACTTTGGTATAAACCAGCATGTACAGCTCTTTGATTCTATGTTCTTCGATTGTCTGTTTAAAAACTGGCACGATACATTAAGAGACAAGAGTGTTTTATCGACAGATGTCCCGAAACTTGCAGCAGCCAAACATAATATGTAAACACAGCGCTCTGTAAACATCGCCATGAACAACATAAAAACGTCATGCACATTATTATAATGCAACGCCCCCAATATTATGTGGTTTGGAGTTTAACAGCCTGATGTGTACTGATCTACAGGTGTTGGTTTACCTCGAGGATAGACCACCAATGCTGGAGTAACTCAGTATGGCAGGCAGCATCTTTGGAGGGATAGCATCTTTGGAGGGATAGTGGAGACACGCCCTGAAGAAGGGTCTCCACCCAAAACGTCACCTATTCCTTTTTCTCGGGAGCTGCTGCCCGACCCTCAGTTGCGTCGGAATGTTGTGTTTATCTAACCTGATGGTTAGAGCTATCTGACCTGGTGATTGTTGGGGAGAATTTGTTCCTGAACCCGGACGTTACAGTTCACAGGCTCTTCCCCGATCACAGGAGCGTTTCCACTAGTGGAAGAGTCCAGGACTAGAGGTCACAGCCTCAGAATAAAAGGACGTGACAAGAAGGAGATGAGGAATAATTTGTTTCGCCAGAGGGTGGTGAGTCTGTGGAATCATTGCCACAGAAGGCCGCGGAGGCCAAGTCAATGGGTATTTTTAAAGGCAAAGATAGATAGATTTTGTATTAGTACGGGTGTTAGGGGTTGTGGGGAAGAGGCAGGAGAATGGTGTCGAGGAGGGTAGGATCAGCCACGATTGAATGTCGGAGTAGATTTGATTGGAATTCTGCTCCTATCAATTATGAGTGAAATGAGAATGTGGCCAGGGTGATGTGGGTCTTGATCATTAACAAACAACTGCTTCCTGTAAAAGTAACATAATTACTCGAGGAAGTAGAGTGAGTGAGTGAGTGATTGGCGTGAGTGTGGGTAAATTATGTTCTCAGTAAACGCCAGCAGCTCAAATAACAAGAGAGATATCTAATTATCTTCTTCTGGGAGGACACATTGTGTCATCTTTTTAATTTAAGGATTCCAGCAATCGCCTTATCGCCAGTAGTATTGTAATTATATTGCATTTATACCTTCAGACGCAGACGTTTGCTCTCCTAATTTGAGGAAGGACATTCTTGCTATTGAGGGAGTGCAGCGTCGGTTCACCAGCTTAATTCCCGGGATGGCGGGACTGACATATGATGGAAGAATGGATCGACTGGGCTTGTTTTCACTGGAATTTAGAAGGAAGAGAGGGGACCTTATAGAAACATATAACATTCTTTAAGGATTGGGCAGGCTAGATGCAGAAAAATATTCCCAATGTTGGGGGAGTCGAGAACCAGGGGTCACACTTTAAGAATAAGGGGTAGGCCATTTAGGCATGAGATGAGGAAAAAATTATTCAGCCAGAGAGTTGTGAATCTGTGGAATTATGCCACAGAGTGCAGTGGAGGCCAATTCACTGGATGTTTTCAAGAGAGGGTTAGATATAGCTCTTAGGACTAACGGCATATGGGGAGAAAGCAGGAACAGGGTACTGATTTTGGATGATCAGCCATGATCATATTGAATGGCGGTGCTGCCTCGAAGGGATGAATGGTCTACTCCTGCACCTATTTTTCTATGTTTCTATGTTTAACCCTGAATGTACGTCAATTTTTTTTCAGCTTGCACTTTCAACACAGATTTTTAACCACTTAATCCCTCACCCCAATAAATATATATTTTGTTTTCCCCTTTTGAAATGTTTTCAAATAAACCCCATCCCAACAGCCCTCCCCAGCTGTAAAGAAAGGCATTTCTGTCCTGGGCCTCCTCCGCTATCAGAGTGAGGCCAAACACAAATTGGAGGAACAGCGCCTCATATTTTGCTGAAGCAGGGTCTCAACCCAAAACATCACCCATTTCTTCCCCCCAGAGATGCTGCCTGTCCCGCTGAGTTACTCCAGCATTTGGATCCATCATAATTCGCTTAGGCAGCTTACCGTCCAGTGGCATGAATATTGATTTATCTAACTTCAAGTAACCCTTTCAACACCCCTCTCTCTCTATCCCACCCCACCCTACTTGTCGTACTAGTTTTACTGTCGTCCTGTTGAGTTCCACTGTCTGTGTGACTCGTTGTCACCGAGCCCACGGTCAACAATGAACCATTGTGGGCTCCTCATTTCCTTGATTATTGTTACTCTGCATATTTCCCATTTATTTGTCCTCAGTACCGTCTATATCTCTCTCGTTTCCCTTTCCCCGACTCTCAGTCTGAGCAGGGTCTCGACCCGAAACGTCTCCCATTCCTTCTCTCCAGAGATGCTGCCTGACCCGCTGAGTTACTCCAGCTTTTTGTGTCTATCTTCATCCTGCAATACAAATTGGGTCATTTCTTCCCGAATATGATTTGCTGCTCGCCCACACACCCCCGGGCCGATCTCGATGGTCCTCTTAACTTGAAGGTTCCTTGCAAAAACACAATTACATTGAATGGAAATACTTTTAAAAAATCCAACAATTAAACGTGAATGTGCAGGAAGAGACAGCAGATGCTGGTTTACACTGAAGAAGGACACAAAATGCTGGAGTAACACAACGGGTCTGGCACCATCTCTGGAGAAAAGGAATAGGTGATGTTTCAGATCGAGACCCTTCTTCAGACTTGAAGACATTTATAACTCAATAAAACATTATAAAGTAAAATAAAACTTTAAATATCACCCGCCCCATTCTACAGGTCGAACCCTGATTGAAATGAATCTCATTTGACACCAGATATGATCCGGAGTGTATTGGGACCGCTTCCCCCGAGTCACGCTGTCAGGAGAATGGCTTCCTTCATCGAACGCCATGTGGAAAGTGGCAGAACAATCCATCACTCCTGTAGTTACAGATGGCCCGAGCGAGTCCGGGGGTTCCTTCTTCAATACCGACATCTGTCTTTGCTTCCTTCCGCCCTTGACAGCAAGAGTCAGATCATTAAATATAGACAAAAAATGCGGAAGTAAGTTAGCGGGTCAGGTAACATCTCTGGAGCATTTTGTGTCTACCTTCTGTGTAAACCAGCATCTGCAGTTCCTTCTTACACACGAGGAGTATTTACGTGTAGGAAAGAACTGCAGATGCTGGTTTAAATCGGCAGCATCACTGGAGAGAAGGAATTGGTGACTATTCCCTTTCACCCATTCACCCACCGCTTCTCTCCATAGATGCTGCCTGCCCCGCTCAGTTACTCCATCATTTTGTGTCTATCTTTGATTAGTATTTACAATGGTTTCGGCTTTAATTCCAGATTTACAGCAACCACGATCTCCAGCTTTTATACCTAGTAACGTAACCGTGGCTTATTTTTAGATGATGAATTTAAATGCATTGCACAAAGTTATTCTGGCCCGACACTTCAACAGTGCTCTTAACAATAACAATTTGTAATATATATTTTTAAACTTTTATCACTTAAAAAAAAATAGTTTTAATTGTTACTGGACTAAGTGGGACCTGTTGGGTCCCTGTCACACAGGAGGCCTGTTCCCCCAACGCAACCCATTCCCCAAGTGCAATATTCCACCACTCACCCATAGCCCCTAATTGCGCAGGCGCAGCTGATGGATTCCCGTTGTGACACCCCTGATTCCTCCTCCTCTCCTCAACTGCCCCACTCCACCCCTTGCCTTTCCCCCCCTCTACGCACTCACCCCATCCCCCCCTCAACCCCCCCTCCCCATCCACTCTTAGCAGCTATACAGCGGCGCAGTCATTCCCGCCCAATGGGTTCCCATTGTGACGTAGAACACGCAGGTATTACTGCGCAGGCGCAGCTGACGGGCACGGCAAGTGGAAAAGGGATTTATTAACGCTTCAAATGTGAATAACTCTTAAAATATAACAACAATTTAAACGGTAAAGATGAGATTTATTCAGTCAATTCTTTCTTGTTGCGTCTCTTGTAGCATTCCGCAGCTGGGGGAGGGGGGGGGCTTCTGGCGGGGGCTACCATGGCCTATTGCTGTCGTGGCCAACTGCTCCCCCTGCCTACCGGTGCCAAGGCCTGTCGCTGCCGCTCCCCATTCGTCCCGAATGGAGCCTTCAGCTGGGGACGGCTTCAGGGGGGGATCGGCCGGAAAATCATGTAGCAGGGGAGGGGAACGGCTTCGGGTGGGGTCTGTCAGGGAGGGGGGACGGGGGAGAGCATCCTGCATCCAGGGCAGGGGGACGGCTTCAGGCAGGGGCTGGCAGATGCCAGTGGGGGGGGGGGGGGGAGCGCTGCCGAGGCCAACTGCTGCCATGGTCTACCCGTGCCGTGGCCTGCCATTGTCACTGCCTACTGCCGCTCCCCACCGGCTTTAGGCGAGAACCACTGGGGAGCATCCTGCAGCTGGGGACGGGACGCATTCAGATGGGGGCCGGTGGGGGGATCATCCAGCGGTGGGGGAGGGGGATGGCTTCAGGAGGGGCCTGTTGGCCTGTGTGTGTGTGTGTGTGTGTGGGTGTGTGTGTGTTGGGGGGGGGGGGGGGAGGGGGGAGCGTCCTGCAACCGGTGTAGGGCGATGGCCTCAGGCGGAGGCTGTCAGGGGCCGGTGGGGTGGGGGGGAGGAGCGTACTGCAGCCGGGGGGAGTGGGTCAGCTTCAGGCAGAAGCTTTGTTAAATGTAAAGTGGATAGGTATATGGACGGGAAGGGAATGGAGGGGTATGGTCTGAGTGCAGGTAGATAGGACTAGGGGAAAATAAATGGTCAGCATGGACTGGAAGGGCCGAGAAGGCCTGTTTCCGTGCTGTAATTGTTATATGGTTACAGTGGCCTACCGCTGCCGTGGCCTCCCACTGCCACTACCTACCGGCTTCAGATGGGGACCACTATGTAGCATCCTACAGCTAGGAAGGGTTTGAAGCAGGGGCTGGTGGAGACTGGTGGAGGGGGTGGGGGACTTCCTGCAGGTGGGAGATGGGGGCAGCATCAGGCAGGGGCTGACTCCCGGCCAGTGGGATGGGGGGGGGCGTCCTGCACTCACTCCATCCCCCCTCAACGACCCCCCCCCATCCACACATAGCTGCTCTCTTGCGGCACACAGCCATTCCCATCCATTAGGTTCACATTTTTTTTGGGGGGTGTGGTGGGGGTGGGGGGGGGGGTTGTAGGGGAAGGAGGTGTGGGTGGGGGGTGGTGTGCGTGGAGGTGTGTGTGGGAGGAGGGGTGTGTGCGTGGGGGGCACTGGGTGTGTTGTGTGTGGGCGGGGGGCATGGGCAGGGGGCTTGTGGGGGGGAGGGGTATGTCAGGGGAAGGGATGTTTGGGTGGGAGAGTGTGTAGGAGGAGAGGGGTGTGTGGGCGGGTGGGGTGTGTGCTCGGAGAAAAGGCAGGGAAAGAGCCATGGGGGAGAGGTGGGGGGCTGCGAGGAGGACCAGAGGGGTAGTGGCAGAATTGGCGGTGCGATGGGGACTCACAGCGGGCACTGGTCTTTCTCCTCCGCAGTTCTCCTCAGAGTCTCCGCTTTCCGTTTGGCGACATCTCCGACTCCGGGCTGGGCTGAGCTGGGTCGGGTCTCCAACACTGGGCTACTGCTTGGGGTTGGGCTGCTGCATGTTGTGGGGTGGGGCTGGGCTGCTTCGGGTCCCTCCGAAAGTCAGGGTGGAAAACCCCGCCAGCTTTCATCTGCTCCAGGAAAGAAACAATGATGCAGGAAGGTGCAGACCATCAGGGGAGTGACAGAGGACGAGACTAATCCACGCGGTGCTGACTGGCAGGAGAAGCCAATCGGCGCATGCGCGGTTTTTAAACTTCACTAACTTTTACCACATTCAACCTATGGGAACAAAACTTGGTGGACTCGCAGCATAGGTGAACTGTGAGTGAACTGGTGAAAAATTGTGGCTCTTTCACAAACCGTTTTGCACAGATAGAAAGACCGCCGAACCGGAAAATAACAAGATTGGAGTTTTAATTATGTACTAGACTATGTGGGACCTGTTGGGTCCCAGCTTCACATGGGAGGGCTGGTCCCCCAATGCAATATTCCACGTCTCCACCAATTCCAATATACACACTCGCACTCACACATACACAAACCCACATACACTTACACACACACACTCACTCACACACTCACTCACACACACTTATACACACAGACTCACACACACACCATATAAAACCATATATAACCATATAACAATTACAGCACGGAAACAGGCCTTCTCGGCCCTTCCAGTCCATGCCAACCATTTATTTTCCCCTAGTCCCATCTACCTGCACTCAGACCATACCCCTCCATTCCCTTCCCGTCGATATACCTATCCACTTTACTTTTAAATGTTAAAATTGATCCTGCCTCCACCACTTCTGCAGGAAGATCACAGCCACCACTCTCTGAGTAAATAAGTTCCCCCTCATGTTACCCCAAAACTTCTGTCCCTTAATTCTCATGTCATGCCCTCTTGTTTGAATCTTTCCTACCCTCAATGGGAAAAGCTTATCCACATCAATTCTGTCTATCCCTTTCATCATTTTAAAGACCACAATCAAGTCCCCCCTTAACCTTCTGCGCTCCAAAGAATAAAGACACTCACACTCACACTCACACATACACATACACATACACATACACTCACACACACAGACATACACTCACACACACACACATATACTCAAACACACAGGCATACACACACATGGGGGCGTCCTGCACTCACTCCATCCCCCCTCAACGACCCCCCCATCCACACATAGCTGCTCTCTTGCGGCACACAGCCATTCCCACCCATTAGGTTCAACTTTTTTTTTGGGGGGGGTGGTGGGGGTGGGGGGAAGGGTTTGTAGGGGAAGGATGTGGGGGTGGGTTGTGGTGTGCGGGAAGGTGTGTGTGGGAGGATGGGTGTGTGTGTGGGGGACACTGGGTGTGTTGTGTGTGGGTGGGGGGCATGGCCACGGGGGCTTGTGGGGGGAGGGGTATGTCGAGGGAAGGGATGTTTGGGTGGGAGAGTGTGTAGGAGGAGAGGGGTGTGTGGGCGGGTGGGGTGTGTGCTCGGAGAAAAGGCAGGGAAAGAGCCATGGGGGAGAGGTGGGGGGGCAGCGAGGAGGACCAGAGGGGTGGTGGCGGAATTGGCGGTGCGATGGGGACTCACAGCGGGCACTGGTCGTTCTCCTCAGCCGGGATCAGAGTCTCCGCTTTCCGTTTGGCGACATCTCCGACTCCGGGCTGGGCTGAGCTGGGTCGGGTCTCCAACACTGGGCTGCTGCTTGGGGTTGGGCTGCTGCATGTTGTGGGGTGGGGCTGGGCTGCTTCGGGTCCCTCCGAAAGTCAGGGTGGAAAACCCCGCCAGCTTTCATCTGCTCCAGGAAAGAAACAATGATGCAGGAAGGTGCAGACCATCAGGGGAGTGACAGAGGACGAGACTAATCCACGCGGTGCTGACTGGCAGGAGAAGCCAATCGGCGCATGCGCGGTTTTTAAACTTCACTAACTTTTACCACATTCAACCTATGGGAACAAAACTTGGTGGACTCGCAGCATAGGTGAACTGTGAGTGAACTGGTGAAAAATTGTGGCTCTTTCACAAACCGTTTTGCACAGATAGAAAGACCGCCGAACCGGAAAATAACAAGATTGGAGTTTTAATTATGTACTAGACTATGTGGGACCTGTTGGGTCCCAGCTTCACATGGGAGGGCTGGTCCCCCAATGCAATATTCCACGTCTCCACCAATTCCAATATACACACTCGCACTCACACATACACAAACCCACATACACTTACACACACACACTCACTCACACACTCACTCACACACTCACTCACACACACTTATACACACAGACTCACACACACACACCATATAAAACCATATATAACCATATAACAATTACAGCACGGAAACAGGCCTTCTCGGCCCTTCCAGTCCATGCCAACCATTTATTTTCCCCTAGTCCCATCTACCTGCACTCAGACCATACCCCTCCATTCCCTTCCCGTCGATATACCTATCCACTTTACTTTTAAATGTTAAAATTGATCCTGCCTCCACCACTTCTGCAGGAAGATCACAGCCACCACTCTCTGAGTAAAGAAGTTCCCCCTCATGTTACCCCAAAACTTCTGTCCCTTAATTCTCATGTCATGCCCTCTTGTTTGAATCTTTCCTACCCTCAATGGGAAAAGCTTATCCACATCAATTCTGTCTATCCCTTTCATCATTTTAAAGACCACAATCAAGTCCCCCCTTAACCTTCTGCGCTCCAAAGAATAAAGACACTCACACTCACACATACACATACACTCACACACACAGACATACACTCACACACACATATACTCAAACACACAGGCATACACACACATGGGGGCGTCCTGCACTCACTCCATCCCCCCTCAACGACCCCCCCCCATCCACACATAGCTGCTCTCTTGCGGCACACAGCCATTCCCACCCATTAGGTTCAACTTTTTTTTTGGGGGGGGTGGTGGGGGTGGGGGGAAGGGTTTGTAGGGGAAGGATGTGGGGGTGGGTTATGGTGTGCGGGAAGGTGTGTGTGGGAGGATGGGTGTGTGTGTGGGGGACACTGGGTGTGTTGTGTGTGGGCGGGGGGCATGGGCAGGGGGCTTGTGGGGGGAGGGGTATGTCGGGGGAAGGGATGTTTGGGTGGGAGAGTGTGTAGGTGGAGAGGGGTGTGTGGGCGGGTGGGGTGTGTGCTCGGAGAAAAGGCAGGGAAAGAGCCATGGGGGAGAGGTGGGGGGGCAGCGAGGAGGACCAGAGGGGTGGTGGCGGAATTGGCGGTGCGATGGGGACTCACAGCGGGCACTGGTCGTTCTCCTCAGCCGGGATCAGAGTCTCCGCTTTCCGTTTGGCGACATCTCCGACTCCGGGCTGGGCTGAGCTGGGTCGGGTCTCCAACACTGGGCTGCTGCTTGAGGTTGGGCTGCTGCATGGTGTGGGGTGGGGCTGGGCTGCTTCGGGTCCCTCCGAAAGTCAGGGTGGAAAACCCCGCCAGCTTTCATCTGCTCCAGGAAAGAAACAATGATGCAGGAAGGTGCAGACCATCAGGGGAGTGACAGAGGACGAGACTAATCCACGCGGTGCTGACTGGCAGGAGAAGCCAATCGGCGCATGCGCGGTTTTTAAACTTCACTAACGTTTACCACATTCAACCTATGGGAACAAAACTTGGTGGACTCGCAGCATAGGTGAACTGTGAGTGAACTGGTGAAAAATTGTGGCTCTTTCACAAACCGTTTTGCACAGATAGAAAGACCGCCGAACCGGAAAATAACAAGATTGGAGTTTTAATTATGTACTAGACTATGTGGGACCTGTTGGGTCCCAGCTTCACATGGGAGGGCTGGTCCCCCAATGCAATATTCCACGTCTCCACCAATTCCAATATACACACTCGCACTCACACATACACAAACCCACATACACTTACACACACACACTCACTCACTCACTCACTCACACACTCACACTTATACACACAGACTCACACACACACACCATATAAAACCATATATAACCATATAACAATTACAGCACGGAAACAGGCCTTCTCGGCCCTTCCAGTCCATGCCAACCATTTATTTTCCCCTAGTCCCATCTACCTGCACTCAGACCATACCCCTCCATTCCCTTCCCGTCGATATACCTATCCACTTTACTTTTAAATGTTAAAGTTGATCCTGCCTCCACCACTTCTGCAGGAAGATCACAGCCACCACTCTCTGAGTAAAGAAGTTCCCCCTCATGTTACCCCAAAACTTCTGTCCCTTAATTCTCATGTCATGCCCTCTTGTTTGAATCTTTCCTACCCTCAATGGAAAAAGCTTATCCACATCAATTCTGTCTATCCCTTTCATCATTTTAAAGACCACAATCAAGTCCCCCCTTAACCTTCTGCGCTCCAAAGAATAAAGACACTCACACTCACACACATACACATACACTCACACACACAGACATACACTTACACACACACACATATACTCAAACACACAGGCATACACACACACAGACTCACACTTACACACACACTCATACATAAACACTCACATACACACAAACTCACACACACAAACTCACACACCATCTACATATAACAGTACATTTTTTTTAATCAACTCACATGGCTGAGCGCGGAAGCCACAAAATGAGCGAGACTTTTGGACTAAACACAGTCGGACCTAATAAAGCATTTATTCCTTCCAAACACAGTCATACCTAATAGGCATTTATTCTTTCCAAGCACAGTCAGACCGAATAAAGCATTGTAGTTTCAAGCATAGGCAGGGCAGTAGGCCAAACAACTCATGGCATTGTCATTTCATTTCATTTCATTTCCAATTAAGCATTGCGCTTTCAAGCACAGGCAGGGCAGCAGGCCAAATAACTTGTGGCATTTACATTTCATTTCATTTAATTTCCAATTAAGCATTGAACTTTCAAGCACAGGCAGGGCAGCAGGCCAAACAACTCATGGCATTGTCATTAATGGCTAACACATAATTTAAGAGTTATTCACATTTGAAGCGTTAAGTACATTGCAGACTCAAAGTTCAGTTGATTCACAGCTTAGAATGACAGTTGCGGCCTCTCCTTCACGATCTAGCAGAGCGACTGACTCATGTCCAGCAATCCAGGGTTTTATAGTCCTGCCCCCACCCCCCCCCCCCCCCACCCCCCCCGGAAGGGGTGTTACTTTCATCGTGGTGATTGACAGGTGAGAGGACCAATCAACTGATCTCAAGGTTTTTTAAACACATAATATTTCATCGATGGGAAAAATCCTCGGGGTTGGCTCAGCCGAGGAGGACTTTGAGGACGATGGCCAAACATCACAGCGATAAAGGGTAGCATGTTTCTAAAATCAATGTACAGTTCAGACAGGAAGAGATCAAGATGAGACTTTTAAATTGGATAGAGAGATAGATAGAGAGATAGATAGAGAGATAGATAGAGAGATAGAGAGATAGATAGAGAGATAGATAGAGAGATAGATAGAGAGATAGAGAGATAGAGAGATAGAGAGATAGAGAGATAGAGAGATAGAGAGATAGAGAGATAGAGAGATAGAGAGATAGATAGATAGATAGATAGATAGATAGATAGATAGATAGATAGATAGATAGATAGATAGAGAGATAGAGAGATAGAGATATGGTTATGCAGCAAATGGAGGGATGTGGGTTAAGTACAGGCAGAAGAGATTTGTCTTGGCATCATGTCCAGCCCTGATGTTGTTGGCCAAAGGGCATTTTCCTGTTCCATCAAGGATGTTTCAGTTGTTCGGCTGGTCCCCCAATGCAATATTCCACCTCTCCACCAATTCCAACATTCATGGCCAGTGGGGGGCAGTTTCTGGAGCGCGAGTATGGGTGTTATGGGCTGAAGGGGCTTGTTTCCAGGGGCTAGTATGGACATTGTGGGCCAAATGGATTCTTGGACTCACACTTCAGTCACTCATGGCTGGTGGATTCACAATCCAGTCGCTCGCGGCTGGTGGATTCACAGTTCAGTCACTCACGAATGGTGGACACACACACCCTCCATCACAAAGATACACACCTAACATCACACACACACACCCTCCATCACACACATACATCCTCCATCTCACAAACACACACCCTCCATCTCACACAAATAGATGCATACACACTCCATCTCACACACACTCACGTGGGACATATGATAGTAACACTCCCTTGAATCTACTCACACCCAACTTCTGGACTCAGGTTGGACATCTAGGACTGAGCGGGACTTCTGCAGTGAGCGTGACTTCCGAAGTGAGCACAACTTCTGGAGTACACGACACTTCAGGAGGGAGCGTGACTTCCGGAGTGAGCCATGACTTGTAGATTCACATTTACTTATTAAAGAGGGCGTGGAAGGGGAGGAGGGATGGGTGAGGAGAGAGAGAGATGGAGAGGGGGAGAGAGAGGGGAAGGGGAGGAGGGGTGGGGAGTGGGTGAGAGAGGGTTCAGGGAGGGGGTGAGAAAGGGGCGGGGGGAGAGGGGTTGGGGAGGGGGAGAGGGAGGAAGGGGGAGAGGAGAGGGGGGAGGGAGAGCGGGAAGGGGAGAGAGGGGGAAGAGTGTGGGGGGAGGGGAAGAGTGGGGAGGGAGGGGGAAGGGAGAGGGGAGAGAGAGGGATGCAGGGGGTGGGGGATGGGTGAGAGAAGTCGAAGAGATGGGAGGGAGGGTGAGAGGGGTAGGGGGAGTGGTGGAAGTGGGGGAGAGGGAGGGGGAGGGGGTTGGGGGGAGTGGTACAAGAGGGAGTAAGGGGTAGGGAAAAAGGGGTGGGGTGAGGGAAGGGGGCGGGGGAGAGATGGGTGGGGTGGGAGGGTTGGGGGGAGGGTTTAAGAGTGTGGAGGGAGGGGGAGAGGGTTGGGGGAGAGAGGGGAAAGAGTTGGGGGGGGGTAGAAAGGGAGGGGGAGGGTAGGGTCAGTCCAACTATTCCCCACTCCCTATCACCCCCAATCCTCTCTCTATTCCCGCACACGTGATCAAGCGCTTCGACACAGGCTGCGGGAGAGGGGGCAAAGGAAGATGTAAATGAGATCCATTCCAATTGGACATTTGTGAGGGATGGCATTGTGACCACACAATGGAACGTGCTGGAACATCAGGCGAGGGAGGGGGGGGCTGGGGCTGGTGCGCGGGCAGATGTAAATGAGATCCATTCCGATTGGACATCTGTGAGCATTGGGCATTGTGACATCACACGATGGAATGTTTATCAACATTCTGTGGGTGAGAGCAGTTTGATTGTTTTAAGCTTTTGAAAAATTGGGGGGGGGGGGGAAGGATTTTATTACAAATGGTGTACGTAACAATGTCTAAATGTAATGAGGAGCACCTTTGGTAATGTACAAGCGTAACGTCTGGAGAAATAGAAAAAACAGCGGCGTCCGAGGGTCCGGTTTCAGTGGAGCAGGGAATCAAAGGGCGAAAACGTGGCAGCCGGACGGCAGGCAGACGACTGTCGGCAGACACACACAGAGTTTTAATATAGTAGAGATAGTCACTTTTTGCAATCATTTTAGAACCAATAGAGACACTTTTTGCAGGCATTTCAGAACCAATAGAGACACTTTTTGCAACCATTTTAGAACCAATAGACACTTTTTGCAACCATTTTAGAACCAAAAGACACATTTTGCAAGCATTTTAGAACCATTAGACACTTTGTGCAAGCATTTTAGAACCAATGGGCACTTTTTGCAAGCATTTTAGAACCAATAGACACTTTTTGCAAGCATTTATAGAACCACATTTAGGGCATTCACAGTTAAGTAGACATGTGTTCAGTGCTATTCAGAGCTCAGAGAGATGTGACCCTCTGGCTTCCTCCATCTTGCAGAGACTGAGTGAGGCACACCACTTTCTGGTTTTATAGTCCCGCCCCCTCCCTCTAGCAGGGGCAGCAGAAAGAATGGGGAATTAAAAAAAAACTTTAATATCTCTCAGATTTTTCATCGATGGGAAAAATCCTCTGGTCCAGGAAGGCGGAGCGGGGCTCTGAGCGAGCTGGCCAAATATGACAGCCATAGGTGATGGCGTTCTCTCGGAAATCAGACCACAGTGAGCCAAAAGCGATCAAGATCAGACTTTTAGTAATATAGATTTAACATTGGGAATCTTGAAAAAAAATTAAATTGTTTAACCAAATGGATAATGGATGCGCTGGCTCTGGAGAGGATCCAGAGGAGGTTTACAAGAATGATTCCAGGAATGAGTGGGTTAGCTTATGATGAGCGTTTGACTGGGTCACTACTCGCTTGAGAAGCTTGAGGAAGGACCTTATTGAAATTTACAGAATAATGAAAGTGGATGTGGAAAGGATGTTTCCACTGGTGGGAAAGTCTAGGACCAGAGGTCATAGCCTCAGAATTAAAGGGCGCTCTCGTAGAAAGGAGGAGGTATTTCTTTAATAAGAGGGTAGTTCATCTGTGGAACTCATTGCCAAAGAGGGCTGTGGAGGCCATCAGTATATATTTTTAAGGCAGATATAGACACAATCTTGATTACAACAGGTGTCAAGGGTTATGGAGAGAAGGCAAGAAAATAGGTTAGGAGGCAGAGATCAGCCATGATTGAATGGCGGAGAACTAGATGTGCCAAATGGCTTAATTCTACTTCAATAACTTGTGAACCTGTGTATGTGTTGTATTAATTGTAATTTAGATGATGAATGAATGAATGAATAAGTTTATTGGCCAAGTATTCACATGCAAGGAATTTGCCTTGATGCTCCGCACGCAAGTGACAACGACATATAGTGACAGTTCAGAATGACACGTAAAACATTAAACAGTAATAATAAAACATTATTGATTAAACATGTGAATTAAATAAAATGCCAGAGCAAAAGGGGGCTACAGATTTTTGGTTATTGAGGAGAGATACTATTCGTGGATAAAAAAAACTGATTTTATGTCTGGCTGTGGCAGCTTTGACACATTTGTAATTAAGAAGGTGTGAGTAATTGTAGGTAGCATAGCACAGAATAACTAGGAAAATAATGACCACTGAACCAATTAATTTGAACGAATATTGAGCATCTTTGATCTATGAGATCTGAGGGTATATAAAGAATTATCAGCATGGAGTTAATACATTAACTGAAGTAAGCAAATTGCCAGCAATGTCAGCTGTCATCAAACAACACCCTCTGAATATCTCTAACAATAGTTATTTTGCAGTTATTTTGCAGTTATTTTGCAGTTAAAATTAAAATTAAAAACATATCTGTGAACATGTTGTAAAACAAAGTCAAATGCTCATCATGTTGTAAAACAATTTTAAAGATTAAATTAATTAATTGATTGTTATTTACATGCTAATGAGTTAATTATTTCTTCACAATCGAATCACCAAAAAAGAATGTAGAAAATCCAATTCCCTCTTTGTATCACCATCTCCCAATTTATTAAATGTACCGTCATGTTCAGTTTAGTTTAGAGATTCAGCGAGGAAACAGGCCCTTCGGCCCATCGAGTCTTCGCCGACCAGCGATCCCCGCCCGCTAACATTATCCTGCACAATAGCGACAATTTACATGCAAACCAAGCCAATTAACCTGCAAGCCTGTCCGTCTTTGGAATGAGGGAGGAAATCAAAGATCTTGGAGCAAACCCATGCTGGTCATGGGGAGAATGTACAATCTCCACACAGACAGCACCTGTAGCCAGGATCGAACCCGGGTCTCTGGCGCTGTATGCAGCAACTCTACCGCTGTGCTACCGTGCTATCCTAATGATATGGGACATTTTATTCAAGGTAACTTTCTTGTGCCTTTCCAACATTATCAATCTTTAAAAAAGTAACAGAATGTATGAGGAATTTCTTCATAGATACAACACAGCTTATTAATAAAACAGAGACCTGTTTGAGGATGAGTAGGCTATGAATTATATAAAGAAAACCTTTTAATCATACTTTAAAAAGTGAGTTGTTTCATCCCATGTCTCATTCCCACTCAGGAGAACAAATGAATTCAGGTTGACCTTACCGAGTATCATTCTTGTGCAGGATAATAGTAAGATTAAATGCAAACTTACCAGTTTGAAATTTGATCCTTATTTTATGAGGAGTTACGATGAGGGATTTCGTGAAGACCCTGCCAGCACGCATGCGTGACATTCTTCAAAGCAGCGGTGTGAAATCACAGATAGTAGTATTGACATAAGATAGTAAGATTAAGAGAACTAACATACCAGTTGACGTTATGATAAAGGGTTGGGAGCGGAGGACACAAAATCCCTCATCGTAACTCCTCATAAAATAAGGATCAAACTTTGAACTGGTAAGTTCACGTTTAATCTTACTATTTTACATCAGAGTCACGTGAGTGACTTCGTGAAGATTTCAAAGCTCTGTGATTTCATGCTCTGGAACCGAGTCCATGCTCACGCACTGCCATTATGATTAATGAAGGAAGTATGTTAACGTATTTCAGACTTAAAACAGAGCTGAAAAGCAATAATATATTTATTAACAAACAAATAATAAACCCCTAACCTCGGGGAGTTAAGAAACAGAACTTAAAATAGTGTCTGCAAAAGTTGCGGGTGTGGCCACAGGTTTCTCCTAAAACCATTGAAAGGTAACCTCAAAAGACCAACTGGCTGTTGTGAGGATGTGGTCCATGGGAACTTCCATGATCCTCGCCGCTGATGTAGATGCAGCCCTGGTAGAATGAGATTTTAAAACGTCAGTGTCTACCCCTGCTGCACCCAACACCACCCTGAGCCACCTGGAAATTGTCTGAACAGTTACCCTATGGTGAGGGTGTTTAAAACTGATTAAAATACCCATTTCCGTACCCCTGATATATTTGGTGACATCTAAATAGTGCTGAAGGTGAGTGGCTATACAAAGACCACTCACCATCTACAGGATAGGCCAAGAACTCCATTTTTAGACCGGATGACCCTGGTCTGTGATGTTTTAGTAACTCATTGACAAAAAAGGTTACTTTGGTAGGTGTTGATACCATATTATCCAATTTTATTTTGTGAATGGTCTCGACCCATTGTGCAGTGATGAGAGCCATCAGCATCACCACTTTGTAGGTGTGCTTAGCCATTGAGAGTGTTGAGACTGGTGCTCAACCCGTGCCCAACTGAGTAGGGACAAGACCAGTCCGATATCCAAGGTTTGCATATATCGAGGGTTAGAATTAAAAATACCCCTCATTAGTTTGGACACCAGGGGATGGGATCCCACTCCAAGCCTGAGGTAGGATGACAAAGCACTCCTAGTGCTGTTGATGGCACTGTAACTGAGGCCCTCATCGTAGTGAAGGCCTGCCAGGAATTCCAGTACGTCTGTGATGGTAGCAGAGTAGTAAGTGGTACCAGTCCTGGAGCAAAATACCTCCCATTTCTGAACATGGGTAAGGTATTGTCTCCTTGTGGACTCCCTGCACGACGCCGTGATGATGTCCATGGTCCTGTTCGACAGCCCGAACTCCAGGAGTGGCCTTTTCAGAACCTGCAAGTCAACAGGTTCATGTAACCATGGCACGGATGAATTTGCCCTGTTACGGGATGAATCAGGAGGTTCGAGCGTTTGGGAACCGGGAGCCATGGATCCTTTACCGTGTCGAGGACCACCGGGAACTATGGCTGTGTAGGCCAGTCGGGTACTAGCAGTATCCCTGATACGGAGCCTAGTTGGATTTTCCACAATACCCAACTGATGAGGCAGAAAGGGGGGAATACATAAAAAAACAAATTCTCCCAATTTAGCGAGAAAGTGTCCATCACTACAGCCCCAGAGTCTGGTTCCCATGCGACATATGCTGGTATCTGAAGGTTAAGTCTAGACGCAAAATGGTCGATATCGGGCGTTCCATCCATTCAGTGTTGGCATTGAATATGTGTGACCAGGTGTCCGCCACTGTATTTAGCTTACCCGGAAGGTAAGCAGCTGAAATCCAAATGTTTCTTTCTATGCACCAGTGGCAAATTGTATTTGCCAATTCATCACAAGATATCGACTTGATACCACCCATATGATTTAAATATGCTACCACTGTGGTGTTGTCTATTTGTAGACGAACATGCATATCTGATTGTGCATTGTAGATGATGCATGTCTGCACAGTAGGCCCATAGCCCGTGAAATGCTCCCAACATTTCTAAATAGTTAATACCTTGTGCCTGAAGTAATGTAGATTCGTGCAAATTCCATCTACCACCACAACTGGAGGTTGCTGCCCAACCGTGAGCGCTGGCGTCAGTTTGTAACATGACTGAAGGATTTGTAATTGTGATGGGATTAAACCAATGTTGAATGTTGCTAATCCACCATCGCAGTTAGATTTTTGCTTTGCCGGTAGCTGCATAGGCTTATCAAAATGACCCGCATGAGATTTGAGTGCTGAGATTTTGGCTCTTTGTAAATTTTGATAATGTAACGGTCCATAATGAGTAGCTGTAAATGTAGCCACAAGTTTCCCGATTACCCTGGCAGCATGCCAAATGGTCAGTTTACTGGCGCAAACAAGGCTATTACATGCGTCTATTAAGTCTGTCGCCTTGTTTTTTGGCAAAGTGACAGTCATGTGAATTGTGTCAATCGTGAACCCCAGATAGTCCATTACGATAGAGGGCATTAACTTGGATTTATCTGGATGGATGATAAATCCCAGCTTTTGAAATAGCAACGTGGTGGCTGTCACAGCTAACTTAGCCAATTCCAAGGATTTTCCCACAATTAAGATGTCATCAAGGTAAGCCATGACAATATGGTTTTGTTTTCCTAAAGACGCCAATGCCGGTTTCAATATCTGGGAGCTGTTGTTAATCCATTAGGCAGCGCTCTATACTGCCATAGCTGCCCCATCCAGATAAACTTCAAATATCTGCGGTGATCTTTATGTATGGGTACTGAATAATATGCATCTTTTAGATCGATGCAGGCCATGAAGTACCCTCTGGAAACTAGTTGTTTGGCAGTTACAAAAGTTTCCATTTTGAAGTGGGTATATTGCACAAAAGTATTCAGCTGAGTTAAGTCAATGATAATGCGGCATCCACCATCTTTTTTGGTTTTGGTGAAGATGTTTGATACAAACTCAAGAGGTTCATGTTTAGTTTTCTCTATTACTCCCTTGGCATGTAATCTAAGTAGTGCCGCATGTCCTTACACTTTCTCTTTTTTAGAAAGCACAAATTTCCAGCTAGGTACATGTTGAACTGGTGGGAGGAGTTTGTTAATTAATTCAATTTTATATCCTTGAATATTGTGCAATATAAAGTTATGAAGTTATGGAACTCCATGCATCCCCAAACAAGTGTAACCTACCCCCCACTTGTGAAGTTATACATGCGGTATTCCCAAGGCTACCAGACCCACCTACCTCCATGGTTACTGGTGGCGATTGGTCGGGTTCTTCCATCCTTGGCTCTTGGGAGGTGGAGGCGCTGTGGTGTGGGGTTGACGCATCTTCCACGAAGGTCGTTCTTGGGCATGGCCTAAAAAAGACCTCTGCGTAAATGGTGCGGCCTTCGTAGTTTCACCCGCTGTTAGGTATTTTCCCCTCTCCCCCCCCCCCCCCGCGGTGAATGCTGTGTACTTACCTTTCTGTTTCTCTGCAGGCCCCGTGGCTGGGAACCAGGAATCGAGGGGTTAAGAGCTTCTATACCCGATTGGCCAAGCTACGTCAAGTGGCCGGACTCATCGGTAGCTTAAAATGCAGAAGCTTCCAGAATTCTCTCCCTTCGTGCTATATCCCTGAAGGAAGAGGTGTTGGTCTGAGCTGCAGGAGGCCTGGCCGCATGGCACAACACTTTGTATATTTGTCACCTATATTTGTAAATTAATGTTGTATTGGGACGGAAGGGATGACCTGTGAGTTTTCGGGTATTTTGGTTGCAGGGTTATGTCTATATAGGCAGGATTAGAGTCTTCAGTCCCACGGCCCATTGAGAGGCTGGCTGGAGCACACTTATATATTATTTGTTAGCCGATTCTGGTCCCTGACCGTGTTGTTTAAATCAGGTTTGGGTTTTGTCTTAGTTTAACAAAATTAAAGACTGTTTTTTTACTTAAACGTGACCTTGACTTTTGATTTGTTACGCGACTCTGAGGAACCTGCCTTCTGGAGTCGTAATGCCCGCCATCCTGTCTGTATGATAGCGGGGCCTGTTGATGGTTGCATAGGGGTGCTGCCACCGGTATGCTGTCAACCTCATTTTGGAAGGTGGCTTTATCATGCTCACCGCTTTTGCTTCCTCATCCAGGTCCTTGACCTGTTTTGGCAGTTTGTCTCCAAACAGCAAATTCGGTGGTGGTGTACTGCTGGTTTTGCACAACCCCGCAAATTTGGGGTTGAGCATTGGATGGATCGCGCTTTTCCTGAAACAATTTATTTCAAATTGCACGTTGCAAAACAGGGCTAACACGTCCTGTTGTTCCCACATCATATTGGTGCCATCGACAGACCTGGCGAACGCAGTGATCCCTGCGGCTAGCAGTTTCAGAATTTTCTGCATCTTTATTTCTTGTGCCCTGATGCTGGGGCTTATGTCCCCCAGATGGGGTTGTTGGCAGCCGGTACATTCAGAGACACGCAGTTCTCCGGGGCAAGGTATCTGCCTGTAGTATCGGTCATTACCTGCTCCTGCAGCTGGTGCGTAGTTAAGTAGTTAATACTCGCTGCCAGCTGCGGCTGTAGTGGCTGTCCTTTCTGGGATGGTTTTGCAGACTTGGATACCATACCCAGAAGTTCCTCTTCTTGCACCCCCAGCAAGTTTGGTTCTTCAGCCAACCCCTCTTCAGAGCCTGCCCAGCCCTGACTCCTGATGCTCCCCTCTGAGGAGGGAGAGACATTGGGCAGCCCTGAATAGGATACTGCCGTGGGCCTGCGAAGAGGCCCACAGTGACCAGACTCCTGCTGGAGTAGGTCTCTCTGGAGCAATTGCTCCATCATCCGCTCCATGCGGGATATACGATCACCGTCGCTATCTGCGAACGACAGGTCATCATGCCCGGACTCAGCTGAGTCAACGGGGCTGCCCGACTTCAGAATGGCCTTACCGCCAGTCCGCGGTGGTCTTCTGGACTGTAGCGGTGGAGAGTTGGGGCCTGCCGATTGAACGGGGCTGCCCGGCATCCGCGCTGCCTTACCGCCAGTCCGCGGTGGTCCTCCGGACTGTAGCGGTATGAAGTCGGGGGCTGCCGTATTTCCGACGGCCAGCTCCGGTGCATTTGGCCGCTGATATTTCCCTGCGGTCCCGCGGTCCTCCCTGGTGTGCCTGGAAGCAGCCCTTTTCTTACCTCGAGCTTTATCCATGCTCGACTCGTAGGTGCTCGGTAACAAAAATGAACACAGAGTGCCTTAACGAACTCAAGGTTAGCTGAACTTACTTGAGGCTCGTCTTTTTAAAGTTGCCGGTAGAGGAGTTGTGCTCCTCCCAGCCTGTTGGTTGCAATGCGAGCGACGATATGTCGCGCATGCGTGCTGGCGGGGTCTTCACAAAGTCACTCACATGATTCCGAAATAAAATTGCACTGTTATTGATTGAAATGCTATTATATTTTGTGATAAAGCAACACAGACCCACACTGGCATGAAAATCATTTTATGGTTTATTTTCTTAATATTGTTGTGTACTTTTTAATTGATGAGGATCATAGATCTATATATCTTTTTTTTTACAGCTGTTGTAAATGTATTAATATATGACGTGGATAATATGCACTACATAATCTAAATAATATATACCTTACTACCTTGGAGTACAAATAGCTTGGAGTATACGAGGGTAGACAAAAGTGCTGGAGAAACTCAGCGGGTGCAGCAGTAGGAGCAAAGGAAATAAACTATGTTTCGGGCCAAAACCCTTCTTCATACTGATGAAGCGTGGGGGGGGGGGGGGGGGGGCTGTGGGGAGAAGAATGGAAAAACGAGGAGGAGGAGCCCGAGGGCTGAGGAAGAGCTAGGAAGGGGAGGAGACAGCAAGGGCTAACGGAATTGGGAGAATTCAATGTTTATGCCACTAGGGTGTAAAATGCCCAAGCGGAATATGAGGTGTTGTTCCTCCAATTTCCGGTGGTGCTCACTCTGGCCATGGAGGAGGCCCAGGATAGAGAGGTCGGATACGGAATGGGAGGGGGAGTTGAAGTGCTGAGCCACCGGGAGATCAGGTTAGTTAATGAGGATCGAGCTGAGGTGTTCGGCGAAACGATCGCCAAGCTTATGCTTGGTCTCACCGATGTAGATCAGCTGACATCTAGAGCAGCGGATGCAATAGATGAGGTTGGAGAAGGTGCAGGCGAACCTCTGTCGCACCTGGAACGACTGCTTGGGTCCTTCAATAGAGTCAGGGGGGGGGGGGGGGGGAGGTTAATGCGACAAGTGTAGCATCTCATGCAGTTGCAAGGGAAAGTGCCAGGAGAGGGGGTGGTGCGGGAGGAAAGGGAAGAATTGACAAGGGAGTTACGGAGGGAGTGGTCTTTGCAGAAGGCAGACAGGGGGGGAGATGGGAAGATGTGGCGAGTGGTGGGGTCACGTTGGAGGTGGCGAAACTGACAAAGGACTATTTGTTGTATGTGACGGCTGGTGGGGTGAAAGGTGGGGACTAGGGGGACTGTCCTTGTTATGAGTGGGAGGATGGGGAGAGAGAGCAGTGTTACGGGGTATGGAAGAGACCCTGGTCAGAGTAGGGGAGGGGAACCCCGCTCGCTGAAGAATGAGGACATTTCCGATGCCCTGGTGTGGAACACCTCATCCTGGGAGCAGATGCGGCATAGACGGAGGAATTGGGAATAGGGAATGGAGTCCTTACAGGAAGCAGGGTGGGAAGAAGAGTATTCTAGATAGCCATGGGAATCAGTGGGTTTATAGTGGATGTCGGTCAGAAGTCTATCACCTGCGATGGAGATAGTGAGGTCAAGAAATGCGAGTGAAGTGTCGGAAATGGTCCAGGTGTATTTGACTGCCGGATGGAAGTTAGTGGTGAAACGGATGAAGTCAGTCAGTTGTGTGTGGGTGCAGGAGGTAGCACCAATGCAGTCGTCGAACTAGCGGAGGCAGAAGTCGGGGATGGGGGCCCTGGTACCCCACGAACAAGGATTATTCGACGTACCCGACAAAGAGGTAGGCGTAGCTGGGGCCCATGCGCGTGCCCATAGCTACGCCTTGTATTTGGAGGAAATGGGAGGAGTCAAACGAGAAGTTATTGAGGGTAAGGACCATAGTGGATGTCGGTCAGAAGTCTATCTCCTGCGATGGAGATAGTGAGGTCAGGAAATGGTAGGGAAGCGCCGGAAATGGTCCAGGGTATAGATTGCTTCTCCGGTCGAGGAAGAACCGGAGGACTTTGAGACCATCCTGGTGGGGGATGGAGGTGTAGAGTGACTGGACGTCCATGGTGAAGATGAGGGGATGGGGGCCTAGAGAATGGAATGCACGGAGACGACGGAGAGTGTCTGAGGTGTCTTGACATAGGTATGGAGGGATTTAACCAAGGTATGGATGGAGGCAAGGTATGTGGAAATGATTTCGGTGGGGCACGAACAAGCAGAGACAATGGGTCTACCGGGACAGTCAGGTTTGTGGATTTTGGAGAGAAGGTAAAATCGGGCCGTGCGGAGCTTGGTAACGATGAGGTTGGAGGCTCGGGGGGGCAGGGAGTTGGAGTTGATGAAGTCGGTGATGGTGCTAGAGATAGTGGCCTGGTGCTCGTCAGTGGTGTCATGGTCCAGGGGTAAGTAGGAGGGGGTGTCCGAAATTTGGCGCATCGCATCAGCTTTATAGAGATCGACGCGCCAGACAACCACGGCACCTCCCTTGTCGGCGGGTTTGATAACCCAGTCTGGGTTGTTGCAGAGTGAGTCGATGGCAGTACGTTCGGGGGGGGGAGAGATTGGAGTGAGACAGGGGCGTGGGTAAGTTGAGGTGGTTGGTGTTGCGGCGCTAGTTTTGGATAAAAAGTTCTTAAGCTGGAGGACCATGGGGGGGGGGTCCACGAGGAGGGGGTTCGTTGGAGACAGGAAAAGGGATCATCAATAGGGGGCGAGGACTCCTTCCCATGGAAGAACGCTGTGAGCCGGTGGCGACGGTAGAAGAGCTCCAAGTCATGGTGGGCGCGGAACTCATTGAGGTGGGGATGGAGGAGGACAAAGATAAGACCTCTGCTGAGGACCGACTGTTTGGTGCAGAAGAGGGGGAGGTCGAGGGGGATGGTGAACACACGGCAGGGATGGGGGTTGGGGCCGGAGAACTGGTACAGGAATGAGAGCTTGTACAAGAAAGGACAGAGCCAGCAGTACTTTTGTGAGAACTCTCCATTCCTTCAACGTCTGCAGTAAGATGTTGCTGATGTTCTACCAAACGGTGTAGCCAGCACCATCTTCTTCTCTGTCGTGGGCTGGGGCAGCAGGGCGAAGGCTGCGGACGCCAACAAAATTAACAAGCTCATCAGGAAAGCTGGCTCCGTGCTGGAGCGGAGTTGGATTCATGGGAGGTGGTCTTGGACGGGAGGATGCTCCTCAAACTGTGGAGCATCCTGGACAATACAGCTCATCCCCTCCGTGACACACTGGTCAACCTGAGGAGCACCTTCAGCAACAGGCTGGTTCCATCAAGATGCAGGACAGAACGCCACAGGAGATCCATTTTCCCTGTGGCTATCAAACTCCTCCCCCTTCTGTCGTGGGGTAGACTGACTCCCCATCCCTCCTCCCTACCCAATCTTTGCACATCCCCAATCCCTTCCATTCACTCTTTAATTTCATGTTTCATGCATCTCGTGTTTTATGACTGTTGACAGATGAATCTCCCTCCTGGGATAAATAAAATTCTATCGTATTGTATCGTAATACTACATTATATAAAAGTATACAAACATATCATCGGTACAATTCTATACACACCATCTGTGTTAATATTCTAATTAAAATGAAGCTTGGCATTCAAAAACAGTTTCATTTGCAAAGTTCCTTAATCAAACAACAATTATTCCTTTCTGTCAGACCAGTTAACCTGTCCTAATACTGATCAGATAGGACAATGCATTTTGCCAACAATTTCACTTCATAAGATTGCAGTGCACCTGATTTGCTAGTGTCTGGTTGTAGTTCTCGATCTGAAGTAAGCTCGGAATCTGAACAAAAAATGATCTGGAGTGCTCAAGATAAAACAGTGCAATTTTGTGTCCATTCCCTGTTGGAAACTTCCAATCTAGTAAACTGGAGAAAAATACTCTGGATGCTAGGATACTAAAATAAATGTAGAAGTATTTTAAACAGTGCTCAAGCCAGGTTGTACAGTGTTTGTTGAAAGAGAAACAGACATCAAGATAGAGTGAATATGGTGAGGATGTTTCACTAGTGGGACAGTCTAGGGACCAAAGGCCATTGCCTCAGAATAAAAGGACATATCTTTAGAAAGTAGATGAGAATCTGTGGGATTCATTCCCACAGAAGGCCGTGGAGGCCAAGTCAGTGGTTATTTTTAAGGCAGCGATAGATAGATTCTTGATTAGTACAGGTGTCAGGGATTGTGGGGAAAAGGCAGTAGCAGCCAGGAGTTGAGAGGGAAAGAAAGATCAGCCATGATTGAATAGAGGAATAGACTTGTTTGGCCTTATTCTGCTTCTAGAACTTATGAACGTATCATGCTTCATGTTACAAAGAACATTGAATATAATAACACAGCGACAGGCCCTTTGGCCAGCACTGTTGGTGCCGAACATGACACAGAGTTAAACTAATCTTACCTGCCTGCACATGATCCACATCCCTCTGTTCCCGACATATCTTTGATGATCTTTCATCAGTAGTGTATGATGTTGGAGATCCACAGGTTATTAATAATTATACAAAGAAAGGGTAGGTAGACAGCAGGAACAAACAAAATTATGGACCAGGATGGGAGGATGGAACAATGGTCAAACGGCAAAAAGGAATTAAAGAGTAAGACAAAGTGACTAGGTAGTGGGAGCTATAAAAGAAAATACCTGCAATAATCAACAGCATTAAATGTATTTGCATGTTTCCTTGGGCCTCACCTTCCAACCCACCTGTCTCTACAGTCATTTTCAGTTCAGCTTATTGTCACGTGTAACGAGGTACAGTGACAAGCATTTGTTGCGTGCTAACCAGTCAGCGGAAAGACAATACATGATTACAATCGATCATTCGCAGTGTAAAGATGCATGATAAGGGAATAACGTTTAATGCAAGGTAAAGCCAGAAAAATCAGATCAAAGATAGTCTAAGGGTCCCTGGTGAGGTAGCTAGTAGTTCAGGTCTGATCTCTGTTTGTGGTAGGATGATTTTTGCCTGATAACAGCTGGGACAAAACTGTCCCTGAATCTACCTTTTTCCGTCTCCTATAACATACCGTTTCACATCATCAGATTATAATCGTGAGCCATTTCCAGCAGTTCCAACTCACCAGCTCAATAGTTCAGGACTGCTCTCTAGTTGTTGGTATGAAGGTTCAGTTGCAACAGGACGGCCCTACCAACAGCAAGAAAGGTAGGGTTCCTGAACATCTATCAACTCATTGGAGATCCTTGAACTATCATTGATTGGATTTCACTGGCCTTGTCTTGCACTAAATGTTATTCCCATTATCCCCTTCATCATGTATCTGTGCACTGTGGATGGCTCGATTGTAATCATGTATTGTCTTTCCGCTGTCTGGATAGCACGCAACAAAAACTTTTCACTGTACATGTGATAATAAACTAAACTCAAACTCAACTCAACCAACCATGCCCTTCCCTCTACCCCCCCCCCCCCCCCCCCACCCCCACCACCTTTTACCTTCCTGCTTTCCATGTGGGCCACATCTCACTCTCCATGGTTTCTAGGTCATCCTTTCCTACCCCATCCCTGTCCCCGATACTTTCCACTTGCAACCATTGGAGGTTCAACATTTGTCCCTTCATGTCCTCCTTCACCAGTATCCAGGGATCTAAACCGACCTTCTAGATGAGGAAGAGGTGCTCCCCCAACATGGCATCTGCCATGGCTCTATTGGGACTGTAGGTAAACTGCATGGATCAAGGGCATCTATTAGGCTGGAGTTAATGTGCACCATGACAAGCCTCTTGGAGCCCTTTATGATGGTGGACATGAGAGCCACTGGATGGTAGTCATTAAGGCCGCTACATCACCTTGTTCTAGCACCCGAATGATTGTGGTCTTCTTAAAGCAGTTGGAAACCATAGAATGGAGTAGGGAGTGGTTTAAAATGTCCCTGAAGGTGTCAGGTGGTCCATGCAGGTCCTGAGAACACTCCATCTGGAACAGCTTTCCATGGGATCCCTCTCGGGAAGACTGATCTGGTGTCTGCGACAGAGGCCATCCGTACAGCTGCTCCCTGGGCTCCCAGGATTATTCCACCGGGCTTCTAAGCAAGGTGAGTACAGAATTAATTGAGCTCACGGGAGGGACCTGTTGTTGCCAAAAATGTTGTCCTCCTTCACCTTGTAGCCTGTTATAGCTGCAATACTTGGATGTCCTTCTGGATAACCCAAGACACTAACTTAGTCCAGAATTCCTTGATGACTTAGCGAAGGTCGTAAATAAATGTATTATACACTTGGAATCATTTGACTTGATCGCTGCAAGCTTGGACTTCACCTGGAATGGACTTCACGGCCATTCATGCTTTCCTGTTGCAAGTAATTTCCACCCTCCTTTCCTCACCTACCGCAAATATAGACCCACGGCAGACTCCACGGACACCAGCCAGGGTGAACCCAAATACCTTCTTCAGTCTGGGAAGAGGGTGAACTATTCCTTATATTCTGCATCAGAAATCTACAACCCAATAGTAAGATAGTAATTCTTTCAATTGTGTTCAATCCATGCCCCCTATGATCCTTTCCCACTCCCATCAGTCCACCCAAGGTTTGTGGATCCTTCCTCGTTGTTACCTAGATGCATATCCATTGCCCACTTGGTTCCATCTTGTTATCATCTACATACCTATCCAACAGGGAGACCAAGCGTAGACTCGCCGATCGTTTCCCTCAATACTTACGCTCAATCCGCTAGGGGCTACTGGATTTCCCGGATGCTAACCATTTTAACTCCCCTTCCCATCACTTCCAATACTGACCCTATAAATGTGGGAGGATGAACAGTTGCACCAGATGGGGAAGGGGCCTCTGTCCTGGGCCTCCTCCATTGCCAGAGTAAGGCCGCAGGCAAATTGGAGGAACAGCACATAGAAACATAGAATGTAGGTGCAGGAGGAGGCCATTTATCCCTTCGAGCCTGCACCGCCATTCAATATGATCATGGCTGATCATCCAACCTAGTATCCCTTACCTGCCTTCTCTCCGTACCCCCGATCCCTTTAGCCGCAAGGGCCACATCTAACCCCCTCTTAAATATAGCCAATGAACTGGTCACAACTACCTTCTGTGGCAGAGAATTCCACAGATTCACCACTCTCTGTGTGAAAAATGTTTTTCTCATCTCGGTCCTAAAAGATTTTCCTCTTATCCTTAAACTGTGACCCCTTGTCCTGGACTTCCCCAAAACCGGGAACAATCTTCCTGCATCTAGCCTGTCCAACCCCTTAAGAATTTTGTAAGTTAAGATCCCCTCTCAATCTTCTAAATCTTCTAAATTCTAGCGAGTACTCGTGTTTTGCTGTAATATTTTTTTATTTGAAGTAAACCGTTTACAATGTAAAGCTTACTTTATAAACTAACACCTTAATTCAATATTACTACAAATAACATATCAATACTTAATATCTTCTATTTTTTGAAAATAAAGAAAAAGATATATAAAAGAGAAAAGAAAAAAGAGTAAATAAAAAGGAATAAAAATTTCTTCCCACATACTTCAATCGTAAATAAAAAGAAAATAAAAAGGGAAAATTTGAAAAACAAAAATATTACATATATATAAACAAAAACTAAAGTCATTATACGAAATACTATTTCATTCAGAAATATCTCTAATAAATGCACAATAATATGAAATATAAGTAAGTTATTCGCATCGGATCCGTAGGGTGTCCGTCGAGCCGTGATTCCAAGAATAGCTACTTTTCTAAATACTGTATATATGGAGACCATATCGATTCAAAAGAATTATACCTGTCCAAAAGGACAAATCTAATTCTTTCCAAATTCAACGTCTCCAACATCTCTGCTTTCCACATTTTAATTGTTGGAGATAATGTTCCCTTCCAAAATTTAAGTATCATTTTTTTCCCTATTATTAAACAGTAATCAAAAAAATTTCTTTGATTAACCGTGAGTACCAAATTTGGCTCCGGGATTCCGAATATTATTAATTTTGGGTCTGGGTCGAGTTCAACCTTAAGAACTTCCGAAATAACTTTAAAAATTTCAATCCAATAATAATTCAACCGTGGACACGTTACCAAACTATGTATTAAATTTGCTTCAAGATTCTTACATTTATCACAAATAGAGGAGAGACTAGGAAAAATACTTTTTAATTTGGTTTTCGAGTAGTGTAATCTATATATAACTTTAAATTGTATCAGTGTATGTCTGGCATTCAAAGAACACCAATGTATTCTTTGTAAGCATTCTTCCCAAGTTTCTTTTGTTATAGGTAATCCGATTTCATTTTCCCATGCTTGACGATATGTTTCAGTTGTTGGGTTCTCTTTATCTAAAATAATATTGTATATATAAGCTATAAGCTTATCCGTATTTGGATGTAAATTAAACAGCTCATCTAATAAGCCTGGTTCTTTTTTTTTATAGTCTTGTGTGTTACATTTAATAAAATCTCTAATTTGTAAATACCTAAAATGGTGTTGTGAAGGTAATCCAAAAATATCTTGTAACTCTTCAAATAATAAAAATTTTCCATTTCTATAAAGGTGTCCTATCCTTTTAATTCCTGAATCCTCCCACAGTCTAAACCCCGCATCTAAAATTGAGGGTTTAAACAGTGGGTTATTCCTAATTGGTAACCTAAAAGAAAGATTATCCAGATATAGGGTCTTAACTATCTGTTTCCAAATACGCCTATTATTATGAATTATAGGGTTGTCCCTATAAGTCTTTTTTTGTACTTCCTTTGGTGCGAAAATAATCGACTCTATATTGAAAGGTAAACAGTCTTCCTTTTCCATTTTTAACCACATTGGTTCAACATCCATATTTACCCACCAAAAATTCATATTCTTAATCTGGACTGCCCAAAAGTAATATAGAAAATTTGGAAGTGCCAGCCCTCCATTTATCTTAGACTTACATAAGTGTTTTTTACTTATTCTATGACTTTTGTAATCCCAGACAAAATTATTAACTATAGTATCAATTTAAAAAAAAAAACTTTTTGGGAGAAAAAAAGGAATACCCTGAAATAAATATAACAATTGTGGTAAAAAAATCATCTTTATAGCATTAATCCTACCGATCATAGATATAGGGAGTGTTTTCCAATATGAAATGTTTTTTTTAAGTTTCTCTAATAATTGATAATAATTAGCTTTAATTAATAATTTATAGGATTTAGACACATTGATTCCTAAATATTTAAATTTATCTGTAACTATTTTTAGTGGGTATTTTTGTAATATATTTACATTTATACCAGTTATAGGCATAATGTCACTTTTATTCCAATTAATCCTATATCCTGAAAATACGCTAAATTCATTTATAACATTAAATAACTTGGGAATACTACATTCCGGCTTAGTAATATAAATCAGAATATCATCTGCATATAAAGATATCTTATTATTTGTTGTGTCAGTATTATACCCATATATTTCGGGTTCTGATCTGATTCTTTCGGCCAGAGGTTCTATCACCAAAGCAAATAATAAAGGGGATAACGGACATCCCTGTCTGCATCCCCTAAAAAGTCTAAATTTAGGTGATAGTATTTGATTAGTTAAAATTCTTGCTGTAGGGTTAGAATATAATATTCTTACCCATTTACAAAATCCATCCCCCAGTTGATACTTTTCCATTATATTAAATAAATATGACCATTCCACCTGGTCGAATGCTTTTTCAGCATCCAACGATATAACTGCTAATTCAATATCTCTCCTTCTTCTCGAGTATATAATGTTAAACAAGCGTCTAAGATTATGTGATGAATAACGTTTTGGAATAAAACCTGTTTGATCATAATGTATTATTTTGGAAATCACTAAGCTTAGCCTCCGAGACAGTACTTTAGTTAATATTTTTTGATCAGTATTTAAAAGGGCAATCGCTCGATATGATCCAGGATCTTCCAGATCCTTATCTAATTTAGGAATTAATGTAATTGTAGATTCATTTAAAGACTCTGGTAACTTTCCTAACTCATAGGTGTGTCTATACACTGTTTGTAATCTTGATGAAAGTAGATCATGAAATTTTTTATAAAATTCTGCACTCAGGCCATCGGGGCCCGCTGTTTTACCATTTTTTAACGATCCAATTGATTCTTCGATATCTATTACCGATATTTCAGCATTTAATAATTGCCTACTCTCAAAATCTAGCTTATTAAAATGACATTTTTCTAAAAATGTTTCCATTTCATCTGTTTGCCCTGTTAATTTAGATGAATAAAGATTTTGATAATATTGTAAAAATGTGTCATTAATGTCTTTTGGTATAGTCAACGTATTTCCCTGTACCGATCTAATACTATGTATAGTTTTTTCATCATCTAATCTTCTGAGTTGTCGTGCTAATAATTTTTGAGGTTTATCACCAAATTCAAAATGAACTTGTTTAGTTTGTTGATATAGTTTTATCACTTGATCAGAGTAAATTTTATTTAATCTATATTTTAATATAGCAATTTTATTACTCAACTCTTTAGAAGGATGTATTATATTTTCACTATCTAATTGTTTTATCTCTTTTTCTAACTTTTGCTCCATTTTTCGATTTACTTTGTTAAAATGAGCTTGTGCTGATATTATTGCACCGCGCATAAATGCTTTAAATGTATCCCATAATAATAATGGGGAAGTCTCAGATTTATCGTTAGTTTCAAAAAATAATTTAATCTGTTTAATGAGTACTCGTGTTTTGTTTGAGTAGCTTACAACCCAGTGGTATGAACATTGAATTATCTAATTTTCTTGCTCCCTGTCCCTTCACCCCCTTCTCCACAACAATCAGCCTGAAGAAGGTCCCAACCTGAAACATCACCTATCCATGTTCTGCATAGATGCTGCCTGATCCGTTGAGTTACTCCAGCATATTGTGTCTATCTTGGTTTTCTCCTCCCTTGGTTCACCTATACTATCTCCTCCCCCATCGGGTGCCATCGGATCATCATCCCTGACTTATTTGGTTTCATCCAGGGATGGCGCAGTGGTAGAGTTGCTGCCTTACAGTGCCGGTGACCTGGGTTCAATCTGTACTACGGATGCTGTCTGTATGGAGTTTGCACGTTCTCCCTGTGACCATGTGGGTTTTATTCGGGTGCTCCTGGCTCCTCCCACACTCCAAAGACTTAACGAATTGTAGGTTAATTGGCTTTGGTAAAATTGTAAATTGTCCCTATTGTGTAGGATAGTGTTTGTCGGTCTCTGGTCGGTGCAGACTCAGTGGGCTGAATGACATCTTTCCTTGCTGTATCTCTAAACTAAACTATACACTACCAACCTATGCCTTGCCATTTCTACCTCCGTCTCCCTCATCTGACTACATTCATACAACTTCCACTCCCAATATCTGATTCTACACATCACCTACCTAACCTCAGTCTCACCTCTCCCTCTCACGTCCATATACTGCCTATCTTCTCTCTCCACTCTCAGTCCTTGACCCAAAACCCTTTAACCTCATAGATGCTGCTCGATCCACAGTGTTCCTCCAGAAGATTTATTTTGCAGTTCCCAGCTTTTTCCAGTTGCTATTGTTGACTAATATTCTAAAATAATCTATTTAAGTGAACTGCAAATTATAGTTAAATTCTAACTGAAATCAATTTTAGAATGTGTTGACACCTTCACCTATTTCAATTCCCAATCTTCAGAGTAATTTTGAACGCCATTCTGTGACCATTTGAAAAGCCTTGATTAGTATTTGAGATCTATAAATCATCACCAAACAATTTTAGAAGTATATTCAGAATGAAGACTTCAAATATCTGTCCTGATATCTTACATACATTTTAATTATTTTTTTATACAGACCTTAAAAGTAATTTTGCAGTCCTCATTATGCTTTTTTTTAATATCATGAGGTGATGAATGCTTCAAAGATCAATTTTTTTGATTGTTCATTTTCATTTGTTCATATGTCTGCAGCTCCTTAACAGTACCAACAGGGGCCGAATTCATTTGGAAAATCATTTTGTGTGTCATTTGAGTTTGGACTTTTTTTTTAGGACAGCCCTTCGGCCCACCATGTCCACGTCGACCAGCGATCCCTGCACAATAACACGATCATACACACACTTGGGACAATTTACAATGATACTAATTCAATTAACCTACAAACCTGTACGTCTTCGGAGTGAGGGAGGAAACCGGAGCACCCAGAGAAAACCCATGCGATCACAGGGAGAACGTACAAGCTGTAAAGACAGCACGCGGAATCTGGATCAAATCCGGGTCCCTGGCGCTGTAAGGCAGCAACTCTACCGCTGCGCCACTATGCTGCCCTTAAACTGCCTACTTCTTCTGAGCACATGCTCATTCATCGTGGCATGCCTAACTTTAATTTGAGTTTTTAATAGTTCAGTGTGATTATTTTCAGAAAATTAGGCACATTGTATTTCCATCTGAAGAATGATTGTAAGGCCAGGAATGTAAGGAGAGAGATACTGAAGGCTTTGATTACTGAAGCCAATGTTCTTTGTGACTTCAAAAGTCTAGTTATATCCTCAACTACAGGCGGCACAGTGGCGCAGCAGTAGAGTTGCTGCCTTACGGAGACGGAGACCTGGGTTCGATCCTAACTACTGATGCTGACTGTACAGAGTTTGTACGTTCTCCCTATGACCATGTAGATTTTCTCCGGGTGCTCCGGTTTCCTCCCACACTACAAATACATGCTGGTTTGTAAGTTAATTGGCCACTGTGAATCGTCCCCAATGTGTACGGCAGAACTAGTCTATGGGTCATCGCTGTTAGGTGGGCTGAATGGCCTATTTCCACGCTGTAACTAAACTCCATCCTGAAGGATGAGAACTTTCCTGCTTAAATGTGACTTTTCAAAACATAGCTTTGACTGAATTGACAATGAGGTGGATCCTGCATTGAATCAAACTTGTGTTGTTAATGCGCAGGAGAACTGCGGATGATTCTGTGGTATGACGTTCTGTTTTCCACAGCATGTCCCTACGGAAGAGCAAAGAGAGATGGATATCGATGCATTTCATCATCTCTTTCAAGGTCAGTGTGATTAGTATGCTGTTGCAGTCATTACATGGAGACACTGATCAAGCAAGTCATCACTGTAATATTTTGCATCAGTGGTCAGTAACACTCCTGAAATAGGTGCAGGAAGTTTTGTACAGGAAACCTTGTGATAAGTGCAGCTATGAAATATTTGCTGGGTTTATACACAGAGGGTTCCTGGTGAACAGGACCCTCCAGTAGGCCCTGGCGAGCTTGGCTCACCCACAGCGGACGTCGAAGGGACCCCGGGCTGCGAGAATGAGGGGGGGGCCGTCAGTGAGTGAGGGGGGCCATCAGAGAGAATATTGGGGGGACCCAGCAGGGAACTGTCTGCTGCCACATGCGGCGGCAGGCAATAGATAAGACCGTTCAGTGAACTTTATCATAAATTTGTTAGCGGCAAAAACATAGTGACACTCGGGTACTGCCTAGGTGAGATTTTCTTTTACCAGGTTGTATGCAAAACAAAGGATTTCACGAGGCACGAGTGACAATGAAGTATCATTGAGTCATTGATAATATTTGGATGATTTAACACGGCATCCAATGTACCCAATAATAATAAATCTAGATTATTGAAGACGTGAAGTGTGAGAGTGTTATAATGGTGGTTCAGACACATAAGTCAAGCAGCTGATATATATGGATATGGCAAAACATATAAGCATTTTTAAAATGTTGCGGATTTTCCTCTTATTTTAGTTAAATAAATACTTAATGACTGCAGTTATAAAAGTGTGCAGATGCTGATATCTGGAGCAAAACACAAGTTGCTGGAAGAACTCAGCAGGTCAAGTGGCATCTGTTGGGGGAGAGGGGTGGTGGGTTGGGGTGGAAGGGAGGAAGGAATTGTCCACGTTTCAAGATTGGAATGGAGAGAGGAGATAGGCAGCACAGTATGTGTAGGAAGGAACTGCCGATGCTGGTTTACACTGAAGATAGACACAAAATGCTGGAGTAACTCAGCGGGACAGGCAGCTTCTCTGGAGAGAAAGAACTGAAGCAATGCTGTATATGGGCGAGGAGCAAGGGCAATAGGAGTGGAGAGGGAACTGGGGTCTGATTACTGCGGCTTCGAGTTCGGCTGCAGGAGGCACCTCCAGGTAAAAATGGTGGACGGGGTGAGGAGATGGGCGGGGGGGTCTAAGGAAGGGGATGACTGGAAGCCTGCAACAGCCTGGGACTTGCCTGGAACAGGCACTGCTCATAAGAACTAGAGGGTGGGATTTGGAAATGGCACCAAATATAGGGCGCCTCTTGCATGCGGACTCGTTAGACTTTCTGTACATTTGCTAATCGGGGATTTGGGGGTATGGTAATATTCTACTGGAATGTTTGTAAGAAAAATAATTTCACTGTGTTAGCACTTCACACATGTGAATATGAATGCACCATTGTACAATGTGAGATAGGGCCAAGAGATTATTAGAGCAGGGGTTGATGAATGGTGGACAGATGGAGCTGGAGTGGGAAGGAGTGGGGTTGGGAGACAGAGGCTGGCAGATGATGGATGGAAGCTGACAGAGAGGGAAAATAAAGAGGCAGATGAGGAGATAGGAGGGTGAAAGTGGAGATAACGGCCGGAGGGCGATGAACCGGCATACAGAGGTTGTCAGTGTTGGTATCTAATGAGTAAGGAAGGTGATAATGGAAACCAGTAGGGGAGGTGAAGGGCAGATGGGGAGGGGATACAGTAGGGGAAATATGTGGATGGTCGGGGGATGGAACCAGGGAGGGGAGTAACATAGGTGAGGAGGTTCTGGAGGGGGTTGGTATGGGAGAGGAGACAAAGAGGAGCACAGGTGGATCAGAAGAGAGAGGAAGGGGAACACAGGAGGTAAATGTTACCTGAAAGTAAAACATCCATTATAAAACATTGGATTGTGGACTATGCAGGCAGAATATGAGGTGTGGTGCCTAAATTAATTTCCGCATCCTGGCTCTTAAATCTTTGAAAATGCTGGCATTTGATGTCAAAGATGTAAAAATTCAAACCATGTAGGACATTTTTAGTTCGGTTTAGTTTATACATAGGTGGAAACAGGCCCCTCGACCCACCGAGGCCGCGCCGACCAGCGATCCTCGTGCACTAACTCAATCTTACACGCACTAGGAACAATTTACAATTTTACCAAGACAATTATCCTACAAACCTGTACGTCTTTGGAGTGTGGGAGGAAATCGGAGATCCCAAAGAAAATCCATGCAGGTCACAGGGAGAACGTACAAACTTTGTAGAGACAGCACCCGTAGTCAGGATCAAACCTGTGTCTCTGGCACTGTAAAGGGCCTGTCCCACTTTCACGACCTAATTCACGCCCTTTTTTACTTGAGGATATTTTTCATCAGGCTAGAAAAAACGCCCCGACCTACTTGACACCATGAGTACCTACGACTAGCATCACAACCTACCGACGACGTCCTATGACCTCCTACGACCTTATGACGACCATGCTGCGAGTATGAGTCCTGGGCAAACTCGGCAGACGTCGTGAATTAGATTGTGAAAGTGGGACAGGCCCTTAAGGCAGTAACTCTACCACTGTGCCACCATGCTGCACCTCAAGTGTGAAAGCTGCCAATAGAATTTAAAACAAGACTAAAATGATTACTTCCAAGAATAAAGTTAAAATTTGGGTTGGACGCTAAGTTTATATTGAAGTAATCGTGTGCGGACGCGGTGCCGACAGACAAGAAGCCGAAGCAAAGAAGCCACAGCCAAAGAACTGAATAGAAACGAGGCCGAAACGTGAATGAACCGAATAGTCCGAAACGCCTACAAACTGAAAGGACGGGAGGCCTAAATGCAAGCTAACCGAAAGCGTGGGATGCCTAAACGCCTACAAACTGAAAGGCTGCATCACCTAAAAACAAACTTACCGAATGGCCGCTCAGTCAATACGCCACCTACCTGAAAGGCGGCGGCGATTACAGGCCAACGGACCGACTGCCACTCAACAGAAACGTCCAATAACGGACTTGGCATTGCCGGGGGGTGGGACTAGTCAGCGATTGGCCCAGACCCCCGCGTCCATCACATCACCATGAAGGCATGAACATTGCCCCAAGCCTCCGCTCCACCCATCCCGCAGCCCACGGAGGGTGGCCGTGGGAGAGTGGGGGCTGCCCCGAGGGATGCGCACCTTCGGCCGCTTTCAACTTGGTGCTTGGGTTCAGATTGCCCAGTCGCCAATGGCTTGTGTGGGAAAATGAACTCCACGCCACTGTCTCCCCCCCTCTCTCTCTCCCTTCTCTCTCCTCTCTCTCTAGCCTCTTCTCTCTCTCCTCCTCTCTCTCCCCCCTCTCTCCCCTCTTCTCTCTCCCCCTTCTCTCTCTCCCCCTTCTCTCTCTCTCCCCTTCTCTCTTCCCCCCCTCCCCCTCCCCCCCCGCTCTCTCTTCCTTCTCTTTCACCCCTTCTCTCTCTCCTCCGTCTCCACCCACGGCAGCGTCCCACAGTCACTGACCGCGATGCACCACCATCGGTCCCCAACCTCCACACCAGGGTGACACCTCTCCCCCCTCTGACCCCCGGACTTTGACACCCACACCAGGGTGATTCACCCCTGCCGTGGGGACAGACGGTTTATACATTACCGTCTCGCTGTTTGCGGAACGCACCCAAGCTCCCACGTACAAAACAGGCAGCATCTCTGGAGAGAAGGAATGGGTGAAGTTTTGTGCCGAGACCATTGTTCAGAGTGTAACTGAAGGGTCTTGACCGGAAATGCCATCCATTCCTTCTCTCCAGAGATGCTGCCTCTTAGCTGAGTTACTCCAGCATTTTGTGTCTATCTTTGGTGTGACAGTTGTGTCGTTTCAACGGCTACGTGTATTGTGCGAATTGAATTGAATTGAAATCCCACCTTTGCGTGGGAGGGATGGAATAGATGTAATCACTGGCTAAAACAAAGGCCGTTAGGAAAGAGAAATAATGCCACCAGTTAATTAACCATGTTCCCGAATGTAAGAATGATTTATACATGTAATACAGGATATACATGGTGTATATATCATGTATTACATGTATAAATCGTTCTTACATTCGGGAACATGGTTAATGTGGGGTTTCAATTTGAGCGCACTTGTTTGAATAGATGCAAGCGGCATGTCCAGCTTCTCTCCTGGGCGCGCAATACACGAAGCCGATGAAACGACACAACTGTCACACCAAAGATAGACAGACAATGCTGGAGTAACTCAGCTAAGAGGCAGCATCTCTGGAGAGAAGGAATGGATGGCGTTTCCGGTCGAGACCCTTCAGTCACACTCTGAAGAATGGTCTCGGCACAAAACGTCACCCATTCCTTCTCTCCGGAGATGCTGCCTGTTTTGTACGTGGGAGCTTGGGTGCGTTCCGCAAACAACGAGACGGTAATAAATAAAATGTCTGTCCCCTGGTGTGGGTGTCAAAGACCGGGGGTCAGAGGGGGGGGGGGGGGGCGTCACCCTAATGTGGAGGTTGGGTCCGATGGCGGTGCATCGCGGTCAGTGACTGTGGGACGCTGCCACGGGTGGAGACGGAGGAGAGAGAGAAGGGACAGAGAGCGGGGGGGAAGAGAGAAGGGGGAGAGAGAGGAAGAAGGGGGGGGGGAGAGAGAAGAGGGAGAGAGAGAGAAGAGGGGTGGGAGAGAGAGGAAGAGAGAGAGAGAAGAGGCTAGAGAGAGGAGCAGAAAGAGAAGAGGCTAGCGAGAGGAAGGGAGAGAAGGGAGAGAGTGAGAGGGGGGCGTGGGGCTAATTTTACCTCGGAGTCACACGAGCGACTACGTGAAGAAGCCCGGCCAGGCGCATGTTCGGCATTACGTCGACGCATGTGGCACCGAAAGGGTGGAGAGCGCAGCTCCCACCAGCGGTAAGTTTAACCCGCAGGTAAGTCAGTGTTGAACTTCTTGCAAGTGTTTTTTAAACTCTGTAAGTCTGCAGAGCCAGCTAGAGTGTTTATGTATTTTGGATTTAAAAAAAAAAACTCTGTAAATCTGGCTTGAAAATACGGAGCCAGCTAGAGTATAAGTATGTTTAAACTGCGGTAATTGAATGGAACACGTTGAAACCGCAGTTTCCGATTTAGATCGGATCGGGAGATGAGGCTGATTTAAAAGCCGGTTCCCGCTATTTACCGCTATTTAGATCGGGTTTGGAGATAACGGCTGCGCTAAATGCCGGCTCCAAATACCCACAATTGTAAAGTAAAGTCTGCTCTGAGTATATGTTACCAGATGCAGTTTTCTTTTATGGAAATGTATATAACCCTGTGTGATACTGAGGTTAATACAAATATTCTGCAGCAGAATGTGCCTCTCAGAATTATAATTTTAAACATATATGATTTATGTACAAATACAAAACAGTAAAGAAAGTAACTCTCCTCCAATGGAGGACAAGAATGTGGGGGAGGCTGGAAATGGAGAAAATGCTCCACACTTGACTTAGTCAAGGGTTCTAAGACCCATGTACGTCTTCCTGTAAGGCAAGCTCCAAAGGAGTTTCCATACGCTGAGTATTGTGCCTATGAAAATGGAATTCTGATTCTCCAGTACCTTGGTTAGGTCTGGATGAGGTCCCTAGAGCAAGATAAAATGCTCCAAACTCTAATCAGTCAAGGGTTCTAAAGACACATGAGATTCTAAGGTAGGCTCTGTGGGAATTTCCATACACTAAGTATGGTGCCTATGAAGAATGAGAATCTCATTCACCAGTGCCTTGCATAGGTCTGGATGAAGTCTCCCTAGAGCAAGACTCGGAAGTATCAGGGCAGGATGAAACTGACCCTGAAGCTGGAATCCCTAATTATGTGTATACACCAGAGCACAATAGAAATATTCCGGGTGTTCCCGATGTAGCACCATGTTTTGCTATATCGGTATGGACTGGTGAGGCTATGGATGAACCTGGCGGCCAACATTATTTGGTTTCTCACCTACTCCAAGATACTGTTATGACTGAAACAGTAAATAATATATAAAATTATATAAAACACCCATCTATTGTGCCTCGCTCAGGGTGCCAACAGTAATGGGGCACTCATGAGTGTAACAATGCGAGGACAAGAAATGTGCTCCAGCATGTCCTCTAGCTGATATTCAGTTGGCATCACTGCATTTGGGGAAGACATACATGGGTCGATAATGTCCAATACTTTTAAGACATGCTTGCTTTACTCTGCAAAGTATATTCGAACCCAATTGTATGATGAAAATTGCCATTGGCTAACATTATACCCCAAAAATATGCAGGATTATGTGGGCAAGCTGTAACCAGATTTATGATTGATGAATACAAACCCCTATATTAAGAAGGAGATCTACTGGTTTATTTACAGAAGTACAGAAACGGCATTCCATTACACATGGAATTTCTGGGGAAACAACCTCTGGTTGGTTAAGATTACAACTGTTTTGTAATTCTGCATTAAATCTGATCAGCTTGGTGTTTGAATGTACCAGGAACTCGTCAGGTAGAGATAATATATCCCCGTCACAAGTATGGGGGTTGCAGAGTCATTCTAGGACTCACAAACTTAAATTTATAGTTCAGTATGAACATTTAAAAAAAGTACACTTCAGCATTATAATGAAATTGTTATCACAAGGCTGCTATGTGGTTATTTTTTTTACTTAAAAAAGATGCCTTATTATTCAGGTACTTCAATTAATTGGATGGGTCAGCTGAAGGAATTACCTAATGGGTTAAATTCAGCCCTCAGATTGCTCACACAATTATTGAAACCAGCACTGGTGTTAATGAGGGCTCAGAATCACATGGTAATGACTTATCTAGAGGATATGTTAATTGTAAATGGGAGAGAGCTGAAGAACTGAGTTCAGCAACCATAAGTCTATTGAAAGGCTAAGGTTCTGTACATCCAAACAACATGGAAGTTACAGGTATTCCAAACAATTGATTATTTGGGGTTTGTCTTTAATACAGTTGATATGTGAGTAACTTTATCAACAAATTAAGGTTGGGGATGTTACAAATGCCTGTATTTGTTGTGGGAAAAAACATTATCCCACCATCCAAGAAGTAGCTCCAGTTTCTGGTAAAGTGATAGCAGCATTCATGCTGTTAAATTGGAACCTCTGCATGATCAAAGTCTGCAAAGACCAGAGTATAAGAGTAAAAAGCGTGCAGGTTATTGATTAGGTCCATGCAGTTACCAACTAAAGGTTTAGCTGAATTCAATGATGGATTCTCAATGTGCACAAGTTACTAGAAGTAAAAATGTGCTTGTTCAGAAGTTTTCAGTGTTATTACAGACATCAGTCTCTCGGAGAGTGCTCTCGGATGGGGAGCTTAGGACAGCGACACCAGTTGTGGTGGTCGATAGACTGTCCAAGACGATTAATTCTCCAAATACATGATTGAGTTATTGGAGGTGTTTTATGCATTGATAGCTGTTGTTCTATAATAAAGAACTTACATGTTCAATTACGAGTAGACAATACCACAACTGTGGGAGAATACAATATTGTGGTAAGACAACAGATCACGAAAGTGCAATGACAATACAGAATGTATGTTAAAATTCAAAAAGTTTCAAAACGATTGTCAGACAGTATGTGTACCAAATGTTGATCTGTTGTGTCTGGATTAAATCTCCAGTGGTCTAAATGTGCCTCGTGGGAGTCAGACCCAGGAGCATTAGCGGAGGATGCATTGTCGCCACATTGGGGAAGTATAGTCTTTTATGTTTTCCCCATTTTGTCTGATTAGACAATGTGTCACTAAAATAGAGCAAGTCTCCGCCGCAGGCGTTTGGTGGTTCCAAATTGGTATTGTTCTCGGCCTTTTGGCTAAGATCAAGTGTAGTATCTGTTCTTATCAGTTAATATCTGATACGTCCCTTATCTAGGGACCATTACTACACAGCCATTGTTCCCATTGGTGCTCAGAATGATGATTCAGACATTCATGACAAATCCCAGGTGCAGTAATTGTTGGTACATCCAGTAACAGCAGAAGTCATCCATTACATGACCGTATTAATTGTTAATCTGCAGGTTCTGATGGAATGTCGGATAGGACCATGGATGTCATAACTGCAGCTGGGAGAGGTAGCACTAAGAAGCAATATATGTGTCATATAAGGAATGGGAAATCTTTTGTATACAGTCAGATATATTTTATCATACTGCAAACATATCGGATGTATTGGAGTTCCTTGTTATGTTGCACCTGAGTTATAGTACCATGAATGGAGCTCGGAGTGTTTTGTCCTCTTATTTAGGACTATTTCAGAATCGACAACTATCTGTCTCATCTGTTAATATCCCGATTTATGAGAGGAATTTTAATAAAATCCTACCAAACCCAGATATTCAGAAATCTGGGATGTCAGTATAGTTCTCACATTACATCGGCAATGGACTCCAATTACGACACTGTCTTTTCAGAAGTTAATATTTAAAGTGGTTATGTTCATACCATTAATATCAGCACAATGAGTACAAACATTACAAATGTTGTGGTTAGATTGTATACAGTTGTCTGTAGATAAAATAATGTTTTATGTCAATGATCTAAGCAAGCAAAGCAAGCAAAACAAGCCAAGAAAGGCTGGAACCAATGTAATCTTTAAGACATACGCTGTCAACTAAACATTGTGTGTGGTTAAGCATCTGAATTAATATATATTGAATTAAGAGTCTCCGAGATTGTGAGACACCAATGTTCATTACCCACAAAAAACATATAAAAGTGACAGTACAAACTATTTCTAGATGCATAAACAGGTTCTGGATTAACTGGAGTAGACACTGATGTGTATAAATCTCAGTCCACAAGGGCGGTATCAATGTCTGCGGTGAAGGTGCAGGACGTGCCGCTCGACCAAATTCTGGAGACTGCAGGATGGTCTAAAGAAGAAACTTTCCTAGTTTTATGATAAACCTGTTGTTACAGTGCCAGAATTGCACATGCTGTGTTGGGTTCTGTTCAAAATTGTTTGCTTTGTTGCAAAACATTTGTTGTTATTTCCCTTGCTATTGAGCCAGTGCAGCATAGTGCAGTTCACAAGGGATCCTCGGGATGGTGGGACTATCATATGAGGAAAGATTGGAAAGACTGGGCTTGTATTGACTGTAATTTAGAAACATAGAAACATAGAAAATAGGTGCAGGAGTAGGCCATTCGGCCCTTCGAGCCTGCACCGCCATTCAATGTGATCATGGCTGATCATCCAACTCAGTATCCCGTACCTGCCTTCTCTCCATACACCCTGATCCCTTTAGCCACAAGTGCCACATCTAACGCCCTCTTAAATATAGCCAATGAACTGGCCTCAACTACCTTCTGTGGCAGAGAATTCCAGAGACTCACCACTCTCTGTGTAAAGATGAAAGGGGATCTTATAGATAAGTATAACATTATAAAAGGACTGGACAAGCTAGATACAGGAAAAATGTTCTCAATTTTGGGGGAGTCCAGAACCAGGAGCCACAGTCTAAGAATAAAGGGGTGACACACTCTCACACACACACACACACACACACACACACACACACACACTCATTTATAACTGAGATGAGAAAAAACTTTTTCACCCAGTGTGTTCTGAATTTGTAGAATTTTCCGCCACAGAAGGCAGTAGAGGCCAATTCACTGGATAAATTTAGAAGAGTTAGATAGAGCTCTAGGGGCTAGCAGAATCAAGGGATATGGGGAGCAGGCAGGCACGTGCAACTGAGATCACAGTGAATCGTGGTGCTGGCTCGAAGGGCCTAATGGCCTCCTCCTGCACCTATTTTCTATGACCATGACGAGAGAGATATGGGCCAAATACAGGCAGGTGGGACTAATGTAGATGAGGCATTTAGTTGGTGTGGGCAAGTTGGGCCAAAGGGCCTGTTTCCACACTGTATGACCCTATGTCTGTAAGATGGCCACAGGGAGAACCTGCAAACTCCACACAGAGGACACGCAACGTAAGGATCAAACCTTAATTTGCTGGAGCTGTGCGGCAGGAGCATGAATTTTTACAGAGACATTGCATTGTTCAGGAAGGTGGCTCATCATTACCTTGTCAAGGGAAATAGCGTAAAAGATTCTCATGCAGGATTTAGTGTCAACTGGGGCACAGAAAGATAATAGAGAAAAAATAATAATTGGATTAAGAGACATAACAAATACAAAAGCACGAACGGGGCGGCACGGTGGCACAGCAGCAGAGTTTCTGTCTTACAGCGCTTGTAGCACTAGAGATCCAGGTTCGATACCAACTACGGGTGCTGTCTATACAGAGTGTGTACGTTCCCCACATGATCTATGTGAGTTTTCTCCAGGTGCCCTGGTTTCCTCGCATACTCTAAAGACGTACAGGTTTAGAGGTTAATTGGCTTGGTATAAATGTAAATTGTCCCTAGTGTGTGTAGGAAAGTGTGACTGAGCGGGGATCACTGGTCGGTGCAGATTCGGTGGGCTGAAGGGCCTGTTTCCGCGCTGTATTTCTAAACTAAACAATGAAATCATTTGCGCTTAGATATTTGAAAAAAATCTTCAAAAATAATAACAAGTTGGAGAAATGCCATTCTATTTTTATGAAATTTAATTCTCAATGCTACATTGGTGTCTTGTGGACACACACGCAAAGAACAAGGAGGGAGCTTAGTGGGGGAGGGGGGGTGAAGGGGGAGGAATGAATGCTGAGAATGAATGCTGAGAATGAAGAGAAACCAACATGATTCAAGTCAGTACTTTTATAACTTTGTCGCCACCAGAAAAATGCGACTCTTTTGTGTACTTTATGTATAGCATGCACAAACACAGAATATCACTGTACCAAGGTACATGTGGCAATGAAGTATCACTGAATTATTCAATTATTAAGACTTACCTTGTACATTCAAGTCAAATTGAGTGTATTGTTTTATGCACCAGTGAAGTAGAAGTGCAATGAAAACGGTTTAGTTTATTCACATGTACCAATGTACAGTGAAAGCTTTTTGTTGCGTTGTGGGCTGAAGGGACTTGTTTCCAGAGGACTAGTATGGACATTGTGGGCTGAATGGATTCTTGGGCTGGCGGCTCAGCCATTCAAGCCTGTTGTGCTGGCAGCTCACTCACTCACGACTGGTGGGCTGGCAGTTAACTGGGGGCTCTCAGTAAGATGACCAAAAATCACAGCCATACGTGGTAGCGTTTTTTCTGAAATCAATACACAGCGCAAACAGGAAGTGGTGAAGATTAGACTTTTAATTATATAGAAGGCATGTCAACTTTAATTAGGCACGGCAGCTTTAATTAGGCACGGCAGCTTTAATTAGGCACGGCAGCTTTAATTAGGCACGGCAGCTTTAATTAGGCACGGCAGCTTTAATTAGGCACGGCAGCTTTAATTAGGCACGGCAGCTTTAATTAGGCACGGCAGCTTTAATTAGGCACGGCAGCTTTAATTAGGCACGGCAGCTTTAATTAGGCACGGCAGCTTTAATTAGGCACGGCAGCTTTAATTAGGCACGGCAGCTTTAATTAGGCACGGCAGCTTTAATTAGGCACGGCAGCTTTAATTAGGCATGGCAGCTTTAATTAGGCACGGCAGCTTTAATTAGGCAAGGCAGCTTTAGCATTTCCAAACCAAAGGCAACACAGCTTTAGCATTTCCAAACTATATTTTCAAACCACATTAAGGGCACTGACAGGTCAGTAAAACCACTCACAGTTTAGTGGACGTGTTCAGTGTTATTCACAGCTCAGACTGAGAGACGTGACCCTCACGCTCACCCATCTTGCAGAGACTGACTGAGGTACTCAACACCTCTGGGTTTTATAGTACTCTGGAAGGGGCTTGGCCTTCAGGAGACAGAATCTCAACATTTTTAAAACACTAAACTCTTTTATTTTTCATCAATGGAAAAAATCCTCTTGCCCTGCGCAGCGGTGGGGGGTTCTGAGTCACAGTCGTAAGTGGCAGTGTTTTTTCTAAAATCAATATACAGAACAACAGGAAGTGGTCAAGATCAGACTTTTAGTAATATAGATTACAATCAAAACCGTCCATATTGTTCAGATGCAGGATAAGGATATAACGTTTAGTGCAAAATAAAGTCCAAAATAAACGTTTCCATTGAGATAGATGGGAGGTCAGGACTGCTCTCCATTTGGTGATAGGACAATTTAGTTACCTGATAACAGCCAAGAAGAAACTGTCCTTAAATCTGGAACTGTGTGTTTTCACATTTCTGTACCTCTTGACTGATGGGAGAGGGGAGAAGAGGGAGTGACTCGGTTGAGGCTGGTCCTTGATTATGCTTGCAGCAGGACCATAGACACATAGATTCAGCCAATGTTCCAAAACATAAATCATACATAGTTTACGTATACATTCTGCACTTCATTGTCCTCTTCCGGTTGGATTTGTTTTTACATTTGCACAATAACGGTACCCGATAGCACTACGATTTTTCACCACCATACTCACCGTTCTCATATGCTCCAAGCGCATCAGGATTTGTTCCAATCAGTGGAATATTACAAAGGTTATGATGGTTTAAAAATCGTAAGATCAGCAGATTGGTCTTCTCCCCTGTCAATCACCGGGGTGAGGAGAAAAAAGCGCCGAAGGTATGGCTGAATCCATGAGTCCAGAAAATATCCAGAAGCCGTGCAGAAGCTGTCCTAAAGTCGCCCGCCGTGAGGCCGCTCTGAGTCGGCGAGCCCCAAAGCCGCCCGGAGTCATTGAGCCCTGAGGCAGCCCAGAGTCAGGAGCCTAGAGGCGGTGTGGAGTCGGGCAGCCAGGAGTGCTGAATGGAGTAGGCCATAGTGCGGAACAGCCTAGAGCCTGGTCGGCTGCGAGGCCGACTGCTGCAACCTTGAGATCCCGGGGAACTGAGGAATGTAAGTGGGGGGATTGGGGGAGCCGTGCGCTGGTGGGACCGGGTGTTGGCAGGGCACACAACCGCCACCCACACACCTCCTCCCGCCCACATGCCTCCACTTCTCCCCTCGCACATCTCCCCAGCGGTAGGCCATGGCGGGGGCGCAGCAGCACTCCACCCCTCCCCCCACCAGCTGCTGCCTGAGGCCATTCCCCCCTCCTCCGCCCCTCGCCCACCAGCCCCTGCCCGAAGCCATCTCCTTTCTCTGGCTACAGAATGTTCCCGCTGGCCCCCACCTGAAGCAGTGCCCCTCCCATCCCCAGCTGCAGGACTAGCCCAAGAAAAATGTATTTTGCCCACACTGTCCATACTAGCCCTCCGGAAACCAGTCCGTTTGACCTGCAACACCTGTACTAGCCCTCCAGAAAGCCCCCCACTCTGGCCCCCGCCTGAAGCCATCCCCCTCTCACAGCTGAAGAATGCTCCCCCCCACCGACTCCGGCCTGAACTCATCCCCCTCCTCCTGCTACAGGACACCCGACAGCCCCCGCCTGAAGCCTTCCCTGTCCCCAGCTGCAGGATACTCCCCACTGGCCCCCTCCTGATGGCGGTGGGGAGCGGCGGCAGCAACAGGCCATGGCAGCGGTAGCGGTTGGCCACAGCAGTGGTTGGACACGGCAGTGCTCGCTCCCCTCCCAACTACAGCCACTGGCCCCCAACAGCCCCGCCTGAAGCTGTCCCGCTCACCTGACTCTAGGTCATCACCTCCCCCACCCTCCCATCACTGACAGCCCCCGCCTGAAGCCTTCCCCCTCCCCCCGGCTGTAGGATGCTCCACCCCCACCCCACCCCTAAGAGCCCCCTCCTGAAACCCCCACTGCAGGATGCCCTCGCCCCCCAGCCTGACAGCCTCGGCCTGAAGCTGTCCCCGTCCCAGGCTGCAGGACGCTCGCTGGCCCCAGCCCCCCCCCCCCCCACTCCAGACAGTCCCCGCCTGCTGCCATTCCCCTCCCCCGGCTGCAGGATGTCCCCCTCCCCCCGACAGCCCCCGGCTGCAGGATGTCCCCCTCCCCCTGACAGCCCCTGGCTGCAGGATGTTCCCCTCCCCCCGACAGCCCCCGCCTCAAGCCATCCCCCTCCCCCCGACAGCCCCCGTCTCAAGCCGTCCCCCTCCCCGGCTGCAGGACGCTCGGAACCCCACCTCGACAGTCCCCGCTTCAAGAACGGAGAACAATGAGTGGTCCTAACATCATGATCGACGAGAAGCGTCATGATCAGGCTCTGTTGTATATTCAAGACAAGCTTGAGAATTACAACAAAACAATGCTTTCATTTGCCACGGCCAAGAAGTGGAAGGATGCAGCTTGATGATGACAATCCAGAATTGCTGCAGGAATTGCAATACAATAGAACTGAACAACAGCAGTTTGTTGAGGATAATGAGCCTCTGCTGAATGCTGAGCCGAGAGCAGTGTACGACCAGGTGTGTAACTGGTTGAAAAATAGCTTCCTTCAATGTTTTTCATTGATTCACTAGGAGGAACGGCAATTTTTTAAAATCACCAATTTGATGCTCTCCAAAATTAGAGGTCAAGGTGATGTGGCTGTTGCTGTAGCATCCTCTGGGATAGCAGCTAAATTAGTGCCTGGTGGAAGAACTGCACATTCTTGATTCAAGATTCCCATCCACATGACCAAAGATACATTCTGCAACATTGTCAAGAACTCTAACACGGCACGTTTGATGAGGCAAGTGAAACTCATTGTTTGGGAAGAATGCCCAATGATTAGGAGGGAGAGCTTTGAAGCGGTGGCAGAACTCTTCAAGATGTACACACCAACACTAAGCCTTTTGGTGGCATTCTTACCATTTGTTGTGGCGATTTTCAACAACTCCTTCCTGTAGTGAGAAGGGAAAATGATGCTGATGTTGAAAATTCCTGCATCAAGAAATCCTACTTGTGGAGACTTTTCGCCAAGTTTCAATTGCAGACGAATATGTGAATGAGAGAGGGAGAAGGTGAATATTCTCAACTTTTGTTGAAAGTTGGACAAGGGGAGATTTTAAAGAAAGAAGACGATGAAATTGAAATGCCACAAGACATGCTTCTATCAGCAGAAACACTGGAGGATTGTATTGATTTCATCTATCCCACATTTGACAATCCTGCAGAATTATTCTCCAACAATTGTATCTTGGTTCCGCACAACGATACGATGAGAAGCATCAATTCTCCATGTATCACACGCTTCCCTGGAATCATTAAGGAGTACTTTTCTTTCAATGCTGTCACTGAGGGAACTAATGCTTCTCAACAGAATTCCTCGATTCACTCGAGATCTGTGGATTACCACCACACAAATATGAGTTGAAAAAAGGATCTCCAATCATGTTATTGAGAAACTTGGATCCCCAGAGCAATGCAATGGGACGAGGATGATTGTGGAAGAGCTACACGATCATCTGACCATTGCAAGAATCAACATGGGAGCCTTCAGAGATGACATTGTTCTCATTCCTAGGATAATGCTCAATTTGACAGAAGGCAAACACATTCCCCTTCAGCGGAGCCAATTCCCCATTCAGTCAAGTTTTGCTGTGACGATCCATAAAGTGCAAGGGCAAACCATGGTGAAAGTGTTGATAAACTTTGTGAAACCGGTATTTCAGCATAGACAACTATATGTGGCTCTTAGCCGAGGAAAGGTGAAGGAAAATGTCAGTTTTCCTGAAGGATGGAACATCGACCAAGAATGTTGTCATTAAACGCGTGCTTGCTTGAACGATGACTTCTGAGGTAAATTCTCAGATTTTTTTTGTTAAGTTTGACCACTCAATAATGTCTCTATATTAAAATGCTGTGTATTTTTTTTCATCAACAGCAAAGAAACATCGAGACGCAGTGGGCAACAGAACGCAACAAGAAAGAACTGAACCTAATAAATCTCATCTTTAACGTTTAAATTGTTGTTGTATTTTAAGAGTTATTCACATTTTAAACTTTAATAAATCCCTTTTCCACTTGCCGTGCCCGTCAGCTGCTCCGGCGCAGTAATACGTGTGTGTTCTACGTCACAATGATCATATGGTGCCAGCACAACTACCAGGCTCTGTATATCAGCAAAACCAAAGAACTACTTTGGAAGAGGGAGGTTGAGGTCCCACAATCCTGTTTACATTAATGGGACAATGGTGGAGAGAGTCAAAAACTTCAAATTCCTGGGCTTACATATTTCCGACGATCTTTGCTGGACCCAGCACACTGATGCAATCATAAAAAAAGCACCTACTTCCTGAAAAGATTGCGGAGATTTGGTATGTCAAAGAGGATTATCTTGAACCTCTACAGGTGCACAGTAGAGAGCATACTGACTGGTTGCATCATGGCCTGGTTTGGCAACTTGAGCGTCCAGGAGCGGAAAAGACTGCAAAAAATTGTAAACACTGCCCAGGCCATCACCAGCTCTGACCTCCCCACCATCAAAGAGATTTATCGTAGTCACTGCCTCAAAAAGGCAGCCAGTATCATCAAAGACCCACACAGTCCTGGCCACACACACTCATTCCACCAATGCCATTGGGAAGAAGGTACAGGAGCGTGAGAACTGTAAAGGGCCTGTCCCACCAGCATGCGATTGCATGCTTCTAGCGCGACCAAACGTGGTTGCTTGAGGCGTACGGCTTTGCGGGGCCTGTTCCAGTTTGAACCGCGGAGGTGTATAGAATTGTGATGGGCTGGTCCTGACATCATAATCACCAATCAGCTGGGCAGGAGGCGGGCCAACTGAATTTGGATGTCGCACGGCGTCGAGCAGTGATGTCATCATGCAACGGCACGCTGGGTTGTGATGTCATTGCACAATGCCACGCGCTAGGCGTACGCCGTCAAGATGCTGCATACGCTGTCAAGAAGCTGCATACGGTGTCAAGATGCTGCGTACGACGTCGAGACGCTGCATATGTCCTCAGTGCGGCTGCGGGCCAACAGGCCGTTGGCGCATGGGATTTTTGGACAGTGTCGGTTTTTCGGAGCCCCGCACGATTGCGGGACCAACCCCGCACAACTCCATACGCCTCCGGCGATCGAAGTGGGACCAGCCCCGCGAGGCTGTACAGCTCAAGTGACCACGTTAGGTCGCGCTAGTCGCATGCAGTCGCATGCTGGTGGGACAGGCCCTTTACATCCAGGTTCAGGAACAGCTCCTTCCCTACAACCATCAGACTATTAAATGCAACAGCCTCATAAGCTCTGAACTACAATAGACTATTGCCCTGTTGTTGTTTGTTCTTTTTTTCTGAGTTTTTGTTATTATTTATTATGATTACTGTAATATATTCATGCATATTCATGTATATGCTAATATGTTGGTGTTGTATATAAGTAGGGAATGTTGGGTAATAAATCTCTCTTGTGATCCAGGCAGCTTGCGTGTAGGTTGTTATTCATTCTGCTGTCCGGAATATAACAAAATTGGGGTGAATACATGAATACATTACAATTATATATTCTGTTGTGCTGCAGCAAGTAAGAATTTCATTGTTCTATCTGGGACACATGACAATAAAACACTCTTGACTCTTGACAATGGGAACCCAATGGGCTGGAATGGCTGCGCCGCCGGAGAGCCTCTAAGAATCGTTGTGGGGGATGGTTGAGGGGCAATGGAGTGAGTGCATGGGGGGAGGGAAGGGCAAGCAACAGAGTAGGGGGCGGTGAGGGGAGGAGGAGGGATCAGGGGCATCACAATGGGAACCTGTCGGCTGCATCAGCGCAGTTGGGGGCTATGGGTGAGTGGTGGAATATTGCGTTGGGGGACCAGGCCTCCCATGTGACAATGGGACCCAATGGGCCCCACTTAGTCTAGTAGACGTTAAATGCTGGAGTAACTCAACGGGTCAGACAGTATCTCTGGAGAAAAGGAACAAGTCACGTTTCGGATTGGGACCCTTCATGACCTGATACTTCACCTATTCCTTTTCTTCAGAGGTACTGCCTGGCCCACTGAGATACTCCAGCATTTCTTGTCCATCTTTGGAGAGCAAGGCTAGGCGGGTCCAGCATTTTGTTGTAGTTTAGTCCATAATAGCTATGATGCCAATACAAAAATGTAATGCAATTTGATGTATTTGAACAGGGAGCCAGATGGCAAAGTGCCAAGCTTGTACAACACATTGGAAGGGCAATGCAGGCTACACCTTCCAAATATTTGTGCTTAAATGCAGAACTGCTCTCTAAATGTTTGTAACCAAGTGTGATCGGTGATAACTCCACCATTATTTTCAAAACAAATGGTTGCTATTAAGTAATTCACTAAATAACTCTCACTGATTCCAATGCACATATCAATACTAAATAGGTCTACGGTTCACTTGGGACATTGTGTACCCTTGATAATTAGTCATGTTTCAGTCCAGGGTAAGTCGTTGTTTGCCTCAGGAAGCTGAATATTCCACAGAGTCTGCAAGAATGTGTAATAGATAGAATGTAATTATAATACTGTGATTAACTGGAGAATCTTTTGTCTTAAAAATATTAGGTTTGTGGCATTGTGGGACCTAAAATCAATCTTAACTCCATTGCATTCTGCATCACACTATGTCTGTCAAAAATCAAATTAGACTTTGGATAAGTATGCATGCCAGTGAACTTTCTACCACATTGAAAGGCTAGAATTTATCTGCCTGAAAAAATACGTATATTTTGTTACTGTACTAAAAAATAGAAAAGCAATTAAAGTCTGAAAAAGTTTATTTGAATTTTTCAATTCAATGAACTTACCAGAATAACAATCTCTGACCTCTGATCTCCGATTAGGCAGGAGCTATATTGTAGACGGTCTGTGTGTGTGACTGCTTGTGTGAGTGTGTGTTCGTGTCTATGTGTGCATGTCTGTGTGTGAGTGTGTGTGTGCATGTCTCTGTGTAAGTTTCTGTGTGTGTGTGTACACATGTTTGTTTCACACACATGCATGTTTATGTCTGTTTATATTTTTCTGCGTTTTAAAAATAATCAGACACTTTAACTTAATTAAGAAACTTATTAAACAAAAATCAGAAATGTTTAACAATACAACTGAAATTCTAGCTGTCATGGTCATAGAGAATGTAAACATGACTATTGGCATCAAGCATCCATTTAAAGTAATCCTATTTTCATTCTCCACACATTCCCTTTAAGATGTGTAATAGCTACTGCTCATACTTTTAGATATTCTTTTTCTTTTGCAATTATAGATAAACGCTATTATGGTTTTTAATCCTTTCTACAGAGCGGTCACGGTGGCGCAGGGGTAGAGTCGTTGCCTTGCAGCAAATGCAGCACCGGAGACCCGGGTTCGATCCCGACAATGGGTGTTGTCTGTATGGAGTTTGTATGTTCTCCCAGTGACCTGCGTGGGTTTTCTCCGAGATCTTCGTGTTCCTCCCACACTCCAAAGACGTACAGGTTTGTAGGTTAATTGGCTTGGTGTCATTGTAAATTGTCGCTGGTGTGTAGGATAGTGTTAGTGTATGGGGATCGCATAACGGTGCGGACTCCGTGGGCGTAAAGGCCAGCTTCTCTAAACTAAACTAAATTCACTGTAAACGCATCCGTTTCACCTGAACCACAAGGGACTGCAGATACTGGAGCATAACCTGCTGAGTTATTCCAGCAGTTTGTTTTATGGTTCCCTGGAAAACCCATTGTACTCCTGTGTTTCATCTACAAAAGGATGTTGTATTTATCGGAGTAATGCCCAATAGTCTGGAAAAACTGCCAGACCAGCACCATCAATGTCCCATGTGCTTCATTAAAGTTTTAGAGTTTGTAGATGGGAATTCTGAAAATTGATGAGTTAATAATTAGCCTCTTGCAACTGAATAAGTGTTTGACTTTTACCTCCTTAGTTTAGTTTATTATTTAGTTTAGAATAGTTCAGTATTGTCTCGTGTACTGGTGTACTGAGAAAAGGTTTTAGTTGCGTGCTATCCAGGTAATGAAAAGACTGTACATGATTACAGTCAAGCCGTCCACAGTGTACTGATACAGAATAAAGCGTATTGTGGCAGTCCCTGGTGTTAGGCCACTCCATGGGTCACCCCCCTCAGCTCGAGGGAGAGGGACGATTGCCTGCCCACGCGGTTCTGGTTGTTGGCGATGACTCATTAAACGACTTCTGAACCTGTCTGGGGTCTGGCCTATTCTTGACCTCATCCAGGCCACAGCAACTGGTGACCCCGACGTTCATCACGCATCGTGATAGAAAACAACGCCTTTGCGTTGAAGCTCCCGACTTTGTGGACCGAAGAGCCTGATATCTGGTTCCAGCAGGCAGAGGCACAGTTTGCTCTGTGAGGTGTGACAGTGGATGAAACTAAATACTTTTACTTGGTCAGTACTCTTGACCAAGCGACTGCAAATAACAAATATAGGGGCCTCACGGCCCTGCTCATCAGAACATTTGACCTTAGCGAGTCTGAGCGGGCAGCTCGGATTCTCCGAATGGAGGTCATGTACATCAATGATCTGGATGATGGGGTGGAAAATTGGATAAGTAAGTATGCAGATGATACTAAGATAGGTGATGTTGTGGATAATGAAGTAGATTTTCAAAGTCTACAGAGAGATTTGGGCCATTTGGAAAAGTGGGCTGAAAGATGGCAGATGGAGTTTAATGCTGATAAGTGTGAGGTGCTACATCTTGGCAGGACAAATCAAAATAGGACGTACATGGTAAATGGTAGGGAATTGAGGAATGCTGTGGAACAGAGGGATCTAGGAATAACTGTGCATAGTTCCCTGAAGGTGGAATCGCATGTAGATAGGGTGGTAAAGAAAGCTTTTGGTGTGCTGGCCTTTATAAATCAGAGCATTGAATATAGGAGTAGGGAAGTAATGTTAAAATTGTACAAGGCATTGGTAAGACCAATTCTGGAGTATGGTGTACAATTTTGGTCGCCTAATTATAGGAAGTATGTCAACTAACTAGAGAGAGTACAGAGGGGATTTACTAGAATGTTGCCTGGGTTCCAGCAACTAAGTTACAGAGAAAGATTGAACAAGTTAGGTCTTTATTCTTCGGAGTGCAAAAGGTTAAGGGGGGACTTGATTGAGGTCTTTAAAATGATGAAAGGGATAGACAGAGTTGACGTGGATAAGCTTTTCCCATTGAGGGTAGGGAAGATTCAAACAAGAGGGCGTGACATGAGAATTAAGGGACAGAAGTTTAGGGGTAACATGAGGGAGAACTTCTTTACTCAGAGAGTGGTGGCTGTGTGGAATGATCTTCCTGCAGAAGTGGTGGAGGCAGGATTGATTTTAACATTTAAAAGTAAAATGGATAGATGTATGGAATGGAAGGGAATGGAAGGGTATGGTCTGATTGCAGGTAGATGGGACTAGGGGAAAATAAATGGTCGGCACGGACTGGAAGTGCCGAGAAGGCCTGTTTCCATGCTGTAATTGTTATATGGTTATATGGTTATATATGGTTATATGGACGGCCTAGCTGACCGCCGGCCATCAGCCCTCCTGGAGGACATGCTCGCCCATGTGGGCGACCACAAGCCTTGTTTTTTATTTAAATATGCCTACCTTTCATCAGCTGCCGCCCGACATCTGCCTGCCGCTCGCCAGCGATTCTTTTGCTGACACGCATGCACTGGCTGAGCGCACCGACCAGCTGTGGATGTCCCTCAGTGGGCCCTGGATGTGCTGGCGGTCCTTCCTGCGGCGTCGGGTGGCGCGAATCAGGTCGGGGCCGCTATCGACCGGGTCTCAGCTACTCCTGGATGACCTCCACGGTGGAATCCGGCTGCCATCGGCATTCCAGCGCAGGCACGTCGCTCCAGCACGGCCCACCAGCTGTTCCATCTGACACCAGCAGAGGTCACTGTGATTCAGCCCAGCCATGCTTTTCATGGGAGTTCGTCATCACTGACATTTCCCAGCCACTGCTGGGCGCCGACTTCCTTCGAGCCCATTCACTCCCCATGGATATCTAGCGGCGGCGCCTGGTGCACTCCGTCATGCTGGAGCTGGTCTTCCTCCGCGTTGGTGATCCCGTATTGCGCCCTGATGGTCCCTGACGTCCGTGGATGTGACTTTCCCGTGCATCCTGGCAGATTTTCCAGATATCCTTGAACCCCACTTCCGCTCCGCCGCCCCTAAACACGGGGTGGAGCACCATATTCTGATGACTGGCACGCCCGGGCGCATCATCTCGCACCTGACAAGCTCTGTCTAGTTCGGGAGGAGTTCCGCCTGATGGAGGCATTGGGCATCCAATACCTCATGGACGTCACCGCTCCACATGGTCCCCAAAGTGGGAGTGGGCTGATGCCCGTGTGGGAAGTACCCTCGCCTGAATGATGCGACCGTCGCCGACAGGTACCCGGTCCTGCACATTCAGGACGTCAATGCCCATCTGGCTGGAGCATCGTTTGGACTGTTTGAATTTTTGAGGATGCCTTTTGGGTTGAAGAACGCCATGTGGGCCTCCCAGCGGCTTATGGACTGTGTGTGCTGTGGCCTGGGCTTTGTATTTGTGTACTTGGACGACATACTCATGGCCAGCCACTCGCAATAGGAGCACTGCATCCACCTCCGTCAGCTGTATCAGCGCCTCAGTTATTATGGGTTGACTATCAACTCAGTCAAGTGTTGTTTTAGGGTGACGCCCATCGACTTCCTCGGCCATCACGTACCTCCACAAGGGGTGGTGCCACTGCTGGCCAGGGTGGATGCTGTCCGTCGGCACCCCCGTCTGACCACAGTTAAGAGCCTTCAGGAATTTGTGGGGATGGTTACGTTTTATCACCGTTTCTTGCCGGCGGCGGCTGCAATCATGCGCCGCTTTTCCACCTGATTGCTGGTCATCACACGGAGGTTGAGTGATCCGACGAAGCAACAGTGGCATTCGAGAGTGCAAAGGAGGCCCTGGCTGGGGCCACGATGCTCGTCCACCCACGAGAAGACGCCCCGACTGCCTTGACGGTAGACGCTTCTGAAGTGGCGGTTGGGGCAGAGTTGGAGCAGCTCGTTGACGGGTGCTGGCAGCCACTCGCCTTCTTCAGCAGCACCACAGTGGTGCTCATCACCGATACAGCGCTTTGGACCGTGAGCTCCTTGCCCTGTACCTCACCGTATGCCACTTTCGCTACTTCCTGGAGGGGAGGCCTTTTACTGCCTTCACGGATCACAAGCTGCTAACTTTTGCGTTTGTCAAGGTTTCAGACCCATGGTCTGCCCGGCAGCAGCGGCAGTTGGCGTACGTGTCCGAGTACACCACCTCCCTCCGTTTCATCAAGGGCAAGTACAACAGGGTGGCCGACATTTTATCGTGACCTGTGGTTCACGCCGTTCTCCAAGTCACTGAGGGTATTGATTATTCTGCCCTGGCAGCCGCACAGCTGGTCTACAGCTGGTCCACACCTATCGCATGGCGGTATCGGGTTTGCAGATGGAGGACATTGTCTGTGGTCCTGGTGGCGCAACGCTGCTGTGCGATGTCTCCATTGGATTTCCGTGACCCATCGTCCCCGTTGCCAGGCGGCGCTGGGTGTTCGAGGTGCTCCACGGACTGACTCATCCCTCCATCTGGGCGACAACGGCCCTTGTTGCCTCCAACTTCATGTGGCACAGGCTGCGCAAGGAGGTTGGACATTGGGCACGCTCCTGCATCCCGTGCTGGACCGCCAGGGTGCAGCGACACTTACGTGCGCCGTTGCAGGAGTTCGCCATCCCTCGGCAGCAGTTCGACCACAGTCATGTGGACATTGTGGGGCCGCTGCCGCTGTCCCGAAGCATGACCTATCTCTTCACCGCGGTGGACCGCTTCATGTGGTGGCCTGAAGCCTTTCCGCTGGCTGATTCCTCAACAGCTGTTTGCGCTCGAGCCTTGGTGGCGCACTGGATCGCCCCGTTCGAGGTGCCGCTGGACGTAACATCTGATCGGGGGCATCAGTTCACATCGGATCTGTGGTCGGCCATGGCACGCCTCCTGGGGGTTCATCTCCACCACACGACGGCGTATCATCCGCAGGCGAACGGACTGGTGGAACGGTTTCACGGCGAACTCAAGGATGGCCTGAAGGCACGGTTCAATAATCCGGTCTGGGTGGACGCTCTCCCGTGGGTTTTGCTGGGGATCCGCACCGCACCCACGGAGGACTTGGCCTCCTCCTCCGCCGAGTTGGTGTATGGGTCCCCGTTGACGGTGCCCGGAGAGTTCATTCCGCTGGCGCGGGGCGAGGTGGAGCAGCCTTCGGACACTCTGCACCATCTTCGGGAGACGGTGGGCAAGCTGGCACCGGTGCCCACGTCTCGTCATGAGTCCTTCCGTCCGCACGTTACCTCTGCTCTGGAGGACTGCCAGTTCATCTTCCTGCACAGGGATGCTCATTGGGCACCCCTCCAGCGGCCGTACGAGGGCCCCTTCCGGGCCCTGGAGCATGGCTTGTCCACTTTCGTCCTGGACATGGGGGATCGGCATGGGACTGTTTCCATTGAGACTGAACCCGACGCATGTTGACATTGATTGGGCGCCCTCTGTCTAGGGTACCCCCTCCAGTGGCTACTCCATCCCCTGCACCGTTCCTGTGCCGGGCATGGTATGCACCCGGGCTGGTCGCCGCGAGCACCCTCCTGTCCATTTGGTTCTTGGGGAGGGGGGGATCCTGTGGCGGTTGCTGGGGGTTAGGCCACTCTTTGGGTCATCCCCCTCGGCTCTTGACGGACAGGGACGATTGTCTACCCACGGGGTTTCCCGGTTCCTGCTCGCGGGCATTCTGGTTGTTTGCGATGGTTCATTTGTCAACTTCTGAACCTGCCGGGCGTCTGGTCTTTTCCTGACCTCATCCAGGCCACTACAGTATACTATTTAATGCAAGATAAACTCGAGCAAAGTCCGATTAAAGATAGTTTGTAGGTCTCCAATGGGGTATATGGGAGGTCAGGATCACTCACTAGCTGGTGCAGGGGCAGTTCAGTTGCCTGATAACAGCTGGGAAGAAACTGTGAGACAGGTGCATGGATAGGACAGGTTTAGAGGGATATGGGCCAATTGCGGGCAGGTGGGCCTCGTGTAGATGGGGTATGTTGGTCGGTGTGGAGTAGTTGGGTTGAAGGGCCTGTTTCCATGCTGTATCATTCTATGACCAGAGGGCTCCGCATGATTGAAATAGAGCTTGGTGTAAAAATATGAAAGAATTGTATTTTCTCTTCATTTTTGCAAAAAGGGAAGTCTGCATGAGTGTGAAAATCATGTGTGCGCTTAATTTGCTCAGGTTCTCAGCTGTTAACAATGCATGTCGATCGACAGTTGATGCAATTTGGAAACAGCTTTCAGTGCCGTTTTTGATTGCCTCGACACAGGTTTCAAGCCTAGTTAAACTTATTGAACCTTGACTGATTCCCTTGTAAGAGTGGCATAATGCAAAATGAACAATTTCTCAACGTGAGTGACACTTAATGAATCTGCAAAACCGATGAATAATCTTCCAAGAATAACAAGCATATCTGGCAGTACACACTGTGATAACTGATGGGTAAAAAGACAAATAAAACGGCTGATCACATTAATTACAGGAATAGGGGTGAGTAGAAAATGCAATGAGGGTTATGGAGAAGGTTTATGACATGTTTGTTCTTTGGGTCAGGACATCCCTTCCCCCCCTCGACTCTCAGTCTGAAGTAGGTACATCACCTATTCCCTCTTTCCAGATATGCGCCTGACTGGCTGAGTCACTCCAGCTTTTTGTGTCTATCTTCAGTGTAAACCAGCATCTGCAGTTCTTTCCTACATATTTTGTCTGCTCCCCCATGAAATCTCTTCAAGTTTCACCTACATTGACGAATTTCTCCTCCTCTCTCCAACGAGAGTTCTGCCCCTTCCTCTTGGACTCCCCCGCACGGCTTTCTCCCTCTTTAGCTGCACCTGTTCATACCTGTTTCCCTCTCCCCTCACTCTCAGTCTGTAGAATGGTATCAACCCAAAACCTGTCACCCATTACTTCTCTCCAGAGATGCTGCCTGAACTGCCGAGTTACCCCACCATTTTGTGTCTAAACCTTTGGTCTAAACCAGCATCCGCCGTTCCTTCCTACACAGAGAATATAAAAGTTGGGAGGGTCTGCTGGAACGTTTTTGAACTCTGGTTAGACTGCTTTTGGAGTAGTGTGTATATTTCTGCTTGCCACAGTATATGAAGGATGCGGTGGCAGTGGAGACAGTGCAGAGGTGATTCACCAGGATGTTATGAGGATTGGAAGGCTTAGGAAGAGATTGAAGAGGTTGGATTTGCTTCCCCTGGAGTGAAGAGGACTATAGGGTGATTTGATTGAGGTATATAAAACTATAAGAGCTATGGACAAGATAGAGACTCAATGTCTTTTTCCCATGGTAGAATGCAGAAATCTGCTGGAAAGGCTCAAGATGCATCAATCTTATCACCTATGAAGGATGATCAATGTCATTACTGTGTTATCTTATCTTCCATCTTCTCCTTTTCAGCTCTGTCAACCTTATTTTGTTTTCTCCTCACTCACCACAGCTGTTTGGCTTGTATTTTGTTCAGTCAGCTGAAGGGAAGGCCAGGTTATGCAGGCTTGTGTTCATCAGTATCATAGATTAGTTTAGTTTAGAGATACAGCTCGGAAACTGGTCCATAGGCCCACCGCGACTGCACCGATCAGCGATCCCCTTACACTAATACCATCCTACACACTAGCGACAAATCACCATTATACCAAGGCAATTAACCTGCAAATTTGAAAGTCTTTGGAGTGTGGAAGGAAACCGGAGATCCCGGAAAAAACCCACGCAGGTCACAGGCCACAGAACGTACAAACTCTGTACGGACAGCTCCCGCAGTTCGGATTGAACCCGGATCTCTGGCGCTGTAAGGCAGCAACGCCACCGTTGCACCGTTGTGCCGCCCATAACAACCCAGACCACCTCTTTGAGGTGATATATATAAAATAAGAATGCTGGGATCGCCCTAAACCTCTGTCCCACTTTCCCGAGTTATTCACAAATTCTCCTCAGTTTCCCCCTTGATTCAAACTCGGAGAATTACGGTAATACCCAGCCGTAGGTACTCGGGGCTATTTGTTTTACTCGTGGACATTTTTCAACATGCTGGAAAAATGTCCCAACTTACTTAATGCCCCGAGTACCTATGGCTGGCATTACGAGCCACTACGATATATGTACGGACTCGCTACGGTTTCGCTACAGACATTCTCCGAGTTTGAATCAAGCGGAAAACTCGGGAGAATTCTTGAGTAACTCGGGAAAGTGGGGCAGGGGCTTAACTCTGCCCTGTATTAACATCAGTGAAGAGAAATAGGGTTGATATTTGGAATAGCTAATCTTAACATAAGCCTTGTAGGTGGCAAATGTAGACACTATTATAATCCAACCTTCTGGTTTTTATTTTAAAAAGTGTTTTTTCTTGTTTTCATACTTATTAAGGGTAAACAGTATCTTAGTTTCCGTTCAGAGTCACAGTGTCAGAGTGTCGTACAGCACCAAAATAGGTCCTTCGGCCCAATATGTCCGAGCTGACCAAGTTGTCCCAACTGGTGCTGTTTGTGGCAGAAATTCAGAAGCATGAAAACAATTTCACTATTTGTAAAAGCAATCATATTACAAAGAACAGAAATTGCAAAACCGTTCTGTAAAATGTGCAATCACAGAATCTTACTGATTATATATTATAATAGAAGCTGTACGTATTTCATTAACAGCTACTAATACTACTACTAATTTTATTGAATTAGTATTTCAATGAAAACCGCTATTAGAACAGCAATGATATGTCAACAATAATTACAAGTTACAAAGGTAAATGTACATTGTTTAATATTGTACAAATTGTTTTACAGGCATCCAATTTTCTTCCGCTAACCTTTGATTATCCTATTTGAAGAGCACATAAGAACTGAGGATTAAAAGGTGTTTTAAAGAAATATTTATTGTATGTCACGACTATTGACTTCAACAGCCAGATCAAACATTCTTCTCTTTAATGGCCTTTGGACAAAGGACGTTGTGCCAGAGGACTGGAGCAACAAATTAGTTTAATTTTAATTTAGAGATACATCGCGGAAACAGGCCCTTCGGCCCACCAAGTCCACACCTACCAGTAATCCCAGCACACTAACACTACCCTCGATAGGCCCGCAGAGAGTGGATGTGGAGAGGATGTTTCCATTAGTGGGAGATTCTAGGATCAGCCATAGCCTCAGAATAAAAGGACGTACCTTTAGAAAGCAAATGAGGGGGAATATCTTTAGTCAGAGGGCAGTGAATCTACCCTCACAGAAGGCTGTGGAGGCCAAGTCAGTGGGTATTTTTAAGGTAGAGGTAGATAGATTCTTGATTAGTACGGGTGTCAGGGATAATGGGGTGTTACTCTTTTGTTCAAAAAAGGGAGCAGTGATAGGACCAGCAATTATAGGCCGGTCATTTTAACCACATTAGTGGTAGAACACAAAGTGCTGGAGTAACACAGTTGGTCAGGCAGCATCTCTGGAGGACATGGATGGGTGACGTGTCAGATAGAGACTATTGTTTTAACCTCATTGTCGGGAAAACTTTCAGAAAGACTAATCCAAGATAGGATTAGCAAACTCCTGGAGGAAAATGGATGAATTCAGGCAAGGCAGCATAGCAAATTATGTTTACCAATTTTTAAGAAAGTAATAGAATTGACAATGATAATGCATTAGTTGTGGTGTATATGGAGATCCAGTAGACTTTCGATAAGGTGCCACATTGCAGGCTTATACGCAAAGATTAGGTATATGTTTAGTTTATTTTAGTTTAGAAGATCAGTACAGAAACAGGCCCTTCGGTCCACCGTGTCCGCGCCGACCAACGATCCCCACGCACGGACACTATCCTCCTGCACACTCTAGGAACAATTTGCATAATTATACCATGCCAATTAACCTACAAACCTGTACATCTTTGGAGTGTGGGAGGAAGCCGAAGATCTCGGAGAAAACCCACGCAGTCACGGGGAGAACGTACAAACTCCATACAGCCACCACCCGTAGTCAGGATCGAACCCGTGTTTCTGGCGCTGAAAGTGCTGTGGCAGCAACTCTCCTGTTGCGCCACCATCCCACCCAATGCTATACGCTATAAAGGAAACACTGATAGCATGGATACAAGGCTGGAAAATAACGGACCAGAAAGGGTGAATAATGATGTTCCCTAGTGTGACTGTTTATTGCTTGATATCAATGTCCAACGTTTGGGATTGCACGGCACAATTTATATATTTGCAAATTGCAGAAAACTTGGCAGTGTTGCAAATAATGAGGAGGAAAGTGATAGATTGTAGCAGAATATAGACAAGTTGGTGGAACAGGCAGATGCGTGACAGATGACGTTTAGTGTAAAGAAATATGAAGGGATCTATTTTGGTAGGAGGACTAGGAGAGAAATCATATGGAATACATTTTGGAAATGGCAGGGCACTTTGAGAAGAGAGTTGACAAGGCCTGGATAGAGTGGATGTGGAGAGGATGTTTCCACTTGTGGGAGAGTCTAGGACCAGAGGCCATAGCCTAAGAATAAAAGGATGTACCTTTGCAAAGGAGATGAGAAGGAATCTCTTTAGTCAGAGGGTGGTGCTTCTGTGGCATTCATTGCCACAGAATGCAGTGGATGATTAGTAAGGGTGTCATGGGTTATGGGAGAAGGCAGAAGAATGGGGTTGAGAGGGAAAGGTAGGTCAGCCATGATTGAATGGTGGAGAAGACTTGATGGTTTGAATGGCCTATGAATTGGATTGGACTTGATTGATTGGACCTTTCTTGATTCCTTGATTGGACTGTTCTTGCTTTACCTTGCACTAAATGTTATTCCCTTATCATGTGTGTATACACTGTAAATGGCTCGATTGTAATCACCGATTTCAACCATGTGACCTTGGACACTACTCTACCCACTTAGCATTTTTAACAGATTTGATGGTGGGGCCTCTGCCCACCCACCCCCCTATTCCCCCGACAAACACTCCCCCTCAATCCCCCTGGTCCACTTCCTCTGCCCTTTCTTTGTCGGAAAGCTGAGCAGGTGAGGAAAGAGCTGAGCAGACTATGCCCAGGCAAAGCCACGGGTCCCGATGGTGTCAGCGCTTGGGGACTCAAGGCATGCGCCAGCCAGTTGTGCGGTCAGTTAGAGGGTTCCTGTGATGTGGAAGACAACCTGCCTGGTTCCTGTACCAAAGAGGACGTGTCCCAGCTCCTCCAATGACTACAGACTGGTGGCGCTGACCTCACAGTCCCTGGAGAGGCTGGTGCTCACTCACCTGCGACCCCTGGTTAAACCGACCTGGACCCCCTGCAGTTTGCCCCCAAACAAAGATGGGGGTTGAGGACGCCATCATCCACCTGCTCCGTCGTTCCTATGCTCACCTGGATAACTGGGAAGCACTGTGAGAGTCATGTTTTTATACTTCTCCAGTGATTTAACACCATCCGGCCTGCACTGCTAGGGAGCAAACTGATCAAGATGCGGGTGGATGCTCCATTGGTGTCCTGGATCTCCAACTACCTGACTGCACGACCACAGTATGTCAGGCTGCACAACTGTGTCTCAGACATGGTGGTGAGCAACACAGGGCCCACACAGGTGACGGTCCTCTCTCCATTCCTGTTCACCATCTACACCTCGGACTTCAGATATAATTCCATCTCCTGCCACCTGCAGAAGTTTTCAGATGACTCTGCAATTGTGGGCTGCATCAGTGAGGGGATGGAAGCTGAATACAGGGGTGTAGTCAACGACTTTGTTGAATGGTGTGGGTTGAATCACCTGCACCCCAACATCGACAAGACTAAGGAATTAGTGGTGGACTTTAGGAGGAGAGGAACACCCCTCTCCCCTGTCTCAAAAAGGCTGCCAGCATCATCAAGGATCCACACCATCCTGGCCACACACTCTTCTCCCTGCTGCCTTCAGGTAGAAGGTACAGGAGCCTGAAATCTGCAACATCCAGGTTCAGGAATAGCTGCTTCCCCACAGCCATCAGGGACTATTTCTTCCCAGGTGTTAATGAGGCAACTGAACCATCAACAACTAGAGAGTAAAACTCAACTGAAACAAAACTCTGATCATTAATAGCCCTTTGCACTTTATCTGTTTATTTATGTGTGTATATATATATTCATTGGTATACGGTCGCACTGGTCTGTTCCGTTCTGTATTTACTTATGCCTACTACATTCTGTTGTGGTGAAGCAAAGCAAGAATTTAATTGTCCTATCTGGGACACATGACAATAAACTCTCTTGAATCTTGAATCTTGAATCTTGAAAACATGCAACCCGTGGGCCTCAACCGGGAGCTGAAAAACATCATTTTGACGTCAGTTAAAACATATCTAAAAAGTCAGTTCCATTTTCTATCCAAGCAAGTCGAAGGGATCTTATTACAGAATGAATAAAACTTTGTATTGCTTTTGCAATTGCAAAACAACATTGCTTTTGCTGCGAATTAGTGTGGCAATAAAGATGGGTGATGCTGTTTACATGCATCCATCAACCTTGTATCATCGGTGTTCCTTGATTGGAGTCACCGGCCAGTTGTAGCTGCAAGTTACAGTTGATGGATCACCTATTACCTAACAGTGACAGACGTCATACAGTCTATTAAAAGGATAGTGGACTGTCCATTATTTGATAGGACAGCATGCCAATCAAAGGGCTAGAAATACAATAATGTAATATGTTTTGGATTAGTAGTCGGGAGTCCTGGACTAACCATCCAGAGAATATAGGATTACATCTTACAACATAGACCAGTATTCAATCTAAGAAAAAAATATCAGAAAATAACTCATGATAGGAATAAGCATTCAGAGAGTGGCTGGATTGTGGGACCGTTCTGTTCTGGGCGTCCTCCATTGTCAGAGTGAGTCCAAATACAAATTGGAGGAACAGCTCCTCATATGTCGTTTGGGCAGTGTACACCCCAGCAGTATAACTATTGATATTTCTAATTTCAAGTAACCCTTGCATGCTCTCTCTCTCCATCCATCCCCCACCCTAGTCGTTGCACTAGTTTCGCTGTTGTCCTATTGAGTTTCACTGTCTGTATCACTCATTATCACGGTCCCCACAGCCAACAATTGACCATTGTGGCCTCCACCTTTCCTTTTAATTATAGTTGCTTTTTCTAGATTTTTCATTCATTTGTTCTATGTACCATCTATATCACTAATTTCCCTCTCCTTGATTCTCAGTCTGAAGAAGGTTCTCAACCCGAAGTGTCACCTATTCCTTTTTACCAGAGATGGTGCATGTCCTGTTGAGTTACTCCAGCTTTTTATGTCTATCTTTGGTGTAAACCAGCATTTGCAGTTCCTTCCTATACATGGATTGTAGGAAAAACAAGTTCTCTAATACGAACTCACCAAATTTACCTTATTTACAATATTACTATCTCCCACACAAACGTGACTAATTCTTCATCACTCTTTGTTGCCAAACAAACCATTACATTAAGCCACTAGAATAGCTGCAAACACCTTCTAAATCAAAGACCTTTCCCCCCCCGGTCATTCTGTTCTTCTTCTAGCTTGTAATGGGCCAAAGACATAGAACAATCCGGTGACCAGTGGGGTGCCTCAGGGATCTGTGTTGGGTCCACTGTTGTTTGTCATGTACATCAATGATCTAGATGATGGGGTGGAAAATTGGATAAGTAAGTATGTAGATGATACTAAGATAGGTGGTGCTGTGGATAATGAAGTAGATTTTAAAAGTCTACAGAGAGATTTGGGCCATTTGGATGAGTGGGCTGAAAGATGGCAGATGGAGTTTAATGCTGATAAGTGTGAGGTGCTACATCTTGGCAGGACAAATCAAAATAGGATATACATGGTAAATAGTAGGGAATTGAGGAATTGAGGAAACAGAGGGATCTAGGAATAACTGTGCATAGTTCCCTGAAGGTGGAATCGCATTTAGATAGGGTGGTAAAGAAAGCTTTTGGTGTGCTGGCCTTTATAAATCAGAGCATTGAATATAGGAGTAGGGAAGTAATGTTAAAATTGTACAAGGCATTGGTAAGACCAATTCTGGAGTATGGTGTACAGATTTACTAAAATGTTGCCTGGGTTCCAACAACTAAGTTACAGAGAAAGGTTGAACAAGTTAGTTCTTTGGAGCGCAGAAGGTTAAGGGGGGGACTTGATTGAGGTCTTTAAAATGATGAAAGCGATAGACAGAGTTGACTAAGCTTTTCCCATTGAGGGTTGAAAGATTGAAACAAGCGGGCATGACATGAGAATTAAGGAACAGAAGTTTAGGGGTAACATGAGGGGGAACTTCTTTGCTCAGAGAGTGGTGGCTGTGTGGAATGATCTTCCAGCAGAAGTGGTGGAGGCAGGATTGATTTTAACATTTAAAAGTAAAGTGGATAGGTATATGGACGGGAAGGGAATGGAGGGGTATGGTCTGAGTGCAGGTAGATGGGAGTAGGGGAAAATAAATGGTCGGTACTGATTGGAAGGGCCGAGAAGGCCTGTTTCCGTGCTGTAATTGTTATATGGTTATATGGTTAAGAATCAAGTGTGCACCACTAGGAATAACTTCTGAAGAAACGTTACCCATTCCATCTCTCCAGAAATGCTGCCTATCCCGCTGAGTTACTCCAGCATTTTGTGTCTACCAATAGCTTCTTCCCTCTGTTATCAGGCTTCTAATTGTTCCTTCCATAAGCTAGCGTACTGTTTGATTCACCTCTACACCCACTGTTGACATTGGGCTTTGTCTCGGGTACTGTAACACTACAATGCTGAGAACTATATTCTGCCTATTGTACTTGAGTGTGTTTGCAACCACAGACAACAAGCCTTTTCAACACACTTTCACCAAGCTCCATCACAACATGTCATTTAACCTATCTTGGCCTCCATGCTATCATAAATAGTCTCTTTATTCTCTTCGCCATCATCCCTCTGCTCTACTACACAAAACATGTTTCATTTCATGGACTCATAGAGTGAGACAGTGTGGAAACAGGCCCTTTGGCCCACTTGCCCACACCGAACAACATGTCCCATCTACACTAGTCCCACCTGCCTGCATTTGGCCCATACCTCTCCAGACCTGTCATAGTCATAGAGTGATACAGTGTGGAACCAGGCCCTTTGGCCCACTTGCCCACACCACCATCAATGTCCCAGCCACACTAGTCCCACCTGCCTGCGCTTGGTCCATTTCTCTCCAAACCTGTCCTATCCATGTATCTGTCTGACTGTTCCTTAAATGATGAGATAGTCCCAGCCTCAACTACCTCCTCTGGCATTTTGTTCCGTGCACCCACTACACTTTGTAATTAATTTCATTGATTTTGATTTTTTTCTAGACTGATGAAAAGTCGTTATCCTGAAATGTTAATCCTTTATGTCTCTTCTTCAAAGCTACGTGGTCTACTGAGTATTTACATTGTTTTATGCCAGACTTCCAGCATCTGCCGTATTTTTTCTCATTTTCGATCTGGCTCCGTGTTCCTTTTTAAACTTTAATACAGAACGGTATGTCTAGATTACAGCTTGTGGAACCAATCTTGGCTCAGTGGGGCCAGGATTTGCAGCGTAAAGTACAGGGATGCTGAAAATATTCCAGGCTTTACTGATGGTGGCTAAATATCATTTGGGCGTCATGTTGGGATAGTGTTAGAGTTGCTACCTTAAAACGCTTGCAGCACCAGGGAACCGGGTTGGATCCTGACTCCGGATGCTGTCTGTACCGAGTTTATGCATTCTCCCTGTGATCTGCATGTTTTTCTTCCGAGATCTTCGGTTTCCTCCCACACTCCTAAGACGTACAGGTTTGTAGGTTAATTGGCTTGGTATAAGTGTGAAGTCAGCGTAAATTTGTGGGGATCGCTGGTCAGCGCGGATTTAGTGGGGTGGAGGGCCTGTTTCCATGCTGTATCTCTAATCTAAACTAAACTAAATCACCAAGGGATCACTGAAGACTTAAACAATATTATTCTTAATCTCTTGATGGGATGACCTAATAAGCTGACTCACCCAGCTGCAAACTATTCTGAGCTATGTCAATAGCTATTGAAAAAGTGTGGACAATGATTCATCTTATTTCTAGAAAGGTAAACCAGAGAATGAAATAAGCGAGGGAAAAGTGAGAACAGATGATTCATGAACAGATGGGATAATGCTTTGGAGTAGCCAAGATGGAATAAATATATTTCGGGAGACGTTGTGAGGCAGATAGCACTAAAATCAAGCTCCAAAGGAGAGTGGAGAAAGTAAAACTGGGTTTCTGTCAGTAGCATTTCTGAAAAATATGGATATTACATTGTACTGCAGAAGCAAATGCACATGTTTTTTGTGGAAAAGAAAAGTAATTGGACTTTTAAAAACAATAAACTGCCATTGAGGGCATTTACATCAGCAGGTGCAAGAGAAGAGCCTCAAACATCATAAAGGACCCCATCCACCTGGCAAATGGACTCTTTGCCCCCCTCCCCTCAGGGAGAAGGGTGCGTAGCATAAAGGCCATGACAACAAGGCTTAAAGCCAGCTTCTTCCCCGAGACCTTGAGACTTTTAAACGCCCTACCTCACTGACTGAACTGTCTGCCGCTACTGCAGCTGCTGCTGCAAATATGGACATTATCATGCTGCTGTCTTTTAACCATGTTGCTTTCAAAAAACTTTTTACTATTTATTCGATTTTTACATTTAAAAGTATAGTGGATAGGTATATGGATGGGAAGGGAATGGAGGGGTATGGTCTGAGTGCAGGTAGATGGGACTAGGCAAAAATAAATGGTCGGCACGGACTGGAAGGGCCGAGAAGACCTGTTTCTGTGCTGTAATTGTTATATGGTTATATGGTTATTCATAGGCTCACTATTATTTAGATTTTATTGTGGAAGGGTTTTTTATGTTAGAATTTATCGATGACTTTACTGCACTTTATTGATGTCTTACTGCACTATTACGCTGCTCGGACCTGAGTACAAATTTCGTTCATGATTCATGTGGAAGCATGTTTTTATCGAATGAAAATAAATAAAATAAATACTTAAAAAAAAATGAAATAGGTGATGTTTCAGGTCAAGACACTTTAGACTGAGAGTCAGGGGTGAGGGAAACGAGAGGTATGTCAAGGTATATAGAACAATAGATATGCAAGAGGACAAATCACAGCCAGTTCTATCTACCTTTTCATAATCCCAAGTTTCCCTCTCTCTTGACTCTCAGTCTGAAGGAAGGTCTCCACCTGAAACGTCACCTATTCCTTTTCTCCAAAGATGCTGCCTGACCCGCTGAGTTATACCAATATTTTGTATCTACCTTTGCTGGAGGACCTGTGGGTCAGGCAGCACTTTTGATGGGAAATGAACAGTTGACGTATCGGGTCAGGATCCTTCCATTGGACTATAACGCTGGAGGAGAGATAGCACTGTGCTTCATGCTGGCTATCTTCCCTTCATTCTTTCAGTGCAGTGAAACATTAACTGTCTATTTTCATCCACAGATGCTGCCTGACTTGCTCTTCCTTCAGCAGTTTGTTCTCTGCTCCAGATTCAAGCATCTGCAGTCTTTTGTGTCTCAAGTTTGCATTTATAAAATACCTTTTACAACCAAGAACATCCCAAAGCATGGTATAGCCGTCAACAGCCTTCCAACAGCAGTCACTGGTTTACTACAGGACACACAGTGGGCTAATTTCCAGCCAGCATCTCTCACATGCAAAGATGCATGATCGTGGCCAAATATGCATAAGAATGTACATAGAAAACATGCAGGAGGAGGCCATTCGGCCTTTCGAGCCAGCACCGCCATTCATTGTGATCATGGCTGATCGTCCCCAATCAATAACCCGTGCCTGCCTTCTCCCCATATCCCTTGATTCCACTAGCCCGTAGAGCTCTATCTAACTCTCTCTTAAACCCATCCAGTGATTTGGCCCCCACTGCCCTCTGTGGCAGGGAATTCCGCAAATTTAGTGCAACTTTTCTTCATGTTGCTTTTGTTAAACAATGAGTGTTATTCACAGTCATAGAGTCATACAGCATGGAAACAGGCCCTTCGGCCCCACTTGACCAAGATATTCCATTTCAGCTTGTGTCATTTCCCTGCGTTTGGCCCATATCCTGGCGGGGAAATTTGCAAAGGCCACTGGGGAGACTTTAAACTAGAATGGTTGGGGCGAGGGATGCAAATAGCAAAAGCTAGTAGACAGAATGGGAGGCAGGAAGCAGAAAAGGGAAGCACTCGGACACGAGGAGAAAGAAAAAAAAGGAAATAAACAGAGAATAAGAGATGGGGGGTTTCTTAAATGTGCATATTTTAATGCTAGGAGCATTGTAAGAAAGGTGGATGAGCTTAGAGTCTGGATAGACACCTGGAAGTATGATGTTGTGGCGATCAGTGAAACATGGTTGCAGGAGGGCTGTGATTGGAAACTAAATATTCCAGGATTTTGTTGCTTCAGGTGTGATAGAATTGGAGGGGCAAGAGGTGGAGGTGTTGCATTGCTAGTCAGGGAAGATATTACAGCAGTGCTTTGGCAGGATAGATTGGAGGGCTCATCTAGGGAGGCTATTTGGGTGGAACTTAGAAGTGGGAAAGGTGTAGCAACACTTATAGGGGTATATTATAGACCACCAAATGGGGAACGAGAATTGGAAGAGCAAATATGTAAAGAGATAGCAGATATTAGTAGTAAGCACAAGGTAGTGATTGTGGGAGATTTCAACTTTCCACACATAGACTGGGAAACACATTCTGTAAATGGGCTGGATGGTTTGGAGTTTGTAAAATGTGTGCAGGATAGTTTTTTGCAGCAATACATAGAGGTGCCTACTAGAGGAGGGGCAGTGCTGGACCTCCTGTTAGGAAATGAGACGGGACAGGTGGTGGAGGTATGCGTAGGGGAGCACTTCGGGTCCAGTGATCACAATACCATTAGTTTCAATATAATTATGGAGAAGGACAGAACTGGGCCTAGGGTTGAGATTTTTGATTGGATAAAGGCTAACTTTAACGAGATGCGAGATGATTTAAAAGGAGTGAACTGGGACATTTTGTTTTATGGGAAAGATGTAGAGAAGAAATGGAGGACATTTAAAGGGGAAAGAGTACAAAATCTTTGTTCCTGTTCGGTTGAAAGGAACCAGTAAAAATTGGAAAGAGCCCTGGTTTTCAAGGGAAATTGGACATCTTGTTCGGAAAAAGAGGGAGATCTACAATAATTATAGGCAGCATGAAGTAAATGATGTGCTTGAGGAGTATAAGGAATGTAAAAAGAATCTAAAGAAAGAAATTAGAAAAGCTAAAAGAAGATATGAGGTTGCTTTGGCAAGTAAGGTGAAAGTAAATCCAAAGGGTTTCTACAGCTATGTTAATAGCAAAAGGATAACAAGGGATAAAATTGGTCCATTGGAGAGACCGAGTGGACAGCTATCTGCAGAGCCAAAAGAGATGGGGGAGATATTGAACAATTTCTTTTCTTCGGTATTCACCAAGGAGAAGGATATTGAATTATGTGAGGTAAGGGAAACTAGTAGAGTAGCTATGGATACTATGAGTTTCAAAGTAAAAGAAGTACTGGCACTTTTGAAAAATATAAAAGTGGATAAGTCTCCAGGTCCTGACAGGATATTCCCTAGGACATTGAGGGAAGTTAGTGTAGAAATAGCCGGGGCTATGACAGAAATGTCATTAGAAACTGGAATAGTCCCCGAGGATTGGCGTACTGCGCATGTTGTTCCATTGTTTAAAAAGGGTTCTAAAAGTAAACCTAGCAATTATAGACCGGTTAGTTTGACTTCAGTGGTGGGCAAATTAATGGAAAAGATACTTAGAGATAATATATATAAGTATCTGGATAAAGAGGGTCTAATTAGGAACAGTCAACATGGATTTATGCCTGGAAGGTCATGTTTGACTAATCTTCTTAAATTTTTTGAAGAGGTTACTAGGGAAATTGACGAGGGTAAAGCAGTGGATGTTGTCTATATGGACTTCAGTAAGGCCTTTGACAAGGTTCCTCATGGAAGGTTGGTTAAGAAGGTTCAACTGTTGGGTATAAATGCAGGAATAGCAAGATGGATTCAACAGTGGCTGAATGGGAGAAGCCAGAGGGTAATGGTGGATGGCTGTTTGTCGGGTTGGAGGCAGGTGACTAGTGGGGTGCCTCAGGGATCTGTTTTGGGTCCTTTGTTGTTTGTCATGTACATCAATGATCTGGATGAAGGGGTGGTAAATTGGATTAGTAAGTATGCAGATGATACCAAAATAGGGGGTGTTGTGGATAATGAAGAGGATTTCCAAAGTCTACAGAGTGATTTAGGCCAGTTGGAAAAATGGGCTGAAAGATGGCAGATGGAGTTTAATGCTGATAAATGTGAGGTGCTACACCTTGGCAGGACAAATCAAAATAGGACGTACATGGTAAACGGTAGGGAATTGAAGAATACAGTTGAACAGAGGGATCTGGGAATAACCGTGCATAGTTCCTTGAAGGTAGAATCTCATATAGATAGGGTGGTAAAGAAAGCTTTTGGTATGCTAGCCTTTATAAATCAGAGCATTGAGTATAGAAGCTGGGATGTAATGTTAAAATTGTACAAGACGTTGGTGAGACCAAATCTGGAGTATGGTGTACAATTTTGGTCACCCAATTATAGGAAGGATGTCAACAAAATAGAGAGGGTACAGAGGAGATTTACTAGAATGTTGCCTGGGTTTCAACAGCTAAGTTACAGAGATAGGTTGAATAAGTTAGGTCTTTATTCTCTGGAGCGCAGAAGGTTAAGGGGTGACTTGATAGAGGTCTTTAAAATGATGAGAGGGATAGACAGAGTTAATGTGGACAAGCTTTTCCCTTTGAGAATAGGGAAGATTCAAACAAGAGGACATGACTTTAGAATTAAGGGACAGAGGTTTAGGGGTAACATGAGGGGGAACTTCTTTACTCAGAGAGTGGTAGCGGTGTGGAATGAGCTTCCAGTGGAAGTGGTGGCGGCAGGTTCGTTGGTATCATTTAAAAATAAATTGGATAGGCATATGGATGAGAAGGGTATGGAGGGTTATGGTATGAGTGCAGGCAGGTGGGACTAAGGGAAAAAAGTTGTTCGGCACGGACTTGAAGGGCCGAGATGGCCTGTTTCCGTGCTGTAATTGTTATATGGTTATATGGTTATATCCCCTAAACCTTTTTATTAATGTACCTGTCCAAATGTTGTAGTGTATTTTCAATGCTGTGATAGTACCTGCCTCAACTACTTCCTCTGGTAGCTTATTCAATATACCCACTACCCTCTGAGTGAAACCTCCTCAGATTCCTATTAAATCTTTGGGCAGCATGGTTGTGCAGCAGTAGACTTGCTACCTTACAGCGCTTGCAGTGCATGAGACCTAGGTTTGATCCCGACTGCGGGTGCTGTCTGTACAAAGTTTGTACGGTCTCCTCTTGACCGCATATAGGCTGTGGGCCGAGGAGCTTTTTTGTGCAAGTTCATGACCCAACTCGCGCTTCCACATGAAATTTTAACATATTGTGTAAACATATTATATAAATCATCCCTGAAACTCGTCAAGAACAAAACCTCCACATTTTTAATAAATTTGAGAAAAACCTGAAAATTTTCGAGTAGTTTTTGTCCAACCAATTGGCCAATCACATGCTTTGTTTCAAGCTAGCTAGGCTGGGAGCACACATCATGACTGAGCGTATTTCTACTGATTGAAACATTGTGAATCAACTGGAACTGAAAGATAAGATCAAAAGACTGAATTTATGAAAATGAATCTGCATGGATTTTAATTAAATTATTTGCACCCTTTTATAATTTGAAAAAATGAGATTTGGAGGCTGTACATTCATTCATTCATGAAGTTGAGGGCCTAAACTATGTGTATCCATAACAAAATAAGTTATAAATTATCACTAATGCCTGCTTGGTGAAGTCTAATAAGGCTTCTTTAACATCTAATCTCGGAGCTGCCTGCGATCATTTACCGGGAGAAAGTGCTCCGACCGCAGGGCCTCTGTACATCGTGAAGCCGCGGTCTCCGTTAAAAAGCGGCCGATTCGCGAACGCGGAGCTGCGGAGCGTGTTTGGATCATCTCCATAATGCCGTCCGTAGCGGCCGTTTCCAGGCTGCGACCACAGGAGAACAACAGAGGGATATTGACTGCACTTTATTGGCTTCCATCGCAAAGAGAAATGGTCAGAACGGTTGATGTTTATGTTGAAATCAATTGGTGTATGTGAAATTGAACTTTAACTAATTTATCTATGGTAGTAACTTAGTGTTAGCCTCATTTACATTAAGAAGAGGTTGACATTTTATGAATTGAAGTCCATGCAAACCTAAGTACTATGAGATGGGTTTTTTCTGTAGCTTCTGCCCCTCCATTCTTTAGAGCCTCATGCACATTCACACACAAAAGTGTTTTGTGTGGACGTGCACTGTAGGCACTGTGCCACATAATGAACACTAATTTGATCATTTGCTGACTTCCCATCCCATCTACCTGGACACGCGTACATGTATAATTTCCCCATTGATATGTTGATATGGTCTTCTTCTTCTTTCATGTGGCGTGCACAGCTTAAAGTTGTTGGACAACTTGTTCTTCCATTTTTCATCTTCCGTTTGTGCACGTCGAGTTGATTGCATCAGTCGAAACAGGGCGGACCAAGTGAAGGTTGCAATCTTCCATCCCTTGATATTGTCTTACATAATATAAAACATGAAAAGATGTAAAATGCTCCCTGACACATATTATCTTCTATTATTAGGAGGCAGCAGTATATCCTGGGTTATCATGCCGAGTACTATCGTCACTTCTGGAACATAACAATAATCGAGCTATAGCAAGGTCTAGATGGAAGAACCGTAATGAAAGAACAATTCTTTGTATATATGGTCATATGATGTTACTATGAACAATGAAAATATATATTTGGGGATATTGATTTATTTTACTTCGGAGTCACGTGAGTGATTCCGTGAAGAACCCCGCCAGTCCGCATGTACGTCATTACGTCTTTTCGCAATGGCTCGGCGACTGACTGGCGGTAAGTTTAAACATACAGGTGAGTTTTGTATTTATTACCAGGTTCTGTTTCTTCTTTGAGGAAGCTCTTCTTATGGAGGTTTCCTGCTGGATATTGTCGCGAAGTCCAGTGAGCCGCAGGGAAACCGACTTGGGCTGTGTGGAGACTCCGGTCCGGACCGCGGAATCATGGCAGCCAGCGGCCGTCGAGTTCGTGACTCCAGTCGCTGACAATGCGGTCAGTGGCTTCCTGACCGCTGTGGTTCCCGTGGAGGGGTAAATCCAGAAGGAAGACGATATCATCAGAATCGCTGACAGTACGGTCAGCGGCTCCCACACCGCTGTAGTCCCCAGGACATGGGGTACAACCAACAATAAAGCAGTCAGGCCTATGGACTCGGGATGAGTCGGGCCGGGAGGGTTCCACTCCGGTGATGATTAACATATTTGGGTTAAACTGGATGGAGCTCCTAATGGAGAGGATGTTCCACTAACACACACTCCAACAGGTGGAGTAGTGTCAGCGCCAGCCTATGGGAGAGCCCGCGCCAGCAGTGCCTATTCAGGGCTGCTTAATGTCTCCCTCTTGGAGGAGGAGAGCGTGCGGGGCAGAATTATTCTGCCGCCGAGTACGTTCCATCTGGTATAGGTCTGTTGGAGGGGCCATATCAGTGCAGGTACCCTCAGGGGCCTGAGCCAGCACCTGTTCAGGGCTGCCTACGAATCTCCCCCTTTATGGAGCGGAGTGCGAATGGTCAGTAGGTAACTGACTTCAAATTCTAAAGTATGTTCGTGGAACATACGGGAGCACATGTGTATGGCTTCAAGGCAATCCTTGCAGATGAAGGTGTTGCTGCCAGAAGAGTTGGTTACCAGCCATTGGCAGAATACCTGGAAGGGGTCAGAGTTCCCCTCGCGCTACAAGTGCCGGCAGTGAACAGAGCTCTAGCCGCCAAATCTTCTATTCACGTAAGACCTATTCAACAGGCAAAACCTGGATGAGGAAGCAAGATCTGTTGGACCAATCAAGGTACCAACGATGAGCAAAGCTTCATCGGTTCGGCAACAACACACTCCACGCCTCCATCGGCAGTGAGCGGTTCACTGAGGCTATTGCAGCGTGAAAACTGGACAGAGGTTCCACGCACTCTACCAGTCCTACTCTATAACCAGGCAGGTAGGTGGGTCCGGCACTTCCGAAACATGGGGTAAGTGGACCACTTACAAGTTGGTAATTTTACACTTGTTTGTACAACACATGTATGGTTAAGGCATTGTCACCTAACCATGTAACACTGCACAATACTAACATTCTAAGCAGGTTTGGAATTAGGACCAGTATTGTCTTTTAAGGCAGGCTCAGTATTATGGCCAGGATCGCTTCAAGACAGGATCCAAATATGGCCAGAGTTGTCTTTCACGGCAGGCTTAGAATTATGGCCAGAGTTGCCTTTAGAGGCAGGTTCGGAATTATGAGGTCGGCTCATTATTATGGCCAGGATTGTCTTCCAAGACAGGCTCGGAAATCGGGCCAGAGTTGTCGTTCCAGGCAGGCCCGGAATGATGGCAGTCGTGGCCGTTCATTGTGAAGATGGAGAAGGTCGTGTGACTCGTGTGTGCAGTAGAAACTTTCCGAATAGGAAACTTTGTTACTGACTAACAACTGAGTTTCATAAGGATCTCAAAGATACATTCTATTCAGTTCCCATTTACACGGACCACCGGAGACATTTGAAATTATCAGGAGAATGATAACAGTATTGATAATTTTGCTAATGATGAGGCAATGATAACAGTAATGATAACAGTAAAACATTGCAAGATGGGCTAAGTTATTTACCCAGGTGTTTACCAAATTACTAAAATCGGTGCTTCGGCTACTCAGTATTCAAACTTGTTATGTCTAGTCTGGATGCTATTCTAACGCTCTATTTTGCAAAAATCAATTGTACAACCTCAAACTATATTTGAGAAATTGTATCCCTCATCCATCCAGTTAAAATTAAGTAGTTACCAATAGACTTGTTGGTCATTGGGATTTACCTTCAACTATTAATTAGCCTATGACACCGCCTTGGGGCAAGAGATTGGAGTTAATAAGAACATGTAAGAACCTTGTTGTTATAAATAGCCTTCTATTCATCGAGAGTAATTGGCAATATAGTAGCTGTGTTTCAGCTGCGAAAGTAGCAACCTCTCAAGTGTCATCTAGGTCATTGTTAACAGACCTATGCTATTACCAGCTGAAGCTAATAGTCATAATGATGGACAAACAGTATTCAGCTTTGCTCCACTAGTTTGGTCAGTAAAAACTCAGGTATATTACAAACTGATGCTAAGTGCTCTGTGAAAAATTGCGAATGTCATCTCTAGTTCGGAGGTTGAGGAGATTCGTATCAGTTGCCAATTCGTCACTTATTGCTATCAACTAGCTATCGACCGTAGGTGCATTGTATGGGTAAAGGGTTTTGGAGCATATATGCATAATCTGCATGCTCAACTTCAGGTTGATACACAATGGTGGTGGCATATGTTAGTCACATAGGTACAATCAAGTAAACGCATCCTGTAATGATTTACATAGTCTTACTTGCCACTGGTGTATCATCAAGTACAGATCAATGACAACACAGAATGAGTGTTGGATCACAAAGTATTTATGAAATTATGGTTCGATGGAACACCGAATATTGATATGATGTTTCATGCTTATTCACCGGCTGCAAAACTATGTGGCATAACAGTGGCGAGAGATACATTATCGCTACAAGAAGGAAGAATGTTCTTTATGTCTCCCTCCATTTTGCCCATCAGTCGGATCTTGAAATAAAGTCAGCAAGATCCCGCTTAGGCTTTCGTACTGGCTGACTGGACTATGCAGCCTTCATTCCTGTTTGTCAGGAATATTAATACAACCTTATATGGGTATTCCAAACGTAAAGCTTTGCTGGTCAGCCTGTGGCTCGGAAATCCAGCCTCTGCATGATAAAATCAATTTATTATTTTACAGACTCACGTGACTCCGAAGTAAAATCGTAAGATTAAACGAGTTTACCAGTTTGAAGTTTGATCTTTATTTTATGAGGAGTTACGATGAGCGATTACGTGCCCACCGCTCCAACCCCCATATCACAAAGGTCATCTGGTAGTTTTAGTTTTATAATCTTACTATGTCACCTCAATTACTGTTATCTGTGTTTTCACACTGTTGCTTTGAAGAGTGACGCGCATGCGGACTGGCGGGGATCTTCACGTAATCGCTCATCGGCCTGAAATGCCCATAGCAGCGACTACGGAAGGCTCCGGAGGCCCCAACCACGGGTGAACATCGAGGAAGAGACTGACTTTGGTGCCTTCCTTCACAGTCGGAAACGTTTGATTCTGCTGTGTGGGGATGTTTTATGTTTAAATCTATCGTGTGTTGTGTTCTTTACTTTAGTGTATGGTAATCACATTTCACTGTACCATCTGGCACATGTGACAAATAAATGTATCTTGTATCTTGTAACTTGTATACATACATCCACACATCCATCCGCATGCACACATACATCCTCACATCCATCCACACACATACATGCACACATACATCCATCCACACACACATACATCCACACACATCCATCCATTCACACATACATCCATCCACACATACATCCACACATCTACAGATACACGTTTGACAGGTATACACAGACACACACACAAACCACAGATAAACTATGCAACACTTTTGGGGTTATCAAAAATACAAACGTCTCGTTTAAGTATAAAAAGGAAATATATAAATTACATAATTTCAATTAATTAATCAAGCAAAATGTCAGCGATAATCTGACTGCCAAGAGAGGAAGGAATAAGGGCATGGATTTAGTTTGTAAATCTGAATGTACTTGTCCATTACAGAACTTCTCCACTTTATTTAGAGATTGTTTAGAGATACAGCATGTAAACAGGCCCTTCGGCCCATCGAGTCTGTGCCCGCCAGCGATCCCCACACACTGACACTATCCTACACACACTCAGGATAATTTACAATTTTACCAAGCCAATTAACCTACAAATCTGTACGTCTTTGCAGTGTGGGAGGAAACTGGTGATCCCGGAGAAAAACCCATGCAGGGCATGGGGAGAATGCGCAAACTACATACAGACAGCTCCCAGATCATGATCGAACCTGGGTCTCTAACACTGTACCAATCTGGATTCCGTATAAAGTGAATTCTGATACGTGTTTGTCATACAGCTACAGCTTGTTGAAAGTCAATTGCACTATAATTCCAGCACTTACTACAGTCCTTACTCTCAAGGGAGAATGCTGTTACAAAGAAAATGAATGCAAGCTTTATCATTGCATTCCCCTTAAAAAAAACACACTGTTGATGAAATAGGTCTTGCCCGCTGTCCTTGGTGTCAAATACAAACACATTAATGTTCCACATGAACAAAACAAATTAACATTGTTAACCGACATTCTCTGATAAATTTGATTTAAATTATTTATAAAAATATTTGAAAAATATATTTAAATTCCCACAATGTTGCTTGGGGTCATAAAATGTTGATTGCTCTTCCTTGCAACATTATGTATTCCTTTCATATGCATCAACAATGTCTGTATCCCGGTATATCTCTTCCATTCCCTTTATTTGTCTCCAATTGTCTATCACTGCTTCTATGTCTCACTTCAATTGCTCTACCTTCTTCCCTGTTCTCCCCAACTCCTGCCATTTGATGTGTCCTCGCTTATTCCTACTGTTCCAAATATTACCTTTGCACGTGTCCTATCTTTTCTGCTGCCATGTGTTGATAGAGGATGGAGTTGTCCTCAGGCTCATAAGTTCATAAGTGATAGGAGCAGAATTAGGCCATTTGGTCCATTAAGTCTACTCTTCCATTCAAGCAGGGCTGATCTATCTCTCCCTCCTAACCTCCCACCTGCCTTCTCCCCATAACCCCTGACACCCGTACTACTCAAGAATCTATCTATCTCTGCCTTAAAAATATCCACTGACTTGGTCACCACAGCCTTCTGTGGCAATGAATTCCACAGAGTCTGAACCCTCTTTCTAAACAAATTCCTCATCATCTCCTTCTTGAACTTCCTTTTGTTCTGAGACTATGACCTTTGGTCCTAGACTCTCCCACTAGTGGAAACATCCTCTCCACATCCACTCTATCCAGGCCAAGTTCATGGGAGAAACGTTGAGGACTGGAGGTCAACTGATTAGTTTAGCTGGAGAGGGAAAGACTGGGGTTATGGAATGAAAAAGAGCAAAGGAAAAGCTGGAAAGGAATAGGAGAAAATAGAACATGTAGATTTGAGTAGAATATGCATGACTCTGATTAATTATTTAGTATATTCATGAACTCCTCTGTTACTTAATGTACTGTGCATATTTTAATTGATTGCACTGAGCTTATTTCACCGCTTAACATTGGCTGTATAAATTACATTACAAATTACTGCACTACATTGCAACTTATTTCAACAAATTCACAGTATGATTTGTCACAATATGCTTCCCTTATGATACATTTTTGTTAGAATATTTTATACTATTTCACATTCCAATTTATTATTCCGCATGTTTAGCATCTTGGTTGTGTGAGTTTATCACAATCTAAAAGACCAGAGCAAATTTTAATCTACGCTGCAAAATGGTTGTTGTAAAGAGTGAAGCAGGCTCTCTTCTCATCTATTATTGGGGTTGTGAAGACCATTGAACTCTGTATCTTATGTAATGGATGCAATGAAAGACTGGATAGACTCCGCTTGTACTCGCTAGAATTTAGAAGATTGAGGGGAGATCTTATAAAAACTTACAAATTTCTTAAGGGGTTGGACAGGCTAGATGCAGGAAGATTGTTCCCGATGTTGGGGAAGTCCAGGATAAGGGGTCACCGTTTAAGGATAAGGGGGAAATCTTTTAGGACCGAGATGAGAAAAACATTTTTCACACAGAGAGTGGTGAATCTCTGGAATTCTCTGCCACAGAAGGTAGTTGAGGCCAGTTCATTGGCTATATTTAAGAAGGAGTTAGATGTGGCCCTTGTGGCTAAAGGGATCAGGGGGTATGGAGAGAAAGCAGGTAAGGGATACTGAGTTGGATGATTAGCCATGATCATGTTGAATGGCGGTGCAGGCTCGAAGGGCCAAATGGCCCACTCCTGCACCTACTTTCTATGTTTCTATGTGCTGTTTCTCCAATTTGCCTGCAGCCTTACTCTGGCAATGGAGGAGGCCCAGGACAGAGGCCCCTTCCCCATCTGGTGCATCAGCTCATCCTCCCACATTTATAGGGTCAGTATTGGAAGTAATGGGAAGGGGAGTTAAAATGGTTAGCATCCGGGAAATCCAGTAGCCCCTAGCGGATTGAGTGTAAGTATTGAGGGAAACGATCGGCGAGTCTACGCTTGATCTCCCTGTTGGATAGGTATGTAGATGATAACAAGATGGAACCAGGTGGGCAATGGTTATGCATCTAGGTAACAACGAGGAAGGATCCACAAACCTTGGGTGGACTGATGGGAGTGGGAAGGGATCATAGGGGGCATGGATTGAACACAATTGAAAGACTTACTATCTTACTATTGGATTGTAGAGTTCTGATGTGGAATATACTGACTGAAGAAGGTATTTGGGTTCACCCTGGCTGGTCCTCCATGGACTACGCCGTGGGTCTATATTTGTGGTAGGTGAACTGCAGTGGACAAAGGCCAACTAGAAGTTTGGCGTTAACTTGTGCCATAATAAGCCTCACAAAGCACTTTATGAAGGTGGATGTTAGGGCCACTGGACTGTAGTCATTAGGGCACACTACCTTGCTTTTCTTTGGCACCTATTCTTTTTGTGTCTATGTTTCTATGAGATGCAGAGAGACAAAATGGAGCTCATTGTTTGAGAAGGTTGGGGAACTCATTCCCAGATATGAGCACCAACATTTCCTGCCTTTCCCAAGCTTTTTTTTTAAAAAAAAGTGTTTATTGAACAACCTCAGTGATCCCTTTAAAGAATTCCTGGTTAGGCCGCTGATCACTGTAAGAAGTTTAGCTTCGAGATACAGCGCGGTAGTAGGCCCTTCGGCCCACCGAGTCTGCGCCCACCAACGATCCCCGCACACTAATACGATCCTACACACACCAGGTACAATTTACATTTATACCAAGCCAATTAACCTACAAACCTATACGTTTTTGGAGGGTGGGAGAAAACTGAAGATCTCAAAGAATACCCATGGCTTGGGGAGAATGTACAATCTCTGTGTAGGCAGCACCTGGTGTCAGGATCGAACCCAGGTCTCTGGCGCTGTAAGGCAGCAACTTTTCCGCTTTGCCACCGAGCCACCTGATGACTGAGAGTGTGACTGAGAAATGATTGTAATCATATGCCACTCGAAACAAAGCCTATTTCCACACAAGCAGCACTAAAGTAAAGTGCTTCCGCAAGAATGTCTAAATCTGTTTTTTTAATGTTCCAACTCTGTTTTGAAGTGATGCTCTGTGTTTATGTTTCACCTCATGCTTTTGGTGTTTATCTTATTATATCATTGACATTAAACAGAGGATCATAACTACCACATAATCCAATCCCTAAAACCATGGCATTCTCAGCTATCCTTGCTCTGCAGTGGTTATCTGCATATACTTGTTAACGTCTTGTTAGCTGAATGTGACATTAAAATGGCAATTATGTTGAAATTCCAGCACAGGGAAATGTAATAAAAGCCAACACATAAAGCCCTTAATTAAATACAAAAACTGACATGCGATGGGTTGGGATATTGTAATAAGACCTGCTCAAAGATGTAATCAAAGACAGTGCTGAATCTATGCAGCGTTTATGAATAATCCGTTTTCTTACTGTTTAAAAGGAAATAAAATTGTTCTGACAGTTTCAATAGCTATTTTGCTGCTAAGATCTCTGATCTGGGTTGTGATGTGCTACTCACCACATCATACGTACATCTTTCTTTATCGATTTCAATTTGAAAATAGAGAAACTTGATTTTAAACACTGCTGTTACATGGAGTGATAATCATTTTGTCACACAGTAAAATGCTTCTCCCTCTGAATCTTTCAAATGCATTTAACGTGTGTCACTTTGTGAGGCAGGTTTGCCCATTGAAGTCACTGAGGCACACGTCAGATATAACTGGGTAGCCATAAGAAACATTTTCTCTGAGATGTGACAGACCCATTCACACTTTTTTCTGAGGTAAATATTCTTTTAATTTATACCTGTAAGATGTCTATCTTTTTGTTCGAAGTTACAGTACAGTACAGTGCAAGGGTACAGTACAATATGCCACCATATCTAATCTGGCAATGTTTACTTCCGTGTGCAAACGTGGCGCCGACAGACGAGAAGCCGAATCCAAGTGGAAGCCAAATAACCGAATGGAAACAAAGCCGAAACGCCAACTCACCAAAAGGGTGGGACGATAAAAGCAAACTAACGAAATGCCCAACCCCTCCCCCCCAACCACCCCTCCCCCCACACCACCCCCCACACCACCCCCACACCGCCCCCCACACCGCCCCCCACACCGCCCCCCACACCGCCCCCCACACCGCCCCCCACACCGCCCCACACACCGCCCCCCACACCGCCCCCCACACCGCCCCCCACACCACCCCCCACACCGCCCCCCACACCGCCCCACACACCACCCCCCACACCGCCCCACACACCACCCCCCACACCGCCCCCCACACCGCCCCACACACCACCCCCACACCGCCCCCCACACCGCCCCCCACACCGCCCCCCACACCGCCCCACACACCACCCCCCACACCGCCCCCCACACCGCCCCCCACACCGCCCCCCACACCGCCCCCCACACCGCCCCCACACCGCCCCCCACACCGCCCCCCACACCGCCCCCACACCGCCCCCCACACCGCCCCCACACACCGCCCCCCACACCGCCCCACACACCGCCCCCCACACCGCCCCACACACCGCCCCCCACACCGCCCCCCACACCGCCCCACACACCGCCCCACACACCGCTCCACACACCGCCCCACACACCGCCCCCCACACCGCCCCCCACACCGCCCCACACACCACCCCACACACCACCCCCCACACCGCCCCCCCACACCGCCCCCCACACCGCCCCCCACACCGCCCCCCCACACCGCCCCACACACCGCCCCACACACCGCCCCACACACCGCCCCCCCACACCGCCCACAACACCCCACCCCCAACACCGCCCCACACACCGCCCCACACACCGCCCCACACACCGCCCCACACACCGCCCCACACACCGCCCCACACACCGCCCCACACACCGCCCCCCACACCACCCCCCACACCACCCCCCACACCGCCCCCCACACCGCCCCCACACCGCCCACAACACCCCACACCACCTCTCCCGCAAGATCAGGCCCACAAGTCGTTGCAACTTCTCATAAATCTTTGCACCTTGTCAAGCTTGAGAATATCTTTCCTGGAACATGGTTACCTGAACTGAACACAATACTCTACGTGTGGTCTCACCGATGTCTTGTACAAATGTGGCATAACCGGCCAACGTCTATACTCAGTACTCTGACTGATGAAGGCCAATGCCAAAATCCTTCTTGATCAATCTGTCTACCTGTGACTCCACTTTCGAGGAACTATGAAGTTCATAAGGAGCAAATTAGGCCCATCAAGTCTACTCCGCCATTCAATCATGGCTGATCTTTCTTTCTCTCACCCCATTCTCCTGCCTTCTCCCTATATCCCCTGACACCCGTATGATTCAAGAATCTATCTATTTCTGCTTTAAAAATATCCAGAACTTGGCCTCAATGGCCTTCTGTGACAAATAATTCCACAGATTCACCACCCTTAGACCAACTCTTACACTCTCTGACGTGAACTCATAGATCCCTCTACAGCCGGGATGCTCACGGCAAGCAGGCCTGGCAAACCCACCGTGGGGTGTGGCAGGATCGGGAACCGGCCTGAAGGCTCGCGGTCGGCCAAACCTCGAGGTCAGCTGGACCTCACCTGAATACACGCAGTCGGTGGGACCTCGCCTGAAGGCTCAGCGGATGGCGCAACCGGGAGGGAGCTGGAAAAGTCGGGCACCAGGGACAAAGACCGGTAGAACAGTGAACCGGGGTAACGCCTCCAGTCCCTTCAAGGTCGGTAAGTTGACTTCAAGAGATACAAAGATGACCAGACGAGGAGAGGAGAGGGAACTGCTCCAGTACATCGAGCGAGCGGGCCGACTGAAATTTGAACTTTCAGTAATGGCACGTGTTAAATATGTACTATTGATTATTGACTATTAGCTCCCTTGCGTGTTATCCAGTCAGCGAAAAGCTTACAGCGAAAAGATAACAATGAAACTATCCACAGTGTACGGATACAGGATAAACGATATAATTTTACTGCTAGTAAAAACCCAGTAAAATTAATCAGAAACTTACCTATAATTAGTTGATGTTGTGTTTAAATGGCATGGTCGAGGGATTCTTAACAAGCAAACTGATAAGGGCAGTAATTGGAATGAAGAATCTTCATTCATACAAAATTTAACACGACGGCCAGCAACGTGATTCACCCTGAGATATGTAAATGCACTTTTAATGCCACTTTAGACATCTAAAGCACTGGCAGCAGCACAATACTGGTGCTAATGATGCCATATTCTTTCGACTATGGTACATTGTTCTCAGAACCTCCTTGACTCTCAGTCTTAGTAAATGCAGGTCACTACCGGAAAAATATTTACCTGCCGGTTACTTGGCTGTAGATGGTTTATCTTCAGTTCAGTTAGTTTAGTTTATTGTCACGTGTACAGTTCCGTGCTAACCAGTCAGCGGAAAGATAATCTATATTACTAAAAGTCTGATCTTGACCACTTCCTGTTGTTCTGTAGATTGATTTTAGAAAAAACGCTGACACTTACGGCTGTGATTTTTGGCCATCTTACTTATGGACCCTCCGTTGCGCAGAACAAGAGGATTTTCCCCATCGATGAAAAATAAGTGGTATTACTGTTTAAAAAATGTTGAGAATCACTCCCCTGAAGGCCATGCCCCTTCTGGAGGGACTATAAAACCTGGAAGTGTTGAGTGCCTCAGTCTGTCTCTGCAAGATGGGGGAGCGAGAGGGTCAAGTTTCTCAGTCTGAGCTGTGAATAACAGTGAACACATGTCTACTAAACTGTGAGAGGTTTTACTGACCTGTCAGTGCCCTTAATGTTGTTTGAAAATTTAGTTTGGAAATGCTAAAGCTGTGTTGCCTTTGGTTTGGAAATGCTAAAGCTGTGTTGCCTTTGGTATGGAAATGCTAAAACTGTGTTGACTAATTAAAGTTGCCTTGCCTAATTAAAGTTGCCTTGCCTAATTAAAGTTGCCTTGCTTAATTAAAGTTGTCTTGCCTAATTAAAGTTGCCCTGCCTTCTATATAATTAAAAGTCTAATCCTCACCACTTCCTGTTTGTGCTTTATATTGATTTTAGTAAAAATGCTACCACCCAAGGCTGTGATTTTTGGCCATCTTACTCAGAGTCTCCCTCTGCTCAGCAGGTGCTGAGGATTTTTCCCATTGATAAAAAATAAAAGTTATATTGGTGTTTAAAAAATGTTGAGATTCTCTCTCCTTTCAATCACGCCATGAATGCCACACCCCTTATGGTGGGAGGGGGAGAGGGACTATAAAACCCAGAAGTGTGGCTGTGGCTCAGTCTGTGCAAGATGCAAGAGGGAGAGGTCACGACTCGCTGCCTTGCACCCTGCTTGAAATGGTATGAAACTGCACTTGAATTTGGTGGCCTTGCACCCTGCTTGAAGTGGTAAGAAACTGCACTTGAATTTGGTGGCCTTGTACCCTGCTTGAAATGGTATGAAACTGCACTTGAATTTGGTGGCCTTGCACCCTGGAATAGCCGTGAGTTAACTGCCAGCCCACCAACCATGAGTGTGTGAGCTGCCAGCACAACAAGCTTGAGTGATTGAGCCGCCAGCCCAAGAATCCATTCAGCCCACAATATCCATACTAGCCCTCTGGAAACCAGTCCCTTCAGCCCACAACACCCATACTAGAGCTCTAAAAAGCTTTCCCCCCCCACACTGGCCGCAAATATTGGAATTGGAGGAGAGGTGGAATATTGCGTTGGGGGACCCGCCTTCCAGTGTGATGCTGGGACCCAATGGGTCCCACTTAGTCTAGAACATGATTACAATTGAGTACCAATTGGTACAGTGAAATGTGTGGTCACCATACAGCCATACAAATAATAAAGAACACAATAGTTTTCAACACAGACATCCCCACACAGCGGGATCAATGTTTCCCACTGTGAGTGAAGGCTCCAAAATTCAGTCATCCTCCTCTGTTGCTCACCCGTGGTCAGGTGGCTCCTGAATCCCCCGCTGTTGCCATTACGGGTGGCCCGTTGTTCAGGCCGGCTCGCCATGGTGATGGAAGTCCGACATCAGGACTGGAAGTCATCCTCAGTGGCTTGGACATCCGAATTGGCCACCTCCTACTGGAGTTTTTGTAAGTATTAGAAAGCATCCTTAGCATCCAGGTTTAAAGGTGGTTTAAGGCCAAATGCAGGCAGGTAGGACTGGTGCAGATGGGACATAATGGTTGCGGTGGGCAAGTTGGGCCAAACGGACGTATGACTTAACGACTCTAAGACTATGCTTTCAAGACAGTAGGTTGCTCTGACCCACACTGCCCTAGTGGTATGTGGTGATTTTGGAAGAAGAGTTCTATTTTTAAAGGGCATGTCCCATTGTATGTGGTAATTCAAGAATTCTCCCAAGTTTCCCCTGATTCGAACTCAGAGAATTACGGTAATAGCCGTTCGTAGGTACTTGGGGCTCTTGTGGACATTTTTCACAGTGCTGAAAAAATTTCACGAGTTTCCGCGTGTTCCGTTAGCATTACGAGCCGCTACGGGACATCCACGAGCTCCGACGTAGCCGCTACATACATTCTACGTACTTACCATGAGTTTGTTCTTTTTTAAACTCGAGAGAGCTCTTGAATTACCTCGTACAGTGGGACAGGCTCTTTAGTGAATAATTCTCCATTCAATGTTTATAATTCAAGTCTAATGAAAGGGGCACAACAAAAAAGTCACTAAATTTGTAATGGATTCTGAGAGAGAGTTTAATTCACAGGGCACATTTACACATTGATTACAAAATAGACTATGATCAGTACTACTAGAGTTACCGGAGCGAAAACCAACAGCCACTTAGTGGCTTCAATGGAAAATGGGGAAATCCATTAATTAGTGGGTTGAGTAGGCTCATGGAGGGTGCCTTTCCACTTGTACTTATTTTGTGCTTAAGAAGTTTAATTTGAAACAAACAACTGGCATAAGGGTTGTTCAAAATGACACCGTTTCTGACAATGACACTCCTGAAGAATTGACTGTCAGGGGATTGAGATTTTTCCCCTCAATGTTCTATTAAGCAGATGAACATATTAAGCAGGTGGCCGCTCCTCTCTGAGAGACAAGAGCCTGTTGGGATTCTGTGGAAATGATGTAAGTGTGAGATGATCCTACTGTCTTGTATAATTGAGTGAGTGTATAACTTAGCAGTTCTCTGATACAGAAACCATCACCCTGGGACAACAATGACTGAAAAATATATCTACTGCTCGTGGCAGTATTGCAGTGATTTTGGAAGTACATTATGGCTCTGTTGCGAGTGGCTGCCTCACACTGCAAGACACCTCCGTTCCATCCTGACCTCTCGGGTGCTATCTGTGTGGAGTTTGTACGTTCTTCCTGTGACCGCATGGGCTTCCTCCGGGTGTGTTTCCTCCCACATCCAAAGATGTACAATTTTGAGGGTAAAATGGCCTCTGTACATTGCCCCAAGTGTGTAGGGACCGGATGCCAATTTGGTCGATGATCGATGGTCTGCATTAACCTGTTGGGGTGAACGGATTGTTTTTATGCTGTATCTTTCAGACATCAGTTTAGTTTATTGTCTCATTTACCGATGAAAAGCTTTTATTGATTACAATCGAGCCATTCACTGCGTATAGATACATAGAAAAGGGAATAATATGCATACATTTTAGTGCAAAGATAGTCCAAGGGTGTCCAATGAGGTAGCTAGTAGCTTAGGACTGCTCTCTAGCTGTGGTAGGATGGTTCCGTTGTCTGATAATAGCAGGGAATAGACTATTCCTCAATCTGGAGGTGTGCGCTTTCACAGTTCTATACTTTTAGCCGGATGGGAGAGGTGAGAACATGGAGTGGCTGGGGTGCCTAATGAGTATGCTGCTGGCTTTACCGAGGCAGCGTGAGGTATAAATGGAGCCAACGGAATGGAGGTCTGTTTGTGTGATGGGCAGGGCTGCGTCCACAATTCCCTGCAATTATTTGCAGTCTCGGATGGAGCTGTTCCTAAACCATGCTGTGGTGCATCCCAATAAAATGCTTTCTACAGAGTTTCAATGATATAGTTATTTGCATGTGAACATATATGCTACCTGCGTGTTGTGGATAGACACCAAGAGCTGCACAAGCAATATTAAATGATGGTAACATCCTAGGCCTTGAAAAATTTGGTCGGCATTTGAACAAACGTTTGATTAATGTATTCCACACACCTTTTTCAGTCCCATTCAGCAAGGCTATACATCATTCATGCTCACCCACAAAATAATTGCAAAGTAACAAGCAACAATTCATGCACGATCATGTAAAACATAATGCAATATGGACGAGGATTATGAGCTCAATTTTGACCATGGTGTAAATGTGTTAGAAGGAAAGATTGGAGATTAGTTTAGCTTACAGTTTAGAGAAGCAGGCCCTTCAGCCCACTGACCCCGTGCCGACCAGCGATCCACGCACACTAGCACTATCCTACACATACTAAGGACCATTTTACATTTATACCAAGCCAATTAGCCTACAAATTGTGAAAGTTTTAAATAAAAACATTCAAAAGAAAAGGATGGATGGCAACATCTAGTTTATATTCAATTTATGTCCACACTCCACTGAGGTTTGCTAAAGAAACAAGAACGACCATTAAAAATAAGGGATAGCATTACAATTATTTAACTGAAAAATGATGGGTGATGTTTTGGGTCAGGACCCTTGAAGGATCCCCACCCAAAACGTCACCCATCCTTTATCTCCAAAGAAGCTGCCTGACCCGATGAGTTACTCCAGCACTTTGTGACTATGTTGGGTATAAACCAGCATCTGCAGTTCTTTGTTTCTACATTTTGGACATTAATGTAGATGGGCTTGTTAACAAGTTTGCGGACGTCACCACAATTGGTGGAGTTGTGGATAGTGATGATGGCTGTCAAAGTACACAGTGGGATTTAGATCAGCTACATAAATGGGCTTTGAAATGGCAGGTGGAGTTTAATCTAAACATGTGTGCGGTGCTGCACTTTGGGAGGCCGAATGTCAGGGGGAAATATACAGTTCATGGCATAACCCTTCCCAGCATTGATCTGCAAAGGGACCTTGGGGTCTAACTCCACAGCTCCCTGAAAGTGGCAACACAAGTAGATGAGGTGGTCATGAAGGCATATGCTAAGCATCATTGCTTGGGGTGTTCAGTAAAAGATCTGGAAGTCATGTTACAGCCATATAGGACTTTAGTTAGACCGCATTTGGAGCGATTTGTGCAGTTCTGCTTGCCCCATTACAGGAAGATTGTGAAGGCTTTGAATAGAATGTACAAGAGGTGTACGAGAATGCTGCCTGGGTCAGAGGGTACAAGCTACAGGAAGAGATTGGACAAACTTTATTGTTTTCTCTGGAATGTCAGTGGTTGAGAGGAGACCAGATAGAAGTATATAAAATGATGACAGGCACAGAAACGGTACGTACAAGGATAGGGTATGTGGAATAAGACACATTCATTTACGTTGTGGGCTTTGCAGGCCGAGCCATCATTTAATGACAAGGTGCCTTCATGAGGATGCTGTGCTCCTCAGGGTGTCAGTTCACCCACAATGCTGCTAGACAGGGATTTCTAGGATTTTGACCCACAAATATTGAAAGGAACAGTAATATGTTCCCAAGTCATTGACAGCATAGATCTGCAAAAGGACCTTGGGGTTTAAGCCCACAGCTTCCTGAAAATGTTGATACAAGTAGGCACGCTTCATTGCTCAGGGCATCGAGTAAAAGATCAAGAGATCATGCTGCAGCTTAAGGAACCTTTAAATAGACAGGTGTGGGGTGAGGATTGGAGGGCAACTTGCAGAAGATTGTGTTCCCATACTGTTCCCATCCTTCTGCTGCCCTTGAACTTGTAGCTGGTAGAGGTTTTGGGATTGGAAGGTGCTGTCTAAAGAGTCTTGGTCAGTTGCTGTGGTATATCCTGTAGATAGTACAAATACTATTGTGTAATGGTATGAGTGAATGTTTGTGGATGGCGCGCCGGTCAAGCCGATAACTATGTTTTCTATAGCAACCAGCTACTTATTCCTTACTTTAGAGATATAGTGTGAAAACAGGGCCCCAGGCCCACCAACGATCACCCACGTACACCAACACTATCTTACAAACCTGCACTTCCTTGTTGGGGGAAAGGAGCACTTGGAGGAAACCCACGCGGTCACAGGGAGAACGTACAAACTCAGTTCAGACAGCAGCCATGGTCAGGATTGAACCCCTGTCTCCGGGGCTGTAAGCGGCAATGCTACCGTGTCACCACCAAGTGTTGTTGAAGCTGCACTTATCCAGGGAAACCTCCCAAATCTGAAGGCCAACCACAATGGCAGGGACATATTAACAGCAGGAACACGGCAATATGTTTGGCACCATCATTTTCATTGCTTTATTGCCCTTCCCCCAAACAAGGACAAAGCAAGTGTCCAAAGTAATTACTGGTGGGAAATATGTTACCTCCATTCTGATTCCTTGAGATCGGGGTAGAAAATGAACACTAAAAGCCTTTATGGATTTTATTGACAGAAACATAGTGGCTAAATGGAAACATATTTAATTGCAAGTTATTTACTGGGTTTAATTTGGAAATAAATAACAGTGAGATGGAACACCTCTTGCTCTGAGAAATGTTTTCTAAAGGTTGATATACTCTATATTATATCAGTTGGGGTGACATGGGTACAGCAAACAGCCAGTAAATCCCTGCAGTAACTATTTTTAATGAGGCTCATGCTGAAAAAGGATGATTCAAACTGACATTTATTATGAGTGCATAATGACAGCTGACGAATGGTGGATGTAACCGATAACAAAGCTCACCTAGAAATCAGTTAGGTCAAAGTAGAAATGGGTAGTGAAGTTACCACCCTTCTCAGCTCAGTGTTTCATGCTGCAGGTGCTGCAAGTATGAATGAAGAAGATAACCGTAACTGGTGGACGCTGCCTGGTCTGTCACAGGTACTGACCTCCCCACCATCAAAGGGATCTAGAGGAGGTGCTGCCTCAAACTTCCCCTAGGATTGCAACCTTGTCGTGGTCGGGGAGCTTGTGTGTCTCAGTGACCCCTAGAGCTATGCCAGCGGGAGATTCGTCCCCTGTTAGGGTCTCCCATGCTGGACAGGTCGAAGGGTAGAGGCGAGACGAAGAGCGATCCACTGGTCCTCCAGGTTGGAGGTTGAGCACAGGGCTAACAACCCTGTCTCGTAAAACAAATATGTTACGGAATCAGCAACTGAAGGGCATGATGGACTTACAGGGCCAACAATGGACCTGACCTGGGGTAGTGTCCAGAAGCTAGCCCAGAACAGACTGGACTGGAGGACCTTCGTTGCTGCCCTACATGCCAGGAGGCATAATAGGCAGTAAGTAAGTAAGGAAGCTGCCTCAAAAAGGCCAGCGTCACCAGAGACCAACACTGCCCTATCCATAATCTCATTTTAATCATGCTATCGGGACGAAGGAATAGGAGCCTGAAAACATTGATCTCCAGTTTCTTCAACAACCATCAGGCTCTTGAACACGACAAACAACAACTAAACCAGGGACTATAAACTGTCTTGATCAGAAGGTCATAAGGTCATAAGTGATAGGAGTAGAATTAGGCCATTCGGCTCCATAATTCAATCATGGCTGATCTATCTCTCTCTCCTGACCCCATTTTCTTGCATTCTCCCTGTAACCTCTTACACCTGTAATAATCAAGAATCTATCTATCTTTGCCTTAATAATATCCATTGACGGCCTCCACAGCCGTTTGTGGCAAAGAATTCCACAGATTCACCGCCCTCTGACTAATGAAATTCCTCCTCATCTTCCTAAAGTAATGTCCTTAAATCTGAAGCTATGTCCTCTAGCCCTAGACTCTCCCACGAGTGGAAACATCCTCTCTACATCCACTCTATCCAAGCCTTTCACTAGTCTGGTATTTCAATGAGGTTCCCCCCTCTTTCTTCTAAACTCCTGCGAGTACAGACCCAGTGCCGACAAATGCTCATCATAGGTTAACCTACTCTTGGTTGCTTTAACCCTTGGTTGCTTTAAGGACTTTGGGCTTTTATTGACACTAATATTGTTTTTATTTAATTAATTGAACTGTGTTTTGTTAATTATATTGGCTATAGGTACTGTGTTTACAGATCTGTTATGCTGCTGCAAGTAAGAATATCACTGTTCCATTTTCGGACTAATGACATTTAAAGTTCATTGCTGGACACAAAGTGCTGAGGTAACTCAGTGGGACAAGCGACATCTCTAGAGAGAAGGAATGGGTGACGTTTCGGGTCGAGGCCCACCTCAGACATGAAACTTCACCCATTCCTACTTTCTAGAGATGCTGCCTGTCCCGTTGAGGTACTCCAGCATTTTGTGTCGATCTTCGGTGTAAACTAGCATCTGCAGTTCCTTCTGAAACATTTAAACACCATTGACTTGACATTGCAAAACTCTAATCTGAGGATCTTCGGTCCTCATACTGGCTGCAAGGCCCCTGACAAGGATACGTCAGAGATTTGAAGCACCCAGTTTAGTTATTGGTGAGAAAATCACCGAAGATGGGAATTTAGCTTCCTCCTTTGTGTTGCTTAGTAAGATTAAACGAGAACTTACCAGTTTGAAGTATTGATTGTTATTTTATGAGGAGTTACGATGAGCGATTACGTGAAGAAGGCTGTCCCCACGCATGCGCGTCAATCTTCAAAGCAGCGGTGTGAAATCACAGAAAAAGAGTTGTTGAACTAAAATAGTAAGATTAGAGGTGACTAGAACTTACAGAAAGATCGTTATGTTACAAGGGTAGGGAGCGGAGGGCACGTAATCGCTCATCGTAACTCCTCATAAAATAACGATCAAACTTCAAACTGGTAAGTTCTCATTTAATCTTACTATTTTACTTCGGAGTCACGTAAGTGACTACGTGAAGATTTTGAAGCTCTGTGATTTCATGCCGTGCAAAAACGAGTCCACACAAGCACGACTGCATCAGTTGACCATAGATAAGGAAAACATTCATAATACATACAGACATAATGCATAGATTTAAAAACATGCTGATGCTGACAAATGAACAAACAATAATAACAGTAACCCCTCTCATCCGAGGGGAAACTATAAAATTCAATCTAAAATAGAGTTGGCAAATACCCCTGGCCTGGCAATGGGTTAAAATAAAATGTTGGATACCTCGTTTGTTAGACCATCCTGCAGTTGACAGGATGTGGTCCAGAGGACCGCACATAACGCTTGCTGTTGGTGATGTAGCAGCCCTGGTGGAGTGAGATTAGAAATTAGTATCTACTCCTGTATAAGCCAAAACCTCGCATAACCACCTGGAGATGGTCTGAACTGGTGTCAAAGCCTCTAAGGCTCTAGATGACCTTGACGTAATGATGTAAATGTGTGACCACATGTAACCAAAGGTGCATGGAGTATGTAAACATGAATTATGATATTGCAGGTATAACAATCATATCCATTTGCAATTTATGTAATGACTGGACCCGTGCGCTGAGGGCAGCGCCAGGGAATAACCTACCTATGAGTGCCGAACCAAAGATAGAGATATAGCTGGAGACCCATGGTGAATAAATGTTAACACACTGTTAATATCCCATACTTCCGTGTACTTGGGTCTGGAAGAACTTGTGTTAATGATATCCTAAATACTGGACACCAGGGGGTGAAAGCCGAGAGAGCAGGTCCCACTTGCTGCAGCAACTATGATGAGAAGCAAGTTGGGTACAGTTAATGGGACTATAACTTAATTTATTGTCAAAGACCCATAGAAAATGAACTCTAAGATGTCAGTGTCCGTGCCGTATTATGTCCTGAAGAGGCAAAGTACTGCTTTTTTGGTGCTATCCCTGCATACTGCAGTGAGACATACATGGATCAATCTGACAGCCCGAGCCGCAGGAGCGGTCTTTTCAGATTCTGTAAAGCAATGAATTGATTAATCATGTAGAGGCTGGTTCCCCGAATCCCAGGCTGAACCAGCAAAGTTTTATGTTTAGAACCCCATATAAGGTTCTATTATTATTCCCAACATTTGCGGGAAACCATGGCTGTGTAGGCCAGTCAGACAGTATGAGAACCCTGAATGCGGGATCTTGCTGAATTATTGCAAGCCCCGACTGATGAGGCAAAATGGAGAACCACATAAAAGAACATTCCTGCCCTGTGTAGCGAGAATGAGCCTGCATGCAAACATATCAATATTGGGTGCCATCGAGCCATAGATCCTAAAATGCTTCGTGATCCAACATCCATACTGTGTTATCATTGATTTTGCATGATGATACACCAGCACCAAAAACGGTTGGGTAAATTATGACAGGATACTTTGACTTTATTGCATCCATGTGACTAACATATGCCACCACCACAGTGTATCAACTTGGAACTAAGCATGCAGGTTTTGCATATTTGCACAATAACCCTTTAACCCATAGTATGCACCTGGTGTCTATAGGTAGTTGATACCAATAACTGAAGAATTGGTGATTCATGCAAATCCCATCCGCCTTCGTTACTAGAGATGGCATTCGTAATTTTCCATCTTTGAGTGCTAGCATCTATAAGTAATATAACTGAAGATTATGTGACCAAAACTACTGGAGCAATGCTGAATATAGTTCGACCACCATTGTGACTTTGGTAGCTTCAGCTGATAATAGCATAGGTCTGTTAACAATGACCTATATGGCACTTGAGAGGTTACTACTTGCACGTTGAAAGTTCTAATAATGCAAGACCCAATTGCACAGCTGAAACACAGCTGCTATAGCCAATTACACTTGATAAATAGAAGACTGCTTGTTAACAAGGTTGTTACAGGCTTCAATTGATTCCAATCTGTTGCCCCAGGGCGGAATCACAGGTAACTAATAGTTAAAGGTATATCCGATAAACAACAACTTCCAGTTGGTATCAACTTATCAACTGGACGGCTGAAAACAGTTGATTTACGCAAAAAACAGCGTTTTATCCTCCAGATCAATTTCAAATGTCTCCTGTGAATGAGTCCTAAATAGTATGCATCTTTGAGATCGATGCATGCCATAAAGATCCTAAGGAAATTAGTAGTTAGACAGTAGAGAAATTCCATATACTGAAAAGCTATGTTGCACATGGGAGTAAATGAAATATGAACCAACATCTCTCCATCTTTCACAAGGAACAGGCCACGCCTGCCATAACTCCGTGCCTGCCTTGAATGCAGCTCTGGCCACACTACTGGCCTGCCTTAAACTGATCCGGCCGTAATACTGAGCCTGCCTCGAAAGACAACTCTGGCCCCAATTCCAAGCCATGCTTGGTACCCTTGTATACTGTGTAATAATTGCCCATCACATGTTATCATTTTGATTTGTACAAAACAAGTTTAAATATTACCAACTTGTAAATGGTCCACTTACCCCACATTTTGAAAGAACCAGACCCACCTACCTCCATGGTTACTGGTGGTCTTATGATAAGCCCAAAGGCCCCTGATGTGGGTTCCATTCCCATCCTTGATTTCCATATTCCTGAGACCAGGAACTGCTTGCTGCCGTTGAGGCGTGGGGGTGTCATCACCAATGGTTTCATTTGATAGCTCTGTTCACTGCCGGCACTTGTAGCGTGAGGGAGTCTGGCCCCTTCCAGGTTTTCTGCCTCTTCCCTTGCGAGTATGTCCTCGCACTCCCCTCCACCGAGAGGGAGACTCGTAGACAGCCCTGGGACAGGTGCTGCCACAGGCCCCTGAGGACACCTGCGCTGACATGGCCCCTCGGCCCTATATCAGAATATGACTCTGGGCCAGAGCGAAACTGACCCCTGATGCTCCCCTCCTCAGAGAGGGAGACATTGTGCAGCCCTAACAGGTGCCGCTGCCAGCGGGTTTTTCATAATACCCGGGCTCAGATAGCTCTCTTCTGGAGCATATCTCTCTGGAGCAACCTCCATCAGGTGCTCCAGGTGGGTTTTAGGTGTTCACAGACGCTACCCATAGAAGGAGGGGGGAACCTCCTGGCCCGACTCGACCGAGTCCCAAGGCCTGACCGGCTTCCTCGTGGTTTAACCCCTTTCCTGGGGAACCATAGCGGTCTGTGAGTTGCTGACCCCATAGTTAGTGACTGGGTCTCGAGACCAGCTTACTGCTAGTTTTCCCCTTATTTGGGAAGACCTTAGCGGTCTGGGAGCTGCTGCCCCCATTGTCAGCAACTGGGATAGCGAGACCGGGTTACTGCCAGTCTAACCCATGTCTGGGAAGCCCTAAGCAGTCTGGGGCTGCTGACCCCATTGACAGATTGGGGTAGCAAGACCGGTTTACTGCGTGGGGACGGTCTTCTTCACGTAGTCACTCACGTGACTCCGAAGTAAATTTATTTTCATTCCCGAATGCCATACTGCTAGCTGTTGCTAGCTTTTTTTAATCTGTCCTCCCGGGTGCCACATTCATAGTGTTTAAATGACCGATGACCTCCAAAGGCAAGATCAATCATTTGCAATTGGTTTGGGACCTGCTGCTTTACTTCAGTTGCAGAATCCACAATCGGTTGGCCTTTGCTGATGTAACCGAGGTTGCTGAGATTGAGAAATGTCGGCTGACACATCCAGCTGGGGGAAAAGGAAATAAGAAGACACTGAAATCCAGTTCAGAAAGTTTCACTGACATAACGCCCATGAAACTTTATAATACAGAGATAGGGCGGCATGGTAGCGCAGCGGTAGAGCTACTGCCTTACAGCGCCAGTGACGTGGGTTTGATCCTGACTATGGGTGCTGTCTGTACGTTTGTACGATCTCCCGTGACCTGCGTGGTTTTGCCTGGGTCCTCTCACACACCAAAGACGTCTAGGTTTGTAGGTTGATTGGCTTGGTTATAAATGTAAAATTATCCCTAGTGTGTAGGATAGTGTTGGCGTGCGGGGATTGGTGGTCGGTGCAGACTCAGTAGGCCGAAGTGCCTGTTTCTGCATTGTATCACGAACAAAAGATAATGTTCCATGTAAACCATAAAAATTTAAATTAATTCTCGAAGTGAGCGTGTCATTGGCAAGATCTTGTTGCCCTTAGAAGACTTAAGGGCCTGTCCCACCAGCATGCAACTCTATGCGATGAACGCGATCAAACTAGAAGCGGGGGCCGCGCGGAGGTCGGGTGATCCCCTGTACAGGGCCGTTCCCACCAGTATGCGCCTGCATGCGGCAAGCGCAACCAAACCGGCAGTAGGGGCTGCGCGGAGGTCGGGTGAGTGGCGCAACGCGGCGCAAAGTGAGGCGAACTTGGAGCGAAGTCTAAGGTAAGTTCGCCAGGACAGAGAGGGGCACACAGAGAGGGGCACAGAAGCACACACACACACAGAGGGCCACGGAGCCACACACATAGAGGGTCACGGAGGCACCTACAGATAGGTTCACGGAGGCACGATGTCGGGGCAGTGTGTAATGCGTCGAGGCGACTGCGAGCCGACAAGCCGTTGCCGGGCGGAATTTTTGAACATAGTCAGTTTTTCGGAGCCCCGCGCGATGTCGGAATGAACTCCACACAATTCCGCACGGCTCCGGCGATCGAAGTGGGACCGGCCCCGCAACGCCGGACGGCTCAAGTGACCACGTTGGGTCGCGCTAGTCGCATAGTGTTGCATGCTTGTAGGACAGGCCCTTTAGATTTATTACTGAAGTACCGTGAGAAGCTTTGTTTTGCATGCTATCTAATCAAATTGGATACTATATGTAACGAATGGAGGAATACGGATTATCCGAGGTAGATAGATAGTCTTGGCATCATGTTTGGCACAGACATTGTTGGCCAAAGGGCCTGTTCTTATGCTGTATTGTTCTATGTTGTATGTGCAAGGGGCAATGTTTAAAGGAGACTAGATTAAGTGGGACCCCCCTATGCAATATTCCACCACGCACGCATAGCCCCTAACTGCGCAGGCGTGGCTGACGGGTATGTGTGGGGGGAGGGATGTTTGTGGGGTGGATGTGGGAGGGAGGAGGGGTGTATGTTGTGGCAGAGAGGATGGGGGTGTTTGGGCTCAACAGCTCCCGGCTCCGACCGCACTCACCGGCGCCAGGACCCGGCTCCAGACTCACTCAGCGGCTTCCAGCTCATGGTGGTGGTTGCAGCCGCACCCCCACCCTCGAACACAACCTCCGCTGCCCCTCCTCCACCCCCCCCCCCCGAACACAGCACCCGCCCCCACTGGCCGGTGCGGACTCGATGGGCCTAAGGACCTGTTTCTAAACTAAACTGAACTAAACTAAAATCGACAGATATGAGAGTGGCATTTAAAAGTATTTTGGATGGGCACATGGATATGCAGGGCATGGAGGGATATGGATCACGTGCAGGCAGAGGAGATTAGTTTAATTTTGGCATCATGTTCAGCATGGGCATTGTGGGCTGAAGGGCCTGTTCCTGTGCTGTACCACTCTATGTTCTGGGACAGAGGAGAGGAAAACCATGACAATTGCTGGAACTGTGGCATGTAAAAACCCAGGGTGGTAGATATAGAAAATGAAAGATGATGTTGGAAACATCCAACAAGTCAAGCAACAAGTGTATGGACAGAAAAATAGAGTTGGACATTACAGATTGGCAACCTTTCATTAGAATTAGCCAGTACCTCTGGTGCTCGTTATTCAATCCTTCCATTTGTTGCTGTGTATAGCCTTCAAATATATCTTCATTTTTAACCGAATTGTTATTTATATTGGGGAGGAATGTATGCTTCCTTCCAAGATGGCCCCCGACCCTGGCGACTATTAGCGTGCTAGCCACAAAAGCAGATCTATAATGTATATTATAATCGCTCCACACTCTTAAATCTTTATTCCTCCAGCACTAAACTTTATTTTCTTATCATGTACCTATGCACTGTGAATGGCTCGATTGTAATCATATATTGTCTTTCTGCTGACTGGATAGCATGCAACAAAAGCTTTTCACTGGACCCCGGTACACATGACTATAAACCAAACTGAACTAGTGTGGCAGAGTAAATTCCCACAGGAGCAATGTTGGATGAAGGGTGTTTGCTTAAACCCAGTCAATTTCTGACAGTCTGACACTTGTACTCTTTATGAGGCTTTATGCATTGCAATAGTAAGCGGGCGAAAGAGGTTTGTCTATGTATTACAACCATATGTATTTGAAGCACTTCCCTGCCACTGAGCTTCAAATGTTCACTGATCGGCTGAATAGGTCAATGATTTAGGCGGAACGGTGGCGTAGCGGCAGAGTTGCTGCCTTACAGCGCCAGAGACTCGGATCCGATCCTGACTACGGATGCTGTCTGTATGGAGTTTGTACGTTTTCCCCATGACCTGCGTGGGATTTCACTTGGAGCTCTGGTTTGGAGGTTAATCGACTTGGTAAAATTGTAAAATTTGTAGTTAGTCTGTGCAGGATGGTGTTAGTGTGCGGGCTTTGCTGGTGGGCGTGGACTTGGTGGGCTGAAGGGCCTGTTTCCGAGCTAAAGTAAAACTCTATTAAACTAAATCTAAACTAAAGTGAAAGTAAAGTGGAAGAAATTAGGCCATTGAAGTCAATAATATAATTATCAAATTTGGCTCCAAGCACTGGGTAGACAAGAGAGGCAATGACTTCTCATAGCACACCACTACACCCCAAGCTGGCCATTAGGGCAGATGTGGACTAAACTCGTTCAGGGGGCTCAGACTCGTGTTTGATTTGATTATTGTCATGTGTACCGAGGTGACCAGTCAACATGATTACCATCAAGCCTTCCACAATGTACGATACAATACGATAGGATACGATAATACTTTATTCATCCGGAGGGAAATTGTTCTGCCGACAGCCACAACACACAAGGAACATGAAAACTTGAAATTAAAAGTGAAAACAAAAAGAAAAAGACAAGCGACTGTTGTGTGGCTGCCGAGTGCACAGCGCCTTCACACGAACAAACAAACACACAAACACAGACTTATCATCTGCGTAGAGGATTCTAAACCAGAGTGATCCCCCGCTCCCACACACCGGGTCCTCCTTTGTTCTCTCACCGTCCCTCATGGTGATCGTCCCACGCTGGATCCTCATTGTCTTCCCCTCCCCCCTCACGCTCATCGGATGCGAGGCCCCACCACCACCAAGGCTCCCGTTGCCGCCAAGGCTCACACTGCCGCCGAGGCCCATGTTGCTGCTGAGGCCCATGTTCCTACTGAGGCCCATGTTGCTGTTGAGGCCCATGTTGCTGCTGAGGCCCATGTTGCTGCTGAGGCCCATGTTGCTGCTGAGGTCCATGTTGCTGCTGAGGCCCATGTTGCTACTGAGGGCCATGTTGCTACTGAGGCCCATGTTGCTACTGAGGCCCATGTTGCTACTGAGGCCCATGTTGCTACTGAGGCCCATGTTGCTGCTGAGGCCCATGTTGCTGCTGAGGCCCATGTTGCTGCTGAGGCCCATGTTGCTGCTGAGGCCCATGTTGCTGCTGAGGCCCATGTTGCTACTGAGGCCCATGTTGCTACTGAGGCCCATGTTGCTACTGAGGCCCATGTTGCTACTGAGGCCCATGTTGCTACTGAGGCCCATGTTGCTACTGAGGCCCATGTTGCCGCCGAGGCTCACACTGCTGCCGAGGCCCATGTTGCTGCTGAGGCCCATGTTGCTGCTGAGGCCCATGTTGCTGCTGAGGCCCATGTTGCTGCTGAGGCCCATGTTGCTGCTGAGGCCCATGTTGCTACTGAGGCCCATGTTGCCGCCGAGGCTCACACTGCTGCCGAGGCCCATGTTGCTGCCGAGGCCCATGTTGCTGCCGAGGCCCATGTTGCTGCCGAGGCCCATGTTGCTGCCGAGGCCCATGTTGCTACCGAGGCCCATGTTGCTACTGAGGCCCATGTTGCCGCTGAGGCCCATGTTGCTGCTGAGGCCCATGTTGCCGCCGTGCCCATGTTGCTGCTGAGGCCCATGTTGCTACTGAGGCCCATGTTGCTACTGAGGCCCATGTTGCTACTGAGGCCCATGTTGCTGCTGAGGCCCATGTTGCTACTGAGGCCCATGTTGCTATGGAGGCCCATGTTGCCGCTGAGGCCCATGTTGCCGCCGAGGCCCATGTTGCCGCCGAGGCCCATGTTGCCGCCGAGGCCCATGTTGCCGCCGAGGCCCATGTTGCTGCCGAGGCCCATGTTGCTGCCGAGGCCCATGTTGCCGCCGAGGCCCATGTCGCCGCCGAGGCCCATGTTGCCGCCGAGGCCCATGTTGCCGCCGAGGCCCATGTTGCCGCCGAGGCTCACGCTGCCACCGAGGTTTCCATCGCCGCAACCACTGAGGCTCCTTCGGCCCAGACAGGTCTCACCTCCCGGCTTCACTTCAGTCCCCTGGGGACCCTGTGGGGCTAGTCAGAACGATCGGGGTGCATTCCAGTAGGGATACAGGATACAGGGAATAATGTTTAGTGCAAGATAAAGTTTGATTTAAGATAGTTCAAAGGCCTCCAATGAGGTAGATGGGATGCCAGGACCGCACTTGTCCTGGTGAGAAGATGTTTCAGTTGCCTGATAACAATTGGGAGGAAACTATCCCTGAATTTGGTGGTAAGTGTTTTCAAACATCTGTACCTCTTGGCTGATGGGGGAGGGAAGAGAATGGTCCTTGATTATGCTGGCGGCCTTGCCAAGGCAGTGAGAAGCATAAATGGAGTCCATGGAAGGGAGAATGGTTTGCATGATGGTGCTGGCTAGATCTAAAACTCCCTGCAATTTCTTGCAGTCTTGGATGGAGATGTGATGCATCCCAATAAAATCCTTACTATGGCGCATCTGTAGAAGTTGGTGAGTTGATGTTGAACCTCTTAAGCCTTTTAACAAAATAGAGGCATTGGTGTGCTTCTTGGCCATTGTTTTGATGCGGCTGGTGCAGGACAAGTTGCTGGTGATATTTCCTCTTCGAAACTTGTAGCTTTCAATGGTTTAATGGTGCTTTGTTTGTCACATGGACGAAGTACTAACACTGTGAAATACTTTTCCTTACAAGCAGTCCAGTAGAGTATTGCCACCCCCCCCACCCCCCCCCCCCCCCCCCCCCCCCATCTCGACTTTGCCACCATCAATGTACACTGGGGTGTGTTTACCGCTATGCTTCCTGAAGTCGCTCACAATCCCCTTCATCTTGCTGACATTCACAGAGAGGTTGGTAGTTTGGTGCCAGGTCACGAGGTTCTCAATCTCCTTCATCTACTCCAGCTTGTCATTATTTGATACCAAGCCCACTATGGCAGTGTCGTCGGCAAACTTGTCGTCGGCAACTCGAGTTGCATTTGTATTGGGCTGCACAGGAGTACAGTAGGGGGACTAAAACGCATCCTTGTGGGACCTTGTGTTGACGTAGAGGATGATTTGTCACCTGTCCTCACTGATTGGGGTCTGTTGGTCCCTTAGTCGAGGATCCAGTTGCAGAGATGCGTGCTGACCCCCCCAGTCCCGCAAGTTTGAAGATGAGTTTGGATGGGATAATGGTACTGAAAGCAGAGCTGAAGTCTATGAATAGGAGTCTGATGTAGGTGTCCTTCTTATTGTTGTTCCAGGGATGTGTGTGGGGCCATGGAGTTAGCATCAGCCGCGGACCTGTTGTGGCGGCAGCCGAACTGCAGCGGGTCAAGGTTGCTTGGTAGGCTGGATTTAATGTGTTCCATAACCAGCCTCTCAATGCACTTCATCATCATCATAATCATAATCATACTTTATTAGCCAAGTATGTTTTGCACCATATACGAGGAATGTCATTTGCCATACAGTCAAAGCAATGAAAAGCAACGGAACACACAAAATACATTTTGACATAAACATCCACCACAGTGACTTCTCCACATTCCTCACTGTGACGGAAGGCAAAAAAAAGTTCAAACTCTACCCTTCTTTGGTCTCCCGCTGTTGGGGTCCTTGAGCCCTCTGTTGATGGGGTAATCTTGGCGCCGGTAGTCGTGCCCTCCGCGCATCGGGGGTTGAATCTCATCTCCCCCATGCCGGGTGATCTGATCCCGGGTCGGGGCTGGTCGAAACCTTCTGCGACTTTGGAGCTGCCCGACATCAGTCTCTACCCGAGACTGCAAGCTCCTCGATAGTGAAATCCGCAGGCTGCAATTGGAGCGTCGATCCCAGGCAAGTGCGGTGTGGCTCAAAGTCAGTCCCGAGCAAGACCTGCATCTCCATGATGTTAGGCCGCAGAGAGACCAGAGATACGATCCGGAAAACAATCGCATCTCCGGCAAGGTAAGACATTGGAAAAAGTTTCTTACTTTTCTTTGGCATTGGAGTGATAACGTCTTGAACCAGGTGGGACTCAGAACAGGGGAGGGAGAGATTGAAGATGTCCGTGAACACACCTGCTAGTTGGTCCATGCAGTTACTAAGGACACAACCAGAGAATCCATCTGGGCCAATTGCTTTCCATGGGTTCACGTTCAGGAAAGCCAATCCAATGTCTGCAACAGGGACCCTGGCAAAAGATACTCTTGAGTCTGAAAAGACACACTCGAATCTGAAAAGGCACGCACAATTGTGAGTCTTCCTATATTACTCCAGCTGGATATTAAGAGCAACTTACAATTGCCAATCTATTGTACATCGGTAGTTCTCTCCCAGCACACCAGCCAGTACAAATTAATTTTCAGAAACTTCTATTGTAGGTTAATGCTAGATGTTCTGCCTTCAGTGTGGTTGCCATGCTTACAGTTCATTCTGCCGTGTTTGTTAAATTTGGTGTTGAGGCAATGTGAGTTTTATTTGGGTCGAAGATCTTTGCCGCACAGAACGTTACTCTCCATGTCCTGTCCGGGCTTCTCATAACACTCTGACAGTGACTCACCTTCTTCATCGCTCAATGTGTTTTGCTTTCTGAAGATCTGTGTGCCAGAATTAGCTTTTGTCGGGACTGGGCTTTAACCATTTCTGTGTGCTAGAAAGAAAGAAAAACAGCGCTGAGGTTGTTCACAGACGACTTTCGTGGCAACAGAGCACAGCCAGTGCTCCGGAACTTAGAGCATGATTTGTCTTTGCCTTCAAATCTCAGTTGATTAAAACTATGTTCAAAGCTTGTCTCATGTCAAGAGGAGAAACGACAAGCTACTTTGTGGCTTTGATAAACTAAACAGCAAAGCAACTTATCATGTTCTCCTGTAGCTGTCACCATCCATCTAAAAGTCTTCAGTTCGAATGATTTTACTGTTCTACTGCCTTTGGTCTTTTTATGAGATGCTGCAGTATTTCTGTTGCGCTTCTCAATTCCCTGGTTGAACCAAGGGTATGTTTCAATCATTTTCACTTTAAATAAAAAAAATTCTTGATTAAAATTTAAGCACGCTTTTTTCTCATCGGTAGAAACAGTTGAGTTTGTCATTGTTCCTCCTTGTAAATGTCAGAGATTCTGCACAATAATCGACAAACTTGCGGTAAACTTGCAGGTGCAGCAGGCAGTGAAGAAAGCGAATGGTATATTAGCATTCATAGCAAAAGGATTTGAGTATAGGAGCAGGGAGGTTCTACTGCAGTTGTACAGGGTCTTGGTGAGACCACACCTGGAGTATTACGTATAGGTTTGGCCTCCAAATCTGAGGAAAGACATTCTTGCCATAGAGGGAGTACAGAGAAGGTTCACCAGACTGATTCCTGGGATGGCAGGACTCTCATATGAAGAAAGACTGGATAGACTTGGCTTGTACTCACTAGAATTTAGAAGATTGAGGGGGGATCTTATAGAAACTTACAAAATTCTTAAGGGGTTGGACAGGCTAGATGCAGGAAGATTGTTCCCGATGTTGGGGAAGTCCAGAACAAGGGGTCACAGTTTAAGGATAAGGGGGAAATCTTTTAGGACCAAGATGAGAAAAACATTTTTCACACAGAGAGTGGTGAATGTCTGGAATTCTCTGCCACATAAGGCAGTTGATGCCAGTTCATTGGCTATATTTAAGAGGGAGTTAGATGTGGCCCTTGTGGCTAAAGGGACCAGGTATGGAGAGAAGGCAGGTACGGGATACTGAGTTGGATTATCACCCATGATCATATTGCATGGCAGTGCAGACTCGAAGGGCCGAATGGCCTACTCCTATTTTCTATGTTTCTATGTAAAGTAGTGTGGTGTGAAAGCACAATTCAACAATGTCCATGGTTGTGCGATAGATAATATGTGGTGTTCTGTGATTAAGGTAGGATTAGGGTTGTGGAGCTTGTTTAACATTGCGCAGTAGGGCAGTGGTAGAGTTCCTGCCATACAGAGCCAGAGACACAGGTTCAATCCTGACTATGGGTGCTTGTCTGTAAGGAGTTTGTATGTTCTCCCTGTGACTGTGTTGTTATTCTCCAGGTGCTTCGGTTTCTTCCCCCATTCTAAAGACATGCAGATCTGTAGGTTAATTAGCTTGTGTAAATTGTCCCGAGTGTAGAGGATAAAACTAATGCACGGGGGTTGCTGGTTGGCAAGGACTCAGTGGGCCGAAGGGCCTATTTCCATGCTGTATCTCTAAAGTAAACTAAACTAAACACAACTTGGGTTGAAGGAAAGTAGCTGATCCTGAACCTGGTGGCGTGGGACTTCAGGTTTCTGTACTTCCTGCCCGATTATAGCAGCGAGAAGAGGGTTTGGCCCCTTTTGTAGATGCATTCAATGGAGGGGAAGACTGTGCTGGTGATGGTGATGGACCTGGCTGAGTCCAGCACTCTCTGTAGCCTCTTGCATTCAGGTATGTTTGAATAGCTGTAGCAGGCCATGATGCAACCTGTCTGGATACTTGTCCTCAGTGCATCCGCAGATGTTTGTTAATGTATAAGGTAGCACACTAAATCTCTTTAAACGTCTAAGGAAATAGAGGGGCTGACAATGCTTCCATGTGTTTGCATTCATGTGTAGAACAGGTCACCCAAGCTATTGAAGCTCTAACACTTGGTGAAAATTAAACTTGTGCACTGAATGAGATTAGGCAGGAGGTTAGGCAGGAAATGGCAGAAAAACAGGCAATTCAGTCTATCCAGTCTATGTTCGTGTTTGCGATCTTCTTAAGCTTCTTAACATCTTTCCTCATCCACATCAATCGGCATAATCCTGTGTTTTCCCATTCAAATGCTCGTCCAATAATCCCACTATTAACCACTAGCACGCTTCTAAATTGAGAATCCAACATTTCCTTTCGGTATTTTAAATTTCCAGTTGGATTTCTTGAATGACTGTCTTGTAGTTGCAGCCTTGTAGTTGTCTCAGTTGTCTTGTAGTTGTGGCCTTGATGACTGTCTTGAAGCTGTGGCCACTACAGTGTACACATAAAAGGTAGAGCAGGCAACATTTAGTGCAAGATATCACATTGAAGCTTGAAATAGTCAGACTTTAGATGAAATATATCGAATTATTAGAGGAACAAGTTATTAGAAGAACAAACTTCTGAGGAGGCAATGCAATGATTTTATTAAATTACAAAATGCATTGTTATTAATAAAACTTTGAAAAAAACGTTGTTCATGTTTACTTGTAAACTGCCCTCTCAAGTTAAACTAAGTTATTATTTTCACTTTTTAGTTTAGTTTAGCTTAGAGTTACAGCACGGAAACTGGCCTTTCATCCCATCGAGTCCGCACCGATCAGCAATCCCCGCACTTTAACACTATCCTACATTAGGGACCATTTTTTTTTACATATGTACCAAGCCAATTAACCTACAACCAGGTCATGGGGAGAACATACAAACTCCGTTCAGACAAGCACCCGTAGTCAGGATCGAACCCGGGTCTCCGGCGCTGTAAGGCAGCAACTCTACCGCTGCGCCACCGTGCCACCCATGAACTGACCTTTGTGAACTGGTCTGGTCTGGTCATCTAAGGTACAGTTAGGTAGCTGATGCGCCAGATTATAATTCTGACTTTGTATCCAAGGCAAACCAATCAGAATATTTCAGCATGTTTTTTGCAGGTGTCTGAAGCGGCAGGTATTAATAGCTGCTGCATTCTGTTATCTCAATTGATTGCCTTTAGCAAATGCCTGCAATTTCAGAATAATCACTATCGAGTGATGAAGAAGACAACGTCTGAAAAAAATGCCTCTTCTCAGAACTCTCACGTGTGTGCCTGTGTCATAATGAAAGCCATAAGATATGCATTGAAGATGAACAATCACCTGAAATTGTCTGCAAAATTGCACCAAAAGAATTGAACTGAAGGCAAATTAATAGCATAACATTTTCAGATTGATTTTCTTTTCTCTGTTAAAGAGAAAATACATATTCTTTTGAACAAAACAACTGGCTGTAATTACCTCTCTGCCCATGGGGTTATAATGTAGAATTTAGACTAATATTACTCCATTTTATTTTCATGATGCAAGGTAAATTGTAATGTTATAATGGCTGAATCATAGGTTATCATGTAAGGATTATGCGATGGCCATCATGAAAGATTCTCTGCATCCGAATTATTCTCTGGATGTGCTGTCCTTCAGTCTGCTCATTGTTTCACTTCATCCACATTGTTTTCCATGAGTGTTAGGCAGGGCTATAACTGAGTGTGTTGCATTCTTTCTGAAGCAGTCTACGACTTGCATCTACAACTAATCATTTTTCATGTGACTCACCAGTTTTGCTTTTGGTCATTTTAAACCCCTTTCTCACGATGCGAGTTGGCCAACGAGTGACCCCGAGTTTTCACTCGTGGTGATGACGTACAATCCACGTAGCGGGAACGTCGGAACTCGCGCGAGCAACTTATCGATTCGTGGCGCTAACGGCAGGTACCCGTGAAACTTGTTAACTCGTGAAAAAAATCAAACATGTTTGACGTTTTTCACGAGTCAAATTTACTGTTCAAGTTAAAAATGGAAACATTTAAACTCGTTGTAATAACGTAGTGGCCCGTGCGTTTACCTTAGTGACTCGTGAGTTTACCATGGGAACTCTTTAACTCAGCGGGACAAGCAGCATCTCTGGAGAGAAGGAATGGGTGATGGGATGACGTTTCCAAATTTCTGCTGCGTCCTAGTGCTCCATCTCAGATGGTAAAGCTCCAACTTTAAACTGACATATGACAATCTTAACTCTTCACATTTTACACGAGTGGATGTGAAATCAGTGATATTCTCGGCCATTCTCTGTCACATATGAAGCGGACTGGGAGCGGGGAACCATGGTGGATGTCTACAGGATGTAACTCTAGGGCACTGCCCTACACACTGACCCTTGACTGAAGCCCAGGGACTGCTCAGAACAGACAAGTCCGCCCTCTTTAACCTGACTCCCCTCCTCGTCCATTCTGCTGGAGCCCTTCCTCAAATCCCACCGGGAACAGTTGGGCATCACAGTTGGAAGGTGCAGCAGTACAGAGCGGTGTCCAGGGCATTTGGTGCCATCTCTCTGACACACACAGGTAGACAAGAAAGCGTCAGGGGCACGGGGGTGGTGGTGACGGGCAGACACGGACTGTGGAAAAGTCCCTGTGTGGAGGCTGACCCTGTCTTGATTTAAATTGTGCTGATTGGAATTATTTCTGTCACTCCCTGTATTACCCTCTTGATTTCATAGAAACATAGAAATTAGGTGCAGGAGTAGACCATTCGGCCCTTCGAGTCTGCACCGCCATTCAATATGATCATGGCTGATCATCCAACTCAGTATCCCGTACCTGCCTTCTCTCCATAACCTCTCATCCCCTTAGCCACAAGGGCCATATCTTCTTCAAGGGCCACATTTTACATTGTTTGTTGCACCAAGGTTTGGAAAGCTCACAATGTGTTTCCTGTGATTGCGATTGAACTGTAACATTGCAGTTTCATCTGCTCAAAAAACGAGCATCAAAATAAAAAGGATCTTGATGTGAATGACTTTGTGTGTATGTCTCCCGTGACCTGCATGGGTTTTCTCCAAGATCTTCGGCTTCCTCCCACACTCCAAAGATGTTTGCAGGTTAATTGGCTTGTAAAAGTTGTCCCTAGTGTGGTAATGCTGGAGAAACTCAGCGAGTGAGGCAGCATCTATGGAGTGAAGGAATAGATGACGTTTCGGATCGAGACCCTTCTTCAGACTGATGTGGAGGTGGGGGGGCGGGGTGGGAAGAAGAAAGGAAGAGGCGGAGACAGTGGGCTGTGGGAGAGCTGGGAATGGGAGGGGAAGGAGGGAGAAAGCAGGCACTACCTGAAATTGAAATTACCTCTACTCAGTTTGCATTAACCAAGCAGATCTCCCGGTGGCTCAGCACTTCAACTCCCCCTCCCATTCGGAATCCAACCTTTCTGTCCTGGGCCTCCTCCATGGCCAGAGTGAGTCCCACCGCAAATTGGAGGAGCAGCACCTCATATTTTGCTTGGGTAGTTTACACATTGACTTCTCCAATTTCAGGTAATCCTTGCTTTCTCCCTCCATCCCCTCCCCTTCCCAGCTCTCCCACAGTCCACTGTCTCTGTCTCTTCTTTTCTTCTTCCCACTCCACCCCCAACCCCACTCCAACATCAGTCTGAAGAAGGGTCTCGACCCGAAACGTCGCCTATTTCCTTCGCTCCATATATGCTGCTTCACCCGCTGAGTTTCTCCAGCATTTTTGTCTACCTTCAATTTTTCCAGCATCTGCAGTTCTTTCTTAAATAGTTAGTAATTGCCTAGTTAGAGCCAAAAGAAACAACTCACAATTTTGAGGAGTTTTTAAAGATTCAGGTGAGACCAAAAGGTTTGCATTGGCTGAAGTGTCAGTAACGAAAGGACACAGCTTTAAAAGATACATGGCAAAATAATCAGTATAAACTGGTATTACTTGTAAATATCTGGAATGTACTAATTGAAAGAGGCATGGTGATAGACTCAAAAATAACTTTCAAAAGGGAATAGGTATATACTTGAAATGGAAGAAAAACAGGTTTGGGAATAATTGGATAGCTCAGATATTGACTCCAATGCTCTTTGTGTCTATAAATAATATCAATAATATATTTGTTGATACACTACCTAGTGCACTGCATAAAGACAATCTCTTTGCTGCCCTTATTGCTGTCTCTGCCTAATAAATAATTTTCATTTATAATTCAGCTCTTTTATAAATTAATGAGAGCTTAAGTAATAACTCAACTTAAGAGGGAATTCATTTAAAACAACTGATATTTTGAAAATGTTTTGTCCATTGAAACACATCACGTAGCTCTTCAAATATTGGCGCTCATGTCCCGAAACCATTATTATAATTCAGACTTTGTGGCCATTTTAATATATATATTCTCCCAACATTACAAAATACACTTTGTGTTTTACATCATTCTGTGTATTTAGGCATGAGGCTCCTGGATAAAGATGTTTTCACCTGAGGATCTGAAAATGAAGAAAGTACATAATCCATACAAAACAGCAATTGCTGCATCGATTTTATTTAGCCGAATGTTGAGAGTCACACATTTACAGCATGGAAACAGGAGGTCCTTTGGCCCAATTTGTTCATGCTGACCAAAATGCCCCGTCTAAGTCAGTTTCATTGGCTCATGTTTGGCCCATATCTCTCTGAATCTTTCCTACCCATGCAACTCTACAAATGATTTCAAATGTTGTTATTGTACCAGCATCAACTACTTCCTAGCAGGGTAACCAAAACTGAACACAGTACTCCAAATGTGGCCTCATCAATGTCTGGGACAACTGTAAAATAACCTTCCAACACTAAACTAATTTTCAAGAGTCATGAGAGTTTTATTGTCATATGTCCCAAAAGAGAACAATAAAATTCTTACTTGCAGCAGCACAACAGGTACGTAAACACACTCCTCAATAGAGGATTTAATAAATAAACAAAATTAGTATAATAAATGAAACATCCAATATAGTGCAAAGAAAAACAAAGCCCAAAATCCTGTACAAATCAGGCAATTCATCGTCTGGTTTAATTGGAATTCATAGGTTTCAATAGCCTGATGGTTGTTGCGAAGAAGCTGTTCCTGAACCTGCCCATTACAGTTTTCAGGCTCCACTACCTTCTTCCTGATGGCAGGAGTGAAATTAGAGAGTGGCCAGTGTGGTGTGGGTCCTGATGATGCTGGCTGCCTTTCTGAGACAGTACATCATGTTGGGAGGTCGGTGTCAGTGTTGGATCAGGCAGTGTCTGCCACCTTTTGTAATCTCTTTCATTCTTGGGAACCAGGCAGGCATGTGCTCTCTACCATATACCTGTAGAATTTCAAGAGAATATTCATTGCCTGATGAAGACCAGCATGGAAGCCCTCTATATATTACAAAGCAAATTCAGGGAGTTAGGAGGTAAATTAAAAAGTAAGTCCTCAAAAGGTAATAATCTCTAGATTACTACCAGTGCCACGTGCTAGTAAGAGTAGAAATAACAGGATATTTTGGATGAATACGTGGCTTGAGAGATGGTGCAAGTGGAAGGGATTCATATTCCTGAGGCATTGGAACCGGTTCTGGGAGAAGTGCGACTAGTATGAACCGGGCGGTTTTCACCTGGGATGGACTGGAACCGATGTCCTTGGGGAAGTGTTTGCTAGTGCTGTTGGGAGGACTGAAACTAATATGCCAGGGGGATGGAAACCAATGCAGGGAGACTGAGGGCCACAACATGAGGGCAGAAGAAAAGGTAGAAGGGAGAATAGTAAAAGTAGAAGAGGTAAAAATGTTAAAAGAAACCTGAAAGCTTTGTGCATCAATGGAAGAGCATTCATAAAAAAGAGGGATGAATTGAATGTGCAGTAACTTGTTAACGGATATGATATAGTTGGGATTATGTAGCCAGGAAGCGAGCGGGTAAGATCATCTCTGACCTGTCTCACCCTGGCCATAAACTCTTTGAATCACTTCCCTCTGGAAGGCGACTCCAGACTGTCAAAGCTTCCACAGCCAGACATAAAAACAGTTTTTTTTTCCCACGAATAGTAGCTCTACTCTATAACCAAAAATCTGTAGCCTCCTTTTGCTCTGGTATTGATAATGTTTTATTATTCATGTTTAATGTTTTATGTATCATTCCTAACTGTTGCTGTATGTCATGTTGTTACTTGCGAGCAGAGCACCAAGGCAAATTCCTTGTATGTGAATACTTACAATAAATTTATTCATTAATTCATTCATTATGGAGACATGGCTCCAGGGTGACCAAGGCTGGGAGCTCAATATGCAGGGGTATTCGATATTCAGGAAGGATAGACAGAAAGGAAGAGGAGGTGGGGAGCCATTGCTGGTTAAAGAGGAGATAAATGCAATGGTAAGGAGAGACATTAACTTGCATGCTGTAGAATCTGTATGGGAAGAACTTCAAAATAGCCATGGGCAGCAAAACACCTGTTGGAGTTGTATACAGACCACCAAACAGCAATAGGGAGGTTGGGGATAGCATTAAACAGGAAATTAGGGATGCGTGTAGCAAAGGTACAGCAGTTATCATGCGTGACATTAATCTACAGATAGATTGGGTCAACCAAATTGGTAATAACACTGAGCAGGAGGGATTTCCTGGAGTGTATACAGGATGATTTTCTAAGCCAATATGTAGAGAAACCAACTGGAGGGCAGGCCATCCTAGACTGGGTGTTGTGCAAGGAGGAAAGATTAGTGAGCAATCTTGTTGTGAGAGGCCCCTTAAGCAACTGTGACCATAATATTGTAGACTTCTGCATTAGTCTCTTCCTTTGAGGGGGGATGCGACCTTTCTTGTCGTATACCCCATCTCCTTCTCCGTCTGCGCCGAGGCCTAATGGCAGAGCTGGGGTGGTGGCAGCGGCAGCAGCGGCGGCAGCGGCGGCAGCAGTAGCAGCGACTCTACTTCAGAGCTGGAGTTTAGATGGCAGCGACCTGACCTCGGAGGCTCGGCTGCGGGCCCAGTGGACGACATCGTCGGGAGCTCACAGGTTGGTGACCTGTTTTTCCGGAGCTCCTGCGGCAACAGCTTTATGCTATATGGAGGGCGGCAGCTTCGACCACCCCGGGCCGTGGTGTTTGAACCGGCCCGTTCGCGGAGCTCGGATTCGGCCGGTGGGGTCAAAACAGCGGAGGTCTGGATCGTCTCGGCGCAGAGGGAGAAGAAGGAGGGAAGAGACAGAGACGTTAAGACTTTTGCCTCCATCACAGTGAGGAGGTGCCTGGTGAACTCACTGTGGTAGGTGTTAAATTTGTGTTTATTGTGTGTTTTTGTTATTTATTATTATATATATGACTGCAAAAATTTCGTTCAGACCAAAAGGTCTGAATGACAATACAGGATAATTCAATTCAAGATGGAGAGTGACACGGTTAATTCAGAGACAAGGTTCCTGAACTTAAAGTAAGATTAATTTGATGGCATGAGAGGGGAATTGGCCAGGATAGACCGGCAAATTATACTTCAAAGGTTAACAGTGGATAGACAATAGACAATAGGTGCAGAAGTAGACCATTCGGCCCTTTGAGCTAGCACCGTCTTTCAACGATCATGCCTGATCATCCACAATCAGTAGCCCGTTCCTGCCTTCTCCCCATATCCCTTGACTCTGCTATCTTTAATAGCCCTATCTTGCTCTCTCTTGAAAGTATCCAGAGAACCGGCCTACACTGAGGCAGAGAATTCCACAGACTCACAATTCTCTGAGTGAAAAAGTGTTTCCTCATCTCTGAACTAAATAGCTTACCTCTTATTCTTAAACTGTGGACCCTGGTTCTGGACACCCCAAACATTGGGAACATGTTTCCTGCCTCTAGCATGTCCAAACACTTAATAATCTTATGTGTTTCAATAAGATATCCTCTCATCCTTCTAAATTCTACAGTGTACAAGCCCAGTTGCTCCATTCTCTCAGCATATGACAGTCCCGCCATCTCGGGAATTAACCTAGTAAACCTACGCTGCACTCAATAGTAAGAATGATCTTCCTTAAATTAGGGGACCAAAACTGCACACAATACTCTAGGTGTGGTCTCACTAGGGTTCTGAACAGCTGCAGAAGGACTTATTTGCTCCTGTACACAACTCTTCTTGTTATGAAGGCTAACATGCCATTCACTTACTTCACTGCCTGCTGTACCTGCATGCTTACTTTCGTTGACTGATAAACAAGGACCCCCATATCCCGTTTTACTTCCTCTTTTCCCAACTTGATACCATTTAGATAATAATCTGCTTTCCTGTATTTGCAACTGAAGTGGATAACCTCACATTAATCCACATTAAACTGCATCTGCCATGCATCTGCCCACTCACCCAACCTGTCCAAGTCATACTGCATTCTCATAGCATCCTCCTCACAGTTCACACTGCCACCCAGTTTTGTGTCATCTGCAAATTTGCTAATGTTACTTGTAATCCCTTCATCTAAATCATTAATATATATTGTAAATGGCTGCGGTCCCAGCACCGAGCCTTGCGGTACCCCACTAGTCACTGCCTGCCATTCTGAAAGGAAACGTTAATCACTACTCTTTGTTTCCTGTCTGCCAACCAATTATCTATCCATGTCAGCACTCTACCCCCAATACCATGTGCCCTAATTTAGCCCACTAATCGCCTTATCAAATGCTTTCTGAAAGTCCAGGTACACTACATCCACTGGCTCTACCTTGTCCATTTTCCTAGTTACAACCTCAAAAAATTCCAGAAGATTAGTCAAGCATGAATTCCCCTTCATGAATCCATGCTGACTCAGAACAATCCTGTTACTGCTATCCAAATGTGCAGCTATTTCATCTTTTATAATTGACTCCAGCATCTTCCCCGCCACCGATGTCAGGCTAACTGGCCTATAATTCGCTGTTCACTGATCCTGAGTCTATGGAACATTGGAAAAGTGTCACCAATGTGTCCACAAATTCCAGAGCCACCTCCTTAAGTGCCCTGGGATGCAGACCGTAAGGCCTTGGGGATTTATCAGCCTTCAGTCCCATCAGTTTATCCAACATAATTTCTTGCCTAATGTGGATTTCCTTCAGTTCCACCGTCACCCCAGATCCTCTGGCCACTAGTGCATCAGGAAGATTGTTTGTGTCCTCCTTAGTGAAGACGGATCCAAAGTACCTGTTCAACTCATTTGCCATTTTCTTGTTCCCCATAATAAATTCACCCTTTTCAGTCTTCAAGGGTCCAACTTTGGTCTTAACTAATTTTTTCCTCTTCACATACCTAAAGAAGCTTTTACTATCCTCCTTTATATTCATGGCAAGCTTACCTTCGTACCTCACCTTTTCTCCCCGTATTGCCTCTTTAGTTATCTTCTGTTGCTCTTTACAAATGACCCAATCCTCTGGCTTCCCGCTCATCTTTGCTACGGTGTACTTCTCTTTATTTTTATACAGTCCCCAGACTTCCTTTGTCAGCCACCATTGCCCCTTACTCCCCTTGTAATCTTTCTTCCTCCTAGGAATGAACTGATCCTGCACCTTTTGTATTATTCCCAGAAATATCTGCCATTGTTGTTCCACTGTCATCCCTGCTAGGGTATCTTTCCAGCCAACTTTGGCCAGCTTCTTTCCTCATGGCTCCATAGCCCCCTTTGTTCAACTGTAATACTGACACCTTTGATTTACCCTTCTCCCTCTCAAATTGTAGATTGAAACGTATCATATTATGGTCACTACCTCCTAATGACTCCTTAACCTCAAGTTCCCTTATTAAATCCGGTTCATTACACAACACTAATTCCAGAATTGCCTTCTCACTTGTAGGCTCCAGTAACAGCTGCTCTAAGAATCCATCATGAACTCCCTTTCTTGGGGTCCAGTACCAACCTGATTTGCCCAGTACTCCTGCATGTTGAAATCTCCCATAACAACCGTAACATTACCTTTACTATATGCCAATATCACTATATGCCTATATCCAGGCTACTGTTTTGGGGCCTGTAGATGTCCCATTAGGGTCTTTATATGCTTACAACTCCTTAGTTCTATCCACACTGACTCTGCATCTTCTGATTCTATGTCACCCTTGCAAGAGACTGAATTTTATTCCTCACCAACAGAGCTACCCCACCCCCTCTGCCCACCTGTCTGTCTTTGCGATAGAGGTATACCCTAGAATATTCAGTTCCCAGCCCTGGCCCTCTTGCAGCCATGTCTCTGTAATTTACACAGCATCATACTTTCCAATTTCTAACTGAGGCTCAAGCTCATCCACTTTATTAGTAAGATTAAACAAGAACTTACCAGTTTGAAGTTTGATCTTTATGTTATGAGGAGTTACGATGAGCGATTAAGTGAAGAACCCCGCCAATCCGCATGCGTGTCATTCTTCAAAGCAGCGGTGTGAAAACACAGAATAACTGTAATTGAAGTGACATAGTAAGATTATAAACTTAGAACTACCAGATGAGTTTTGCGATATGAGGGTTGGGAGCGGTGGGCACTTAATCGCTCATCGTAACTCCTCATAAAATAAAGCTCAAACTTCAAACTGGTTTAATCTTACTATTTTACTTCGGAGTCACGCGAGTGATCCTGTGAAGATTTCCAGGCATCTCACACTGCATCAGTTGACTTGGGAGAGGTGAATAATTAGTAATACAGTGAAACATGGTACTGATTAACATGTTGCCTTATTCACCAAATAAACAAGAGAAACATAATAGCGACTCCTCTCTCCCAGGGAGAAGCTATGAAACAGAACTTAAAATAGAATGGGCGAACACCCCCGGGTTCAATAAGTGGTTTCTTATAAACCTTTGAAAATCAATTCATTTGACCATGCTGCGGCCGCAAGGATATGGTGTAGCATTGCCCTTGCTGCTGACGTTGATGCTGCCCTGGTGGAGTGAGATTTAAAATTGTCAGTATGAACTGCTGCACAACCCAGCACTTGTTTCAGCCATCTTGAGATGGTCCGAATGGACACTTGCATACGTGGCTTTTTTTGTGGCTAATAAACAATGCTACTTCAGAGCCTCTGAGGCTCTTGGTGACCTTGATATAGCTCCTCAAGTGCGCCACAACACATAGCCGTAAACTGTGGGACCTGCTGACAGTACAAACCCTGACACTCCTGCTTTGTCAAATTAGGTCATAGATGTAAAATATAATGTAATTCCTGATGACACCATCATGTCCAGGCGCAGTTTGTGCAAAGTCTGATCCCTTTGCGCTGACACCAGCGCCATGAACATAACCAACTCTTGGGTAATCTTCGGCAATGACAAAGATGTGACTGGACCCCACTGACGAAACAGTGTCAGAACCATGCTCACATCCCCGATTTCAGAGTACCTAGGCCTGGGGGAATTGGAATTAAAACACCCTTCATAAATCTGGATATGATAGATGAGATCCGACAGAATGAATTTCCGACCCCCAGCATAGGTACGAGGACAGGGCACTCCAGGCGCTATTGATGGCACTATAGCTCACCCGTCATCAAAATGTAATTTGGACAGGCATTCAAGCACATCTGGGATGGAAGCTGTGTGGTTTGTAATATTCCCATGTAAACAAAACTCCTCCCATTTCCTGCCTTGGGAGATGTATTGCTTTTTCGTACTATCCTTCCAGGACGATGTGATGACATCCACAGTACGATTGGATAGTCCCAGACCCAGGTATGGTCTTCTATAAGTCTGCAAATTAATAAATTAGCACGATCATACAACGGGTATGGATCTCCAGTCACAGGGTGCACCAACAGATCATGACGTTTTTGGAGCCACCATTATAGGCTGTGTGTAGGTCAGTCAGATACCACCAACTCCTGAAGCGGAGTCCAGCTTGATCTTGGTCAAGCACTGACTGATTATGCAGAAGGGGAGAAATGCATATAAACATTCCGCCCCAGTGTGGCAAGAACGCATCAACTGCTACTGCCTCTGGATGTGGTTCCCATGAAACATACTTCGATACCTGGTGATGGAGTCTGGATGTAAACAAATCGATATCTGGCATCCCATACAGAAGAACAAGTTCATTAAATACATCATGATTGAACATCCACTGTGTGACCTGGTGTCTGCCACCATATTGAATATACCTGGCAAATAGACAGCTGAAATCCAAATGTTCTTTTTAATGCACCAAATAAGGTTAGCCCATCTGTCACAAGGTTTCAACTTGATGCCACCCATGTGTATCCCATTGAAGTGCTAACCAGGTCTGAGCCTGCTTAGCTTCCGGGAATAGACTGGATCGGGCGTGCTCTGGCTAGGATGGCCGTAGGCATTAACATACGGCACTGCCGTGGTGTGGTCAATGTGAAGCTGAATCTGTAAGTGCTGATTGGTGATGCAATAAGCATTGAGCCAGTAAATGCTCCTAAACTCTAAATATGAATTCCACGTGATTGGAGAAATAAATGCCTCATGCCTATTCCATTTGCCTCCTCAGCTAAAATGGTACAACCTAGGGCACTAACATCAGTCTGCAAACTGAAGGTGTTTCCATCAGAATTTTGCTAAAACAATTTGAGATGTTTCTTATCCAGTGATGGTTTCAAATGGAAATTGCATGGGCCGGTTGAAATGACGTGTATGCATCCCAAGTGCATGCACCTTCGCCCTCTGTAAGTTTCGGTATGCAAAGTATATAGTGCACAGCTGGAAAGGCAGCCATCAATTTACTAATTAAGTTGGCCACATGTCTAATTGAAGGTGATTGCTCCCCCAAAAGCTTGATGCAGCCTTCAATTAAATCTAATCTCTTGTCCTTGGGCAGAGTCACAGACATGTGAGTTGAATTAACTGTGAATCCCAACTAGTCAATTACTTTAACCAGTACCAATTTTGATTTAGCAGGATGGATGAGAGCAATCTCTCAACCATAATGTGTAGCAGTTGAAACCGATATCGAGGGCTGAGGTTAACCCATTAGGCAGTGCTTGAATTGCCATAATTCCCCCATCCAGCTAAATTTCAGATACTCTTTATGAACAGCTACTGAATAATATGAATCCTTGAGGTCTATACATGCCATATAACACCCTGTGGAAACCTATTGCTTGCCTGTTGCAAATATTTCCATTTTAAATTATACTGCACAAACGGACTAAGTCCTGTCAGGTCCAAAATAATCTGCTCCCACCATCTTTCTTTTAAAACAATGCTGGGCACAATTCCCTTGCTTGTAATGTTAATATTGTGCAGTTTTACATGTTTAGCTGTCGCTAAGTAGCTGACTATGTCTCACCATTTGTGTATTGTACAACCAAGTGTAAGTATTACTAACCTGTAGGTGGTACCCTTATCCATGGTTTGGAATTGCCAGACCAACGTATCTGTCTGGTTACCTCATAGATTAGGGTGTGTGTAACCTCTCTCCAGTTTTCATGCTGCCACTAGGTTCAGTGAACCTCTTACTGCCGATGAAGACGTAGGGTGTTGTCCCCGAAATGATGAAGCTTTGCTCGTCGTCGGCCTTGATTGGTCCGACAGCTTCTGCTTCGTCCTCCAGGTTTTGTCGGTTGAATAGGCCTTACCTGAATAGAAGATTCGGCGGAATAGGCTCTAATGTCCACCTGATAACGGTGTTCACTGCATCGTGTTGGGATGGCAAACCTTGCTGCCAGGAATGGGACCCTCTGACACGTGCCCTTCGTCCCTTGGGGTATGCTCCATGGCTCTACCCTCAGACTCAGCGTCAGATTTACACTGACCCAGCGTGCTCTCCCGTAGGCCGGCGCTGCCATAGACCCGGCTTCAGACTTATACTGACCCGCTATGTTCTCCTCCTCCACGAGGGAGACATTAAGCAGCCCTGTTGCAAGGTGCTGCTGGCGTGGTCTGTCCTATAGCCCCTCGCTGACACAGACTCAGCATGAACATGAGGCAGCACTGCTGGCATGAGCTCTCCCATAGCCCCGCACTGACGCAACTCAGCTAGTGTATCTAGATGGAGCCCCCTCTCTATAGGGGCTCCATCCTGGCCAACCTCCAGATTTTATACATTACCGGAGGGAAAACCTCCCGACACCAGGGCTGGCCGTTCTGGTCGGTTTTACCCCATATCCGGGGGACCACTGCGGTCTGTGGATTTCCCCTCCCCGGGAACCACAGCGTCTGGAAGTCACTGACCGTTATCAGTGCCCGACATTCACCAGCGAGCCGCTTCCGCAGTCGGAATCGGGGTGTCCCCACAGTTCATAGCTGATTCCCTTGTCGGACTTCGCCAAAATATTGAGCAGGAAAACCTCTGTAAAAAAGGTTCCTGCAAGAAAATCAGCACCAGGTAAGAAAACAAAACTTACCTATAGTTTAAACTTACCGCTGACAGGAGCGACTTGCCTGCCAGTCCAGTGCTTCGCGTAATGACACGCGTGCGGATTGGCGGGGTTCTTCACGGAATCACTCACGTGACTCCTAAGTAAAATTCTTATACTTCACGCGTTCATATGCAACACTTTGACTTCGGTATTCCCCTCCCCTCTCACACTATTGCCTCTGACCTTACTCTGTTATCCTTTCTTGAACTCTCCTTCCCATTACTTCGGGAGTCTTTTGCATCTTTTCCTGTACTCACTTTTCCTATAATTCCATCTTTATACTCCCAATTTGTCAATCCCTCCCCCCCACTATTTAGTTTAAACCCACATATGTTGCCCCAGCAAACCTGCCTGCCAGAATGTCGGTCCCCCTCCAGTCAAGTTGTAACTCGTCCCTTTTGTACAGGTCACCCCTACCCCAGAAGAGATCCTAGTAATCTATAAAGCTAAATCCGTGCTCCCTGCACCAATCCCCCCCCCAACCCCCCCACCCTCCCCCCCCCCCGCCACCCTTTCAGATCCCCTATCTCCCCGTTCCCCCCCCCTCACCAGCACAAGGTACGGGAAGCAATCCAGAGATAACCACCCTGGAAGTCCTACTTTTCAGTCTTCTTCCTAACGCTCTAAACTCATGTTGCAGAACTTCCTTCCTCTTCTTCCCAACGTTGTTTGTGCCTACATGCACAACTACTACCGGCTGTTCACCTTCTCTCTCGAGGATGTTCTGAAGTTGGTCTGGATACCCAGGGAGGTAACAGACCATCCTCGTGTCTCGCCTGCCGCCACAGAATCTCCTGTCCATATCTCGGACAATGGAGTCACCCACCACTATAGCTCTGCCCGACGACGGTCTCACTGGTCGAGTCGCCTCGCTTGGGTTGGAGCCACCGACCAGTCCACCTGTCGGACTGCAAGCATCATCGGCCCCGACAGCTCCTGCACTCCACACTTACTCCTCATTCTCGCAGTCACCCACCTTTGCTCTTCCTGTACCCTTGGCGTGACAACCTCACTGTAGGTCTTATCCAAGAAACTCTCATTATCTTGGATGGCCATGAGGTCATCCAGCTGCTTCTCCAGTGCCCCAACACGGTCCTTCAGGAGCTGAACCTGGACACACTTACCACAGTTGTAGCAGCCAGAGGCACCATCAATGCCCCTGACCTCCCACATCCTGCAAACCTCACTCTGAATTGGCTTACCCATCATGTCTTCACCACATCCTATCCTTTCCAACTTGGCGTAATCTACTCTCCTCAGCCTCCTTGTCGAAGACTCTCGAGCCAAAGACTCGCAATTTTCTCAGAAGGCACTTCCCTCAACAAGACTGCTCCCTGACTGCAATGGCAAAGATTTATAGATCACATGGATGAATTACAACAATTGTTCATACCTGTCTGGTGTAAAACAGGGAAGGTGTGCAGCAGTAACTCTACTAAAGAGCCAAAAGTCTGTAGCCTCCTTTTGCTCTCGTCTTTTATTTAAATCTTCACATGTTTAAATTATAATGTTTTATTTTTAATTGTCTACTGTATATTATGTTCTTACTTGCGAGCAAAGCACCGACAAATTCCTTGTATGCATTCATATTTGGCTAATAAAATGTATTCAATTCAATTCAATACAATTCAATTCTGCCGTGGTGGACGAGAGAAATTAGGGATTGAGTTAAATCCAAGGAAGATGCATATTCTGTAAATTGGCCAGAGGAAGCAGCAAACCAGAGAACTTGGAGAAATGTTGAATTCAACAGAGGAGGACAAAGGGGTTAATTAAGAGGGGGGGATATAGAGCATGAAAGAAAGTTTGCAGGGAATATAAAACGCGACTGTAAAAGCTTCTATAGATATATGAGTGGAAAAGATTAGTGAAGACAAATGTAGGTCCCTTACAGTCGAAAACAGGTGGATTTATAATGGGAACCAAGGAAATGTTTGACCAGTTAAACAAGTACTTTGTTTCTGTCTTCACTAAGGGAGACACAAACAATTTCCCAGAAATACTAAGGGACCGAGGATCTAGTGAGATGGAAGACCTGAAGGGAATCCACAGCGCTTTCCTGATTACAGAAATAATATCTAATCATATTCAGGAGGTCACTGAATTATTCGCTAAATTCTAAGTCTGGAAATGGTGTTAGGTAAACTGTTGGAACTAAAGGCATATAAATCCCTAGGGCCTGGTGGTCCATCTCAGAGTACTCAAGGAGGTGTCCCTAGAAATCGTGGATGCATTGGTGATGATTTTCCAGTTTTCCCTCATCTCTGGATCAGTTCCAGTGAACTGGAGGGTAGCCAATGTGACCACACTTTTTAAGAAGGGAGGGAAAGAGAAAACAGGGAATTATAGACCCGTCGGCCTGACATACTTGAGTCGATTATTAAAGCTATAATAGCAGCGCATTTAGAAAGCAGTGACGGGATCGGTCAAAGTCAGCATGGATTTATGAATGGGAAAATCATGCTTGACTCATCTTCTGGAATATTTTGAGGACGTAACAAGTAGAATGGATAAAGGAGATCCAGTTGATGTGGTGTATTTGGACTTTCAAAAAGCCTTTGACAAAGTCTTAGACAAGAGATTTGTGCGCAAAATTAGAGCGCAGAGTATTGACATGGATAGAGAACTGGTTGGCGAACAGGAAGCAATGAGTAGGAATTAACAAGTTCTTTTCAGAGTGATAGGCAGTGACTAGTGAGGTACCGCAAGGTTCAATGCTGGAACCCCAGTTATTTACAATATGTATGTTAATGATTGAGATGAAGGAATTAATTGTACCATTTCCAAGTTTGCGGATGACATAAAGCTGGGTGGCAGTGTGAGCTGCGAGGAGGATGCTTTAAAGTTGCAGGGTGACTTGGATAGGTTGGGTGAGTGAGCAGAGGCATGGCAGATGTAGTATAATGTGGATAAATGTGAGGTTATCTACATTGGTGGCAAGGGATCCTACTCTTTCTCTAAAGATGCTTATAAAATCTCTTCGGAATTTGATGAATCATTTCCCAGAGCTATTTCATGCCCCTTTTCGCAAGAACCATTGCTATTGAGGGAGTGCAGTGTAGGTTCACCAGGTTAATTCCCAGGATGGCGGGACTGACATATGATGAAAGAATGGATCGACTGGGCTTGTATTCACTGAATTTTAGAAGGATGAGAAGGGATCTTATTGAAACACAATAAATTCGTAAGGGATTGGACGGGCGAGATGCAGGAAACATTTTCCAGATGTTGGGGGAGTCCAGAACTAGGGGTCACGGTTTAAGAAGAAAGAGTAGGTCATTTAGCACTGAGATTATGAAAAACGTTTTCACCCAGAGAGTTGTGAATCTGTGGAATTCTCTGCCACATAAGGCAGTGGAGGCCAATTCACTGGATGTATTCAAGAGAGAGTTAGATAGAGCTCTTAGGGCTAACAGAATCAAGGGATATGGGGAGGTGGGGAGAAAGTAGGAATGGGGTACTGATTTTGGATGATCAGCCAAGATCATATTGAATGGCGGTGCTGGCTTGAAGGGCTGAATGGCCTACTCCTGCACCTATTTTCTATGTTTCTATTTTTCCAACCCTTTGAAAGTCTTGCTCCTTTCCCATATCTCTGAATTATATTTTTCCTATGGAAGTCTATGTCTCATTTCCCTTTGAAAGTTGCAGTTGAATCTGCTTCCAATAAACTCTCAGGCAGCGCTTTCCTGATTACAGAAATAATATCTAATCATATTCCGAAGGTCACCGAATTATTCGCTAAATTCTAACGTAGAATGGATAATTGGTGTGAGCTGCAGTCAGTCCTTGCCAACATTAGCTGTGGTCTTACAACTGATAATTGGCAGTACCTTGACACAAGGTCGTACGTTACAAGAAAGGGAGACAATTATGTTCCAAATGTGCTGGTGGTAGACCAGGGATGAGATTGACCTGACTTTAACCCACTGCATGCGCTGAGCTATACCCGACAGGGGGTGGGAACAAGAGAACTGATCCACTGCATCTGGGCAGGTGTCCACTGAGGTTTAATGAAGCCTTAGCTGTGAGTAAATCCCATGCAGCATTCTGCAGAAAATCCAATCCCAACCACACCTTTGGAAACGATGCTGGCGGTGAATCCCGTCTCCTGGCACAGCGGGGATACGTTTTGCAGCAGTTTTAAATCATCTGTGATATTCAGACATCTTAAAAATTATAACGGTGGTATGGTGGCAGAACACAGCATCAGAGACCCAGTTTCGATCCTGACTACGGATGTTGTCTGTATGGCGTGTGTACGTTCTCCCCGTGACCTGCGTGGGTCAAACAGATAACACTACGGGCAACACTACACAATTCGGGGTGCAAATAAAAATTTGTCTGCTAGAATGTGCAATATAATGTGCATTTTTTATTATCTATTACTTATTTTATGCATTGATCTTATAGTAAATGTAAATGTGAGAGTAAATGGTTGTTTGTGTTATTGTGTTTTGTTCTTTTTTTAATCTTTTTATCGTGTGTCTTTTATTGTTTACCATTGAAGGGGATGCACATGAAATTTCGTTGTACAGTTGATGTGCAATGACAAATAAACGTATTTGATTTGATTTGATTTGATCTCCGGTTTCCTCCCACACTCCAAAGACGTAGAGGTTTGTAGGATCATTGGCTTGGTATAATTGTAAATTGTCCCTAGGGTGTGTAGGATCGCGTTAGTGTGTGGGGATCGCTTGTCGGTGGGCCAAAGCGCCTGTTTCCGTGCTGGGTCTATAAAACTAAAAAATTGCCATAAATAATATCTGTGATATTCAGACATTTAATTCTAATGCAACTATAAAATTTGCTGTAAATAATAAAAAACCAAAGCTGAAAATATATATATATATATATATATATGTATATATATTTTTTTTCTGCTATTTGTAGACAGCGCCAGGCCTACTTGTATTTTTTTTTACACTTTAATTTTTATTGCTTTTATGTATACAGATATAAAACACAAATATAACAACGAAACATACAACATTACAGTGAAACGTACAACAGTGCAGCAGGGGCTTCAGTTTACAATTAATGATGCAGTATACAGAACTATTTTCATATTAAAACATTTTCCAATAACTTACATTATTGTCTATAAAATTATAGTGTTGCTGTCTTTATTTCTATACCTAATCCATTTTTCCCATTTTCTGTTAAACTCGTCTTCTTTCACTCTTAGAGAATATGTCATTTTCTCCATGACAAATATTTCCTGTACTATGTCTAACCATTGTCTAAGTCTGGGTGTGTCCGCAGCAAGCCAGTTTCTTGTAATGGCCTTTCTGCCAGCTGTGAGTAGGATTTTAACCAAGTAATGGTCTTCCTTCATCACCACTGTATTTATATTACCCAGGTATAAAATGGAACACTTCTTGCAGACTGTATATCCTAATACCTCTGTTAATTCTGAATTCACTCTGTCCCAAAATGGTTCTATTTTTGGGCAACTCCAGAAGATATGTGCATGGTTTGCATCTGTTTGGCCACATTGCCTCCAGCATGTTTGCTGCCTTAGAATTTGTTTGCTTTTTATGTTAGGCGTAATAAAGAAACAAATTAATTTTTCCAATTCAATTCTCTCCAATTTTGTGAATTAGTGGATGTCTGTAGTGTTACACACATATGATGCCATTCTTCTTCTGAGATTGTGATGTTCAATTCCTTTTCCCACTTAAATTTTATATAAAATGTAGTTTTAGCTTGACATTCCATTAAACTATGAAATAGTTTAGAAATAATCCTTAATGTTTTTTGATGATACGCACTAACTATCACTTCTATCACTGGATTCTAGTGCCTCCCTTTTTACCTTTTTATTGTAATAATCTCTCAGTTGGAGGTATCTGAACAAGTCTTGGTTCCGAAGTGCAAATCTATCCTTCAAATCTTGAAAACTTCTTAGGTCTCCATTTACAATAACAGTACAAAATGCAGTCATTCCTTTCTTCATCCTCTCTTTAAATGTTGAGTCATACATCCCTGGTTTAAATTCATTATCCAAAGTTATCCATCTTAAAACGTTTTGTCGTTTATTCAGTTTAAGTTGGCCGGTAAGAGTGAACCAGGTTTCTAAAGTAAATATCATTATTGGATCGATTATACTCCTGATATGTCCAGGAAGCGCTTTTTCTCCCAAAAGTGTTTGGATGTGGAAGTCAGGGATATATGTCTCAATCTCTTTCCACCTAGCTATATAGCTGTCCTCACACCAATTAATTAGTGGTCGAAGTTGGGCTGCATAGAAATATATCCTAAAATTTGGAAGTGCCATTCCACCTTTGTCCTTTGGCAACTGTAGTGTAGTGTATCGAATTCTGGCCTTCTTTCCTCCCCAAATAAATCTAGATATTAATTTACCCCATTCCGTGAATTGTTTTAATGGTACCTCAATTGGCAGAGATTGAAACAAGTACAATAGCCTGGACAAAATATTCAGAAAATAAATTATTAAAGCATTAAAACACTTAAGAAATTATATATATATTTTTAAAACAAATAAAGAGAAACTTACATATTTTATTCCAATCTCCAGGTTGGAAATCCACATTCAAAGGACTGCTGCTTCTGGAGTGTATAAAATGAGGCAGGATAATTCTCAGTATAATTGAAACAGGAAATGCTGGAAATATTCAGCAACTCACGCAGCATCCAGTGAAAGATGTTGATTTAACTTGCAGACACAAGAAACCACAGATGCTGGAATCTTGAGCACAACACAAAGTACTGGGGGAACTCAAAGGGTCAGGCAGCATCTGTGGAAGAGAAGGACAGATAACGTTTTGGTTCTGCACCTTTCAGAATGAATGGATCAGTCTGAAGAAGGATCCCGGACTAAAAGTGTAGGAAGGAACTGCAGATGCTGGTTTAAACCAAAGATGGACACAAAAAGCTGAGTAACTCAGCGGGACAGGCAGCATCACTGAAGTGAAGGAACGGGTGATGGTTCTGGTCAAGACCCTTCTTCAGAGGTGTGCCGCCTGTCCCCACTGATTACTCCAGCATTTTGTGCCTATCCTGTAAGTTGGCTGTCCATTCCCTCCAAAGATGATGCCTGCTCTGCTTAGTTCCTCCTGGGCTCCAGGACTTAACATGCATTGAGGATTAATTGTAACCAAAGTGGATCCCCCAAACCAAAGATGTATAGGTTTGTAGATTAATTGACTTTAGTAGAAAAAGTAAGTTGTCCTTGTAGTGTAGGATAGTGCTGGTGTATGGGGTGATAGTTGATTGGTGTGGAGTCAGTGGGCCAAAGGGCCTGTTTCTGCTCTGTACCTCAAAACTAAACAGGAAAAGGTGAGAATTAAGATATTCACAGTGCAGAGAAAATGGACAGGGATGAAGAGCTTAGAACTTGTTTTGATTCTGATTTTCCCCCACCATCTGGGACTCAACACCTTGCAGATATGGAGTTGGCTCCCATTAACCTGTGAATGCTCATGATTCCCATCAAACTCATTGCTCACATTAGTTCAGTTTAGAGATACAGGCCCGTTGGCCCACCAAGTGCGCACTGACCAGTAATCCCCGCACATTAACACTATCCTACACATACTAGCGACAATACACATTTATACCAAGCCAATTAATCTCTAAACCTGTACGTCCTGAACTCGGGTCTGTGGCGCTGTAAACACGGTACGGCAGCAATCCTACCGCTGCATCACCATGCCACCCCATTGGTCCAATATTCAGCAGCATCTGGCAGGTATTAAGACCTTAGACGTGATGGGCCTTTCCCACTTAGGTGACTTTTTAGGCGACAGCAAGATACTATGCGGTCACCACATGGTCGCCACATGTTCGCGGGTGGTTGCTGGGGAGTCGCCTTCATGGTCGTGAGTAGATCCCGCATTCTGGGAACTAGTTACGGCCTCATTATGGTCACCGCAAATTTTTAAACATGTTGACAAATTAGTGGCGACCAGAATGAAGCCGCCATGGAGAGTAGCGAGAATTCTACTGAAGGTAGAAGGTTGTGGTAGGTTCTCATAGGTTGTAGCCAGTGCTACATTGGCTCATTGGGAACAAAACACAAAGCAGTAGTTTTCAAAAACAAGGATAACCGACCGGTAATGTCCGCCGAGCTTCACAGCCGTGTATCTCCGGCTTCTTAAAAGTTGTCTCCACGCCTTCTTCCCCCTTCAACCCCCTTCTCCCCCCTCCCCCTCCTCCCCCCCCTCCCCCCCTCTCTCCCCGCACTTTTAAAGGAATCACGTGACCCTTCTGGTACACTATGCTTTCACCGTCTTAATTACAGCGCAAACCTTCCTATTCATCGCAGTGTGTGTCTGTATCACATTGGATTTGCACTGCGTGAATTTCACTCAGACAGCGCTCCCCCCGCATGCCCCCCCCCCCCCCCCCCCCCCCCAGCCTCCAAAATCGCATGGGGGACAGGTCCATTAGAGATCTGCCCTCTAATAAAGAAAAAAACTGTAGAAAGTTTCAGCACTGGAACAGTCCCTTCAGCCCACCATGTTTTTGCTATTCATTAGGTCAAGAACATGAGGTACATTAGTCAGGAAATGGTGTTAAATAAACTGTTTGGACTGAAGACAGATACAGTGGCTTGCAAAAGTTTTCATACCCCTTGAACTTTTCCACATTTTGTCACGTTACAACCAAAAAACTTAAATGTATTTTATTGGGATTTTATGTGATAGACCAACACAAAGTGGTGCATAATTGTGAAGTGGAAGGAAAATGATACATGGTTTTCAAATTTTTTTACAAATAAAGAAACTGAAAAGTGTGGCGTGCAAAAGTATTCAGCCCCCTTTACTCTGATACCCCTAAATAAAATCCAGTGCAACCAATTGCCTTCAGAAGTCACTTAATTAGTAAATAGAGTCCACTTGTGTGTAATCTAATCTCAGCATAAATACAGCTGTTCTGTGAAGGCCTCAGAGGTTTGTTAGAGAACATTAGTGAACAAACAGCATCATGAAGCCCAAGGAACACACCAGACAGGTCAGGAATAAAGTTGTGGAGAAGTTTAAAGCAGGGTTAGGTTATAAAAAAATATCCCAAGCTTTGAACATCTCACGGAGCACTGTTCAATCCAGGCCGGGCTAGGAGAGCATTGATCAGAGAAGCAGCCAAGAGGCCCATGGTAACTCTGGAGGAGCTGCAGAGATCCACAGCTCAGGTGGGAGAACCTGTCCACAGGACAACTATTAGTTGTGCACCCCACAAATCGGGCTTTTATGGAAGAGTGGCAAGAAGAAAGCCATTGTTGAAACAAAGCCACAAGAACTCCCGTTTGCAGTTTGCCACAAGCCATGTGGGGGACGCAGCAAACATGTGGAGGTGGGTGCTCTGGTCTGATGAGACCAAAATTGAAGTTTTTGGCCTAAATGCAAAACGCAATGTGTGGCGGTTAAACTAACACTGCACATCACCCTGAACACACCATCCCCACTGTGAAACATGGTGGCGGCAGCATCATGCTGTGGGGATGCTTTTCTTCAGCAGGGACAGGGAAGCTGGTCAGAGTTGATGGGAAGATGGATGGAGCCAAATACAGGGCAATCTTGGAAGAAAACCTGTTAAAGGCCTGTCTCACGGTGCAAGTTGACCCACGAGTGACCCCAACTTTTCACTCGCGGTAATCACGTACAATTAACATAGTGGGAACGTCGGAACTCGCTCGCGCAACTTAGCGACTCGTGGCACTAACGGCAGGTACCCGTGAAACTTGTTAACTCTTGAAAAAATTCAAACATGTTTGAGGTTTTCCACGAGTCAAATTTACTGTTCAAGTTAAAATTTGAAACATTTAAACTCGTTGTGGCCCGTGCGTTTACCTTCGTGACTCGTGAGTCTACCGTGGGAACTCTTTAACTCAGCGGGCAGGCAGCATCTCTGGAGAGAAGGAATGGGTGATGGGATGACATTTCCAAATTTCTCCAGCACTATGTGTTCACTTTTTGTCAACCAGCATCTACAGTTTCTTGTGTATGACATTATTTGTATCCGTGGCAGTTGATTCCCAGGGGGTCGGGACGGAACTGGAGTTGGGAGGGAAAGGGGGGGGGGGGGGGTTAGTGTTTCACTAAATACTTTAAAAAGACTTTAAGTTATAGATTATGGTCAATTTTGAGTATTGACAAATCCAACGAACCACACTACATTATTCTTGAATAGATAACTTTGAATTTGTGATTTTTAAAAAGGAACCAACATCTACAGTGCCTTGTGTCTTGGCAATTCATGATTCTCCACGCTGGGCAGAGAATGGGATTTGTAAGCGGCTAACTTCATTCTAAAACTTGGAATGTCACATTGGCAGCGCAGCAGTAGAGTTGCTGCCTCACAGCGCCAGAGACCCGAGTTCAATCCTGACGACTGGTGCTGTCCGTACGGAGTTTGCACGTTCTCCCAGTGACCACGTAGATTTTTTCTGGGTGCTCCAGTTTCCTCCCACATTCCAAAGACTTGCAGGTTTGTATATTAATTGTTGTCTGTAAATTGCCCCGCAGTGTGTAGGATAGAACTAGTGTCTGGGTGACTGTGGTCAGCATGGGCTCGGTGGGCCAAAGGGCCTGTTTCCACACTATCTAAACTAAACTAAAGGCCCTGAAGAAGAGTCCCGACCCGAAACGTCAACTATCCATTTTCTCCAGAGATGCTGCCTGACCCGTTGAGTTATTCCAACATTTTGTGACCTTTTGTGATAAGTTAATGCTTCAACCCTTTCTCGAGGAATGGGAATTAGGGGAAGCAGTAGGAAATATGTTGCTTGGCATTTAAAATAAATAGATTAGTCAGTACAGTAATTATTAAGTCAAAGTTACAGTTATGTAAGTGCAACTGCGGTAAAAGTGAGGAGAGGGGTGGGGTAATCAGGGGAACAAATGTATAATTAGCCGATCTGGAAAACGAGCAGAACGACTGGACGAGGGTTTGTTTGATGCCCAACACAAAATGCTGGAGTAACTTGGCGGGTCAGGCAGCAACTCTGGAGAGAAGGAATAGGTGACTTTTCGGGTTGAGATCCTTCTTCAGAAGACGAGCCCTGATCCGAAACGTCACCCATCCACATTCTCCAGAGATGTTACCTGACCCGCGTTGTTACTCCAGCTCGTTGCGTCTGCCTTCCGTCTAAAGCCTTGGGAACGTCGCCGACGTGAAGATGGTGCGAAGCCCCCGCGCCCGGTGCAATGGGCGGGGAGCTGGAGAGGGGAGGGAAGGCACACACATGGCCGGGAAGCAGAGGGGTGGGGGTGGGGGTGGCGACAGACAGGGCCAACAATGAGATGGAGAAAGACAGAAACACTGACGTGCAAAGGAGACCTACAATAGCGCATGATCCCTCTCGCGTTATGGCGGGTGATTGTTGCCTGCCCGCTGTTTCTGACCCTAAAGCCTTGGGATCGTTGCCCTTCGTGTTGGCGTGGAGGGGGAGGGGGGCATTGTGCTGTTTGATTGCCCCCTGCTATCCCAGGGACAGGGAGACACAGCGGCATTTGAGACTGGTGGGCAATCACTAGCAAAGTGTCTGCCCACACAGTCAGTACACCTCTCCTACACATGTCTCCCGCACTAAGATCATCCCCCAGAGAATGATCCCAGCCTAACCCAAGAGCCTTGTCACCCCAGACCGATTAATGATGCCTGCGCCACCCCCCCCCCCCCCCCTCCCCCCTCACAACCTCCCTTCACCTCAACTTACACCTGGGCACCAAAGCAGCTCAGGAGGTGAACCCTGAGCTCCATCTCCCAACAATCTAATGTGCAACTGATGTGAAAGAACAGCGGCTGCGGCCGGCCGGCTGCCACCCGGCATGGACTTCTCACACCCTCACACACTTACCTTCATTCTCGGTTGGCTCAAGAGTAACTGGAGAGGAACTTGGTAACTCGGGAGAGGAACTTGGAACATCGCAGAAATTACATACCCGTGGGAACTCGGTTAAACACTTGAACATAAACTTGGAATCTCGTGCATAACCACGAGTCTGTTTTTTTTCTTTGACTTGGGGTCACTCGTGGGTGGACTCGCACCGTGAGACCGGGCTTTTAGAGTCTGCAAAAGACTTAAGACTGGGGTGGAGGTTCACCTTCCAGCAGAACAACGACCCTAAACAGAGCTACAATGGAATGGTTTAGATCAAAGCATATTCATGTGTTAGAATGGCCCAGTCAAAGTCCAGACATAAATTCAATTGAGAATCTCTGGCAAGACTTGAACATTTCTGTTCACAGACGCTCTCCATCCAATCTGACTGATCAGTCTCTAGATGTGCAAAGCTGGTAGAGACATACGCCAAAAGACTTGCAACTGTAATTGCAGCGAAAGGTGGTTCTACAAAGTATTGACTCAGGGGGGCTGAATACTTTTGCACGCCACACTTTTCAGTTTTTTATTTGTAAAAACATTTGGAAGTCATGTATCATATTCCTTCCACTTCACAATTATGCACCACTTTGTGTTGGTCTATCACATAAAATCCCAATAAAATACATTTATGGTTGTGGTTGTAACCTGACAAAATGTGGAAAAGTTCAAGGGGTATGAATACTTTTGCAAGCCACTGTAAATCCCTAGTCGATTATTAAAGATGTTATAGCAGCGCATTTGGAAAGCAGTGACAGGATTGGTCAAAGTCAGCATGGATTTGTGAAGGGGAAATCATGCTTGACTAATCTTCTGGAATTTTTTGAGGATGTAACAAGTAGAATGGATAAGGGAGAGCCAGTGGTTGTGGTGTATCTGGACTTTCAAAAAGCCTTTGACAAGGTCCCAACCAAGAGATTAGTGTGCCAAATTGGAGCACATGGTTTTGGGGGTAGGGTATTGACATGGATAGAGAACTGGTTGGCAGACAGGAAGCACAGAGTAGGAATTAACGGGTCCTTTTCAGAATGGCAGGCAGTGACTAGTGGGATACCGCAAGGCTCGGTGCTGGGACCCCAGTTATTTACAATCTATCTATTGCTAAAACTAATTACTAAAACTCTCATCTTGTCCTCATCCGGTTTGTGTTGTTTTAAAATATGTGCACAAACGGTACCTTATATCGCTAGGACTTTTTTGCCACGTTGCTCAGCGTTCACCTCTGCTCCAAGCGCACCAAGTTTTGTGTTGATTGTTGGAATATTACAAAAGTTATGAAGGTTTAAAAAATTGTGTGATCAGCAGATTGGTTTTCTCGCCTGTCTGTCACCATGAAGGTAACACCTCTTCCAGCACCTGCTGTCAATCACCGGGGCATGGAGAATAAATTCCCGGAGGCGGGTTTGAGTCTGTGAGCCGTGCTGATTGAGTCCACAAGCAGTGCAAGCAGAGAGCAGCATGCTGGCAGAGAGCAGCGAGCGGGGAGTGAGCAGCGTGCGGGCTGCTTCTGCGGCGACTGCAGTCGGGGCAGTTGAACCATCCGCAGTCGGGGTGATTGAAGCTCCCGCAGCCGACGATCGAAATTCCCGTGTCGGGGCGATCGAAGCTCCCACGTCTGGGCGATTGAAGCTCCTGTGTGAGGATACTTGTATAAGGTCTCCCCTCAACTTCTGGCACTACAGAGAAACCAATCCAAATTTGTCCAGCTACTTCATGTAACTAATACCGCTTAATCCCAGCAGTATTCTGGTAAAGATAGACACAGGATGCTGGAGTCATTCAGCGGGATAGGCAGCATCTCTGGAGAGAAGAAATGAGTGACATTTCAGGTCAAGATCTCTTGTGCACCCTCTCCACAGCCTTCACACCCTTCCTATGATGGGGTCCCCAAACTATTATTTAATGTGCACCAGTCAATTGTGGCCGTGCAGTTAGAGCAAATACAATAAGGTAACTTAATTTGACAGGATATCACTCGGATATAAGGACATTGGAATTCTGAAGCCTGAAGAAGGGTCTCGACCCAAAACGTCACCTAGTCCTTTTGTCCAGAGATGCTGCCTGAGTTACTCCAACATTTTGTGACTAGCATTCGCATTAGGAGGAGGAATAGGGTGAGCAGTTCTTCAAATCTGCTCTGCCATTGCAAAGGATAACAGTTAATCCCCTGACGGAATTTTGTTTTCCTTACCACTGCACATAATGCTCGATTCCCCCAGTGTCAGCTTTGAATCTTCTTTCATAGCCCATAATAGAAACAGCAAGTGATGGAACCCACAGCATGGTCGGCAATACCTGCGGAGAGAGAAATTGAATTAATGTTTCAGGTCAATGACCTTTCATCACGGAACCTTTATAAGTCACGCTGAGCTTCAATAATCCAATTTTTCATCCTCCATCTGACAAATTAAAAAAATAATGACAAAATGACGTTACAGATATCTAGGAAGATATATCCATTTACAGGAGCTGCTGGTGTTGAGAAGCACGTAGAAGCACAGTACTACATTAAACTCCAGACTTAACCAGGAGGTTATTGAAAGTTTGGGGGAGAGGAGAAATGGACCATGATTCAGTTCACTTGGACACTTGACAACATTGAATGATTAAAGCATCAGACAACTGGTGAGAGGTGTGTTGGAGCTGAGAGTAAGGTGAGCTGTTGGGTCAGAAGAAGGTGATTTGGTACTTTGTGTCCAGACAATTCCTACTTAGTTCCTCATGCATAGCTCTTGATCTATAGATATTATCAAGTGCTCATTCCGGTATCTTTTCAAATGTTTCCTCCTTCACCATTGATAAATATTGAACTTCAGAACATAATATTTTATATTACACATTATAAAAATATAAATTGCATTATAAAATTATATATATATAAATTCTTAGTGACTGAGCTGCCTGGCCTGAGTGACTGAGCTGCCTGGCCTGAGTGACTGAGCTGCCTGGCCTGAGTGACTGAGCTGCCTGGCCTGAGTGACTGAGCTGCCCGGCCTGAGTGACCGAGCTGCCTGGCCTCAGTGACTGAGCTGCCAAGCCTGAGTCACTTAGCTGTCAGCCCAAGAATCCATTTGGCCCACATTGTCCATACTAGCCCGCTGGAAACCGGTTCCTTTGACCTACAACACCCATACTAGCGTTCCAGAAAGTCCCCCCACTGGCCAGCAATATTGGAATTGGTGGAGAGGAGGAATATTGCATTGTGGGACCAGCCCTCCCATGTGAAGCTGGGACCCAATGGGTCCCACAGTCTAGTATACTTATAAAACTCTGATATTGGATGTGTGTGGGTCTGTGTATAATCATACTGCTCGAAAAAATGAAACCCTGATGGTGATTTTTTAACATATTCCTGTAGTGATTAATCCGGTGACGTCAAAAATTGACTTACATGAAAATATTTTGCTTTAGTTCTTGAGTTATTTCCGAAAATGTTCAGAAATGTTTGAAAATAAACGAGATGTGCATGTCACAATGGCTCTGCTTGCGCTGTATTCCGTTGCGAGTGACGGCACCCTCCACCCCCCCACCCTGGTTTTTCGCAGTGTTCCACACGCTGCTATTGACGTCACCCCCCAAACTCTTTCCCCCCTCTTCCCCCCCACCTCTTTCCCCCCCATCTCCCCCCCCCCCCCAACTTTCTCCTCCCCTCCCTCTTTCTCCCCCCCCCACCCTCTTTCCCCCACCCCCTCTTCCCCCCCTTCCCCCCCCTCCCCCCTCCTCTTTATCTATATTCATAGGTAGACACAAAATGCTGGAGTAACTCAGCGGGTGAGGCAGCATCTCTGGAGAGAAAGAATAGGTGACGTTTCAGGTTGAGACCTTTCTTCAGACCTCCACCCATTCCTTTTTTCCAGAGATGCTGCCTGTCCTGCTGTGTATGCATGTTTTTTCCTTGTTTATTTTATTATTTCTGTTCCTCTCCTTTCTGGACTGTTACATTTGTGTGTTTCTTTGGCTCACCTCACCCAAATCCATCCATCAATCTCTTCTTGCAGTCTACAATATTCTTCCTCATCATTAATTGCCCATTTAGTTTTGGTATAATTGGAAGACTTAATTTTTATGGACATTTCATTTAGATTCAATTTATTGCTAATTGCTAAAATGAAACTCAGTGTAGTAAGTGTAGCTCCACTGCATATAGTTCTTCAATAACTCAAACCCTCTTTGACAAATGTCCTTTACACTCCCCCACCAAAAAACCCCAAAAAACAAAAACAAAGGAGGTCATCGTCGACTTCAGGAAAAACCGGCACAGTCCCATACCACTTCACATCAATGACAGCGATGTGGAGGTGGTCAGTAGCACTACGTACCTGTGGGTGCAGATCACTAACAGTCTGACCTGGTCAAATAACATCTCATCAACAGTTAAGAGAGCGCAGCAGCGGTTGCACTTTCTGCGCCGGATGAGAAGAGCTCACCTCCCCCATCCCATCCTCACCACTTTCTACAGGGGCAACATAGAGAGTATTTTGACCAGCTGTATCTTTGTCTGGTTTGGGGACTGTAGAGCCTCCGAGTGGAAGTCCGTGCAGAGAGTGGTGAGGACAGCGGAAAAATCATCGGGACTTTTCTCCCCTCAATCGGGGATATTGCGACCAAACGTTGCGTGTCTAAGGCCAGCAGTATTATAAAATACCCCACACATCTCCATCACGGACTGTTCACTCTGCTGCCCTCGGGCAAAAGATATCGTAGCATAAGGAGCAGAACATCAAGGTTCTGCAACAGCTTCTTCCCATGAGCCATCAGACTCCTGAATGCCATGTAATGGGCTGCCACCATTGTCTATTTATCCTTTTATCCTTTTATCCATTTTTTTTCCATTTTATCCTTCTGTTAATTATCGTGTTGCACAGGGAGTCAAATGCAACGGAATTTTGTTTGGAATTGCATATATCGATGTATATCTAAATGACAATAAAGTTTGTTTGACTTTGACTTTGACTTGACACCTAACTAAACGTTAATGCAAATTACTGCTTTACATTGGATTGCATGGATTTCTTTGCTCTAATAAATCTGCCATATCAACAAACTGAACTAAAGTCCATGCAGACTAATTTAATCATTCTACCTTATTCAATTTTCCTTCTCATGTCCTCAAAGTAACTGAATCAGATCCAATCTCTATGAATGGATTCTTCACAAGCGATTCTTTTGAACCATTTCAAAAGTTAGGGCGGCATGGTGGCACAGGGGTAGAGTTGCTGCCTTACAGCGCTTGCAGCGCCAGAGACCCGAGTTCAATCCTGTCTACGGGTGCTGTCTGTATGGAGTTTGTACGTTCTCCCCGTGACCGTTTGGGCTTTCTCCGAGATCGTTGCTTTCTACCGCACTCCAAAGACATTACAAATTTGTAGGTTATTTGGCTTGCTACAAGTGTAAAAATTGGCCCTAGTTCGAAGTTGGACATTGGGTCGAAGGTGGGAGCTTCCAGCTGGACAATAGACAGCAGGTGCAGGAGTAGGCCATTTTGCCCTTCGAGCCAGCACCGCCATACAATGTGATCATGGATGATCATCCACACTCAGTACCCCGTTCCTGCCTTTTCCCCATATCCCCTGACTCCGCTATCTTTAAGAGCCCTGTCTAGCTCTCTTGTGAAAGTATCCAGAGAACCGGCCTCTGCCGCCCTCTGAGACAGTGAATCCACAGACACACAGCTCTCTGTGTGAAAAAGTGTTTCCTCGTCTTCGTTCTAAATGTCTTACCCATTTTTCTTAAACTGTGGCCCCTGGTTCTGGTCTCCCCCAACATTGGGAACCTGTTTCCTGCCTCTGGCTTGTCCAAACCCTAAACAATCTTATATGTTTCAATAAGATCCCCTCTCATGCTTCTAAATTCAAGAGTATACAAGCCCAGCTGCTACATTCTGTCAGCATGTGACAGTCCCGCCATCCCGGGAATGAACCTTGTGAACCTACGCTGCACTCCCTCAATAGCAAGAATGTTCTTCCTCAAATTTGGAGACCTAAACTTCACACAATACTCCAGGTGTGGTCTCACTGGGATCCTGTACAACTGCAGGACCTCTTTGCTCCAATATTCAACTTCTCTTGTTATGAAGGCCAACATCCATTCACTTTCTTCACTGCCTGCTGTACCTGCATGACTGATGAACAAGGACACCCAGATCTAGTTGTACTGCCCTTTTTCCCCAACTTGACACCATTTAGATAATAATCTGCCTTCCTGTTTTTAGACACAAAATGCTGGAGAAACTCAGCGGGTGAGGCAGCATCTCTGGAGAGATGGAATTAGCGACGTTTAGGGTCGAGACCCTTCTTCAGATAATTGATTTGCTTGTTTGTGAGATATCGTGGGAGGAGAATACTGAGCCTTGCATTGTTTGTTCAATTCCACTGTAAAGAACAGGGAGTAGGTCCGTGGGCAAGATGGCATATCGTCATATAAAATGTGAAGATGAAGATGATAAACCTAACTCATCGATCTCTGGAATTACAAAATAAATTCTTCCATGTAGAAGCATAGAGGACATCAAAAAATGAATGCACAGAGTAATCAGTGAAGTATGTGAAGCAGCGATATAGAATTATATTTCCAATTAATGGGAGATATGTTCATCCTGATATTCAAAATAATATAGGAACGCGAAGGAGAAATTTAGCAAACAGATGATGTAAAACTATTAATTGAAGCAATTGATCCACGTTTATTAATGACGATTAATACATTATTAATGAATTAGCATTCATAGCGAAAGGATTTGAGTATAGGAACAGGGAGGTTCTATTGCAGGGTTACACAAAAAGCTGGAGAAACTCAGCGGGTGCAGCAGCATCTAAGGAGCGAAGGAGATAGGAGACGTTTCGGGTTGAGACCCTTCTTCAGACTGGTCCAAGTGAGGTTCTACTGCAGTTGTACAGGGTTTTGGTGAGACCACACCTGGAGTATTGCGTACAGTTTTGGTCTCCAAATCTGAGAAAAGACATTTTTGCCATAGAGGGGGTACAGAGAAGGTTCACCAGACTGATTCCTGGGATGTCAGGACTTTCATATGAGGAAAGACTGGATAGACTTGGCTTGTACTCGCTAGAATTTAGAAGACTGAGGGGGGATCTTATAGAAACGTACAACATTCTTAAGGGGGGGTAAATTCTTAAGGATAGGCTAGATGCAGGAAGATTGTTCCCGATGTTGGGGAGGTCCAGAACAAGGGGTCACAATCTATGGATAAGGGGGAATTCCTTTAGGACCGAGATGAGGAAAACACTTTTCACACAGAGAGTGGTGAGTCTCTGGAATTATCTGCCACAGAAGGTAGTTGAGGCCAGTTCATTGGCTATATTTAAGAGGGAGTTAGATGTGGCCCTTGTGGCTAAAGGGATCAGGGGGTATGGAGAGAAGGCAGGTACGGGATACTGAGTTGGATGATCAGCCATGATCATATTGAATGGCGGTGCAGGCTCAAAGGGCCGAATGACCTACTCCTGCACCTAGTTTCTATGTTTCTATGATCCCAACCAAAGTTTCCACCTAAACCACTAAAAAAAGCAGATTGTCTAATTGAGATCAATTGAGACAAAGATCCTTAAATTCCTATCATCTATATCAACAAGTTTGCTCATAATCAATGTTTTTTTAAAATTTTATTATGGTACAGTTGTGCGCTGTCCAGTCAGTGGAAAACCCATGAAAGATTACAATCAAGCTATCCACAGTGTACGGATACATGGTAAAGGGAATAACATTTAGTGCAAGATAAAGTGCAGTGGTCCAATTGAAGGTAGTTCGTGGTTCTCCATTGAGGTAGCTGGTAGATCAGGACTGCTCTCTAGTTGATGAAAGGATGGTTCAGTTGCCTGATAACAACTTGGAAGGGGTGTTGAAGAAGGAACTGCAGATGCTGGAGAATCGAGGGTTACACAAAAAGATGGAGAAACTCAGTGGGTGCAGCAGCATCTAAGGAGCGAAGGAGATAGGCAACGTTTCGGGAAGAAACTGTCCCTGAATCTGGAGGTGTGCGTTCTCACACTTTTGTACCTCTTGTCCAGTGGGAGAGGGGAGAACAGGGAGTGTCCGGGGAGAAGACTGGTCCTTGATGATGCTGCTGGCCTTGCCGAGGGAGTGTGAAGTGTAGCTGGAGTCAATGGAAGGGAGATTGCTTTGCGTCATGATCTGGGCTGCATCCACAAATAATTTTGTCAACAAGAACTCTCAGCTTATGTTCGGCCATTCACATCAGGTAGAGGGACCTGCATCTATTTTGGATCAAGACCAAGGGGAGTTTTATAGTGAAAGATATCTCTTTAAATTATATTTCCTTTGCCAGAAAAGGAGGCCATTTGGTCCATGAGTCCAAACAATTCCATCAATCCCTTTCTCAAACTTATTTTTCTGTGAACTATTCTCACTTACTCATTAATACCATACTAATATTCTTGTTAATATTGACCAAATTGAAGACATTATAAAATGGAGGATCCATGCATCTGGAAGACTTGCTTAACCTTTGTCTTAGGAATATTACAGGCTGTAAATGGTGCCAGCTAGTCTGAGCCCTAGATTGATATGCAGGATGGGGTAAGATCCAGATGTCCTCTGTTATTGTTAAAATGTATTAGGATTCTGCAGAGAAACTCCAAGGTGTTGTGAAAGCATTGTTTTGATTTGATAGCTGCAAAGGAATTGTAAATGCTGTTTGTAGATGGTTTTGCATGCAACCAATAACATAGTTACCTCAGTACCACTAACCCCGCCTAGTTAACATCAATCATAACGCCTTCCCCTTCCTGGATACGGTTCACTAGAAGAATGTAGCCAGTATTTGAGGATGTATGTAATACCTTGTGCTATCATTAAAATGTGTTGAACACTTTTAGAGTTTGTAAATTGCTTATTTACATGGTGTCGGAGCTGGAAGATACTTGCGCCTACCTGTCCATCGGGTTTTATTTCTTTTATTTGATTTGTGCCTTTTGTGCTTTATCTCTCTGACCATGGCATCCTCGTGCAGAAAGCCCGCGCAGCTTGTCTTTGATGCTGATATTTCTGAGCGCTGGGCTACGTTTGAAATTGATTTCACCCACCTTGTCAACGTCGCTCACCGCAATGATCCTGACTCCCTCAAAGCCTCCCTCCTACTCAACCTTGTCGGACCTGATGCCATGAAGAGAGCCAGAACTTTCGTCTATGCTCCAGCGGTCCTGGACGACAACAACGTGGTGGTTACCCCTGCAGAATCTGCCAGTGACCCTGCTTGCCTGATACGTAAGTTCAGGGAGATTTGTGACCTGCCCTCGAATCGCATTCTAGAGAGGGCACGGTTCTTTACAAGGAGACAGCTGCCGGAGGAACCGGTTGAATGTTTTATTGCCGATTTGCGTTATCTCGCCCAGCGGTGCCGTTTCGGTGACATGACAGACCAGCTCACTAGAGACATTTTAGTAACTGGCATGCGTGACCAGAAGCTGCGATGTGAGCTTCTTAGGGATCCAGATCTAACGTTAGCAAAAGCCATGCATGCCTGCAGATTGTCTAAGGTCGTTGTATTGCCAGATGATCACCGGGACTTGGGAGATAAGTCTGTTCACCAGGCTGGATTTAGTAGAGCCCTGCCTCAGAGGGGAAACAATGCTTTTCTGCCGCGTGCCAACCCTGGTCCTGCTGATGTGCCCCCAAAAAGGTGCCCTAACTGTAACTACATGCACCACAGACGGTCGACGTGCCCTGCCTATGGCAAGGCTTGTAATTGTTGTAACAAACTGAATCATTTCGCTTCTGCCTGCCGCTTATTCAGTTCTCGTGGGAGACAGGTACAGATTTCCAGACCCAGTCTAAACATGCTTAAACAATCTGATAGCTGTTCCAACCCACAGCCCGATGTTGCTGAATCCTATGATGCAGATCCAATTAATTCTCCCGAGGATTCGAATGTGTTTACCCTCCTCCAGGCACCTGGCCAGCGTCTTGATCCCTCCGTGTCTGTGACTGTCAACAATGTAACCTTCCTTGCGAAGTTAGATACTGGGTCAAAGGTCAATGTTTTGCCAATAAATCTTTTCAACAAGATAAGGACTAATGAGGCCTTGGTCGCTGACAATGCTACTCTACACGCCTATGGTGGAGAAGTTCTCAGGCCTGTGGGGAGGGCCACTTTAACTTGCAGGCTACAGAAGGCCACGAGAAACTTGATTTTTTATGTTTTGAACTCTGACTGTGTTACCCTGCTGGGAAACCGTGCGTGCCAAGATCTTGGCCTGGTGTCCTTCGACCACACGGTCCACAAAGTGCAACTGTCATTTAACCCGATTGCAGAATACCAGGACCTGTTCAACGATGACCTGGGGAAGTTACCACTGACATACCATATTTCCATTGACCCAAATGTACAACCCGTGGTCCGCGCACCTCACAGGGTGTCCCACGCCATGAAAGACAGGGTCGAGGCGATGCTTAACAACATGGTCGACAAGGGGGTGCTAGAAGCGGTCAGCGAGCCCACCGATTGGGTCTCCACCATGGTTGCCACGATAAAGAAAGACAAGAATGAAATACGTGTGTGTATCAACCCCAAGGACTTAAACCTTGCCATCAGGCGACCACACTACCCCATGCGGTCTGTTGAGGACGTGGCGGCTCAGGTCGGGCAAGCCACCGTCTTTTCGGTCCTAGACGCTAAGAACTCGTTCTGGCAGATCCCGTTGGACGAAGCATCTTCCGACCTGACAACCTTCGCCACACCATTCGGCAGATTCAAATTCCTGCGAATGCCATTCGGCATCAATTCCGCTCGTGAGGTGTTCCAGCGAACGATGGAGCAGATATTCTCGGGCCTGCCATGTGCCATCATCGTGGATGACATCTTAGTCTATGGGAAGGACATTGCCGAACATGACCAGAACCTCCGCCGCGTCCTGGATCGGGCGCGAAAGGCCAACCTGAAGCTGAACCCAAAGAAGTGCCGGTTTCGTGTCTCAGAAGTCACGTATGTTGGACACGTTTTCACCTCTAACGGACTAAAACCCGACCCTTTGAAGGCAGCGGCCATCTCTGAGATGGCAGCCCCCACCGACGTGCCAGGTCTACAACGTTTCTTGGGCATGGTGAACTACCTTGGGAAGTTTGTACCACATCTCAGTGAGCTGAGTGCTCCCCTGCGGCAGCTGACAAAAAAGGATATCGCCTGGGTCTGGCTCCCACAGCACCAGCAGGCGTTTGACTGTCTCAAGTCGAAACTGATTAACACTCCGACGTTGCGATTTTTTGATGCGAGTCGCCCCATCACCGTCACATGTGACGCTTCTAAGTTCGGCCTGGGCGCGGCATGCCTCCAATCTGTCGATGGATCGTTACATCCTGTCTCCTATGCCTCCCGCACCATGACGGACACCGAGCAGCGGTACGCTCAGATCGAGAAGGAGCTGCTTGCGGTGGTGTTTGCCTGCTCCAAGTTCAGAGACTTCCTGTTTGGCAGCAGATTTACAGTCGAAACCGACCACCAGCCACTGGTGACAATCCTGAACAAGCCGATTCATGCTGCCCCTGCCAGGCTGCAGCGTATGATGCTGCAGCTCCAGCGCTTTGATTTCGACATCGTCTACAAGAAAGGCACCGAGATGCACATCGCGGACACGTTATCGCGCGCCCCGCGGGCCTCCTGTGCTCGCCACCCCTACGAAACAGAGGACTTGCTCGTACTGGGTGTCAATTTTATTCCCACCAAGCAGCTGCAGCTTTTGGCCGAGCACACCGCTGCCGATCCAGTTTTGCAACGGCTTGCGTCTGTGATTAAATCAGGGTGGCCAACAAAGCGCTCCGCTGCACCGCCTGAAACACAGCCCTTCTTCCTGGTCCGTGACGAACTGGTGCTCCAGAATGGCGTTATCGTTAAGGGACATAAAGTGGTGGTCCCGTCCTCCCTGTTCGATTCTTACTACTGCGCAGCCCACAGCGGACACCCCGGGGTCGATGCAACACTCGCCCATGCTCAGTGCCAATTCTACTGGCCTGGAATGGCCAAATATATTCGAGACCGTGTTTCTGCCTGCTCCACGTGCAACAGTCTTGCTCCACATCAGCAGCGACAGCCCCTGCTGCAACAGCCCGCTCCTGCCTTGGCCTGGTCCTCGCTGGCTGCCGACATCTTCGAGTGGCGTGGTAACCACTACCTTGTCCTGGTCGACTCGTACTCAAACTGGTTCGAGGTGGATTTGCTGACATCCCTCACGTCGGAGATGGTGATCCGGAAGCTGCGGAAACACTTCTCCACGTTTGGGTCCCCTGTCAGGCTGCAGACTGACAATGGCAGGCAGTTTACCAGCCGTGAGTTCAAAAGTTTTGCTGACAAATGGAATTTTGTGCATTTCACCAGCAGCCCGGAGTACCCACAGAGCAACGGCCTTGCTGAACGGGCCGTCCGCAGCGCCAAGCTTCTGATGGAACAAGCGAGACTGTCTAACTCTGATTTATATTTGGATCTCCTGAACCTCAGGAATGTTTCCAGAGATCCGGTCATGGGGTCCCCTGCTCAGCGTCTGATGTCCAGAACAACCAGATCTACCATCCCGATTGCCCAGCGTCAGCTGAAACCTCGGGTGCTGGAGCCTGCCTCTGTGCAGAGGCGCATTCAAGAGAAACATGACAGCCAGCGGCGTTCCCACGATCGGTCGTGCAGACCACTCGATCCTCTGTTGCCTGGACAGGTTGTTCGATTGCAAACCGCCAGTGGTCACTCCCGTCTGGCTACTGTGGTTGGGGTGGCCGACTCACCTCGTTCGTATCTGGTCGACTATGAGGGAACCATCTACCGTAGAAGCCGACAACACCTGCTTGCGGTTAATGAGCCGAAGCCGCAGGCCCCGGGCCCCTATGCCCCGCCGCTCTCATACCAGCAGCCGGCTCCTGTCCCAGCCAGCGTTCCCTGCATGCCTCGGTCCCCATATCGAGCGCCCGGTTCCCCTCTGCGCGGGTCACCTGTTGGCGGTCGCGGTTCTCCCTCTCCTGTTCCTCCAACCCCACCGCCCTTCCCTGGTTCCCCTGCTGTCTCGGGTCCCCCTGTTTTTTCTGCTCCTCCGGGGGAAGGGGGAGGCATCCGTACGCGCTCGGGCCGGATCAGCAAGCCACCTGTTCGTTATGGCGATTCTGTTTAATTCTGTTGTAGTGACAACGGTCTGTTTCTTTTAAATTTTCTAAGGGGAAGGATGTAGATGGTTTTGCATGCAACCAATAACATAGTTACCTCAGTACCACTAACCCCGCCTAGTTAACATCAATCATAACGCCTTCCCCTTCCTGGATACGGTTCACTAGAAGAATGTAGCCAGTATTTGAGGATGTATGTAATACCTTGTGCTATCATTAAAATGTGTTGAACACTTTTAGAGTTTGTAAATTGCTTATTTACACTGTTAATCATGTTGCAAGGTGTTTTTACTGCTGTTTGATGATTGGCTGAAGTGTGAAGCCTTGATTGAATTGTTTCCATTACCCGGGGGAATGTTGCGTTATTTGATTAATTGACTTCCTTCCAGAAGCTTCTGTGGAAACATTGCAATGGGACTTTGTAATTGGGTTGCAGAACTGTCAATTATACTTTAATGTAATCGATATGTGTGATTGGCTTGTAAAGGGTGCCACCCCTATGTAGTTTGGCCCCGCAGGGTTTGAAGACGTATAAAAAGGTAGCCCCCACGAGGTCCATTGTAGATCTTCTGGAAGGGTGCTTGGGACTGGGTGTCCTTTTGGAAGTGTCTGCTTGCATGAGGCTGAAGGGCTTCGCCAGACAGAGACAAGGATCGAACCTGTGGTGGTTAGGTATCGTATAGGGGATTCGTTGTTCATTCAAACTTAGTGGTCCAATGCTTGACTGAGTGATATACTGAACTAGACTAAGGGGGGCAAACTTTAGGAGCATAATTACATTCGGGGCTCATCCGGGATCTCAACGGACCCCAAAACACAAGTTTGCGATTGAGGGTGTTGAGCTGTTCCAGATCGTGAGGGGAGAAATTGGCGACACGGTGCGGTTTTCGCATCGGTTTTCCGCACATTGCTAGTCGGAGTGGATTGATCATTTGCGAACATGGGCAGGGGACCCAAAGAGATTTGAGAACAGGTAGTCTCGCAAGAACTTTGGGCATCCTTGCCTTTAGGGATTCGAGGCCCCCTTTCCTGTGGGTTGGGTTCGAGGTCCTCTCCTTTGGGTTTGAAGCCCATAAAACGTAAACTTAGTCCCCTGCGGTCATCTCCCTCCTAAACAGATATACCATTTTAGATACTGTTGGGGGAGATGGCTCATCAGGGGAAGGCAACAGCAGCCAAGTTCATGGCACCATGGTGGCTCTGCGGCACAGGAGGGGAGGAAAAAGAGTGGAAGGATTATAGTAATAGGGGATTCAATTGTAAGGGGAATAGATAGTCATTTCTGCGGCAGCAAACAAGACTCCAGGATGGTATGTTGCCTCCCTGGTGCAAGGGTCAGGGATGTCACTGAGCGGCTGCAGAAAATTCTGGAGGGGGGGGTGAACAGCCAGTTGTCGAGGTGCACATTGGCACCAGTGATATAGGTTAAAAATGAGATGAGGTCCTACAAGGTGAATTTAGGGAGCTAGGAGATAAGCTTAAAAGTAGGAACTCAAAGGTAATAATCTCTGGATTACTACCAGTGCCACATGCTAGCCAGAGTAGAAATAGGAGGATATTGCAGATGGATACGTGGCTTGAAAAATGGTGCAAGGTGGAGGGATTCAAATTTCTAGGGCATTGGAACCAGTTCTGAAGGAGGTGGGATGAATACAAACAAGACGGTCTGCCCCAGGTCTGGAATGGAACCAATGGCCTTGGGGGAGTGTTTGCTAGTGCTGTCGGGGAGGATTTAAACTAATGTGGCAGGGGGATGGGAGCATGAGCAGAGAGACAGAGGGGTGTAAAATGAGTGTAGAAGCAATAGGTAGCAAGGTGAAAAGTGAAAGTGGCAGGCAGACAAACCCAGGGCAAAAATTAAAAAGGACCACTTTTCTACATAATTGTATAAGGGGTAAGAGTGTTGTAAAAACAAGCCTGAAGGCTTTGTGTCTCAATGCAAGGGGCATTCGTAATAAGGTGGATGAGTTGAATGTGCAGATAGTTATTAATGAATATGATATAGTTGGGATCACGGAGACATGGCTCCAGGGTGACCAAGGCTGGGAGCTGAACTTCCAGGGATATTCAATATTCAGGAGGGATAGACAGAAAGGAAAGGGAGGTGGGGTAGCATTGCTGGTTAGAGAGGAGATTAACGCAATAGAAAGGAAGGACATTAGCTTGGAGGATGTGGAATCGATTTGGGTAGAGCTGCAAAACACTAAGGGGCAGAAAACGCTAGTGGGAGTTGTGTACAGGCCACCTAACAGTTGTACTGGAGTTGGGGATGACATCAAACAGGAAATTAGAAATGCGTGCAACAAAGGTAAAACAGTTATGATAGGTGACTTCAATCTACATAGATATTGGATGAATCAAATTGGCAGGGGTGCTGAGGAAGAGGATTTCTTGGAATGTATGCGGGATAGTTTTCTAAACCAACATGTAGAGGAGCCAACGAGAGAGCAGGCCATTCTAGACTGGGTATCGAGTAATGAGGAAGGGTTAGTTAGCAGTCTTGTTGTGCGTGGCTCCTTGGACAAGAGTGACCATAATATGGTTAAGTTCTTCATTAGGATGGAGAGTGACATTGTTAATTCAGAAACAAGGGTTCTGAACTTAAAGAAAGGTAACTTTGAGGGTATGAGACGTGAATTGGACAAGATAGACAGGCAATTGATTCTTAAAGTGTTGACGGTAGATATGCAATGGAAGGCATTTAAAGACTGCATGGATGAACTACAACAAGTGTTCATCCCAGTTTGGCAAAAGAATACATCAGGGAAGGTAGTGCATCCGTGGATAACAAGGGAAATCAGGAATAGTATCAAAACAAAAGATGATGCATACAAATTAGCCAGAAAAAGCAGCCTACCAGAGGACTTGAAGAAATTCAGTCCAGCAGAAGAGGACAAAGGGCTTAATTTTGAAAGGGAAAATAGATTATGAAAGAAAACCAGCAGGGAACATAAAAACTGACTGCAAAAGTTTTTATAGATATGGGAAGAGGAAAAGATTAGTTAAAACAAATGTAGGTCCCTTGCAGTCAGAAACAGGTGAATTGATCATGGGGAACAAGGACATGGCAGACCAATTGAATAGCTACTTTGGTTTTGTTTTCACTAAAGAATACATAAATAATCTGCCAGAAATAGCAGGGGACCGGGGGTCAAATGAGATGGTGGACCTGAGTGAAATCCAGGTAAGTGGTGTTAGGTAAATTGAATGGATTAAAGGCTGAATCCCCAGGGGCAGATAAGCTGCATCCCAGAGTGCTTAAGGATGATAGCCCCAGAAATAGTGATGCATTAGTGATATTTTTTCAGAACTCTTTAGATTCTGGAGTAGTTCCTGAGGGTTGGAGGGTAGCTAATGTAACCCCACTTTTTAAAAAGGGAGAGAGAAAACGGGGAATTACAGACCAATTAGTCTAACATCGGTGTTGGGGAAAATGCTAGTTATTAAAGATGGGATAGCAGCACATTTGGAAAGTGGTGAAATCATTGGACAAAGTCAGCATGGGTTTATGAAAGGTAAATCATGTCTGACGAATCTTATAGAATTTTATGAGGATGTAACTAGTAGTGGATAAGGGAGAACCAGTGGATATGTTATATCTGGACTTTCAGAAGGTTTTCGACAAGTTCCCACACAAGAGATTAATATGCAAACTTAAAGCACACGGTATTGATGTGGATAGAGAACTGGCTGGGAGACAGTAAGCAAAGAATAGGAGTAAGCGGGTCCTTTTCAGAATGGCAGGCAGTGACTAGTGGGGTACCGCAAGGCTCAGTACTGGGACCCCAGCTATTTACAATATATATGAATGATTTGGACGAGGGACTTGAATGCAACATATCCAAGTTTGCGGATGACACGAAGCTGGGGGGCAGTGTTAGCTGTGAGGAGGATGCTAGGAGGCTGCAAGGTGACTTGGATAGGCTGGGTGAGAGGGAAAATGCATGGCAGATGCAAAATAATGTGGATAAATGTGAGGTTATCCACTTTGGTGGCAAGAACAGAAAAGTAGACTATTATCTGAATGGTGGCCGATTAGGAAAAGGGGAGATGCAACGAGACCTGGGTGTCATGGTACACCAGTCATTGAAAGTAGGCATGCAGGTGCAGCAGGCAATGAAGAAAGCGAATGGTATGTTAGCATTCATAGCAAAAGGATTTGAGTATAGCAGCAGGGAGGTTCTACTGCAGTTGTACAGGGCCTTGGTGAGACCACACCTGGAGTATTGTGTACAATTTTGGTCTCCTAATCTGAGGAAATACATTCTTGCCATAGAGGGAGTACAGAGAAGGTTCACCAGACTGATTCCTGGGATGGCAGGACTTTCATATGAATAAAGACTGGATAGACTTGGCTTGTACTCGCTAGAATTTAGAAGATTGAGGGGGGATCTTATAGAAACTTACAAAATTCTTAAGGGGTTGGACAGGCTAGATGCAGCAAGATTGTTCCTGATGTTGGGGAAGTCCAGAACAAGGGGTTACAGTTTAAGGATAAGGGGGAAATCTTTTAGGACCGAGATGAGAAAAACATTTTTCGCACAGAGTGGTGAATCTGTGGAATTCTCTGCCACAGAAGGTAGTTGAGGCCAGTTCATTGGCTATATTTAAGAGGGAGTTGGATGTGGCCCTTGTGGCTAAAGGGATCAGGGGGTATGGAGAGAAGGCAGGTACAGGATACTGAGTTGGATGATCAGCCATGATCATATTGAGAGGCGGTGCAGGCTCGAAGGGCCGAATGGCCTACTCCTGCACCTATTTTCTATGTTTCTATGTTTCTAACAGCTACAGCTGCTGCTAAGACCTGCAGTTAGGTACCATTGAGTTGTCCTGACATCGAGAATAACTTAGTGGTTTGAGGCCCTGCCCAGAATTGGATATCCCATTGGCTCTATAAATCGGCATTGACTGCCAACGTGACGAGAACACGCTGACACCCTGGGCCAAGCAGGTAGGAAGGAAGAAGTCCCTTGCAAGTGTGAACTTAGGTGGGCTCAAGTCCCCGCCTGTGTGAGAGTTCCGGATCACTGAAAAGACGAGGGAGGAATCTCGTAAAAGTACTGGGAACTCAGCGGTCAAAGTATAAATTGGCCGAAAATACTTTAAACAATCTGAGAATTTCATAATCATGAAGACGTTTCCTTATAAATTTTGAATTCGAATTTGCGTACTAAAAAATAATTGGATAGAGAATAACGAGAATTCTTCGATTCAAAGTTACCAATATTCAGGATCTCATATGGAGTTGCTGGGCAATTTAAATGGTATAGATTTTCTTCCAGATTAATCTGTGCTTAATAAAACTTTGAAGCTGTAATTTAAAATGTATTTATGATTGCCGTTGTTGCATTTTATTTACAGTCAATTGCCTTTGAATTATAATTTGGTTCATTCATAATGTACAATACAATGAACTTTATTTTTCCGTTAGGAACTTTGGTTTCTGCAGCCATACAATAAAAAGGAACAATTTCACAAGACACACAATTAACTCAATTCACACAGACATCCATATCTCTTTTTCCAAGTTAACTTGTGTATGAAGACTTTGTTAAAATTGGTGGTAGTTCAGATTTGTGGAGTTCCATTTTAAAGTGTGTTAAGATTTGTGGATTGTTTCATTGTATTGATTGTGTATTCCTTGTAAGCTTTGAATGTTGTAATAGTGGTTTAAATCGACTGTATAAGAACATAGTTTGATTGAGACTGCTGTTATAATTGGAATCCGAATCGTGGCTATCAACCAAGGGTTCATATCCTTTAGATCAATGATTAGTACCTTTTGGTGGAAAAGGAAATTGAGGTAAGAGAAGATTACTTGATAGTGAAGAGTATCTCGATGGGAATTGTACCCCTAAGTCTAAGCATTTAGTGTGGGGATAGAGTACGTAACAGAAAAATAAATAACTTGAGAGGAAGAGTACCGCTCAATGAAGAGCACGCTGAAGGGAAAGTCTTCTGCATCTGGGGGAGGGGCTCCGTCGGTTGAACACATCACGAGAAGGGATTGAAATATACTGTGATTTGCTTTTGGAACTGTACAGTTAATTAATGTGATATTAGACAAATGCTTGTAGTTTATATAGGAGTGTGGTTTTGTATAATAATAAGTGGAATAATTTCTTGTCTGTGTACAATTTTGCTCGTGTGTTTGGAGCTCATTTACATGTGTTTGAATTAAGGTTGCTCTGGGTATAGGAAACGGGCTGCAGGAACGTGTTTGATTGTGTTTGACTGTTCCCTGGAGCACCTTAACCTTTGGATGATTGAGGATTGTTAAAATTATAGGAGTTGAAATTGTGTGGATTTGTGGGAGACGATAGAAGAATTTGGATACTAGATTGAAAGGATTGATAGTGCAATCGTGTGCGAGAAGTGCGAGTCTGCTGACCCGCTCCGGAACTTATCGCCATTGTTCGGGAGCGAGCTTGATAGCCTCGGAGATTGTGAGGGAGGTGTGAATTGTTAAGAAGGTGTGAGTGGCTTAGGAGTTGCTTTCATTGTCTAGAAACATGGGGAATCACGTGGAACGAGATCTGACCGCCGATTCCGAAAGTCCCTTGCAATTAACATGCAGCAAATTTCCACAAAGAGCTGAACAATTGAGAAACTTTTCAGGGGCATTAAATAAAGAATTAGGGGGCGAATTATGGCCCGAGGGAGGCGTTGGGACATTGAAGGGAGTGAAGTATATTGAGCAAATTATCTGGCAAAGTAGCAATATTGAGGAGGATATTAATTGGAATGTGGAAAAATTATTATGAGGAACAGAAGGCAAATAGAGAGGCTGCGACAATGGCAAGTTAGAAAGAAGCAACTCTGAAGCGTGGAATAGAATTGGAGGACACTGAAGCGTACTGACCTCCAGGCATCTTGAGAGAGGAGCATGGATGTATGAAAGAGCAGGGGAGAAGGAAATCTTCCAAAGGGAAACAGGCACCAGTAGGTCTCGAGCTTGAGGACCCGATGGTTGGCATTAGTTTTGAGGGGGACGACGATGAGCACTTATTATAGAGGATTGGGAAAGTGTTAAAAATAGAAATCCACGGCCACCACCTTATTCCTCTTGCATTCCCCGCACTTCAGATACGCATTGTGTAGATTGTGAATGGAATAGACAATCAGATTCTGCAGCACTGGATTCCTTAACCCCGACCGCTCCATTAATAATAGTTAGTCCGAGAGTTCACCGTACCAGAAGCCAAACAAAAAAGAAAACTCAAGTAGTTAGGGACAAAGAAGGTCGAGGAAGGCTACAGAAACCAAGGTATTCTTGCAAGGTTAAACCTAGATGAGTTGGACGAGTAGCGAGAGAGGAAAGGGAGTCATTTAGAAGGTACCATGAACCCCCCAGGGAAGAGGAAGATATATCTGGTAGTGAGACAATAATTGAAGAAACCAAGCAAAATCCCGATATGGCAGAAAGTATTAACACAAAACAAGTAACCCAAAGGCAGTTCCCCATCAGGGAAATGCCTAATCCTTCTTTTGATCCGGCCGGTGCAGTGGGTGTAAATAATCTGCACACAATAAAAGTCTATACCCCGTAGACTATGCCCAATGACTGAATTGCCTTCCCATAATGTGGCTGAATGCCAAGTTTAAGAAGACACTGAACATCAGGATTAGGCCAGTGTTATACGTGTGGGGGAGTAGGTCACTGGAGTAGGGAGTGCCCAACTAGAGAAAGGAATGAAAGAGGGTGTCACAGAAGAAATGTGATAGTTGTGACCTCTGGGCTCCCTTAAGGCAATGTTACTCCATAGTGACCCATTAATGGTGGTCCTTAGATCTGGATGAAGAAACCCCACTCCCTATCAGGCCTCCAGGACAGTGTTACCTATCCACGTCATCATCAGGGGAGTGAGGTAGATGAGCATGTGAACCCTCAAGAACGGGCTGAAGACACAGCTCAGGTAGGATGTGTGGGCATCAATCCCACCTAAGTGGCTCCCCAGAAAGTGGTAATACTTTTCCAAGAAGATCATAGGCCACCAGCAACACTGATGAATTGATTCAGGAAATGCCAGAATAAAACTAAAATAAAATCATCTATGAGAACTATAAGAATTGCTCCTCACTGTAACATCCTTAATCTTACAGCTCTGAAACTGAAAGAAAAAAAATAACATAAACTGGTATGAAATTTAACAGCAAATAAATTAGGTGAAAAGATGCTCCATATATATTCTAGTGCCAAACCCTGCTAACATCTTAACTAACCCAACACTTTGTACCAGTAAGGAAGACGAACTGAGTCACAGTAAATTAAAAAGGTACAGCATGTCTCCAGAGAGATCATTGAGGCAAGCTCCAGCTCAGAAAGAGACCATTGTACAAAAATCCCTTCTGGCCTTACTGTACTATTTTGTCTGGATGGGCAATCTCAAACCAAATACAGAAACACGAGAATGGACATCGTTCTGTGGCATGGGGACACCCACTCTGCACCTAAATTTAATTACCCTCCAATAGGAAATTATTGAAATGACTTTAAAATCTAACACTTTACAATGGCCTATCAGGATGGCATGGGATCTATTTCAGAGATAGTTGAACATTTTGATTTGGGCACAGTATATAAATTAACTTAGTATATTTTCTTCTCACCCCCAGAAGAGCAATCAGAAGCGGGACATGACTGTCTATTTGTCATAGAGGAGGAAACATCTGTAAGAGAGGACTTGAGGGGTGCACATATAGAGGACACTGACATAACATCATATGTGGACGGGAGTGCATCTATTGGGTATATGGTATAGGGAAAGTATAGTGGATGGTATAGTGGATAGGTATATGGACGGGAAGGGAATGGAGGGGTATGGTCTGAGTGTAGGTAGATGAGACTAGGGGAAAATAAATGGTCAGGAAGGGCCGAGAAGGCCTGTTTTCGTGCTGTAATTGTTATATGGTTATATGGTTATTGGACCATGGGATGAGAGATTGCTTGGGTATGCAATTGTTAATCAGAATATAGAGATTGTAGAAGCAGCTGCCTTTGAGTCACCTTATTCAGCACAGCAACCTAAATTGTTTGCTTTAATTTGGGCTTGTATTATTGGGGAACATTGAAAAGTAAATATTTATACTGATTCTCAGTATGCATTTGGAGTGGTGCATGATTTTGCACAATTATGGAAAAATGGGGAATTTCTAACTTCCGCAGGAACCCAAATTTCAAATAAACAATTGGTGACAGATTTATTGAAGGCCTTAATGCTACCCAGACATATTTCTGTTTTGAAATGCAGCGCCGCCCACACTAAAGGACAGACTCCAGTAGATATCTGGAATTGTAATGCCGATTTTGTAGCAAAGAAAGTATCAAGGAACCTAAGATTGTGGTGCCCAAACTGATGAGGCAGACTAAACGTTGAACTAACAAGTCCTCCTCGGAAATACTGATGCTAACCGTCCAAGAAAGTGTTCAATTGCAGGAGGGGGCTACTGAAAGGGATAAAGAGAGATGATGACAATGGGGTATGGTGGGTGGCATGACTCTCATCACAGTGGCCTCTGCAGTCCGTCTGTCTTTTTTTATTTTTTGTCTCGTTTGAGTGTAGTTAGTGTTTTTTTTTAGCTGGACATGTGTGGGGGGGGGGGCCGGAGGGAGGGGGGGAGGGGGGGGTGGGGGGCCAGGGGGGTGGGAGGGGGGGGTGGGGGCAGGGGGGGGAACTTTTAAAATATTTTCCCTGTATGGAGGACCCGGCCTCTGTCAGGTCTCCATTGCCGTTGGGGCCTAGCACAGTGAAGCGGCCTCCAACCAGACCTGGGGCTCCAGTCGCGGAGCCTGCGGACTATTCACTGTCATAGAGCTGGCCGAGTTGGGAATGGGAAGAGCTGTGGGGGCGCGCTGCTGCTGCCCGACCCTGAAGATTCGGAGGCTCCAGCTGCAGGCCAGTGGACGGTAGCACCGGGAGCTCGCGGGTCCCTGGTGGGAGACCGCTTATTGGAGCTCCAGTGGCGGCAACTTCCCCCGCCCAAGTTGCGGGGTTGAAAATGACCTGGAGCGGGGCCTGACATCGCCCGGCACGGCTTTAATGGCCACAGGACTTGCTAGTGCCTGCCAGGGGCTCTAACATCAAGACCCAGAGCGCGGCCTTGCATCGCCCGGCGCGGCCTAAATGGCCGCCGGACTTATTTACCATCGCCCGCCGGGGGCTTTGACTCTGACATCGGGAGGAGAATGGGGAGTGCAGGGGAGAGATAAGACTTTGCCTTCCATCACAGTGACGAGGAGATTCACTATGATGGATGTTTGTGTAAATTGTGTTGTGTCTTGGTTCTTTACTTGTTTGTATGACTGCAGAAACTAAATTTCGTTTGAAGCTCAATGAGGTTCAAATGACAATAAACGGTATTGGATTGTACTGTATTGTATACTGGATTGTATGACTGGACTATGGACCACTCCAGCAGGGCAGACTTGCATGGCAGATTCATTGGCAGTATGGGTTATAGAATGCAAGGGCAGTAGGGGACACTCGATTGGCTACTTGATGGCATCCAAGACTACAAACAATAGCTCAGAAGGTAAGCAGAATTTGCCTGGTCTGCCAGAAATACAATCCAGGGAAATTAATAGGATGTGAAGAGGGAAAGACACCGTTGCCTATGGGTCCATTTGCGACATTGCAGATGGACTATATTGAATTAGAAAAGTGCCAGGGGTATAAATACGCACTTGTCATAGTTGATGTATTCAGCCGGTGGATCAAAGGTGGACCCAACCCTTGATAACAAAGCAGCTACTGTTGTCAAGGTGTTAATGAGAGAAATTGTTGCTAGATTTGGTATCCCTATTCGACTTAGTTTAGATAACAGGGCACACTTTATTGGACAAATCAATAAAGAATTTTGTGAACAGCTGAGGATCCAGCAGCAATTGCACTGTGCCTATCGACCACAGGCTGCTGGACTTGTAGAAAGGTCAAATCAGCCCTTTAAAACTAAATTAGCTAAATTAAAGGTGGAGACTGGACTTGGGTTGATTAAATTATCCCCAATAGCTTCATTTCAGATGAGAGACATGCCTGTAGGAAAATCTAGACTGAGCCCAGCTGAAATTATTTATGGTAGACCCTTGAAAGCACCTTGGAACCAGAATGCAATAAAAATAATCAACTTCCACCATATGACTGCTGAGATGACTGACAATATTCTAGCTTTGACCAGAGAATTGAGGGACTCACACTGTAGAGTAAGAGCTGCATATAGTGAGATGCAGAACCTGGCGGACTGGTGTTCACGGACCAACTTGTCACTAAACACCTCCAAGACCAAGGGGCTGATTATTGACTTCAGGAGGTCACAGAATGGGGAATACGCCCCAATCTCCATCTATGGGGACAGTGTGGAGAGAGTGTCCAGCTTTAAGTTTCTGGGCACTCACATCTCAGAGGACCTCACATGGTCCACCAACACCACTGCGCTGGTCAAAAAGGCACAGCAACATTGAAACGGACTGGTCTGCCCCAACAGCTGCTGACGACCTTCTACCGCTGCACGACAGAGAGCATACTAACGTATGGCATCTCTGTGTGGTATCTCAGCTGCACAGAGGCGGAGAGGAGAGCTCTTCAGCACGTTGTCCACAGAGTGCAAAACATCATTGGGACACCGCTACCAGCCTTGGAGGGCATCTACCACACACGATGCCTTAGGAAGGCCGTCAGCATCCATAAAGACTCCTCCCACCCTTGTAATGGACTGTTCAAACTACTTCCGGCAGATGCTACAAGGCCATCTACGGCCACACCTCCAGACTCAGGAACAGCTTCATTCCCAGATTTATAGCGGCTCTGAACTGGCCCTGCTGAGTGCCCCCCACCCTCATGGACTGTCTCCCTCGGATGGTCACGTTGCACAGACACATCTGCACTTTAGTCTGTTTTGGTTTGGACTGTTTTACTGGTCTAATGTTTTTTTCACAAACCATGTTCTCGGGGTGTCTAAACCTAAATTGTATTAGTCGTTGAAGTTATGACATCGGATGGAAGTTGCAAACCAAATCTCGTTGCACTTATGTGTAATGACAATAAAATGTATTATTATTATTATTATTATTATGCCTTTGTTAACAGCTCCAACTAAAGTGAAACCTGGAGACTATGTCCTTATAAAGAACTGGGTAAGGATAGGATTAGAGGTTCGCTGGGAAGGACATTACCAGGTTCTCCTAACGACCCCAACAGCAGTAAAAGTGGATGGAAGGAATGCATGGGTACATCTCCACCACTGTAAGAGTATTAGTGAAAATGGGGACTGCTAACTTACTTTATTCCAGATTCTCTTAGGAACTTCATACTTTACTATGGATCTGGTACAGATGAAATATCAAGATTGATGGATGGGATTCGCACCCATGAAAATGCGGGAGGTGAAGACTCATCAGATGGAAATCATGAAGCTACGCCCATGAAAACTCGGGATGCTTGATGCCGAGAATTCTGGGAAAATACATCAGTATCTTTATGATAGGATAAATATTATGAAGCAGTCATTATTGTATTTTAGTTATCATTTATGATGATGGTTGTCATAATGATAAAAGGGAGGAATGTTAATATTGATCAAATTAAAGGCACTATAAAACAGAGGATCCCAGCATCTGTAAGACTTTCTTAACCTTAACCCTAATCTGTGGAAAATTACAGGCTGTGAATGGCGCCAGCTATTCTGAGCCCTAGATTGATATGCAGGATGGGGAAAGATCCAGATGTCCTCTGCTATTGTTAAAATGTATGAGGACTCTACAGAGAAACTCCAAGGTGTTGTGAAAGCATTGTTTTGATTGGATGGCTGCAAAGAAATTGTAAATACTGTTAATAATGTTGCAAAGTGTTTTTACTGCTGTTTGATGATTGGCTGAAGTGTGAAACATTGTTTGAGTTGTTTACATTACCCGGGAAAATGTTGCGTATTTTGATTAATTGACTTCCTTCCAGAAGCTTCTGTAGAAACATTGTAATGGGACTCTTTGTAATTGGGTTGGGCAACTGTCAATACTACTTTAATGTAATTTAATGTGTGATTGGCTTGTAAGGGGCACCACCCCTATGTAGTTAGGCCCCGCAGGGTTTGAAAACCTATAAAAGGTAGCCCCCACGTCGATCTTCTGGAAGGGCGCTTGTGACTGCATGACCTTTTGCAAGTGTCTGTTTGCACGAGGCTGAAGGGCTTGGCCAGGCAGGGACAAGGATTGAACCCGTGGTAGTTTAGGTATTGTATAGGGGATTCCTTGTTCGTTCAAAAAATAAACTTTAATGGTCCAGTGCTTGACTCAGTGTTTTACTGAACTAGACTAAGAGGGTAAGCTTTAGGAGCATGATACCAATACAGAAGAAATTATTGATCATAACCATGTTAAGCAATAGGCGGCATGGTGGTGCAGCGGTACAGTTGTTGCATTACAGCGCCAGAGATGCTGGTTCGATCCTGATTATGGGTGCTCTCTGTGTGGAGTTTGTACATTCTCCCTGTGACCTGCGTGGGTTTCCCCGGGATCTCCGGTTGCCTTCCGCACTGCAAAGACGTGCAGGTTTTTAGTTTACTTGGCTTGGTAAAATTGTGAATTGTCCCTGGTATGTAGGATAGTTATTAATGTGCGGGGATCGCTGGTTGGCACGGACTCGATGGGACGAAGGGCCTGTTTTGCACTGCATATCTAAACTAAACAAAAAATCACCAACCCACGAAAAACATTCTAGCAGCAGGTAGTTGGAGATATTTAATATTAGCCATTGTTGAAGAATTTTTGTATTTTCTCTCAAATCAGTTACCCTCTTTAAAGTTTGAATTTTATTTCGAGTTTATAAATGATATTACAAATAGATTATTACATTTATTTATATATTGACATTCGGGTATACCATGTGAAAACAGGCCCTACACACCGATCAGGAAGTTCCCCTACACTAGTTCTATCCTATGTCCCAGGGACAATTTACAGAAGCCAATTAACCTACAAACCTGCACATCTTTGGAATGTGGGATGAAACCCGGTGAAAACCCACATTGTCACAAGGAGAAATTACATACAGACAATATCCGTAGTCAGTATCGAACCTGGATCTCTGGTGCCGTAAGGCAGCAACTCTACTGCTGTGCCACTGTGTCACTGTAACTGAACAGATCTTGATACCAGTTTAGCGATGAGAGATAGAGGAACAGAATCACTGTCAGTCTTTTCAATAGATTTATGGATTTGCCCTTCACTGTTTTGCAGATAAGATATCCGCTGATTGCCCACTGCTCAGCTCTGTTTGTGACTGCTTGCAATGATTTACTTTCCATTCATCTCTTAGATCAGTAGTTATCCACTCTGCAGGAAGCCTCTCCTTTTAAAAATAAATAACATCGCATTTGATGATATCCATCAGCTTACTAATGAAGAGAAACCAGTTTGGTCATTGCCTTTGGGAGAGTTGGAAACTATGCTGGCAAGGAGTGTTTGAAATGTTCTGCGTTATTTGACACACTGTTTCGGTCAGGAGTTGGATATGTTCTGAAATATTGAAGAAGGAATCTCAGTATTATGAAATGAACTGGTATTAACAGTCAGGTATGTCGATTCCTGTGGCGATTTCCAAAAATCGAACACAATCCTTTTCCACACTGTATATAAATACACATGAAACACCAGGAATTCAAAACAAGGTGGACACAAAATGCTGGAGAAACTCAGCTGGTTAGGCAGCATCTCTGGAGAAAAGGAATAGGTGATGTTTCGGGTCGAGACCCTTCTTCAGACAGAGAGTCAGGGGAAAGGTAAACTAGGGACATGAAGAGGTGCAAAGAACAAATGAATGAAGGGTATGCAAAAGGACAAATCAAAGCAATCAACAATGATCAGGGACAGGTAAAGCCCACAATGGTCCGATGTTGGGCGTGGACAAGGTGATAATGAGCGAAACTAATGAGTGACACAGTGAAGCTGAGCAGGACAACTAGGACGGGGAAGGGATGGAGAGAGAGGGAATGCAAGGGTTACTTGGTTAGAGAAATCAATGTTCATTCCACTGGGTTGTAAGCTGCCCAAACAAAATATGAGGTGCTGTCCCTCCAATTTGCATTTGGCCTCCCTCTGACAGATGTGTCCTCTTTACTCAAGGTTCCTCTCAGATTGTTTTCTTTCAAGAACTTTCCAATTACATTGTTGCGGCTGAGATGAAAGACAGTCCCATGACACTATCCTTAAAGAAATAACAGCCATAGTAAAACAAAAGTTGCAATCAATATCATATGTACCACAATCTGATAAGACAATTTCCAGGTGGTGGAATCAAATACGGTTACTACATCTAGACTTTAGATTTCAGAGATACAGCACTGAAACTGACCCTTCGGCCCACTAAGTCCGCACTAACTAGCAATCACCCCGTACACTTGTACTATCCTACACACTAGAGACAAATTACACTTTATTTTACCAGCGTCAATTACTTACAGACCTGTACGTCGCTGGAGTGTGAGAGGAAACCGGAGCACGTGGAGAAAACCCACAGGGTCACAGGGACAAAGTGCAAACTCCATACAGCGACCACATGTAGTTAGCATCGAACACGGGACTCTGGCGTTGTAAGGTAGCAGCTCTACTGCTGCGCAACTGTGCCGTAATAGTAAGATTGAACGAGAACTTACCAGTTCAAAGGTTGATCTTTATTTTATGAGGAGTCGAAGTGAGGGATTTCGTGAAGAGCCCGCCGGCGCGCATGCTCGACATACTTCAAAGTAGCGGCGTGGAATCACAGAACCAACAATAGAAATGACTTCGCATAGTATGATTGAATTGACTAAGATTACCAGATGAAGGTGACTGAGGGTTGGGCGAGGAGGGCACGAAATCCCTTACTTCGACTCCTCATAAAATAAAGATCAACCTTCGAACTGGTAAGTTCTCGTTCAATCTTACTCTTTCATTTCGGAGTCACGTGAGTGACTTCGTGAAGACTTCAAAGCTTCTGTGATTACACGCCCTGGACCACGTCCATGCTGACACACCACTACCAGGGATGGATGGGAGGAACAAACTTGCTCAATAGTTCATACTGCAAAACAAGAGCATATTTATTAATAACAAATCAAAACCCCTCATGCGGGGACATCTCCACGTTCTTGACCTGCATTCAGCACGGCTTCTGCGAACTGTAGAGGAGCAGCAACAGGTTTGTTATAAAAATGCTGGAACACAGCTTCATTAGCCCATCCTGCTGTGGCGAGAATTTGGTCCATGGGCACCTCCATGACCCTCGCCGCTGACGTCGATGCAGCCCTGGTGGAATGAGACTTGAACACATTAGTGTCGATACCTGACTTACCCAAGACGACTCGGAGCCACCTGGATATCGTCTGGACTGTCACTCGATGATGAGGTCTCTTATGAGTGACAAGCAGGTATCTCTCCATTCCTCTGATGCGTGCCGTCACGTTGACATAGTGGCGGATATGTGAGGCTAAACATAGCCTAGCATCTGCGGGGTATGTCGGGAACTTCAGCTGCAGCCCTGTGCACCCAGGTCTATGCAGCTTTAGTAGCTCGTCAATGAAAAATACTACTTCTGTAGGGGTAGATGTCATTCTGTCGACACAAAGTTTGTGTAGTGTCTGTACCCTCTGAGCTGAAGTCAGCGCTAGTAACATCACCAGCTTCATGGTGAGTTGGTCCAGTTGGAGCCCTTCCATGGGAGACCACGTCCTGAGCAGGGTTAATACGTCCCTGACACCCCAGGTGATATTATAGCGTGGTGTAGGCGGATTCATATTGAATATACCCCGCATGAGTCTGGACACTAGCCTGTTGGATCCTACCCCAATATTGAGGTAGAATGATAGCGCACTTCTGGCGCTGTTGATGGCACTGTAACTTAAGTGTTCATCATGGTGCAACCCCGCGAGGAATTCCAGGACGTCGGTTATTGTCACGTCATCGTACGTGATGCGAGAGCGGCTGCAGTAGGCTTCCCACTTCTTAATATGCGAGCGGTATCTTTGCCTTGTGGACTCTCGACACGACGCCCCAATGGTATCCATGGTCCGAGCCGAGAGGCCATATTGGACTAACGGCCTGTTCAGAACCTGCAAGCCAACAAATTTAAATAGCCATGGCAGGGATGTGGCTCCCCTGAGACAGGGTGAGTAACCAATTGTGGGCAACCCTTCAAAAGGACCCAGGGTTCGTTGAGCATGTCAAAGACCACCGGATACCAAGGCTGTGTGGGCCAGTCGGGTATAATAAGGATGCCCTTGGCAGCATCTGCCTGAATCTTTCGCAATACCCGACTGATGAGGCAAAACGGAGGGAAGCATAGAAAAACCAATTCCCCCAGTCCAGCGAGAATGCATCTAGCGCTATTGCCCCAGGATCTGGTTCCCATGAAACGTAGGCTGGTACCTGATGGTTTAACCGTGACGCAAAAAGGTCAATGTCCGGTTTACCAAATTTGGCTGTGACTTTAGAAAAAATCTCAGGATGCAACATCCATTCAATATTGTCATTAAATTTGCGTGACCTGGTGTCCGCCACAGTATTAAGCTCACCTGGCAAATAGGTAGCTGAAATCCAAATGTCTCTTTGAACACACCAGAGCCAAATTGAGTTAGCCAATTTGTCACACGAAACTGACCTGGTACCACCCATATGGTTTAAATATGCCACAGCTGTGGTGTTGTCTATTTGGAGACGGACGTGTGCTCCAACAAGCTTGGAACAATATGCACGAAGTCCGTGGAATGCTGCCAGCAACTCCAAATAGTTAATCCCTTGAGTCAACAACATCGATGACTCAAGGGTGTCCCATCTGCCCCCACAAATAGAGCAATTATCAGTAGCTCCCCAGCCATTGGAGCTTGCATCAGTCTGTAAATATACCACCGGATTAGCCTCCCTAACAGGCTTGAATGAGTTGCTAATGTGACACACCCACCATTGCAACTCAGTTATCGCTTCGGACGGCAGCTGCATTGATCGATCGTAATGACCAGCGTTCCGTTTTAACGCAGTAATTTTAGCTCTTTGCAAATTCTGATAATGCAAAGGTCCATATCATGCTGCCGGAAACAAAGCCACTGGCTTGCCAATTACTGTGGCTGTATGCTGAATCGATGGTATATTGGTGCCAATTAAATCTCTGCACACCTGAGTGACTTCCTCAATTTTGTTAATTGGTATAGTTATCCTCATGCTCATTGAGTTCACCGTGAACCCTAGGTAATTAATTACCTGGGCAGGGCAGAACTTCGATTTCTCTGGATGGACAATAAATCCTAATTGTTGAAATATATTGACAGCAGCTGCAACACCCTGTTCAGCCAATTGCAGGGTGTGGCCCACAATAAAGACATCATCTAAATAGGCCATAACTATATGATGTCGTTGTCTCAAATAAGCCATGATTGGCTTCACCAATTTAGTGAACAATCTAGGGGCTGTAGTGAGCCCATTAGGCAAAGCCTTATACTGCCAAAGTTGCCCCATCCAGATAAATTTCAAAAACCTTCTATCATATTTCTGGATGGATACTGAATAATATGCATCCCTCAAATCAATGCATGCCATAAAGCAGCCATGAGAAATCAATGATTTGGCTGTTTCAAACGTATCCATTTTAAAATGAGTATATGTTACAAACGTATTCAAACGGGTTAGATCAATAATGACACGACAGCCTCCATCCTTCTTAGGTCTAGTAAATATGTTCGAAACAAACTCAATTGGCTCATGCACCGTTTTCTCAATCACCACATTCTGTTCCAGACTTAAAATTTCCTTATAACCTGCTGCCTGTTCTGCAGCAGACAATTGGAACGTACGACCAGGCATATGCTGGGATGGAGGAATGTCGCCATTAATAAACTCAATTTTATGCCCCTGAATATTCCGCAACACATACTCATCACCAGTAAAATTACCCCATGCACCCAAAAACGACCGTAAACGACCACCAACATGGGAAGTTAAACAGAGAGAAAAAAGAGAACCAGACCCCCTCACCTCCGTGGTTACCGGCGGTCCTTGACACGTGTGGGTGGCCGTGGAGGTGCTGGGTTGGCTTGAGGGCGCGGCGTCTTCGATTTCCACAAAGGTCTCTGCCGACCCTGTCCTAAAAAAGACCCTTGGTGCTGGTTCTGGTGCTGTTGTCGTTGTGGAGCTAGAGGGTGAGTCCTCGTCGAGGCACTGGCCGACCCTCGTGAGCGAATGTATGGAGCTTTTGAGCCTGACAGTGTGGGGGCACTCTGAGAGCGCATGATCCCCACCGTTTTGGCTTGTTCGTCAAGCTCTTTGACTCTCTTCGAGAGGTCCTCACCAAAGAGCTGACGGGGCGGCGGCGGCGGCGGTGGTTTGCACAATCCTGCAAACTTCGGGTTGAGTGCTGGGCGGATGCTGTTTTTGCGAAACCCGTTGATTTCGTGCTGGGTCGCGCACAATAAGGCCAGAGCATCTTCCTGGTCCAAATTCAGTTCGTCCCCGTCCACCGACCGCGCAAAGGCGGTAATACCGGCCGTGAGGAGTTTCAGGATCCGCTGCAATTTTAGCTCCTGTTGACGGATAGCCGCACTGATGTTGCCCCATATTGGCGTATTGACCACAGGCACGTTGAGGGAGTTGCAGTTTGATGGAGCCTTGTGACGGCTCATAGCCTGGATGAGGACTTCTTCCTGCAGCACCTGATTATTAAGAAAGTCCACTGTGGCTGCCAGCTTTGTATTTAGAGGCAGACCAGCCGTATGTGGGGCCGCGAATTTGGTCGCCACATCCAAGAGTTCCTCCGCTGGCACCTCCAACGGAGGTGGTACAGGCTCCACCAGAACCTCCTCCTCCTGCTGCTCCAGGCTGATAGTAGATGTTGGTGAAGACGCCCTGTGCCTGTTGCTGCCCTGCTGATGTTGACGTTGAAGCAGGAGCTCCAGCAGCCGCTCCATACGGTCAATACGCCCTTCACCCTGAACACTCAGGTGGTCGGAGCCCTCCGGCTCTGAAAAGAAAACCGGGCTCCTGTCATCGGCCCGCACCTCGTCGAGGCCCTGCCGGTGCCGGTAGTTGTCGCTAACAGCCGCCGAGGCGAAACTGCGCGATTCCTGCGCGGGCGTGTTCAACCGCCTCCGTTTAGCGGGAGCTGAAGCCGCTGCCACTAAGGGCACTTGCGGCGAGGTGTCGGCACCAGCCGAAGCATGGCTGCCTGGGGCCCGCGCAGTCTTGCCGGCCGCCCACATCGTGGACGTTGCCGACGCATGGTCTCGCCCACCCATCCATGGGGGGCTCGGCGACCGTGACGAGACCCGACTCGACCGACCCGTCCCGGCGTCGAGAGTCGGGGTGTGCCGGCTGGACCTCACAGCCGCCCCGGGTCTCGCCCTGGAACCTGACCGCTCCTGACCGCAATGCCTTAGCCCTGACAGGGTTAGGCTTCTGGGCTCCTGCCCTCCCCCTTCTCGGAGGGCTGAGTGGAACAGGCCGTGCAACGGCACGTGCCCTGCTCGAGGCCGCCAGCGAGCCCGCTGACGACCTGACTGCCATGGCAGGGTCCTCCTGCTCTGGCGGCACACCACACTCCTCCTCGTCGAACTCCTCCAAGCTGTGGTGTGCTGGCGGATCTGGACCTGTGAACACAGGGCTTACCCACATCTCCGCCTGAGTCCCGGCCTGCGCTGCAGGTACTGCCGATGGTAACGGCCCCGGAACTGTTGACCGGCGAACTCGTCCTGACGTCCTCCGGCCCTTCAAACTCCCATCCATGTCCTTGCTGCAAGACATAATCAGACAACAAGGACCACCAACTAAAGGTAGAATACTTACCTCCGTGGCCCCTTATGAAGGGCTGGCGAGGAGCGCGCTCCACCGCCAGCCGTCGCAGCAACGCGGTACGACGATATGTCGAGCATGCGCGCCGGCGGGCTCTTCACGAAGTCACTCACGTGACTCCGAAATGAAATTTAAGAGACTTTTAGACAATATGCATGGAATAGAGTGATACTGTCTGTAGGTTTAGTGCAGATGTGCCGAACGTTGGCATGGATGTGATGGGCTGAATGGCCTTTATTATGTCCTGTTTGATTCTGTGACCATCACTGTTCTTGTGATATTTAAAGGAGAATATGTGTTCGACATATATGGAAATATGGATTGGTCCTGAATTTTGATTCTCTTTTGAAGTTTAATGTTAAATAAATTCATTTTTTTATTGATCCTGCCACTGCTCAGTCGAGTTTTTTTTCATTTCAAAGTCACAGAGGGCTCGGCATTGATGCAATCTTTTCGTTTAGACTGGAGCTTGAAACTTCAAGGAGCCTGACTTCAGACACAGCGACTCATTCCATTTTACCTCGACTTCAAGGAGGATAAAACACATCCTTTTTACTGCAGACACGGCAAATTCGCTGGGATGCAGGTGAATGCAAAGAAAAACGCAATGTAAAATGAGGAAGGACATAATTAAAGATTTGTCTCAGCATGTAAATGCCTGGAGGATGTAGCTCATTCTCCACCAACTTACCTTCATTTAAAATCCTCCAGGAAAATAAATGACGGTCCTTTCAGCAAACCACTTTATTTTAGTAGCCAATTAAATATATTGTAACAGATGTCAAATTGTTTTTCCATTACCTTCTGTTGAGCAAAACAAATTGTGGCTTCACATTTTCAGTAACAAAATAACTATGAATAATATCTGTTGAGCTCCATTTTTATAATGAGAGGAAAACAGAATTAAAATTTTACACAGAAGGTTTAATTTGTTTACACTTGCAAATTATGTCACCTCTGTATGTTAAGTTTTACTTAGGTGGGAGATTGCAACCTTCACGTGGTCCGCCCTGTTTCAACGTATGCAATCAACCTGGCGTGCACAATCAAATAAGATCAAATAGAACAAGTTGTCCGACAACTTTAGGCTGTGCACGCCATACGCAAGAAGAAGAGATGCTTGAAGGGCCTGTCCCACTGAGGCGATCTTTCAGCGACTGTCTTCGACCTTCCAGCTCGAGGGCACTTGCCTGAAAAACCTCGAGCTGGATCGACCGTCAGCGATCAAACCACGAGCTGGATCAACCGCACACACACCAACACATCGCAAAGGCGGGGGCCAGGGAAAGCGGGGGAGCGCTGTCTGAAATTCACACCCGCGATGAAGAGGAAGGTAAAAGATGGCTGGCACAGTGTACGGTAAGTCCTTTAGAGAGCGCGGAGGGGAAGTGGGGGGGGGGTGAGGGGAGAGAAGGGCAGACAAGGGCAGACAAGGGCAGACAAGGGCAGACAAGGGGGGTAGAAGGAGTGGAGACCCTTTTACGAAGCCAGACAACTTTTTAATAAAGTTAAGCGGGATTTAACCTACCTGTAGGTTTTCCTTGTCCTGAATACTCCAATGAGCCAATTAAAATTCCCGGTCAGCGAAGAGATTTCCTACGGCTGCCCTCGACTGCCTGTAACTACATAGGGACCCCACTCCACTGCACTACGAGTTCAAAAGAACAATGCCGACCAATTTTTAGCGTGGAAAATGTTTCAACATGCTGAAAATATTCCTCCACCAAACTGAGGCCGTGAGTAGGCGGGAACTACCCTCAAGCATGAAGGAGATTTCCAGTGACCTCATAGGACCTCTTAGGACCACATGTCAACCATGCTGTGAGTTTGAGTCAAGGGCAAACTCTTCTAAACTCGCAGATTAGGTCGCCGCAGTGGGACAGCCCCTTTACTTAGAAAGACAGAAGAACATCCTGATAATTTTCTGAACTATTCAAATCTTCCCAAAGAATTAATGATCGCAGTCAATTGCTAACTCACCAGTTATGATGTAATAATGTCCATCACAATTTGATGACATCACCCACAATTTGAAGATGTCCCTCATGATTTGATGACATCAGTTATGATGTAGTTTAGAGTTTAGATTTTAGAGATACAGAACGGAAACAGGCCCTTCTGCCCACTGGTCTGCACCGACCAGCGATCCCCGTACACTAACACAATCCTACACACTCGCACAATTTACAATATTTACCAAAGCCAATTAACCTACAAACCTCAATGTTTTTGAAGTGTGGGAGGAAACAGGGGCAACTGGAGAAAACCACGGAGAATGTACAAATTCCGTACAGACAGCACCCGTAGTCAGGATTCAACCCTGGTGTTGTAATGCAGGAACTCTACCGCTGTGCCACAATGCCAACCCTGTAGTTCAATTCCCTTCCTATGTAACTAACATAGGTAGGACCTACACAGAAAATTGTAGGGCTTTGGGTAGTGTTGTAGAGCAGAGGGATCTAGGACTGCAGGTGCATAGTTCCCTGAAGGTGGAGTCACAGATAGATCGTGTGGTCAAAAAGGCTTTTGGCACATTGGCCTTCATCAGCCAAAGTATTGAGTATAGAATTTGGGAGGTCATGTTACAGTTGCATGAGACGTTAGTGAGGCCGTATTTAGAATATTGTGTTCAGTTCTGGGCACCATGTTATAGGAAAGATGTTGTCAAGCTGGAAATGGTACAGAGAAGATTTTTGAGGATGTTGCCAGGGCTAGAAGGTCTGAGCTACAGGCAGAGGTTGAGTAGCCTGGGACTATTCCTTGGAGGGAAGGAGAATGAGGGATGATTTTATAGAGGTGTATTAGATCATGAGAGGAATAGATCAGGTAGACGCACAGAGTCTCTTGCACAGAGTAGGTGAATCAAGGACCAGAGGACATAGGTTCAAGGTGAAGGGGAATAGATTTAATAGGAAACAGAGGGGTAACTTTTTCATATAAAGGGTGGTGGATGTATGGGACATACTGCCAGAGGACGTAGTTAAGGTTGGGACTATCCCAGCATTTAAGAAGCAGTTAGATACAGTAAACACATGGATTGCAGGAAGGAGGGCAATGAAAGGTCGAGACAAGACAAGGATGTTGTCACATTCCTCTAGTTAACCATTTTGTGTCAGACTTGTTGGAGAAGAAAACGCGTTATATGGTATATTGGTGCAACCTAAGCAATCCATGCATTTGTTCCCTTGCCTTAAAATCAGACCTCGTCGTTTAAATTCCAAAAGATGTTTAAAGCATTAGTTCACAAGTTCACAAGTTATAGGAGTAGAATTAGACCATTTGGCCCATCAAGTCCACTCCACCATTCAATCATGGCTAATCTTTGTCTCCTAAACATTTTCCTGCCTTCTTCCCATAAACCTTGACAGCCATTCTAAACAATAATTTGTCTATCTCTGCCTTAAAAATATCCAGTGACCACAACCTTCTGTGGCGATAAATTCCACAGATTATCTACGCTCTGACTAAAGAAGTTCCTCCTCACCTCCTTTCTAAAAGAGCGCCCTTTAATTCTGAGACAATGACCCCAGTTCCTAGACTCTCCCACCAGTGGAAACATCCTTTCCACATCCACTCTATCCATGCCTTTCATTGTTCTGTAAGTTTCAAAGAAGTCCCCCTTCAACCTTCTAATCTCCAGCGAGTTGAGGCGAGTTACAGAGTTACAGAGAAAAGCTTTTGTTGCAATGCTAGCAAGTCTAGAGAAAAAATAAACATGATTACAATCAAGTAATCCACAGATACATGATAAAGGGAATAACGTTTAGTGCAAGATAAAGTCTGGTGAAGTCAGATTAAAGATGGTCAAAGGGTCTCTAGTGAGGTAGATGGTAGCTCAGGGCCACTTTCCAGTTGTTGGTAGGATTGTTCAGTTGTGTGATGATAGCTGGGAAAAACCTGTCAGTGAATCGGGAGGTGTGCATTTTCACACGCCTGTACCTCTTGGAATGGAAGAAGGGAGAAGATGGAGTGACTGGGGTGAGACTCATTCTTGATGGGTTTGCCTTGGTGGCGAGAAGTGTAAATGGGGTCTATAGATGTGAGGTTGGTTTGTGCGATGGACTGAGTGTTATCCACCATTCTCTGCAATGTCTTGCGGTCTTGAATGGAGCTGTTCATGAACCATGCTGTGCTCATAATCATAATAATCATCATTATATTCGTACTTTATTAGCCAAGTATGTTTTGCAACATACGAGGAATTTGATTTGCCTTGCAGTTATACCAATAAAAAGCAATAAGACACACAAAATACATTTTAACATAAACATCCACCACAGTGACTCCTCCACATTCCTCACTGTGATGGAAGGCAAAATAAAAAGTTCAATCTCTTCCCTTCTTTGTTCTTCTGTGGTCAGGGGCCTTCAATCTTGGCTCCCGTAGTCGGTGGTCGGGCCCTTTGCGTCGGGGCAATCAAGTTCCCGCATCAGGGGAATCTCAGCTCCCCCGCACTGGGGGATCGGACCCCGGGTCTGGGTTAGTCGAACCTCCTGGAGCTTCCCAACTTCAGTCTCTACCCGAGACTGCAAGCTCCTCGATGTTGGAATCCGCAGGCCGTGGTTGGAGCTTCGATCGCAGGCAAGGGATCGCAGGCTCCGATGGTAAGTCCACCGCCCCGCGGTGGGGCTCAAAGTCAGTCCCGAGCAAGGCTGCCAGCTCCATGATGTTAGGCCGCACAGCGACCGGAGATACGATCCGGAAAACAAATACAGCTCCGGCAAGGAAAGAGATTGGAAAAAGCTTCCACCTCCCCCCCACCCCCCACATAAAACAAACCAGAGAACATTAACACAAACTTTTAAAACACACTAAAAACAACAAAAAAGATGAAAAGACAGACAGGCCGTTGGCGAGGCTGCCATTGCTGCCATTGCTGACGGCGCCACCCGCCACCCGGTGATGAATCCTGATAAAATGACTTCTACAATGCATTTGTAGAAGTTAGTATGAGTTGTCCAGCACAAATAACTAAAATGGAGAGGATTTCTTAAAGATTAACGTATTAGAAAACTTGGATGCACAAAGCTGCTCTTGTAGACAAGTCACTGAACATTCACTTGCAGTTGCAAAAACATTTAGAAAGGTCTGTGGAACTTCATTTCATGAGGATTTTGATTTAAAATCCTTGGAGCCATTGCGGGAATTGTGGGAAGAACTGAGCTGTTCTTCCATTTTGTCTTCAACATCAAACTTTTGAACAAAGGAGGAGGACTGGCTGAACTTTGTCGCTTTCCACCACAGTGAAGAATGCTGTGGTGGATGTTTGTGTTCAATTTTATTGTGTATTGAGTGTTCTTTTTAAGCTTGCAAGTTCATTTCACTGCACCTTCGGGTGTATGTGACGAATAAAGTTGACTTTGACTATGGGCCACCTTGTCCTGGCCTGCCTGGCAAAGGAGTCAAATGTTTAATCAACACAAAGCAGAATGTATGAACTCAATGGTACACTGAGACTCCCTAATCTTCTCACATAGATAAGGAAGCCTGTTTCTCTGTTGGAAGTTACTGAATGCTGGATTACAATGTAAGCAAGTGTACATGACTAACCTTGCTTCTATGCTATCAAAAATGATATAAAATAACGCATGCTTTGTATTTATTTTAGAACAGTGTCTTGCTTGACTGTTCTCCTTGTCTGACAAGTTATTGCTAATAAAGTAGCAACAGTTTGAAAGTCACTCGCATCTATTGTAAAACTATTCCAACAGTTTAGAGGTTCCACTGAGATCGGCATTCTCTTCGACTGACTTGGATTCTTCAGAACAGAAGTCTAGTGACAGATGACTCGGCTGGCATATTAAAAAGGTAAGGGTTTTCTTTCATTGAGTCTTCTCTGCCACTAGTACCTGTTTGAATCCAGGTGAGCAAAGAGCACTGCGGAACCTGGAATAAACATGAGTAACATTGTGTAAGTTACGTACCTGCCTGTGGCGATTTGTATCTCACCAGGATTTGTTATTTTGCATTGTGTATATTACGTGCCTACCGGCATGGATTTGATCACCACTAGGATTTGTTGTTCTGCATTGTGACTTATTTAGAGTCCAAGAGTAACTATGGAACTGGGAGTATAAAAGATATAGAGAAATGGTCATAGTGGACCAATGAGAAGCAGACAATTGAAAAAAATACATTGTGTGAGCTATGTGAAATAAAGGGGCCCAGGTTAACTGCGATAAACATATGTATGGACAGAAATCGCAAAAATCAGAATCTCAAGGAAAATCACAAAGCCATGGCCATGGTTACATTCCATCCCCTTATTCTCCTCCATCAACAGAATGGGTGATGATTTTTAAAAATAAAACTAAAACATGTGACAAGGACGATGACAGTGACTGTGATGATTGGGCTCCCAAATGCCCACCACCACCTGATGTTGCTCCTCCATCTGCTCCTCCATTGGAACAAGAGGTACTACTACCCCTCATAGAGAGCACACAACAAGCTGCAGCCCTGACCTGTGCAGCACCAGATTCATCCACCTCCTCACAAAGTAAAAAGATTATCCAAGGGGAGAATAGTAAGGTAGCCCGAGCTCACCCGATACACACACACCCATGCGAGCCTTTCCAGGTCCCCAAGGAGATCCTGTTACAGTCTACAGACCCTGGACACCCCTTGAGCTGAAACCCCTAATTCAAGGCATGCCTAAACCCAAAGATGATATTGAGGAATTCATTCATCAATTAGACATATTGGACAAATGGTATAAAGCAACAAAAAGTGATCTTGATGTGGCTCTTGATGCAATACTTGATTCAACTAAATGGAAAATTATTCAAACAAAATATAATTGGGAAGATTTTTTTAGTCTTTTAAAATCTGTGTTACGTGAATATTATCTTGTTGTAATAGACTGGGGAAAGAATTATCATATTGTTCAGATGCCAGACGAGGATTTTGGGAATTATATTGATTATGTCCACACTGCCTTTGTAAAATATTCCGGATTAGATCTGGAAACGGCAGTTGTGCTTTCGTCTGCACTATTGTACAAGGGTTACAACCTCGTCTAAAACAAATGTTCTGTGTAACTTGCGTAGGATGGGATAGGAAATATATGCACGATGTTCTGTCTATTTTACAACATCGTCAGTGCCAGAATGAACAACGGCAGCAGAGAATGAATGAGAAACCAGGAAGTATCCTAGTACAGTCATCTTACCCTGTGGGTCCTAATGCCCTGAAGGGAAGAATGGGTGGAAGGGGAAGGGGAAGAGCCAGGTTACTGGGGGGGGGGCAAGTAAGAATAACGTGCTTTAATTGTGGGCAACATGGACCCTGGGTTAAAGACTGTCTGTACTGCGACACCTCCTACACTAACCAGGGACTACACTAAACATTCTAATGTTTACACTAATGTCAGACCGCCCCCTTTTAACAGCTATAAACATATGTATGTACAGAAACCGCAAAAATCAAATTCAATGTGAAATGTTGCCGGCCTCACGGACAGCCTCTCTCCATGCCACTATCAGAAAAAGCACCATTATATGTTCTCCGACTTGAATGACTCTTCAAATTCCTGTATCACAGTACAGTCACAGTACGGCTCTTTTAGCATCAGAAAGAGAGCAAGGAGCCCAAGTCTGGTGTTGGGAAATATTGACTGATAACCTTTCATGCCAACTGCTCCGTAAGGTTGAAGGGCTCTCTAGTTTCAGATCCACAATACTGGCACACCAACTTGCATTGCACAGCCTATTACGAACCGGCGGAACAAGATGACATTAATGCCATAAATGCAACTTCTTGCCTTGGCAACTGTGAACTGCTTAAAATTACTTCTATATACTGTGGGGCAGAAGGTGTAGCAGCACCAGTGGAATTACGTTTGGAACAACAGTGGTTATATGAAGGAAATGGAAACATTTCACCCATTTACCCCTTTATGTTAACAAAGGATACGAGGTGAAAGATTTGGGACCTATGGTGTTGCGACTTTCCAAGAATTTGGTTATAAAGGAGTTTGAAGTAATGGGGGAAAAGCTAGCTGCTCTGGACATAAACGTTTCCAATCAAATATTCGATCCATTGATTGTGAATCTGTGCGTTGAGCACAGTGCTCTTACAAAACATTCACTTGAAATGACATTGAATGAATGAATAAGTTTATTGGCCAAGTATGAACTCATACAAGGAATTTGCCTTAGTGCTCCGCTCGCAAGTAACAACACGACATACAGTAACAATTAAGAATGACACATAAAACTTTAATAATAAATCATTGTAGTTTAAACATGTGAATTACATAAAACACCAGAGAAAAAGGAGGCTACAGACTTTTGGTTATTGAGTAGAGCTACTATTCGTGGAAAAAAAAGCTGTTTTTATGGCTGTCTGTGGCGGCTTTGACAGTCCGGAGTCGCCTTCCAGAGAGAAGTGATTCAAAGAGTTTGTGGCCAGGGTGAGAGGGGTCAGAAATGATCTTACCCGCTCACTTCCTGGCCCTTGCAGTGTACAGTTCGACGATGGGGGAGAAGGTTGCACCTGATCGGAGGTTTCGCTGCAGCCTCCGGATGTCGTGCTTGGTAGCTGAGCCAAACCAGACCATGATGGAGAAGGTAAGGACAGACTACGATGGCCGTATAGAATTGGACCATCATTGCCTGTGGCAGATTGTGCTTCTTCAGTTGTCGCAGGAAGTACACCCTCTGTTGGGCCTTCAGGTCCTTGGAGGTGATGGTTCCAAGGAACTTAAAAGACTCCACAGATGTGATGGGAAGATAAGACGGTCCAAGTACCAGCCCACCCATGGGCAAAAGTATTCCAATGAAGTTGGCGGCAAACTTCAGCCAAACATTTTAAGGTCACTGAGCATCTGAGACTGACAACATTACCCTTTTAGCTACTAAGGGACACAACGTTTCTGAGGACAAAGTGCAATTTTGCCAGACTAGTGTAACATATCTTGGCCATGTACACTTGGAGGGATCAAGATTAACTTCACATCTGAGGGTCACAGCCATTCTTAAAATTCCTAAACCCATATTGAAGAAGGAACATGCACTTCGATTCCCGCTATGCCTTTGGAGTTGTTCATGATTTTGGGAAATTATGGGAAGCCCGTGGATTTTTAGCATTTTCTGGTACCCTTATAAGACACGAGATAATGATCCGTAACCTTTAGAAAGCTATTCAATTGCACGCAACTGTTGCAATAGTGAAATGTTCTGCACACACTAAGGGTCAGGATGACATCTCCTTAGGCAATGCCCGAGCTGATGTAGCAGCCCGAGCAGCAGCCACCCTCAAAATTAAAACAATAATTCCGCAGTGTCTGGGAAATTGTGATTCTCCAGGCCCCTCTATTAATGAAATAAAAGGAATACTGCTGCTGCCGATGTTTCTGAGCGCCAAGTGTGGATAGATGCCAATTCCTTTCAAATGCCCAGTGATCTTTGGGTCTCCTGTCACGGCCGCACAGTTGCCCCGAAGCAACTCCTACCCTGGTCGGCACTTGGGTGGCATCACTTCACACAAGCTGCCAAAGGGGGGATGAACGGTATTATTCAAGCAACCATGTATGCGCGGGGTTTTGCTGCTTTTGCTGACAGAGTTACTGCTAAGTGTACAGTATGACAAACCCAACCATGGGGACCTTTTGTTTAAATGCAAATTAACTTTATACAAATGCCTGAAGGTATGAGTTATAAGTACAGGGCCTGTCCCACGAGCATACGACTCCATGTGGCGAGCGCAACCTAACGTGGTCGCTTGAGCCATATGGCCGCGCGGGGCGGGTCCCACTTCGATCGCCGGAGGCGTATGGAGCTGTGCGGAGCTGGTCCCGACATTGCGCGGGGCTCCGAAAAACTGACCGTGTTCAAAAATTCCGCGCGGTGACGGCCTGTCGGCCCGCAGCCGCCTCGACACCGTACACACCGCCTCCACGCCGTACGCAGCGTCCTGACGCCGTACATCACGCACGAACTTCCCGCGGACTTCACGTCACTCACTCGACCTCCGCGCGGCCCCCGCCTCTGGTTTGGTCGCGCTCGCCACATGCAGGTCGCATGCTGGTGGGACAGGCCCTTAAGTGTTGGTAATTGTAGACTTGTTTTCCAGATAGGTATAAGCCTTTCCCACTCACCGCAGTGATGCCACAACAGTAGCCAAGGAGCTACTGAACGAAGTAGTGCTGAGATTTGTAATTGCAGAGGTTGTCAAGTGACAACGGATCACACTTTACTGGTTTAGTTGTAAAGGAACTAATGAAGGGACTTCAGTGCAAACAACATTTATCCTGCCAATATCACCCACAATCATCAGGGGCAGTTGTAAGACTAAACGGGATACTCAAGACTAAATTGGCTAAATTATGTAATGAGACAGGTTTAAAGTGGCCTGAATCCTTGCCAATAGCCACAATTATAATGCGATCTCGCCCTAATCAGTGCACAGGGTTAACTCCATATGAGATAGTAATGCGGAGGTCAATGAAATTTCCTGTAAGTGCTCCACTGCCAACAAAGGAAAGGAACATTCACAGCATGGATGAGAACACGCTGAATCCTTGCATTGCACTAACTAAATCTCTGAAAAGTTTCATTCACAGGTGACTGAACCACAGAAGACACAACCAGTGACAACTGCCTTGTGTACCAGGCAAGGAACTATGTGTGCGTAAAGACTTTCAAGCAACATAAATGCCGTTGACCACGTCGGGAAGGACCGTTCCAAGTGCTGACGATGACTCACATCGCTGTGAAGCCACAAGGAAAAGCAACATGGATCCACGCCTGCCTTGCAAGCCTGCACCAGCCCAGACTAACGACTGGACTGTATCTAATGTTGGTAACTATTGTAATCAATAAGCTTTGGATGAGGCAGAATGATAGCTGGAACAGTACATATTGGTGATAACAGTGGCTAAAATAATAATAGTATATTTAAAATGGTCTTAAAGAGCCTTACAGCCCAGTTTCGGACAACTTCGGACAATAACTCAGTGAATACAGGCAACAACCCACACAGATTCTCATGAGGGAGAGAGCACACATGTGTCTGAAAGAGCTATACACAAGGAGGTACCCAGGTGGGCAGCGTCAATCTAAAACAGTCAGCATTTGGCAGACTATGATGCTAAACATTCCCGCTTCGGTTTACTAGCCCCTTTTCCGAAAATGCACAGAGTTCATGGGAATGCTAGCGAGGTACTCTAGAAAATTGTATAAACACTACCATCGATAATGATTTTAAACATCCTGCTGTTAATTCCACTTGCTACTACCAGAGATCTTATAACATCACATCTAATTTGGTGGACGGCTGATACTTTTGATAAGCAGCAAAATGTCATGAAAGATGCAATTGGGATACCTTCAGCTTTTAGTCCGCTTACAGTGGGTTGGTGAGCACATGCAATATTCCACGGTACAAATACATACATACATACATACATACATACATACATACATACATACATACACGCACACAGGCTGTCCTCTGGAATTTAATTTGCTGGAACTGAACTGAGTGGCAACCTACGGTAGTTCAGCGCGGGCTATTCTGGATCTGTGGTGACAATGCTTATACATCCCTACGTACAAATTGGATTGGGACCTGTGCTATGGGATACATAGCAGCTAATGCTTGGGGAGTTACAACCATCACTTGATCAGCTATCCCAGGGAAGGTTAGATGCAGGAGAGAGGTTGAAAAGCCACTTGGTGTTCGCAATACAGGGTTCTACAGATTCCTCCGCACCCTGTTACCTGTCCTGGGAGTAAATGAGCTGGAGAAAGCAATCATCAACATTTCAGCCTCCATGGAATAAATAGAGATGCAACTTTGGCCCTTCACTCCGAAGTCAAGTCTCTGTCCAAGATGGTTATTCAAAATTGGATGGCTCTGGACTTCCTCCTAGTGGCCCAAGGGGGGAGTGTGCACACCCCTCAACAAATCCTGATGTTTCTTCTCTAATCAAGACAAATGAATTGGAACTAATGTAAGGATGTTTCATGACCATATCTACACCTTGCATAAGATCTCAGAAATTAAACGCTTTGACTGGTGGGGGTGGCTTCCTGACCTTGGAAACTGGGCTGAAAGGCTCTTTAAGACCATTTTAAATATGCTATTATTATTTTAACCATTGTTATCACCATAAATGTACTGTTCCAGCTATCACTCTGCCTCATTCGAGCTCTCTGCTTATCACCACTCCTGTCTCCATGCTGAACCGTAACATATTATGCTTCAATATGATCCTGACCACGCTATCATGCAACTCATGAATATCTCCCTGTATGATAATACTGATAATACTGACAAACATTTTTAGATTGTCTTGTTAGGACAATAGGGGTGATTGTGGGAATTGTGGGAAACATAGAAACATAGAAAATAGGTGCAGGAGGAGGCCATTCAGCCCTTCGAGCCAGCACCGCCATTCATTGTGATCATGGCTGATCATCCCCAATCAATAACCCATGCCTGCCTACTCCCCATATCCCTTGATTCCACTAGCCCCTGGAGCTCTATCTAACTCTTTCTTAAATTCATCCAGTGACGGCCTCCATTACCCTCTGTGGCAGGGAATTCCACAAATTCACAACTCTCTGGGTGAAAACGTTTTTTCTCACCTGTCCCATTGTACGAGGTAATTCAAGAGTTCACCCGAGTTTCCGACGTACCCACTACATACATTCTACGTACTTACCACGAGTTTGATTTTTTTTTAAACTCGTGAGAGCTCTTGGGTAAACTCATATAGTGGGACAAGCCCTTCAGTCTTAATTGGCCTCCCCTTTATCAGAACTAACTATGCTAACTAACTAACGTGACTAATTATGCTATCAAAAATGATATAAAATTAACACATGCTTTATATATCCTTTAGAACAGTCTCTTGCTTGACTGTTCTCCTTGTCTGACAAGTTATTGCTAATAAAGTAGCTACAGTTTGAAAGTCACTTGCGTCTGTTGTAAGATTATTCCAACAGTTAATGTATTGGAAAACATGGATGCACAAAGCTGTTCGTGTAGACAAGTCACTGAATATTCATTTGCAGTTGCAATAAAGCTTTAGAAAGGTCTGTGGAACTTTATTACATGAGGATTTTGGATATAAATCTCTTAGAGCAATGCTGTTGCACCTTGGCGAGATCACACCTGGAGTATTGCGCACAATTCTGATCCAATCTAGATAAAGGACAAAGTCATGAAGGAAAGATTTGCCATACACGTTACTGGGATACCGGGTTTGTTGTGTGGGGAGAGGGTGAGTCGATTGGTAGACCTGTATTTTCTCAAGGTTTGAGAAGTCGCTGACAATCTCATGAAGAGGTACAAAGTTTTTTATGGAATTCAGAAAGTTGGATATTGGGAAGATTTGTTCCATGCCCGAGGAATCTGGAACCAGGGGTAAGAGAGGGACGAGGAGAAATATCTTCCCAGTCTTTGGAATTCTTTACCACAGAGGATTAAGACAAATTGGTATTCAAGTGAATTGAATACAGCTATTAAGAGGTTCGAGGCATTTTGAGATGGTGCAGGAGGCATAAGCTGAGGGAGAAGATTATTCTGCTGCTTGTGAACGATGAATGAAGGGTTAGATGGCCAACTATTGGTCCAAACATCACTTAAGCCTCATTGTAAGAGGTGGAGAGTTCAAAATATACCATTAGGGGTGCCGTGCGATTGGCAGCCTCGCCAACAGTCTGTCTGTTTTTTACTCTTTGTTTGTTATTTTTAGTATGTTTTGAAAGTTTATTTTGATGTTCTCCGATTAGTTATATGTGGGGGAGGGGGAGGGTGTCAGGGAACCGTTTATTTTCAATCTCTTACCCTGCCATAGGTAAGTCTTAAGAAGGGTCTCGACCCGAAATGTTGCCTATTCATTCTCTCCATAGATGCTGCCACACCCGCTGAGTTTCTCCAGCATGTATGTCTACCTGCCAGAAATGCAATTACTTTCCGGATCGTATCTCCGGTCGCTCATCTTGGAGCTGGAGGCCTCACTCTGGACTAACTTTGAGCCCCCCGCGGAACGTGGACTTACCATTGGAGCCGAACCCTTGCCTGGGATCGCTCCAACCGCAGCCTGTGGACTTTACCATCAAGAGCTCGCAGTCTCGGCAGAGACCGTGGATGTCGGGAGTTCCAACGATGCAGAAGGTTCGACAAGCCCTGAGCCGGGGACCGATCACTTGGCAGACATTTCCCTCCCCCCCCCCCCCCCCTCCGGACGCAGGATGCGGGGGGCCCGAACGCCTCAGGCTACGGCAGGACAAAGAAGGGAAGAGATTTAACTTTTTTCTTTGCTTTCCATCACAGTTAGGAATGTGGGGGAGTCACTGTGGTGGATGTTTATGTTAAAATGTACTTTGTGTGTTCCGTTGCTTTTTATTAGTACGACTGACTTGGCAAATGAAATTTCTCATATGTTGCAAAACATACTTGTCTAATAAAGTATAATTGTATTATTGTATTGTATTGTATAATATATCATATGTATAGGAAGGAACTGTAGATGCTGGTTTTCAATGAGGATAGACATAATATGCTGGAGTAACTCAGCGAGTCAGGCAGCATTTCTAGAGGAAAGGAATAGGTGACGTTTCAGGTCGGGACACTTCTTCAGACTGATTGTAGTAGGGGAGAGAAGGTTGGCAAAAGGTGGGCCAGGACAAAGCCTGGGAAGTGATAGCCTGAAGAAGGGTCTCAACCCAGAACGTCACCCATTCCTTCTCTCCAGAGATGCTGCCTGTCCCACTGAGTTACTGCAGCTTTTTGAATTGAATTGAATTTAATTTAATTTATTTGTCATTCAGACCTTTCGGTCTGAACGAAATTTCGTTCCCCTGCAGTCATACATATAATTTAAAAAATGACAGAAACACACAATAAAAAATGACAGAAACACAGTTCACCAAACACCTCCTCACTGTGATGGAAGGCAAAGTCTTAAGGTCTCTGTCTTTTCCCTCTTTGTTTCCCTCTGCGCCGAGGCAATCCAGGCTTCAGATGTTTTGACCCCACCGGGTGATGGTAAGTCCCGCGGTTCAACCGAGCTCCGCGAACGGGCCGGTTCGAACTCCACGGCCCGGGGTGGTCGAAACTGCCGCCCTCCAGACCAGCGGACGAAGCTGTTGTTGCGGGAGCTCATAAAAACAGGTCACCAACCTGTGACCTGCGAGCTCCCGACGATGTCGTCCACTGGGCCCGCGGCCTAGTCCACCGGGCCCGTGGTTGGGCCGCTGCCATTGCCACCGCCATTGCTACGTGACCAAGTCGGGTCGCCGCTGCTGCTGGAACTGCCCCGAGGCCGCCAGCTCCGCCATTAGGCCTAGGCGCAGACGGAGACGAAGACGGGGAATACGACAAAAAAAGTTGCACCCCCCCCCCCGAAGGAAGAGACCACATGTTTCTTCCCCCCACCCACATACACACACAATCTAATAAAACAAAATTAACTAAAAGCAGGCCAAAGGAACCAAAAAAAAGAAAATAACAGACGGACTGGAGGCGGGCCGCAGCTATTAAGCCCACGCCGCCATCCTGGCAAGTAATTAGTGGATAAGGAGTGGAGTAAGAAACTGCAGATACTGGTTTATAGCAAAGATGGACAAAAAATGCTAGAGTAACTCAGCGGGCCAGGCAGCATCTCTGGAGAAAAAGAATAGGTGACATTTCATGTCGAGACCCTTCCTCAGACTGAGAGTTAGGTTTATCATATCCACTGTGAATGAAGATAGGATCTTCCTGGCGTGCAGCAGAGTAACACTGCCTGGTGCATTTATCACCAGTGTCTTTAGAGAGCAGCTGGTTACTTTTAATAAAATAATTGTAAAATTGCATCTCTGATAATGTTCGAAGCATAACATTTCATTTCAAATGTTGTTTCACTTAACTAAATGTTTTAAACTTTTTAACATCTAATACAATTAATGCTTAACACCGAGACAGAATGGTACTTTAGATTGATTGATAGTACTCTATCTGTGGAATTCAAGCATGCAGTTCATAATTGAATGCTTCCGTGAGTTGATGCTCTCTGCACCTGGAACCCTTCTCATTCTCTGCAAAATGCTCATTTAGCAAAGCAGTTACACTCAAAAGATTTTCCACTTTAAACAAAATGGAATGAGTGTCTAGAACAAAACAGGCAAGACCTCATCAGAGTTACCTAATGAAATGTCAACTCCATTCATTGTTATTGTGTGAGGCAGAATATAATGATACATTGAATGCGATATTAAACATGAAAAAATGAAATAATACAGTGTCGGCGGTTTTCAACTCGTTACAATTACTGAACAGAAACATTATGCAAGGTGACATCTTGATGAGCTGCATAACTTCTTTTAATTTACCTGCAGTTCATTTGAAATTGAATTGTAAAGTTCACCAAAGCATATGCTAAGTTGTTTTTGCTGAGGCCTTGGCATTCTGCCATTATCCAGTGCATAGTCATATTGTGTTTCATCACCCGAATAAAATAGTGTTGGAGTGACGTAGACATTTAACCTGTACCCTGAACCTGGCTTTGACGTGGGGCCCAGTTCCACTCTTAAATATGCCTCAGATAGGAACAGACACAAAGAACATCTCGTAGAACAGTGGTAAGTTTTTCAAACAAGTCGGTTTATTCGAGGCCTGAAAAGTGCGCACTGAAAAGTAACACTCAGAGAGAACCCAAAGTGTTTCGAAGTTTCACGACACTGACAGCATTTTTATATTCTCATGACTCAATGGTTACAATAGGTATTTACATCTGTTAAATAATTCATCATTGATAATAAGATTTATTTTATTTTAAAAAAAAATATTAGAAGCAATGTACATACATAATAATCATGGTATATAACATAATACATTTCATGTACAACTTAAAAAAAAAAAAATTTTGGATAGAAAAGAAAAAGAAAAAAGAGAAGCTTGAGTATAGTAGTGATGTGTAGGGCGCAATAATTAATGGTTAATGATTGATAATTAGATAAATAGACTCCGTCCTTAGAAGTGTAAAAACAAAGCCCCGAAAATAAAAGGGCCTTAAGAAAAGAAAGGAAATAAGAAGAAAATGCAAAAAAGATAGAACTAAACATAAAAGAAAGGGAATGTGCCTAATTCATAACGTTACACACCTCACCTAGTTCTAAAGCAGTTACTTTCCAGGGTTATGTTGCACCATATTACACTTGTAATAAATCAATGAAAGATGACCATATCTTAAAGAATTGTTCTGGTTTTCCTGCCAGAACGAGTCTCATTTCCTTGAGATGTAATATTTCCGACATATTTGTCATCCACATTTTAAACGTTGGGATAAGTGCGTTTTTCCAGAATTTAAGTATACGTTTTTTTGCCGTTATCAAACAATAGTTGAGGAAACATCTTTGTAATGACGTTAGCTCTGAACAGGCTTCCATTGCTCCGAAAATAATCAATTCTGTGTTTGGGTCCAGTCTTGTTTTAAATAGTTTTGAAAAGGTTTCAAAAATGTCCTTCCAAAATTTCTGAAGTTTTACACAGGAGACAAATGAATGTGCTATTGTTGCTTCTTGTGTTAGACACTTATCACAGATGGGAGAGACGTTTGGAAACATTTTATTTAGTTTGGTTTTTGAGTAATATGATCTATGTACAATTTTAAATTGAATCAGGGCGTGTCTGACATTAATCGAACATTTGTGTACATATAACAAATAATCTTCCCATCTGTCCTTAGGGATTTCTATAGCCAGTTCTTGTTCCCACTCTTTTCTTATTCGCTCTGTAGAAGGTATATCTATATTTAAAATAGTATTATAGAAATATGATGTTAAGTTATTCAATTCTACCTGTGTATTCATGCTTTGCTCTAGTGGATCTAACGTCAGATTTTGATCATCTTGTGAATATTTTTTCAGATAATCTCTGATTTGCAAATATCTAAAATATTGGTTACTTTCCAAATTGTATTTAAGCTGTAGTTCTTGAAATGATAAAAAACACTTCCCATTTCATACATATCTTCCCAAGTCTTAATTCGTAATAGTAAGAAAGTAAGGTTAAACGAGAACTTACCAGTTTGAAGTTTGATCTTTATTTTATGAGGAGTTATGATGAGCGATTACGTGAAGAAACCCGCCAGCCCGCATGCGCTGCAATCTTCAAAGCAACGGTGTGAAATCACAAATAACAGTAGTTGAAGTAACATAGTAAGATTAGAGAAGACTAGAACTAAGAGATGACCTTTATGATACGAGGGTTGGGAGCGGAGGGCACGTAATCGCTCATCGTAACTCCTCATAAAGTAAAGATCAAACCTCAAATTGGTAAGTTCTCGTTTAATCTTACTTTTTACTTTGGAGTCACGTGAATGATTCCGTGAAGATTTCAGTGATTTCATGCCGTGGAAACGAGTCCAGGTGTCACACACAATTGACCAAGGGTAAGTGAAAACAATAACGCGTTAAAATAGTACAAGGCATTGGTGAGACCAATTCTGGAGTATGCTGTACAATTTTGGTCGCCTAATTATAGGAAGGATGTCAACAAAATAGAGAGAGTACAGAGGAAGTTTACTAGAATGTTGCCTGGGTTCCAGAAACTAAGTTACAGAGAAAGGTTGAACAAGTTAGGTCTTTATTCTTTGGAGCGCAGAAGGTTAAGGGGGGACTTGATTGAGGTCTTTAAAATGATGAAAGCGATAGACAGAGTTGATGTGGATAAGTTTTTCCCATTGAGGGTAGGGAAAATTCAAACAAGAGGGCATGACATGAGAATTAAGGGACAGAAGGTTTGAGGTAACATGAGGGGGAACATCTTTACTCAGAGAGTGGTGGCTGTGTGGAATGAGCTTCCAGCAAAAGTGGTGGAGGCAGGATCCATTTTAACATTTAAAAGTAAAGTGGATAGGTATATGGACTGGAAGGGAATGGAGGGGTATGGTCTGAGTGCAGGTAGATGGGACTAGAGGAAAATAAATGTTCGGCAAGGACTGGAAGGGCCGAGAGGGCCTGTTTCCGTGCTGTAATGGTTATATGGCTATATGGTACTAATCCAGTGGCCAGAGAAGTGACTGTGAAGAAAATAGCGCTCCAATTTCCAATGACATAGATTTAAACATGCTGATTCTTTAATGATCAAAAGTAACATAATAGTGACCCCTCTCCTCCAGGGAGAAACTATAAACAGAACTTAAAATAGAGTTGGAAAATAGCCCTCGGTCTAGCAATGGGTTTGTTATAAAACATTTGGAAGTTCACTTGTTAGACCATCCTGCAGTCGCTAGGATGTGGTTCAGCAGAAATCCATAACCCAAGTTCAAGTTCAAGTGAGTTTATTGTCATGTGTCCCTGATAGGACAATGAAATTCTTGCTTTGCTTCAGCACAACAGAACATAGTAGGCATTGACTACAAAACAGACCAGTGTGTTCATATACCATACATATATATATACACACATGAATAAATAAACTGATCAATTGAAAATAACAGATAATGGGTTATTAATGTTCAGAGTTTTGACCAAGCCAGGTTTAATAGCCTGATGGATGTGGGGAAGTAACTATTCCTGAACCTGGTCGTTGCAGACGTCAGACTCCTGTACCTGCTACCTGAAGGTAGCAGGGAGATGAGTGTGTGGCCAGGATGGTGTGGGTCTTTGATGATACTGCCAGCCTTTTTGAGGCAGCGACTGCGGTAAATCCCCTCGATGGAAGGGAGGTCAGAGCCGATGATGGACTGGGCAGTGCTTACTACTTTTTGTAGTCTTTTCCTCTCCAGGGCGCTCAAGTTGCCGAACCAAGCCACGATGCAACCGGTCAGCAAGTTCTCTACTGTGCACCTGTAGAAGTTAGAGAGAGTCATCCTTCACAAACCGACTCTCCGTAATCTTCTCAGGAAGTAGAGGCGCTGATGAGCCTTCTTGATAATTGCATCAGTGTTCTCGGACCAGGAAAGATCTTCAGAGATGTGCACGCCCAGGAATTTGAAGCTCTTGACCCTTTCAACCATCGACCCGTTGATATAAACAGGACTGTGGGTCCCCATCCTACTCCTTCCAAAGTCTACAATCAGTTCCTTGGTTTTGCTGGTGTTGAGGGCAAGGTTATTGTGCTGGCCAGTCGCTCGATCTCTCTTCTATACTCTGACTCATCCCCATCAGTGACAGTGATACGTCCCACAACAGTGATGTCGTCAGCGAACTTGATGATGTAGTTCGCACTATGACCGGCTACGCAGTCAAGATTATAGAGAGAGTACAGCAGGGGGCTGAGCACGCGGCCTTGAGGTGCTCCCGTGCTGATTGTTATTTAGTCTGACACATTTCCACCAATACAAACAGACTGTGGTCTGTGAATGAGGAAGTCGAGGATCCAATTGCAGAGGGATGCACAGAGACCCATTGCTGTGAGTTTGGTAACAAGCTTGAAGGGGATGATTGTGTTAAATGCTGAGCTGTAATCGATGAATAACAGCCTGACATATGAGTTTTTGTTGTTCAAGTGGTCCAGAGCGGAGTGGAGAGCCAGCGAGATCGCATCCACCGTTGATCTGTTGTGGCGGTAAAGGGCCTGTCCCACCAGCATGCAACTCTATGCGATGAGCGCGACCCTACATGGTCGCTTGAGCCGTGGTCCCACTTCGATCGCCGGAGCCGTGCGGAATTGTGCGGAGTTCGTCCCGACATCGCGTGGGGGTCCGAAAAACTGACTATGTTCAAAAATTCCGCAGTCGCCTCGACGCATTACACACCGCCTCGACGTCGTGCCTCCGTGACCCTCTCTGTGGGTGCCTCCGTGACCCTCTCTGTGTGTGGCTCCGTGGCCCTCTCTGTGTGTGCCTCTGTGCCCCTCTCTGTGTGCCCCTCTCTGTCCTGGCGCACTTACCTTTAAGACTTCGTTCTAAATTTCCTGACATTGTTTGCCTCACTTTGTGCTGCGTTGCGCCACTCACCCGACCTCCGCGCGGCTCTCGCTGCCGATTTGGTCGCGCTTGCCGCATGCAGGCGCATGCTGGTGGGAACGGCCCTGTACAGGGATAACCCGACCTCCGCGCGGCCCCAGCTTCTAGTTTGATTGTGCTCATCGCATGGAGTCGGATGCTGGTAGGGCAGGCCCTTAAGCGAACTGTAGTGGGTCCAGGTTTTTGTCGAGGTAGGAGTTGATTTGCGCCATGATCAACCTCTCAAAGCACTTCATCACCACAGGCGTTAGTGCCACAGGTCGATAGTCATTGAGGCATGTCACCTTGCTCTTCTTGGGCACTGGTATAATCGATGCCCTTTTGAAGCAGGTGGGAACCTCAGACCTCAGAAGTGAAAGGTTGAAAATGTCCGTAAAAACTCCAGCCAGTTGGTCCGCACAGGTTTTTAGAACACGACCAGGTATACCATCAGGTCCAGGCGCTTTTCAAGGGTTCACCCCTCTGAAGGATTTCCTGACATTGGCCTCTGTGACTGAGACAGAAATACCATCACAGCGAATGGGGGCTCGGGAAGGCACATCGGTGTTCTCCCTATCAAAGCGTACGTAAAATGCATTGAGCTCATCAGGGAGTGATGTTTCGCCGATATTCGAGCTGCCTCCTGGTTTCGCCTTGTAGGAGGTGATTGCATTCAGGCCCCACCACAGCTGCCGAGCATCTGTTTCATCCTCCAGCTTGGAGCAGAAGTCCCTTTTGGTCTTTTTGATGGCCTTACCAAGGTCGTATCTGGATCGCTCCAGTTGTTGTTGCAACCCTGGTGGAGTGAGATTCGAAAACATCAGTGTCCACTCCTGCACAAGACAAACCCCGTTTTAACTACCTGGAGATGGTCTAGACTGATACCTTCTTGTGAGGTTTTTTGTAACTAACAAACATTGCTAGTTCAGAGCCTTTAAGGCTCTAGGTGCCCTAAATGCTGTTGTAGATGTGTGACCACACACAACCAAACGTCCATGGGTATGCCATGAAAACTAGTTTGAGACCTGATGCCCCCGGTCTACTCTGGTCTACTCTGCTAGACTAAGTCATGATCATAAATGTTATATTATTTGCAGACAAAACCATTCTGTCCAGTTGCAGCTTTTGCAATGTAGCTGGGGCCACCGGCGAGGCAACGTCAGCACAACTTTAACATCTCCCAGTACCTAGGCCTGGGGGAATTAGAGTTAAAAATACCCTTCATAAATCTGGATATCAGTGGGTGAGACCTGACAGAGTGGTGTCCCGATCCCAGCAACAAGTATGACTACTGGCACAATTGATAACACTATAACTTCATCTCTTGTGAAATTATAGCTTTGAGAGGAATTCCAAGACATCAGTTATACGTGCCCTGTCATACGATATGTTGGACTGTAAACAGAACACTTCCCATTTCTTGATGTAGGAGATGTACTGTTTCTAAATACTATTTCTCCAAGCCGCAGTAATTACATTCACCGTAGGACCTGACAGCGCAAACCCCAGGAAGGTCTTCTCAGAGTCTGTAAACCAACAAATTGATTTGCTCATGCAGCGAATGGTTCTCCCCAGTCACGGGTAAAACCAGCAGATTTCTGCATTTGGGAACAGCTATAAAAGCCTCTGTTATAATTCCCAGTATGAGTCGACCCATGGCCAGTCAGACACTACCAAAAACCTGAGGCGGAGTCTTGTTGGATCTTATGCAAGTACCGACTGATGAGGCAAAATGGAGGAAGGACATAAAGACCATTCCTCCCCAGTGTAGCGAGAATACATCCATCGCCACTGCCCCTGAGTATGGCTGCCACGCCACATATTTTGCAACTGGTGATTGAGCCTAGGAGCAAACAAATCAATATTTGGTGTTCCCTCGAGCCACAATGTCAATACTTTGTGATCCAACATCCATTGTGTGTTGTCATTGACTTGCGTGACGATACACCAGCATCAAATGAGGTTAGGTAAACTATTATAAGATATTGACTTGATTTCACTCATGTGATTAATATATGCCACCACCGTAGTGTATCAACTAGTAGTTGAGCATGCAGATATGCATATTCGCACAATAAGCCTTTAACCCATAGAATGCCCTTAGTGTTTCTAGGTAGTTGATACCATATAACTGAGGAAATGGTAACTCATGCACATCCCATCCACCTCTGTAACTAGAGATGGTATAGTAATTTTACATCTTTGAGCACCAGCTTCAGTTTGTAATATAACTGAAAGTTTAATGACCAAAAGTTACTGGAGTATTGCTGAATACTGTTCATCCATAAATGTGACTTTATAGCTTCAGCTGGTAATAGCATAGGTCTGTTAACAATGACCTACATGGTACTTGAGAGCTTGCTTCTTTGCACAATGTCAATTCTGATAATGCAAAGGCCCCAAATGCGCATCTGAAAATCAGCCACTATATTGTCAATTACACTGGCCACTTGATGAATAAACACCAAGATTGTTACAAGCTTCCATTAATTCTAATCTCTAACCCCAGGGCGGAGTCACAGATAAATTACTAGAATTAAAGGTAACTCCCAATAATCTATTGGTATCAGCTTAAATTCAACTGGATAGATTAGAAACCCTCAATTTCTCAAATATTAGTTTTGCAGCTGAAAACAGCTAATTTAGCAAGATTCAGCATTTTCAGAATATCATCCACACCATAAAAAATGTGTTTTTGAGCTCTGAGCAGCCCAAGCACTGGCTTGGTAATTTGGTGAATAGCCTGGGAACTGGTTAGCCCATTTGCAATGCTTTAACTGGTATCATTGCCCATCCAGCTAAATGTCAATATCTCTAGTGATCCCTGTGATAGGGAACTGAATAGCATGCATCTTTGAGATCGATGCTTGCCATAAAGCATCCTATGGAAATCAGTTGTTTAGACAGTAACTAAGTTTTCCATTCTAAAAGTCTATACTGCACAAGAGTGTGTGAGTTAATCAAGGGTGATCCAACACCCTCCATCTTCCTTTATGAAGGCGCAGTTTGGTGAAGCTATGCCCATCGTGGTGCTTTAATCAACCCGATAGCTTTGCTTCCTCATCCAGTCTTTCACTTGTTTGGATATCTGCTTGTATACCCAAACCTTTTGTTGGAATGATAAATGTCCAGCTTGGTGTATATGGTATGGGTGGCATTGAGTTAAAGGAATTCAATTTGTAACCCTTGTATACTGTGCAGTATAAACTGATCTGATGTTATCTTTTCAGTTATAAACGGATCTGAAGTCATCCGTCGTCATTTGTACAAAAAAACAAGTGTAATTTATTACCAACTTGTAACTGGTCCACACACCCCATGTTTCGGAAAGAAACCACCTACCTCGATGGTTACTGGTGGTTTTATGGTAAGCCCAACGGCCCCTGATGCGGGTTCTATTCCCAGTCTTCATTTGGAGGATAGGACTGCTGGGGTGCGTGGATTGCACATTTTTCCTGACGACTGGTTTGGGCCTTGGCCTGAAAGACCTCTGCCCAGGGAATCAGCTTTCAAGCTGCCACCAGCGTCAGTGAACCGCTTACTGCCGATGGAGGCGTAGGGGTGATGTCGCCAAAATGGTGAGGCTTTGGCTCGTCATTGGTGCCTTGACTAGTCCGACAGCCTTGCTTCCTCATCCAGGTTTTTACCTGTTTGGTTAGGTCTTCTCCGAGGAGAAGATTCGGCGGCTGGACATTGCTGGCCTCGCCATCCATAGTCTCCCCAGATAGCGTGGTTCACTGCCAGCACTTTCAAGTGCTCAAATTTATAGGTGTATGTTCCTGTAATGACGTGACGTGAGGTCACTGATGCTTACCAAGCTTGTAACGTGAGGGAACTGCGTCCCTCGCCTTATCTGCCAACGTCAGGAATCCAGCTCTCCTGCAGCGGCTCCTTTCACCAGTATGTTTCACGGACATACTTCCGGGTTTGGAGTCAGTCACACCTCGCACTCTCCTCCATCGAGAGGCGATTAGTAAGCAGCCCTAAAACAGGTGCTGCTGATATGGCCACTTCAATGGACCTTTATAGGGATGGAGCATCTCCTCATGTTTCACCTGGGCAAACGTCCCAGGACATCCCCATGGAGGGGAACCCTCCTGACCTGAGTTTGTCCCAGTCCAGGCCTCTCCAACTCCGTTAGGCTGCACACCCTCTCAGGGCTGTCGGAGCCTGAAGTTGCTGACCCCTGTCAGTGACTCGGGTAGCGAACCCGACTGCCGCCAGCTATCCGCACACCCGCGGTCCGCAGCCGGGTCTTCCTGCCGTCTCCGTAGCCGGGTTTCCCCGAGCCGAGTTTTCCCACAGTCTCCTTAGTCGGGTTCCCCGAGCGAGGTTTCCCCGCAGTCCGTAGCCGGGTTTCCCCCCCGGAACCGGGCTTCCCCACGACCACAGTCGGTATTCCCCCGAGCTGGGTTCCCCGAGATCACAATCAGGTTTCCCCCAGCCGGGCTTCCCCGCGGTCACAGTCGGGATTCCCCGCGGCTCGTCAAGGTTTCTCCCCGGCTTGCTAATCCAGCAGGAACTCCACAACATAGCTTTATCTTTTATAAAGAGCTTCCTTCAAACAAAGCACAACCTGAAAGTAAGTTTAAAACTTATCTGCAGGATTTGAAACTGTCGCCATGCGTCAAATGTAATGACGCGCATGCGGGCTGGCGGGCTTCTTCATGGAATCACTCACGTGACTCCGCAGTAAAATCAAAGTCTATGCTGTCATTCATGTTTGTTTTTCTACGGAGTTTAACCTTCTGTCCCCTGTTATTAAAAAAAAACACTCCTCCATTTGTTAAACAAATGGGTGAAATGGAAGTCACTAATCCCTGATCAGTTTTAGTGCCCACAGTTTAGTTTACAACCCCCAATGTTTATTTCAACTTAGCTATGTTGTGGAATCCAAATACCATGATAAATCTACTTATTGCCTCTCCTAAAATCCTTGAGTTCTCTTCATGATGTTGGCCTTTTTCACATCATGCTTCCCCGGTATGTAAGATCTTGGGTTAAACATATTACAAACTATTTATCTTCCCTATAATTTTCAGAATTTTCAATAGCAATATTTATTGAGAAAACGACAAAGTGCTGGAGGAACTCAGTGGGTCAGGAAGCATCTGTGGAGAGAAGGAACAGGCAATATATTGAGTCGGGATTCTTCTTCAGACTTGTACTATAGTTGTGCATCAGCAGGCTAAAGAAGGGTCCCAACCCGAAACATCACCATCCATTCTCTCCACAGATGCTGCTTTACCCATACAGTTCCTCCAGCACTCTGTATTTTGTTCAAGATTGCAGCTTCTGTGTGTCTTGTAATAATTATCCAAATTCTTTCCAAATGCCTCAAATGTATTAGGCATTTTAAGGTTTTTTTTACACGTTTTTTTTCTGTGCAAAAAATGCACAGTTTTTTAATTGTGCATTTGCTCAATTAACCCTTGTGTAAATGCAGGAAACCTCTAGAATCCCAACACTTATTTTAACATGTAGAACATATTACGCATATTTATCAGGTCAAGAAACATCTTTGCAGAGATAATGAATGTTACATATCTGGTTATAAAGACATTTCATCAGAATAAGCTATCAATCCTACTTTGCGTAAGAAAGAACTGCAGATGCTGGTAAAAATGGAAGATAGACACAAAATGCTGGAATAACTCAGCGGGACAAGCAGCATCTCTGGAGAGAAGGAATGGGCGACATTTCGGGTTGAGACCTTTCTTCAGACTGATGTCGGGGGGGGGGGGGGTGGGACAGAGATAGAATGAAGGTGGAGACAGTAAGACTGGTGGGAGAACTGGAAAGGGGAAGGGGAGGGGGAGAGAAAGCAAGGGCGATCTGAAGTTAGAGAAGTCAATGTTTATACCGCTGTGGTGTAAACTACCCAAGCGAAATATGAGGTGCTGTTCCTCCAATTTGCGCTGGGCCTCACTCTGACAATGGAGGAGGCCCAGGACAGAAAGGTCAGATTGGGAATGGGAGGGGGAGTTGAAGTGCTGAGCCACCGGGAGATCAGGTCGGTTAAGACGGACTGAGCGGAGGTGTTCAGCGAAACAATTCTAGAATTGGAGGGGCAAGAGGTGGAGGTGTTGCATTGCTAGTCAGGGAAGATATTACAGCAGTGCTTTGGCAGGATAGATTGGAGGGCTCATCTAGGGAGGCTATTTGGGTGGAACTTAGAAGTGGGAAAGGTGTAGCAACACTTATAGGGGTATATTATAGACCACCAAATGGGGAACGAGAATTGGAAGAGCAAATATGTAAAGAGATAGCAGATATTAGTAGTAAGCACAAGGTAGTGATTGTGGGAGATTTCAACTTTCCACACATAGACTGGGAAACACATTCTGTAAATGGGCTGGATGGTTTGGAGTTTGTAAAATGTGTGCAGGATAGTTTTTTGCAGCAATACATAGAGGTGCCTACTAGAGGAGGGGCAGTGCTGGACCTCCTGTTAGGAAATGAGACGGGACAGGTGGTGGAGGTATGCGTAGGGGAGCACTTCGGGTCCAGTGATCACAATACCATTAGTTTCAATATAATTATGGAGAAGGACAGAACTGGGCCTAGGGTTGAGATTTTTGATTGGAGAAAGGCTAACTTTAACGAGATGTGAGATGATTTAAAAGGAGTGAACTGGGACATTTTGTTTTATGGGAAAGATGTAGAGGAGAAATGGAGGACATTTAAAGGGGAAATTTTAAGAGTACAAAATCTTTATGTTCCTGTTCGGTTGAAAGGAACCAGTAAAAATTGGAAAGAGCCCTGGTTTTCAAGGGAAATTGGACATCTTGTTCGGAAAAAGAGGGAGATCTACAATAATTATAGGCAGCATGAAGTAAATGATGTGCTTGAGGAGTATAAGGAATGTAAAAAGAATCTAAAGAAAGAAATTAGAAAAGCTAAAAGAAGATATGAGGTTGCTTTGGCAAGTAAGGTGAAAGTAAATCCAAAGGGTTTCTACAGCTATGTTAATAGCAAAAGGATAACAAGGGATAAAATTGGTCCATTGGAGAGACCGAGTGGACAGCTATCTGCAGAGCCAAAAGAGATGGGGGAGATATTGAACAATTTCTTTTCTTCGGTATTCACCAAGGAGAAGGATATTGAATTATGTGAGGTAAGGGAAACTAGTAGAGTAGCTATGGATACTATGAGTTTCAAAGTAAAAGAAGTACTGGCACTTTTGAAAAATATAAAAGTGGATAAGTCTCCAGGTCCTGACAGGATATTCCCTAGGACATTGAGGGAAGTTAGTGTAGAAATAGCCGGGGCTATGACAGAAATGTCATTAGAAACTGGAATAGTCCCCGAGGATTGGCGTACTGCGCATGTTGTTCCATTGTTTAAAAAGGGTTCTAAAAGTAAACCTAGCAATTATAGACCGGTTAGTTTGACTTCAGTGGTGGGCAAATTAATGGAAAAGATACTTAGAGATAATATATATAAGTATCTGGATAAAGAGGGTCTAATTAGGAACAGTCAACATGGATTTATGCCTGGAAGGTCATGTTTGACTAATCTTCTTAAATTTTTTGAAGAGGTTACTAGGGAAATTGACGAGGGTAAAGCAGTGGATGTTGTCTATATGGACTTCAGTAAGGCCTTTGACAAGGTTCCTCATGGAAGGTTGGTTAAGAAGGTTCAACTGTTGGGTATAAATGCAGGAATAGCAAGATGGATTCAACAGTGGCTGAATGGGAGAAGCCAGAGGGTAATGGTGGATGGCTGTTTGTCGGGTTGGAGGCAGGTGACTAGTGGGGTGCCTCAGGGATCTGTGTTGGGTCCTTTGTTGTTTGTCATGTACATCAATGATCTGGATGAAGGGGTGGTAAATTGGATTAGTAAGTATGCAGATGATACCAAAATAGGGGGTGTTGTGGATAATGAAGAGGATTTCCAAAGTCTACAGAGTGATTTAGGCCAGTTGGAAAAATGGGCTGAAAGATGGCAGATGGAGTTTAATGCTGATAAATGTGAGGTGCTACACCTTGGCAGGACAAATCAAAATAGGACGTACATGGTAAACGGTAGGGAATTGAAGAATACAGTTGAACAGAGGGATCTGGGAATAACCGTGCATAGTTCCTTGAAGGTAGAATCTCATATAGATAGGGTGGTAAAGAAAGCTTTTGGTATGCTAGCCTTTATAAATCAGAGCATTGAGTATAGAAGCTGGGATGTAATGTTAAAATTGTACAAGACGTTGGTGAGACCAAATCTGGAGTATGGTGTACAATTTTGGTCGCCCAATTATAGGAAGGATGTCAACAAAATAGAGAGGGTACAGAGGAGATTTACTAGAATGTTGCCTGGGTTTCAACAGCTAAGTTACAGAGATAGGTTTAATAAGTTAGGTCTTTATTCTCTGGAGCGCAGAAGGTTAAGGGGTGACTTGATAGAGGTCTTTAAAATGATGAGAGGGATAGACAGAGTTAATGTGGACAAGCTTTTCCCTTTGAGAATAGGGAAGATTCAAACAAGAGGACATGACTTTAGAATTAAGGGACAGAGGTTTAGGGGTAACATGAGGGGGAACTTCTTTACTCAGAGAGTGGTAGCGGTGTGGAATGAGCTTCCAGTGGAAGTGGTGGCGGCAGGTTCGTTGGTATCATTTAAAAATAAATTGGATAGGCATATGGATGAGAAGGGTATGGAGGGTTATGGTATGAGTGCAGGCAGGTGGGACTAAGGGAAAAAAGTTGTTCGGCACGGACTTGAAGGGCCGAGATGGCCTGTTTCCGTGCTGTAATTGTTATATGGTTATATGGTTTCCTGCTCAGTATTGTATACAAGTAGATACAAAATGCTGGAGTAACTCAACTGTTCAGGTAGCAACTCTGGTGAAAAGGAATAGGTGATGTTTCTGGTCGAGACCCTTATTCAGACTGAGACAGAGGAGAGGGAAACTGGAGGTATGAGGTATAATAGGAGGTTTGACCGACAACAACAGAATGAAAGGTATGAAAGGAACTAATCAAGAACAACAAGGATGATCACGGAAAGGTGGAGCCCACAATGGTCCATTGTTGGTTGTGCAAGAGGCGATATTCAGGTGAAGCTTTGTCATGGCTTAGATTGGAGAGACTTTGAACACCCCTTATATTCTGGTATGATTATTTGCTAAACCCAGCAAAGCACGAGTTGTGGATGTAACCCAGACCATCACACAGACCAGATTCCCCACCATTGACACCATCTACACTTCACACCATCTCAGGAACCTTTTGTACCTGTACCAAAGAATGCCTCCCAGCCTGTCTGAATGACTACCGTCCGGTGGCCCTCACCTCGGTAGTCATGAAATGCTTTGAGAGGCTGGTGAAGAAACACATTTGCGCCTTCCTCCCTCGCAACATGGACCCGCTACAATTTGCATACCGTCCGAACAGATCCACGGACGATGCTGTCTCCCAGGTTTTGCACACTGCCCTCTCCCATCTTGACTGCCAGAAGGGGGGCTACGTGAGGATGCTGTTCATAGACTTCAGTTCAGCCTTCAACACGATAGTCCACACCAGGCTGGCCGCGAAGCTACTGGATTTAGGGCTCAACACCCCCCGTGTGCCTGGGTCCTGGACTTTCTCACCGCCAGGCCCCAGGTAGTCAAGATGGGAGGGAATACATCAAAGTCCCTCACCCTGAGCACAGGATCCCCCTAGGGTTGCGTCCTCAGCCCCCTTTTGTAATCCCTGTACACACATGACTGTGTGGCTAGGTTCAGCTCCAACTCAATAATCAAGTTTGCTGATGACACTGTGGTGGTGGGCCTGATCTCACACAACGATGAGCAGGCCTACCGAGAGGAGGTAGCTCATCTGGCACTCTGGTGTCAGGACAACAGCCTCCTCTTGAACATCAAAAAAATGAAGGAGCTGATCGTGGACTTTAGGAGGGCACATCATCCGAGGACATACACACCATTGAGGATAAATGGGGATACTGTGGATAGGGTGAGCTATTTTAAATACCTGGGAGTCCACATCTCTGAGGATATGACAAGGACATCACACGCTGCAGCACTTGTGAGTAAGGCAAGGCAGCACCTTTACCACCTCAGACAATTGAGAAAATTCAGAGTGTCTCCGAGGATCCTCCAGTGCTTCTACTCTGCGGCTGTGGAAAGCATCTTGTCCGGAAACATTACAATATGGTTTGGGAACTGCTCTGCCCAGGACAAGAAGGCTCTGCAGACAGTAGTGCGTTCGGCCGAACGCACTATGGGGACTTCTCTCGCCCCTCTGCAGGAACTATACATCAGAAGGTGCAACTCCAGAGCCAATAAGATAATGGAAGACCCCTTCCACCCCTGCAATGGACTGTTCCAGCTCTTACGGTCAGGCAAACGCCTCCGTTGCCGCGCTGTGAGAACGGAGAGGATGAGAAGGAGTTTCTTCCCAGAGGCCATTCGGCCTGTCAACTCCTATCTCACCAGGGACTAACTCTACTAACTTACTGGACCACAATACCGCCCACAATATTTAATATGAAAAAGAACATGTGATTCTGTTTGTAGTTTGTTGGTTGTTTGTTTGTTTGTTTGTTTTTTTCACAAAGTCCGCAGGCACGGCCACTTTTCATTTCACTGCACATCCCGTATGTGTATGTGACGAATAAAGTTGACTTGACTTGACTTGACTTGACTTGAAAGCAGCCAACATAATCAACAACCCTGATGTCACGAGGATGATGCCAGGATTTCTACGAGGATGTTGCCAGGACAAGGAGGGAGAGGTGGAGTAGGCTGGGACCCTATTCCTTGGAGCGCAGGAGGATGATGGATGATCTTATAGAGGTGTATAAAATCATGAGAGGAATAGATTGTATAGATGCACGGAGTCTCTTGCCCAGAGTAGGTGAATCAACTACTCTGAGGACATAGTTTTAAGGTGAAGGGGAAAAGATTTAATAGGAATCTGAGGGGTACCTTTTTCACACAAAGGGTGGTGGGTGTATGGAACGAGCTGCCAGAGGAGGTCGTTGAGGCTGGGACTATCCCAACATATAAGAAGCAGTTAGATAGGTACATGGATAGCACAGACTTGGAGGGATATGGACCAAATGCTGGCAGGTGGGACAAGTGTAGCTGGGACATCATTGGCCGATATGGGCAAGTTGGGCTGAAGGTCCTGTTTCCACACTGTATCACTCTATGAGTCTATGACTATGACCGTTTCCATCTGAGTAATTCCTTTTTCTCACCAGTTCTGTCTGGCAGGAGGCAAAGGAGCTTGAAGTGCGCACCACCACAGACTCAGGAAAAATAGCTTCTTCCCCTCTGTTATTAGGTTTCTGAATCATCTTTCCATAAACAAGGGCAATATTCCGATTCTCCAACAAATCCCATTGCATTGGACTTTTTCTCTGGAGCTGATGAGAATGTGGTCCCAAGAATCTATGGTGACCATCAGTTTTAACACCAGTTTTATGTTATTCCACTTCCTCATCCACTCCCTACACATCGGAGCCAATTTACAGAGGCCAATTAACCTGCAAACCCGCACGTTCTTGAAATCCAGCAGAAATCCACATGATGACAGGGCGAACCTGCAAACTCCACACAGAGGGTACTCCATACAGAGAGTTCATGATCAAGCCTGGCTCACTGGCACTGTGAGGCAGCAACTCTACCTACTGTACCATTATCCCGCCATTTTAAGTCAAAGAACCAACATTAAAATAGGTTAATGGACCTGAAGAAGTAACACTTTCTCTTTCCACAGATGTTGCCCGACCTGCTTATTTTCTTGTTTGCAGTAACACTATCTACCACATACATTGAGATCAATATTAAATCTCTAGTGGTAGTTAGCTCTATCTTCTAAAGTATTCTCCCCATTCTTCTTGTAACCTCTTTCATCCGTGAACTCCCTTGATTCAGCGTAGCATAGTGTGTAGGAGAAAGAAGATCAGAACATTGGAAATGAATGCTTGGCTTTTGGAAGCCCTTGGAGAGCGCAAATAAATATGTGCATTTGATAGAACACTCGAGCCCCAAGGGATGCAATCCCCGCTCTTCAGTGAAAAGTTCACCATCTGTGATGGAAACATGGTAATAGAGTCAGGAACTAAACTAACAAGGGCTTCTATCAGGACACTGTTGAAGTAATGAGAACTGACCCAGCAGAATTAGTTTGTGATTGAAGATCAATGAACAATCACTGTGTGTATCATTTTCTTAATAACGATGCTTCCAATAAGCAGCTGATGATTAGATTCTATTTTATCAGACGCACAGGACAGATTCCCATTAGTCTCTGTGCCTAGGATTACATCAATGATTTGGATGAAGGGATTCAAAGTAACATTAATAAATTTGCAGATGACACAGAGCTGGGTGGCAGTGTGAACTGTGTGGAGGATGCCATGAGAATGCAGGGTGACTTGGACAGGTTGGGTGAGTGGGCAGATGCATGGCAGATGCAGATTAATGTGGATAAATGTGAGGTTATCCACTTTGGTAGCAAAACCAGTAGTGCCCCTGTCCCACTTAGGAAACCTGAATGGAAACCTCTGGAGATCTTGCGCCCCACCCAAGGTTTCCGTGAGGTTCCCGGAGGTTCCAGTCACTCTGCCTAATGGTGGAAAGTGGTTTCCGCATAGTCGAGGCTTCTTCTATGTTCCTACAATTATTTAAAAAAAAAACAAAACCGGCCTCGACTAAAAATAGGTTGCCATTTGGTCGAAGCCAGTGGAGTGGGGTTGCTTTTTACTTACAGGCAGTCAAAGACAAGCTCCTTCGCTGACCGGCCATTTTGATTGGCTCATTGGAGTTTTCAGCAAAGATCCTATCGGGTCTTTGGTTTTCAGGACCTAGAAGATCCGCCGGAAGGTAAAATGCCCGCTAACTTTATTGAACTTCTTAAAACTTTCTCCATTCCTTCTCTCCCCTTCTCGCTCCCCTTCTCTGTCCCTTTCTCTGTCCCTTTCTCTGTCCTTCTCTCCCCTTCTTTCCCTTTCTCTCCCTCTCTCCCGCGCTCTTTAAAGGACTTACCGTGCTCTGTGGCAGCCGTTTACCTTCCTCTTTATCGCTCAGAATGCGCTCCTCCGCTGTCCCTGGCCCCCAACTTCGCGATGTGTTTGTGTGTGTGTGTGTGTGTGTGTGTGTGTGTGTGTGTGTGTGTGTGTGTGTGTGTGTGTGTGTGTGTGTGTGTGTGTGCGTGCGCGGTCGTTAGCAAAGATCCTGTAGGATCTTTGATCAGTAGATGCAGCTCACGCTTCAGTCGAGGCTTTCCAGGCAAGTGACCAAAACCTCTGGTGGCTCATGGAGAGTGACCGTAACCTCTGGGAACCTCACATAAACCTTGGGTGGGGCGCAAGGTCTCCAGGGGTTTCCATTCAGGTTTCCTAAGTGGGACAGGGGCATTAGGCAGATTATTATGTAAATGGTGTCAAGTTGGGAAAAAGGGAAGTACAACGGGATCTGGGGGTCCTTGTTCATCAGTCAATGAAAGTAAGCATGCAGGTATAGCAGGCAGTGAAGAAAGCATATTGGCCTTCATAACAAGAGGAGTGGAATATAGGAGCAAGGAGGTCCTTCTGTAGTTGTATAGGTCCCTAGTGAGACCACACCTGGAGTATTGTGTACAGTTTTGGTCCCACAATTTGAGGAAGGACATGCTTGCTATTGAGGGACTGCAATGTAGGTTCACAAGGTTAATTCCCGGGATGGCGGGACTGTCATATGCTGGGAGAATGGAGCGGCTGGGCTTGTATACTCTGGAGTTTAGAAGGATGAGAGGGAATCTTATTGAAACATATATGATTATTAAGGGTTTGGACACACTAGAGGCAGGTAACACGTTCCTGATGTTGGGGGAGTCCAGAACCAGGGGCCACAGTTTAAGAATAAGGGGTAAGCCATTTAGAACGGCGATGAGGAAACACTTTTTTACACAGAGAGTTGTTTCGTCCTGAAGGATAGTCTCGACCTGAAACGTCACTCGTCCTTTTTTGTCAGCGATCTTGCCTGACCCGCTGAGTTACTCCAGCACCTTGTGTCCATCTTAATTATTGAAGATGATTTCATCACTTTAAAACTCAATTTATAATATACTGTACATACGATTGGACTAACTCGTAGGATGCGTGGCCCCTTGGAGAAGAGAAAAAGATTAGTTAAAACAAATGTAGGTCCCTTGCAGTCAGAAACAGGTGAATTGATCATGGGGAACAAGGACATGGCAGACCAATTGAATAACTACTTTGGTTCTGTCTTCACTATGGAAGACAAATAATCTGCCGGAAATAGAAGGGGATCGTGGATCAAATGAGATGGAGGAACTGAGTGAAATCCAGGTTAGCCGGAAAATGGTGTTAGGTAAATTGAATGGATTAAAGGCCGATAAATCCCCAGGGCCAGATAGGCAGCATCCCTGGGTACTTAAGGAAGTAGCCCCAGAAATAGTGGATGCCTTAATGATAGATTTTCAAAACTCTTTAGATTCTGGAGTAGTTCCTAAGGATTGGAGGGTAGCTAATGTAACCCTACTTTTTAAAAACGGAGGGAGAGAGAAAACGGGGAATTACAGACCAGTTAATCTAACATCGGTAGTGGGGAAACTGCTAGAGTCAGTTATTAAAGATGGGGTAGCAGCGCATTTGGAGAGTAGTGAAATCATTGGACAAAGTCAGCATGGATTTATGAAAGGTAAATCATGTCTGACGAATCTTATAGAATTTTTCGAGGATGTAACTAGTAGAGTGGATAAGGGAGAACCAGTGGATGTGCTATATCTGGACTTTCAGAAGGCTTTCGACAAGGTTTCACACAAGAGATTAGCATACAAACTTAAAGCACACGGTGTTGGTGGCTCAGTATTGATGTGGATAGAGAACTGGCTGGCAGATAGGAGGCAAAGAGTAGGAGTGAACGGGTCCTTTTCAGGATGGCAGGCAGTGACAAGTGGGGTGCCGCAAGGCTCAGTGCTGGGACCCAAGCTATTAACAATATATATTAATGATCTGGATGAGGGAATTGAATGCAACATCTCGATGTTTGCGGATGACATGAAGCTGGGGGGCAGTGTTAGCTGTGAGGAGGATGCTAGGAGGCTGCAAAGTGACTTGGATAGGCTGGGTGAGTGGGCAAATGCATGGCAGATGCAGTATAATGTGGATAAATGTGCGGTTATCCACTTTGGTGGCAAAAACAGGAAAGTAGACTATTATTTGAAAGGTGGCCGATTAGGAAAAGGGGAGATGCAACGAGACCTGGGTGTCACGGTACACCAGTCATTGAAAGTAGGCATGCAGGTGCAGCAGGCAGTGAAGAAAGCGAATAGTATGTTAGCATTCATAGCAAAAGGAATTGAGTATAGGAGTAGGGAGGTTCTACTGCAGTTGTACAGGGTCTTGGTGAGACCACACCTGGAGTATTGCATACAGTTTTGGTCTCCAAATCTGAGGAAAGACATTCGTGCGATAGAGGGAGTACAGAGAAGGTTCACCAGATTCCTGGGATGTCAGGACTTTCATATGAAGAAAGACTGGATAGACTCGGCTTGTACTCATTAGAATTTAGAAGATTGAGGGGGGATCTTATAGTACTTACATAATCCTTAAGGGGTTGGACAGGCTAGATGCAGGAAGATTGTTCCCGATGTTGGGGGAGTCCAGGACAAGGGGTCACTGTTTAAGGATAAGGGGGAAATCTTTTAGGATTGAGATGCGAAAAACATTTTTCACACAGAGAGTGGTGAATCTCTGGAATTCTCTGCCACAGAATGTAGTTGAGGCCAGTTTGTTGGCTATATTTAAGAGGGAGTTAGATGCGGTCCTTGTGGTTAAAGGGATCAGGGGGTATGGAGAGAAAGCAGGTACGGGATACTGAGTTGGATGATCAGCCATGATCACAGTGAATGGCGGTGCAGGTTCGAAGGGTCGAATGGCCTACTCCTGCACCTATTTTCTATGTTTCTATGATGCAGATGTCAAAACTCAATTAGAAGAAAATCAAAGTAAAATGGAGAAATGTGTAAAGTGAAATCAATTACAATTATTAGTCAGAGAGTGCTCAGAGTAGGATGCCATTTACAACTGAGACGAGGAAACACTTTTTCTCACAGAGAGTGGTTAGTCTGTGGAATTCTCTGCCTCGGCGGTGGAGGCCGGTTCTCTGGATACTTTCAAGAGAGAGCTAGATAGGGCTCTTAAAAATAGCGGAGTCGGGGGATATGGGGAGCAGGCAGGAACTGATTGGGGATGATCAGCCATGATTACACTGAATGGCGTTGCTGGCTCGAAGGGCCAAATGGCCAACTCCTGCACCTGTTGTCTATCTATTGTCTATTGTCTATTGTCTATTTTCTATTGTCTGCAGCAGGTAAACGATGGATTAAATTCTGGGTTTGGCCTTTACTCAGTTGTGAAGTGACACGTTCACTTCTCAGTTGTCTTCTCCTTCCCTGTATTACTCCATTTATGAACAAATGAACAATATTAACCTATTCACAAAGGGCGGCACGGTGGCGCAGCGGTAGAGCTACTGCCCTTACAGCGCTGGAGACCCGTGTTTGACCCTGACTACAGGGGCTCTCTACACCATGTTTGTACGTTCTCCCTGTGACCTGCGTGGGTCTTTTCCGAGATCTTCAGTGTCCTCCCACACTCAAAAGACGTACAGGTTTGTAGGTTAATTGGCTTGGTTTAACTGTAAATTGTCCTTAGTGTGTTTATGATAGTGTTAACATTGGTCGGTGTGGGCTCGGTGGGCTGAAGGGCATGTTTCCACGCTGTATGTAGAGAGTACAGAGGAGATTTACTAGAATGTTGCCTGGGTTCCAGCAACTAAGTTACAGAGAAAGGTTGAACAAGTTAGGTCTTTATTCTTTGGAGCGCAGAAGGTTAAGGGGGGACTTGATTGAGGTCTTTAAAATGATGAAACGGATAGACAGAGTTGACGTGGATAAGCTTTTCCCATTGAGGGTAGGGAAGATTCAAACAAGAGGGCATGACATGAGAATTAAGGGACAGAAGTTTAGGGATAACATGAGGGGGAACTTCTTTACTCAGAGAGTGGTGGCTGTGTGGAATGATCTTCCAGCAGAAGTGATGGAGGCAGGATCGATTTTAACATTTAAAAGTAAAGTGGATAGATATATGGACGGGAAGGGAATGGAGGGGTATGGTCTGAGTGCAGGTAGATGGGACTAGGGGAAAATAAATGGTCGGCACGGACTGGAAGGGCCGAGAGGGCCTGTTTCCGTGCTGTAAGTGTTATATGGTTATATGGTTATATGTATGTCTAAACTAAACTAAACTAAACTAAATCTGCAGAAAATGAAGCCTAGAAACTTCCAACAATACTGGATGGGAAGGAAAACCCTTGAGTGTATCTGTGCGACAGTATGTGAATTTCATATGTTCATACACAAGTGCTAATGTACAAATCTGTGCCTCTTTGGAGTGTGGGAGCAAAGGGAAGATTTTGGAGAAAGATGTTGGCGCAGTCATACAGTTGCTGCCTTACAGTGAATGCAGCACCAGAGACCTGGGTTAGATCCCGACTACCGTGCCGTCTGTACGGAGTTTGTACTGTACCTTCTCCCCGTGACCGTGTGGGTTTTCTCCGAGATCTTCGGTTTCCTCCCACATTCCAAAGATGTACAGGTTTGTAGGTTAATTGGCTTGGTATAATTATCTTGAGGTGAGTAGCATTTCCTAGTGTCTGTGGTATGGTGTTAATTTGCGGAGTCGCTGGTCGGCACGGACTCGGTGGATCGAAGGGCCTGTTTCCGCGTTGTATCTCTAAACAAAAAACGAAACTAAAGAACCCACACAGGTCATGTTGAGAATGTACAAACTCTGGCGCTGTAAGGCAGCAACTCTACCGCTGCACCACTGTGCTGCTCACCATTTGCATTGAAGGAATCTGTGCACAGATTCAGGCACATGAAGGGATTAGACACTCAAGTGCCAGACAAGAATCATCTTCAACATTAGAGATTGCATCCATCCACCTCTGATATTGGATGGCATTACCTTGCTGCCTTCCATGCCATCAGGCCAGGGATCATCAGCTGGACCAGGCACCTCAACACAATGGCTGCAGAAGTTGAGGTGAGTAACATCTCCTGTCCTGCATTGTTCTACGTTCTAAACAAAGAATTATAAGTGGAGCAGAATATCCTGCACTTGCACTGGTAAATGCAGCTCCAAAAACACTTAAGAGGCTTAATGCCATCCAGGATAAAATATTTGACATAGGTAGGTTGGAAAGTTAGATGTACGATCAACGTTTGACATACTGGACCCTGTACTCGCTGGAGTTTAGAAGGATGAGGGGGACCTCATTGAAACTTACCAAATAGTTAAAGGCCTGGATAGAGTGTATGCAGAAAGAATGTTTCCAATAGTGGGAGAGACTAGGACCAGAGGGCATTGCCACACAATAAAAGTCTGCACTATTAGAAGGGAGACACGAAGGAATTTATTTGGTGAGGGGGTGGTCAATCTATGGAATTAATTGCCACAGACAGCTGTGGAGGCTGTCATTGGGTATTTTTAAGGTGGAGATTAACAGATTCTTGATTAGTACGGCTGCCAGGTGTAAAGGGGAGAAGGCAGGAGATGGGGTTGAGAGGGTAAGATGGATCAGCCATGATTGAATGGCAATGAATTTATGAACAGTCAGAACCTTTTCCCAGAGTGGAAATGTCAAAGACAAGAAAGTATAGGGGAGTCCAGAACCAGGGGCCACAGTTTAAGAATAAGGAGTAAGCCATTTAGAACGGACTAGGAAACACTTTTTCTCACAGAGAGTGCTGATTGTGGAATTCTCTGCCTCAGAGGGTGGTGGAGGCAGGTTCTCAAGATGCTTTCAAGAGAGAGCTAGATAGGGTTATTAAAAATTGTGGAGTCAGGGGATATGGGGAGAAGGCAGGAACAGGGTACCGATTAGGGATGATCAGCCATGATCACATTGAATGGCGGTGCTGGCTCAAAGGGCCGAATGGCCTACTCCTGCACCTTTTGTCTATTGTCTATAGCTTAATGTGAGAGAGGCAGCATTTAAAGGAGATGTGCAGTGCATAGGCTTTACACAGGGGGTGGTGGGAGCCTTGAACACGCACCCAGGAGTGTTGGTGGGTGCAGGTGTTTAAGATGCTTTTAGATAGGTACATGGATATGCAGGGAATGGAGGGGTATGCATCATGTGTTGGCAGATCGTGCGAGGTTAGTTTATATTGGCGTTATGTTTGGCATGGGCAGTGGGGGTGAAAGGCCAGTTCCTGTACTGGACTGTTCTATGTTCTAAATAAAGAATCATAAGTGGAGCAGAATCTCCCGCAATTGGCCTGGTAAATGCATCTCCAAAAACACTGAGGAATCTTGATACCATCCAGGATAAGGCAGCGTTTAGACAGCCATACCATTCAGCACCCTGAACATTCACACCAAAAATGTAGAGTGTACCATCCACAATGTTTACTGCAGTTACGTGCCAGGGCTAACAGCGCCACCAAAATCTACAATCCTTGTCACCTGAAAGCACATGGGCAACAGGTATATAGGAACAGAATGGGCTACCAGACTCTCCTTAAGCAATGCACAATTGTAACTGAGAATTTTATCACCAATTTCCAATCATTACTGTGTTCAAATCTTGGAGTTAGTCACGAAATGCTGGAGTAACTCAGTAGGTCAGGCAGCATCTGTGGAGAAAAGGAATAGGTGACAATTTGAGTCGGAACCCTTGTTCAGTCTGAAGAACGGTCCCAACCTGAAACATCACCTATGCATATTCTCCAGAGATACTATGAGCCGCTGAGATACTCCAGCATTTTTTGTCTAACTTTGGTGTAAACCAGCATCTGTAGTTGCTTCCAATCCAAGTCTTGCATGTGTGACTGGACTTAATTCAGCACAATGACAGAGGGTGGTCTGGAAGGTAGACACAAAATGCTGGAGTAACTCAGTGGGACAGGCAGCATCTCTGGAGAGAAAGAACGGGTGATGTTTCGGATCGAGACCCTTCTTCAGACTGATGTGAGGGAGTGGGCGGGACAGAGATAGAATGTATTTGGAGACAGTAAGACTGGTGGGAAAACTGGGAAGGGGGAGGGGGGGGATGGAGAGGGAAGGAAAGCAAGGGCTATTTGAAGTTCTTCTCTTTCTCAAGTGCTATTGGTGGATGGGCAAGAAATGTTGTCTTGACCAGTGACAGCAAGATCCCCAAAAAATTAAATAAAAACCCCTTCAAATAAAAATTAAATATTAATTGCATGTGCATGGAAAAAAACATCCTCAGGTTAATGAAATAGGTTTCCCCCTTTGAAACATTCTGTCTGTTTAACATGTACTATGCTTTTCCACTCATTCTCACACTGGATCCCTTGACATTGTTTGAAAGATTCTCCTTAAAACTGCAGTCAATTGGAAATTTATAATATATTTAGTGGTGAACATATGATATCTGTGTTGCTCAGACCATAAAAAAAACTCTCCACAGATTAAAACATTAGACTTTAGGTGCAGCACGGTAACAGGCCCTTGGGTCCACTGAGTCCGCGCTGACCAATGCTTACCCTGTACGCTAACATTATCCTGCACACTAGGGACAATTTACAAACTTTACTAAAGCTGATAACCTACAAACCTGCATGTCTTTTGAGTGTGGGAGAAAACCAGAGCACCCGGGGGGAATTCATGTGGCCACGCGGAGAACGTACAAACTCTGTACAGATAGTCAGGATTGAACCCGGGTCTCTGGCGCTGTAAGGCAGCAACTCTACCACTGCACCACTGTGCCGCCATCTGGTATGATTACATTTTTTATTGTGAGGTTATTCAAAACTTTGCTTTAATTCATTAATACCTAAATATGGTGTTTGTGGAAGAGATCTTTCCAGCATGTGTTCCTCAACCAAAAACGTTAAAATCATCTTTATATTTTTTTGAATAATTTTTCTAATAATTAGAACATAGAACAGTACACATCAGGAATAAGGCCTTCAGCCCATATCATCTGTGCCTAATATGATACCAAACTAAACTAATATTTCCATAAATGCACTGCAAAATTTGTTTCATTTGTTACACGTATAAGATAATTCTAACTTAGCAAAAGGGCTGTATGAATCCTCAGCTTTTCTTAGGGTTGACTCTGAATGTAGTGTTTTACCTACTTGAAGCATAAAAGGACACAGAGCGCTGGAGTAACTCAGCAGGTCAGACAGCATCTGTAGAGAATATGGATAGGCGATGTTTCATGTTGAGGTCCTTCTTCAGACCCGTAACATCTGCAGGTCTTTGTTTCTACATTGATACTTGCATTCATGAGCTTATTGATCAACAAACAACCTTGTTTTTCTCTATGTGTTTTTGACCATAGAAACATAGAGACATAGAAAATATGTGTAGGAGTAGGCCATCGGCCCTTCGAGCCAGCGCCACCATTCAATATGATCAAGGCCGATCATCCGGAATCAGTACCCCATTCCTGCTTTCTCCCTATATCCCTTGAATCCATTAGCCCCAAGAACTGTATCGAACTCTCTCTTGAAAACAACTAGTCAATTGGTCTCCACTGTCTTCTGTGGCAGATAATTCCGCAGATTCACAACTCTCTGGGTGAAAATGTTTTTCCTCATCTCAGTCCTAAATGGCCTACCCCTTATTCTTAAACTGTGACCCCTGGTTCTGGACCTCCACAATATGGGGAACATTTTTCCTGCATCAACAGTGAGCCAGTTTACAAGAGCAGTGGTGCAGTTATGCAGTGTTGTTCCCTTGGAACTCACCTCTAAATGCTTCAATAAGAAAGGCAATTTTAGCCATAGTGTCATAGACTCATACAGCATGGAAACAGGCCCTTTGGCCCTCACCGACCAACATGTCCCATCTGCACTAGTCCCATCTGCCTGCATTTGGCCCATATCCGTCCAAAGCTGTCCTATCCATGCACCCGCCTAAATGTTTCTTAAACTTTGGGATGGCACCAATGAACCAAATCAGTATTTCTCCATGAATTCTTCACTGCATCTTTCTGGAGTTTCCTGCTTGATCTATGTAACAGACATGTTCTGATGTAATTTAACATTAAAACAACACTTTTTAGATCTAAAACCCTCTGAATGTAAACTTCACAAATTGTATTGTGTAAAGTCCACAGATGTCAAGTTGTATTGAGCAAAGTACAAACTTCTAGTTACAAACATTTGATACAAATAACTAGAATTAAATGCAGGACAATCAATTTGGTCAAAAATACCGATGTATACTTCTTTAAGACTGAATGTATTGCCTTAAAATTATTGCTATCTATTTTACCTAATCAAATGCAAACTTTTTCCAACTTTCTCCCCCCGACTCCAATCATAAATTAATCTTCATAATTGGTAGGAGAAGAAGTAAGGCCATTCGGGCCATCAAGTTTACTTCACAATTCAATCATGGCTGATCTATCCTTCCCTCTTAACCCCATTCTCCTGCCTTCTCCCTTTAACCCTGACACCAGTACTAATCAAGAATATACCTATTTCTGCCATAAAAATATCCATTGACTTAGCCTCCACATCCTTCTGTGGCAATGAATTCCACAGATTCAGCACCCTCTGACTAAAGAAATTCCTCCACATCTCCTTCCTAATGGAACATCCTTTAATTCTGAGGCTAAGGCCTCTGATCCTAGACTCTCCCACTAGTGGAAACATCCTCTCCACATCTACATTATCCAGGCCTTTCACTATTCTGTAAGTTTCAGTGAGGTGCCCCCTCAACCTTCTAAACTCCAACGAGTTGAGGCTCAGTGCCGTCAAATGCTCATCATATGTTAACCCACTCATGCCTGGGATCATTCTCGTAAACCTCCTCTGCACCCTCTCCAGCACCAGCACATCCTTTCTTAGATATGGGGCCCACAATTGCTCATATTACTCCAAATGCGACCTGACCATCAGTCTGAATGGGACCCTGCCCGGAAATGCTATCTGGCCATTTCCTCCCAGATACTGCTTGACCCACTCATTTCTTCGAGCACTTTGTGTTTTGCTGTAGAATTAATGTACATGATTAGCAGTTTAATCTTGCTGTACAGAACCAAGTTCTCTAATACATTTGAAGATAAACACAAAAAGCTGGAGTAACTCAGCGGGACAGGCAACATCTCTGGAGAGAAGGACTGGGTGACGTTTCAGGTCGAGAATACATGCACCAATAAAACATCGCATTAGTACCAAGGAAACCTTTGTCACATTTCCTTGGACACCAATATCCCACTCAACATCTCTATCAGTAGTGAGGTTTTGGACAGCATGAATTGCTTTTGCCATCACTTCTCAATGTTACCAACTCACTTAGCTTTGATTCAAAGTAATGCAGAAATTGGCAAAACTCTGTCACCTTTGGCAAATATTCCCTCATGTGTCTGGAACAAACTGCTAGCTGTGAGCATCTTTTGGACACCACCTATGTCTCCAGTAATTATCATGAGGCATATTGACACAGGTTTTCCCAGAAGCTGCACACATTCCAATTGCCTAAGGGAATTTGCACAAAGGGCCGAATGGCCTACCCCGGCACCTATTTTCTATGTTTCTATAGGTAGACAAAAATGAAGGAGGAACTCAGCGGGTGAGGCAGCAGCTATGGAGAGAAGGAACAGGTGACGTTTCGTGTCGAGACCCTTCTTCAGACTGATGTCTGAAGATGACTGATGTTTCTATGTTCCTTTGTCTATCACATATCTTGGCATCTCAAAATCTCTGAGGATGTTCAAGCACTTTTGGTTTTTAACGACCAAGCCACTTTAGTCTGTTTCTTTTATATCCAATCCATCATAATTTCCTCCTCAAATTGAAGTTCAAAAATTGTTCCAACCACTGATCTTAATCTAATTGACCTATAATTACCTGAATTAGCCCTGTCTCTTTTTAAAAATGGGCAATAAATTGTCCATAGTGGCAAACATCCACAATCAATAGATTTTGAAATATAATTTCTGGGACCTCAGCAAATTATTTCTCAGGATCCAGGATCTATTCTAAAAAGGCCCCGGCACTTTGTCTTCTTTAGTCCTCCTGCCTCATCTGAAATGTTTCTTTGTCTCCATTATTATCTCATTCATCTTACTCTCAAATACTTCAGGCTTCACTTTCTCTTCGATGTGCCTTCCACACAGCCCACTCTTTTTCTCAGGACTTCTGGCTTGAAGCCTAAATATTGAATTTTTAAGCAATTTATAAACTGAGTTTGGACCAATAATCGGACTGATAACAAGTAAATGTCCTGTTAAATTAGTAGAATTTCCTGCTGGCATTTAATACTGATGGTTTTCATTTTCAGGCTATCTAGTCAAAATGTTTCCATTCTGTTCTACTTTATAATCTTTAATTTTACTTCGGAGTCACGTGAGTGACTATGTGAAGAAGCCCCGCCAGGCGCATGTGAGTATTTTTTAAAAACTCTGCAAGTCTGGCTCGGAGAGCCAGCTAGATTTTCTAATATGGAGGTATTAAAAATATGAACTGCTATAGTGGAGCGGAACACACGGGGACCGCGGTTACCGCTTATAGATCGGGTCGGGAGATAACGGCTGCGCTAAAGCCAGCTCCGCGATTACCGCTATTTAGATCGGGTTTGGAGATAACGGCTGTGCTGATGCCGGCTCCAATACCGGCTACTGTTTCTATCGGCAGCTCAACTGCCTCCATCAGTTTCCAGTGTTTCAGGGCACTCAGGAATACCAAATAAAAGTACTCTCAAGCTCATTTGTCTCATGAGTCTGATAATGTGGAAGACTCCCTCCTTTTAATTTAAAGGTATGGGGATGGCTCAACCAAATGGGAAAATGCTCCAAATTTAAAGAGCCATGGAAAATTTCAATTGGGGTCGAATGCCCCTAGGATTCCCCGCACAGCCTCTCGCAGAGGTCCATACTGCAAAGAAGAAAACACCGCTTATGGATAACAGTGGGAATCATCCTCTCGAGCGCCTTGTTTAGGGCTGGAAGAGACCTCCCTAGAGCATGACTCGGGAGAACCAGGGCAGGAGGAATCTGACCCTGAAGCTGGTGTCACTGCTTTTGTGCACACACCAGAGCACGCGAGCCATTCTCCAGGTGTCCCGGACGTAGAGTTAAACTTCACTAACCCCGGAAGGGACTGGTGAGGCTATCGAGGCAACTCTAGCCGCCAATGTAAATTAGATGGCTTCTCACCAGCTCCAGGATACGTTCATGGAGACTGCCACATGTCACAAAACACCTGTAAACTGTGCTGCACTCAAAATGCCCACCATGAACTCGGCAATATGGGCACAAATGAGTGCAACGATGCGGGGACAAGAAGTGAGATTTCAGCGCGTCCTCAAGTTGGTGGCAGCAGGCATCACTGCATTTGGAAAAATGGTCCAGGGGGCATCGATGTCTGGTATTCAACAAGATATGCTGGCCCTGTTCTGCAACGCCAACTTAGAGGTCAATTGTATCAGGAAGATAGCCATCAAACCAACGTTTAAACCCGAAGTTTGCATGTAGGTCTACAAATGTTCAAGCCCTAGATTATGTATTTGAGGTGGACCTCATAAAATAAGTCAAGAATCTGGAGAAAGATGCTAAAACAATCCGTCTCATGAAGACATATGCCCCTTCTGCCAGGATACCACCTCGCAGGTCGTTTCAGCGCGAAAGGTGACGGATCCAGGGGCAGGGCCAAGCAGAGTGGGGCCAGTGGGACGACGATATTACTCACCTGTGAATCCCAGCTACAACCCCAATATGGGAAGATGGAGGACTTCAATGACGACTGTCGAGGTACAGGTGAATCATTCTGTCCAGTAAAAGATTGCTGGGGAACAACCTCCGGTTGGGGGTAGGTTGCAATTGGTATGATGAATGGTGCTGCATAACATCTCATTGGTTTATACTAGACAGTGTGTCAGGCTCGAATAGATTTTATGTCAGGAATTGATCACATCCACCTGTACACAATATGCCTAATAGAGTATTGGTGTTTTTTCTGCACCACAAACTCAGCAGGTAAAATAAGAAATTACTGTTTTGTCCTGAAAAAGGGGTAATTGAGAGGACGACAAACCATCCTCAACTGTGTCCAATATATTCCCCAGACAGAGAAAAGATGGGGGATGTAGAGTCATTCTGGATGGAAACCGGTTAAATTCCTATCTTCAGTATAGGCATTTTAAAATGGACACCTTCAATACTGCTAAACAGCTGTTATCACAAGGCTGTTATATGGCAACTATAGATCTGAAAGATGCATATTATTCAGTACCAATTCATCATCAGTATCGGAGATACTTGAAATTTAGTTGGATGGGGCAGCTGTGGCAATTTAAAGCATTACCCAATGAGTTAACCTCAGCTCCTAGGCTGTTCAAGAAATTGTTGAAACCAGTGCTGGTGCTACTTTGGGCCCAGAATCACATGGTAATTGTTTATCTAGATGATATTTTAATCATAAGCAACACTCAGGAGACAGCTGAGGAATCGGTTTTCAGCAACCAAATACCTGTTTGAAAGGTTAGGGTTCCGGGTCCATCGAACCAAATCGAAGTTAGAACCATCCTAAAAAATTGATTATTTGGGATGTGTCATTGATTCAAGTTGATATGTCAGTGACTTTGCCTACAGCCATGGCTGTGGAGATCAGAGAGGTCTGTACTAGTCTCGCTGAAAAACAATACCCGTGTGCACAACTTTGGCACCTTTGGGAGGGGGGCAGGTTTAAAATGCCGTTTTTCTCCAGACAATTCAAAATGATCAATCTCAGGGGATTTAGTTGCTAAAGAGAAATCGCTCCGACATTTGTATTATGAGCTATTTTTAAACTACACTGGATCATTTATTAGCAAGTGAATTAAAAATCGTATTCTAAAGCCGTGAACACCGACAATGCGGCGGATCTTACGTAGGGGACAAAAGAAGGTACATAATTTATTTTTACATAAAAATGTGGTTCTTAGGTAGCCGGTAATCAAAATTTCATGTTGCGAAAAGGGGACAAAAAAAATGTACGTACCGGCAGTATTTTTCCTGCCGACTGGGGTTTAAATTCACCGCAAACCGCAATGTTCCAATCCATCGCATTCCACAAAAACCCACTCGCGTTGATTTAAATGGCCATAAATTTACAGGAATTAAACACTAAATTCCTTCCATTTGGCCTATAAATTAATGAAACTGAGATTTAAAAATCATGTTATATTGTGGATTATCGTGTGAATATTATTTGGACACTTAGGCAATTTAAAAATGTTTATCTTTTCTTAAGAAATGGATAGATGTTTAGATCTAATAATTGCATTTTGTAATTAGCTACAATTAGGTAACTAACTAATTATATGCTTTAATTTCAGGTCATCCAAGTAAGATTGTTTCATATTTGTTTCAGAATGCTTCAATCTATAATAACTGAACATTTCATTGAGTTCTCTTAATTTCTAAGAAAGTTATGGGCTTTTGACTGTCCTCGATCACAGATTTTGAGTTAAGTCAATGGAAAAGCAATAGGGAACAAGATGCTAATTTTCGAGTATGAAAATGGCCATAACATTTTTAATATTGAAGATATAAAAGTGAATTAGGTGTCAAATTAAATTTCTTTTTATGCTTTATCTGATGGGATAAATTGCAGACTTGATTTTTTAAATCTCAAAATGTTGTAACATTGCTACTGTCGTAGAATGCATTTTGTCGCACTGGGACTGTGTACACAAAATGCTGAAGTAACTCAGTGGGACAGGCAGCATCTCTGGAGAGAAGGAATGCGTGATGTTTCGGGTCGATATCCTTCTTCAGACTGAGAGTCATGGAAGAGGGAAACGAGAGATATAGATGGTGATGTGGCATCTGCAGTTCCTTCTTAAGCATATTATTGGGATGTATCACAGCATGGTTTGGGAACAGCTCCATCCAAGACCACAAGAAATTACACAGAATTGTGGACTCGGTCCAGAACATCACACAAACCAACCTCTCTTCCATCTAGACCTCACACTGCCTCAGCAAGGCCACCAGCATAATCAAGGACGAGTCTGACCCAGGTCACTACCTCCTCACCCCTCTCCCATCTGGCAAGAGGTATAGAAGTGTGGAAACACTCCTTCGACTCCTCCCACTTCCTCCAAGTCCAAGGTGTCACTATGCCTGCCTCTTTGTAGGGTACGTTGAACAATCCCTGTTCCAGGCATACACCTGCCCTATCCCCAAACTCTATCTCCGTTACATTGACAACTGCACTGGTGCTACTTCCTGCACCCATGCAGAACTTATGAACATCATCAACTTCACCATCAATTTCCATCCTGCACTCAAATTTACTTGGACCATCTCCATCGCCTCCCTCCCCTTTCTTGATCTCACAGTCAAGTCAAGAATGTTTTATTGTAATAATTCCCGGACGGGACAATGAAATTCTTACTTGCTGCAGCACAACAAAATATGTGAATATGTAAACATTGTATATGACAGGAAAAAAAAGTTCAATAAGTAACAAATATTGTGCAAATAACAAATAATAATATAGTCTTTTGCAGTTCAGAGCTCAGAGCTTATTTGTTGTGTTTAATAGCCTGATGGCTGTGGAGAAGAATCTCTTCCTGAACCTGGACATTACAGTCTTGAGGCTCCTGTACCTTCTTCCTGATGGCAGTGGTGAGATAAGTGTTGCCAGGATGGTGTGGGTCCTTGATGATGTTGGCTGCCTTTTTGAGGCAGCGACTACGATAGATGCCTTCGACGGCGGGGAGGTCAAAACTGATGATGGACTGGGCAGTGGTCACAACTCTTTGTAGTCTTTTTCACTCCTGGACGTTCAAGTTGCCGAACCAGGCCACGATGCAACCAGTCAGGATGCTCTCTACTGTGCACTTGGAGAAATTTAAGAGAATCCTCTTCAACATGCTGAATCTCCGTAATCTTCCCAGGAAGTAGAGTCGCTTCTTTACTATTGCATCGGTGTGAAAGATCTTCTGATATTTGCATGCCCAGGAATTTGAAGTTATTGACCCTCTCCACCATTGTCCCGTTGATATAAACAGGATTGTGGGTCCTCATCCTTCCCCTACCAAAGTCCACAATCAGTTCCTTGGTCTTACTGATGTTGAGAGCCAGGTTGTTATGCTGACATCATTCGGTCAAACGAAATAGACTGTCGACTAACATCTATTCCAAACCCACTGACTCCCACAACTATGTGTTAAAGAAGGAACTGCAAATGCTGGAGGATCGAGGGTACACAAAAGGCTGGAGAAACTCAGCGGGTGCAGCAGCATCTAAGGAGCGAAGGAGATAGGCGACATTTCGGGTCGAGACCCTTCTTTAGACTGGTTAGGGATCAGGGAAACGAGAGATACTATCTCGACTGCACTTCTTCCTACCCTGCTTCCTGCAAAGACTCTATCCTCTACTCCCAATTCCCCCGTCTACGCTGCATCTGCGCCCAAGATGAGGTGTCCCATACCCGGTCATCAGAGATGTTCTCATTCTTTAGCGAACGGCGGTACCCCTCTCCCATCATAGATGAGGCCGTCACTTGTTTCTCCTCGATACCCCATAGCTCTGTCTTTGCTCCTCCTCCCCCTAGTCACAACAGAGACAGAGTCCCCCTAGTTCTCACCTTTCACCCCATCAGCTGTCGCATACAACACACAATCCTCCGGAATTTTCGGAACCTGCAACGTGATCCCAACATCAGTCACATCTTCTCATCTCCACGCCTTCCGCAGAGACCATTCCCTCCCCAACTCCCTGGTTAACTCATCCCTTCCCACCCAAATCAGCCCCTCCCCAGGTATCTTCCCCTGCACCCGCAGAAGATGCAGGAGATGACAGGATATTCCCTAGGACATTGAGGGAAGTTAGTGTAGAAATAGCAGGAGCTATGACAGGAATATTTCAAATGTCAATAGAAACGGGAATAGTGCCGGAGGATTGGAATACTGCGCATGTTGTTCCATTGTTTAAAAAGGATTCAAAGAATAAACCTAGCAATTATAGACCGGTTAGTTTGACGTCAGTGGTGGGTAAATTAATGGAAAGGATATTTGGAGATAATATATATAAGCATCTGGATAAACAGGGTCTGATCAAGAACAGTCAGCATGGATTTGTGCCTGGAAGGTCATGTTTGACAAACCTTCTTGAATTTTTTGAAGAGGTTACTAGGGAAATTGATGAGGGTAAAGCAGTGGATGTTGTCTATATAACCATATAACCATATAACCATATAACCATATAACAATTACAGCACGGAAACAGGCCTTCTCGGCCCTTCCAGTCCGTGCTGACCATTTTTTTTCCCCTAGTCCCATCTATCTGCACTCAATACCCCTCCATTCCCTTCCCGTCCATATACCTATCCACTTTACTTTTAAATGTTAAAATCGATCCTGCCTCCACCACTTCTGCTGGAAGATCATTCCACACAGCCACCACTCTCTGAGTAAAGAAGTTCCCCCTCATGTTACACCTAAACTTCTGTCCCTTCATTCTCATGTCATGCCCTCTTGTTTGAATCTTCCCTACCCTCAATGGGAAAAGCTTATCCACGTCAACTCTGTCTATCCCTTTCATCATTTTAAAGACCTCAATCAAGTCCCCCCTTAACCTTCTGCACTCCAAAGAATAAAGACCTAACTTGTTCAACCTTTCTCTGTAACTTAGTTGCTGGAACCCAGGCAACATTCTAGTAAATCTCCTCTGTACTCTCTCTATTTTGTTGACATCCTTCCTCTAATTAGGCGACCAAAATTGTACACCATACTCCAGAGTTGGTCTCACCAATGCCTTGTACAATTTTAACATAACTTCCCTACTCCTATATTCAATGCTCTGATTTATAAAGGCCAGCACACCAAAAGCTTTCTTTACCACCCTATCTACATGCAATTCCACCTTCAGGGAACTATGCACAGTTCCCTGAAGGTGCATTGTCACTGAAACAATGAAGCTTTGTTCGTCGTCAGCCTTGATTGGTCTGACAGCTTTTGCTTCGTCCTCCTGGTTCTGCCTGTTGAATAGGCCTTACCTGAATAGAAGATTCGGCGGCTGGCTCCAATATCCCCCTGATAGCGCTGTTCACTGCCAGCACACATGGCTCTTGTATGTTTGACAGACATCATCAGAATTTAAAGTCAGTTACATCTGACCAATCGCACTCCCCTCCTTAGAAAGAGTGATTCATAGGCAGCCCTGAAACGGGTGCTGCCGCAGGTCCCTGAGGATGCCTGCGCTGATATAGCCCTTCCAACGGACCTATACCAGGATGGAACATTTGTGCACTGATTCTGTTGGGATGACAATCTTGCTGCCAGGAATGGTACCTCTGGCACGTGCCCTTCATCCTTGGGGTATGCTCCATGGCTATACCCTCAGACTCAGCGTCAGAATTACACTGACCTGGCATGCTCACCCCCTCCAAGAGGGAGACCTTAAGCAGCCCTGTCCCAGGCGCTGCTGGCGCGGCCTCTCCCATAGGCCAGTGCTGACACCACTCCTGCTGTTGGAGCGTATGTATGTATTACCGGAGGGGAACCCTCCCAGCCCGACTCTTCCGCGTCCATAGGGCTGCTGATTCATCGGTAGGTCTACCCAATGTCCGGGGGACCACCGTGTCTGTGAGCCGCTGACCACACTGTCCGGGACTCTGGCAGTAACACCGCCTTCCTGCTGGATTTTGCAGCAGTCTGGAAGCCACTTACCCTCTTTGTCAGTGACTGGGATCGCGAGCCCGACATCCGCCGACTATCCGCTTCCACGGTCCGAACCGGGGTCTCCCACAGCCCATAGCCGGTTCACTCGCCAGACTTTGCGGCAATATTCAGCAGGAAACCTCTGTAAAAAAAGAGGTTCCTGCAAGAAATTGAAAACCTGGTAAGAAATACAAACTTACCTGCTGGTTTAAACTTACTGCTGGCAGGAGCGATGCGCCTGCCAGTCCGGTGCTGCGCCATGCGAACGACGTTAATGACGCGCATGCGGCCTGACGGGGTCTTCTTCACGTAGTCACTCACGTGACTCTGAAGTAAAATCACCATGCAGTTACATTCACACAGAACCTTAGCTTCTAAATATTCTTGATCGGTGTCCAAGGAAGGAGATGACTGGAGGCCCACAACAGCCTGAGACTCACCTGGAACATGCACCGCTCATAAGAACTAAAGCATGGACAAAATGGCTCAAAACATGCCACCTCTTGCATGCAGACACAGTAGATTATGTCTGTACACTCGCTCACCGAGGATCAGGGGTAGGGCAACACTCTACTGGACTGTTTGTGTGAAAAATAATTTAACTGTGTTAACGCCTCACACATGTAACAATCAAAGCACTCTTGACCATTGTCCATTATATTTCCTTTGTCTCTTGTTATTGCATTACAGAAACCACCCATACCCTTATCCCCTCAACGTTTGTCCACTCCTATGATATTCAGGCCACCTTTGCTTCTTCCGCCCTCCCTCTATTAACACAAGATTATGGTGAAGAGTTTTACTTCATATTGTTGAAGCTGGAAAGAATGAGCAGCACATGTAAAACAGTGGCTTGGACGTCCATGATGCCTAAGTGCTGTCGGACTGTATGGGAGTGGCAAATTGGAATTGCCCATTGCAGGAATTGTAGGAGTTCAAATGCACTAAAGCAAGGTTGGTCATAGCCCTCACTGAATCTGAAGATACTGTTATTCGAAGAGTGGCCCCCCCGTGTGGCAATGGGGAGGAAGAGGACACCATCTGAAGCCGTTCAGAGTGCTAAGTCAGCTCTTCATTTCCAGGATATAGTTGGCCAAGTCCAACACGGGAGAGCCGGGCTCGGGCTCGTCCCAAAAGCTCCTCAATGGCACAAGGTAACATCAGTGCAGAAAAGACGGCTCGTGATGGAGGAGGTGAGAAGACGGGAGGAGGCAGAGCGACACGCCAAGGCCGTCTCAATGACCAAGCAGTGCCAATGGATTAACTGGTAGAGCCTGGAAAAGAGGAAACTCAGCTGCGTGACATCTGGCAAATGGAAGGATCTCGACTAAGTTTTGTCATCAGAGCCACTTATGATGTTCTACCATCACCCCAGAACCTGAAGCAGTGGTTCGGAGAAGACCCCGCTTGCTCCCTTTGCCAAGCACCTGGATCACTAAGGCACATTTTAACAGGATGCACTATGAGCCTCGGCCAAGGGCGTTACACTTGGCGGCATAACCAAGTTCTCAGACAGCTGTCATCAATGCTTGAACTGAGGCAAACGATCACAAATGCTTCCCCACCAACATCAGCAGGAAACGTCCACTTCACAACATTTGTACCAGCAGGCCAACCTCCAGAGCACCAGATAACATCAACGGATGCAAGCATTCTGCAGCCTGCTTGGAATTGGAAAATGGAAGTGGACTTAGAAAAAAGGCTTGTGTTTCCCCCAGACATTGTGGCTACAACACTCCGGCCAGACATGGTCCTGTGGTCCACAACAGCCAAGTTGGCATATGTTGTGTAATTGACAGTTCCATGGGAAGATGGTGTTGAAGAAGCTTATGAGATGAAAAAGACCAAGTACTCTGAACTGGCAACTGAAGCTTCACAGAATGGCTGGAAGACCAAGATATTCCCTGTCGAAGTGGGATGCAGGGGATTTGTTGCTACATCTATGACCAGGCTATTAAAGAAAATGGGGGTGAGGGGTCGCTCCCTCCAACAAGCAATCAAATCATTATCAAATTCTGCAGAAAAAAGCAGCAATTGGATTTGGATCAAAAGGAGAGACAAAAATTGGGCTGCAAGATGAAGACAGGAGGGTATGGAATTGAGGGGAGTGTACCTGGAATGCCAGATATCACCGTTAAGCCCTCTGGAGATGTTATGGGCTTATCAATGAAACGTCAAAGAAGGAGGGTGCCCACCTGATGACCCCGGTGACTTACCTACCCTACCTTTCACCACTCCAATCCCACTGCAAATAGCAAGAGTGCTGACTTATTACTGGGATTGAAACATCAAGTCCTATTAGCTCTACTTCTTCGATCCAATCCAATGCTCTTCGGCTGTGCATCAGTGGCCTTCCACTAGCTAAAATAATAACATTATTCAGCTCAGAGAAAATAAAGGTAGAAAACCAGACGGTTGTGGAGGCCAAACCAATGGATACTTTTAAAGTGGACATTGACAGATTCTTCATTAGTACAAGTGTCAGGGGTTATGGGGAGACAACAGGAGAATGGGGTTAGGAGGGAGATATAGATCAGCCATGATTGAATAGAGGAGTAGATTCGATGGGCCAAATGCCTTAATTCTGCTCCTATAACTTATGAACATGAACTTATGAACAAAGATGAGGTGATTAGTTTGTGTTTTACGCATTTTGGAGTTTCTTGTATGCAATTATTTTGGAATGTTTTGCTCTTTATTTCCGCATTGTGGATAGATGGAAGGTGTGATGGTCAATGATTAAGGTATAGAATTGGAGCTTCCGTGAATAGACATGGTGATTGATGTGCCACCAGTTGCATCCAAAGTAATTTTGCATGATATGCAAGGCAGGGCAGAATGCTTCTTTTGCCTTTCACATACAGCTGCTCCTTCAATTTGTTTAGTTTAGTTTAGAAATACATCATGGAAACAGGCCCTTCGTCCCACCAAGTTTGTGCCGACCATGCTCACCCATACACTAGTTCTACCCTACACACTAGAGACAATCTATCAAAGCCAAATAACCGACAAACCTGTACGTCTCTGGAATGTGGGAGAAAACCGGAGCCCCCCCAGAGAAAACTTGCTTAGTTAGTTCAGTTTATTGTACTGAGGTACTGTGAAAATATTTTTTTTGCAGCTGTCCAGTCAGCAGAAAGACTGTACATGATTACAATCAAACTGTCCACAGAGTACAGATACAGGATAAAGGGAATAATCTTTAGTGCAAGATAAAATCCAGTAAAGGTAATCTGAATGTCTTTAATATGTTAGATGGTGGTTCAGGACTGCCCTCTAGTTGGTGATAGGATGGTTCAGTTGCCTGATAACAGCCAAATTTAGGATGGAAATTAATTTCAGCATTCAACCAAGTTTGGGAAAAATAGTTCAGAGGGCGGTGGAGGCTGGTTCTCTTGATACTTTTAAGATAGCGGAGTCAGGGGATATGGGGAGAAGGCAGGAACGGGGTACTGATTGGGGATGATCAGCCGTGAACACATTGAATGGTGGTGCTGGCTCGAAGGGCCAAATGGCCTTATCCTGCACCTATTGTCTATTGCCATTCGCTATCAATTTTTGATCCAAAGAATTTTGTGAAGTTAAAACAAAAGCCACATCTATAACCATTCATACATACGAAAAGCCACATTATGACTATTCATAAATACGTATCATGATAAAGTTTGGCAGAGATTTCGCAAAACATCTGTAAACAAGCATGAATATTTTAGATCAGAAAGAAAAAAAGGATAAAATACTTCAGTACTAAAATTAATTCTATTAGAATTATTTTACTCCTGAATAAATGTTTCACAGTTGATGTCATTCCAACGGTTATTCACCTTCTATATGGTAGAACTATTGAAGTTCCAAATGGAGATAACAATTTTATCTCACAGCTCAGAGAAGAATAATTGTGACAATTCCCTTTTCATTAAAGTGTGATTAGTGTATGTTCATAAGTGATAGGAGCAGAATTAGGCCATTTGGCCCATCAAGTCTACTCCGCCATTCAATCATGGCCGATCTATCTTTCCCTCTTAACCCCATTCTCCTGCCTTCTCCCCATAACCCTGGACAGTGGTACTGATCAAGATAATTAAGATGAGAAAGGCCTATTATTTTTATAACTGCTTCTGAAGTTGATTTACTCAGATGGATGTAATGATATTAAATTCTGATGAAAGGTCTCAACCCAAAACGTCACCCAATCCTTCTCTCCAGAGATGCGACCTGTCCCGCTGAGTTACTCCAGCATTTTGTGTCTATAATGATATTAAAGTTGAGCAACAGCAGTTGAACTCTTCATTTGCTCGGTTGCAGTAGGACAAATCAGTTATTAACATGCACGTCAATAATCAGACCAGAGGCTCCAGAGTATGAATGTAGATATAAAGCAGCATGTCCACAAATTGCCTCCAGCGACAATGTTCTATTTAACAATGAGAAGATCCATAGTTAAAGACTGAGCTTTTCCCTTTAGACTGGATAGACTTGGTTTATACTCTCTAGAATTTAGGAGATTGAGAGGGGATCTTATAGAAACTTACAAAATTCTTAAGGGGTTGGACAGGCTAGATACAGGAGGATTGTTCCCGATGTTGGGAAGGTCCAGGACAGGGGGTCACAGCTTAAGGATAAGGGGGAAATCCTTATCCTCGAGATGCGAAGGACTTTTTTCACACAGAAAGTGGTGGGTCTCTGGAACTCTCTGCCACAGAGGGTAGTTGAGGCCAGTTCATTGGCTATATTTAAGAGGGAGTTAGATGTGGCCCTTGTGGCTAAGGGGATCAGAGGGTATGGAGAGAAGGCAGGTACAGGATACTGAGTTGCAGGCTCGAAGGGCCGAATGGCCTACTCCTGCTCCTAATTTCTATGTTTCTATGTTTACCGCTGGTTCTCAGCACAGCTGCAGTGCCCCTTGCCACATGTGGTCATCTGCACACGGCCAGATTAGACACACATGTTGGAGAGCAACATTCCAAACCATGTGTCGACATGCATTTTCCACTTGCGCTGATTCTCAGTGGTTACGTTTGTCGACTGCCTGTGAACTATGGTTTGATCTTTCAAGTTTTACGTGTTGTTCTCCAGAATGAATTAATTTACAGCATAGAAATCCTTTCAAGTATGCCAATTTAGTTTAGAGATACAGCGCAGAAGCAAGCCCTTTGACCCAACGAACGCACACCGACCAGTGATCCCCATGCACTAGTGCTATCCTGCACACTAGAGACAATGTACGATTTTTACTAACGCCAATTAACCTACAAACCTGCACGTCTTTGGCGTGTGGGAGGAAACTGGAGCACCCGGAGAAAACCACGTGGTCACCCGGAGAACGTACAAACTCCATACAGACAGCACCCGTAGTCAGGATGGAATCCAGGTCTCCGGCGCTGTGAGGCAGCAACTCTACTGCCACGCCACCGTGCTGCCCTGATCTAGATTTCATGCATACAGCAGTTAATAGATTACATCCACCACAGTTAGCTTGTCACTGTTGATGTGAATTTTTATTTTCTGGAGATGTTAAGGTTTATTATGGTCATGCAGAGTAGAGGAACAGTGAAAAACCTTTATTTTCCTGCTCTCCAGTGACAGCAGATAATACTACACCTGAATGCTGTCAAGTCAAACTCATACAACAGATAGAGTGAAGAGAATGATACACAGTGCATAATATAGTTCTCAGTATTGTAGTGTCACAGTTCCAGAGGAAATCTCCGTTCCCTGCAAACAACAGAGTTATAGTGGGCAATGATTTTAAGCACAAGCAGCCAATACAATGGTGCTGAAGACAGGTCTCGACCCAAAACGTCACCCATTCCTTCCAACCAGAAATACTGCCTGTTCTGCTGAGTTACTCCAGCATTTCGTGTCTATTCTTGGTGCTGATTAAAGCTTGCCAGTGCCAGTTCCTGCATTAGTTCCTCGGCACAACGACAGATTAGACACACAGATACAAAATGCTGGAGTAACTCAGTGGATCAGGCAGCATCTCTGGAAAAAAATAATAGGTGATGTTTCGGGTCGAGACCCTTCTGCAGACTTTAGAGTCAGGGGAACGAGAGATATAGACAGAACTTACGAGAAATGAATGGAAGATTTACAAAATGCATTGAGCCCACAGTAGGCCACTGTTCGTTGTGGAATAGCTGACAACGGGGAAACAGACAGACAAATTTAACTCTATAGACACAAACATAGTCAGGTTTGAGAGCAACACTATAAACCATGTGGGGACATACAGTTGGTGTAGGGATCTCCAAGCAGACCCATTAAGCTTCTGAATCACTTCAATCCTACTCTTCAATTTAAAGCGGAAATTCATTTATAAATTAACATTTAGTTTTCAAAAAAACTGCTTGTGGTTTTTATAATGTCCTAACGAATGAATCCTATTAAAAACAGTGTCTCATGATTAAATTGAACCATTAATTATTTAGTGTCTGTAGGCTTAGTTATGAATGTCCAAGTCGGCTTCTCATATTCACACATTTCATTAATGAGTTCTAAATGGCTTATTCATCTGACTAAATGTATTTCAGAGGAGGTGAGTTATAAGGTGAAGAGCCTCGTCCTTGGCGTAATGGCACCTTCCATGAATCAGCACACAACACTAAGTGCTGGAGGAATTCACTAGGTCAGATACAGTGGCTTGCAAAAGTTTTCATACCCCTTGAACTTTTCCACATTTTGTCACGTTACGAAGTGGACGGAAAATGATACATGGTTTTCAAATTTTTTTATAAGTTAAAAACTGAAAAGTGTGGCGTGCAAAATAATTCAGCCCCCTTTACTCTGATACCCCTAAATAAAATCCAGTGCAACCAATTGCCTTCAGAAGTCACCTAATTAGTAAATAGTCCACTTGTGTGTAATCTAATCTCAGTATAAATACAGCTGTTCTGTGAAGACCTCAGAGATTTGTTAGAGAACATTAGTGAACAAACAGCATCATGAAGCCCAAGGAACACACCAGACAGGTCAGGGATAAAGTTGTGGAGAAGTTTAAAGCAGGGTTAGGTTATAAAAAAATATCCCAAGCTTTGAACATCTCACGGAGCACTGTTCAATCCATCATCTGAAAATGGAAAGAGTATGGCACAACTTCAAACCTACCAAGACATGGCCGTCCATCTAAACTGACAGGCCGGGCAAGGAGAGCATTGATCAGAGAAGCAGCCAAGAGGCCCATGGTAACTATGGAGGAGCTGCAGAGATCCACAGCTCAGGTGGGAGAATCTGTCCACAGGACAACTATTAGTTGTGCACTCCACAAATCGGGCCTTAATGGAAGAGTGGCAAGAAGAAAGCCATTGTTGAAACAAAGCCATAAGAAGTCCCATTTGCAGTTTGCCACAAGCCATGTGGGGAACACAGCAAACATGTGGAGGAAGGTGCTCTGGTCTGATGAGACCAAAATTGAAGTTTTTGGCCTAAATGCAAAACGCTATGTGGGGCGGAAAACTGACACTGCACATCACCCTGAACACACCATCCCCACTGTGAAACATGGTGGTGGCAGCATCATGCTGTGGGGATGCTTTTCTTCAGCATGGACAGGGAAGCTGGTCAGAGTTGATGGGAAGATGGATGGAGTCAAATACAGGGCAATCTTGGAAGAAAACCTGTTAGAGTCTGCAAAAGACTTGAGACTGGGGCGGAGGTTCACCTTCCAGCAGGACAACGACCCAAACATACAGCAAGCTACAATGGAATGGTTTAGATAAAAGCATATTCATGTCTTAGAATGGCCCAGTCAAAGTCCAGACCTAAATCCAATTGAGAATCTCTGGCAAGACTTGAAAATTGCTGTTCACAGACGCTCTCCATCCAATCTGACTGACCTTGAGCTATTTTGCAAAGAAGAATGGGCAAAAATTTCAGTCTCTAGATGTGCAAAGCTGGTAGAGACATAACCCAAAAGACTTGCAGCTGTAATTGCAGCGAAAGGTGGTTCTACAAAGCATTGACTCAGGGGGGCTGAATACTTTTGCACGCCACACTTTTCAGTTTTTTATTTGTAATAAAATTTGGAAACCATGTATCATTTTCCTTCCACTTCACAATTATGCACCACTTTGTGTTGGTCTATCACATAAAATCCCAATAAAATACATTTACGTTTGTGGTTGTAACGTGACAAAATGTGGAAAAGTTCAAGGGGTATGAATACTTTTGCAAGCCACTGTAGCTGCTGGGAAGGGAATGAACAGATTAAATTTCGGGTCAGGAATCTTTAACATGAACCTGAACAAATAGACACAAAGTACTGAAATAACCCCGTGGGCCACGCAGCACCTCTGCAGCAAAAGGACAGGTGACATTTTGGCTCAGGACACTTCAAGGATTATATTCTATCAATTTGGCATCAACCAGCATATGCAGTTCATTGTTTCTACTCTCTAGTTTTAGCTCTTCCTGGGAACCTGATACCAATATGACTCTGCAAAGAAGTTTCTCTTGATGACTGCAGTGTTTGTTTCAATGTGGTACCTAAAGGGCCTGTCCTACTTGGCGATTGCCGGCGTCATATCGGAATCGCCAATAGATTTTGAACATCTCAAAATCCAGCGGCGACAAAAAAAATGTTGCGGCACTTGATGAAACACCGTGTGTCAATACATCATCACGCCGCGCCACGCCGCATCACGCCACGTCATGCCACATCACGCCGCATCACGCTGCGTTACACCGCATCACGCCGCATCACGCCGCATCACGCCGCATCACGCCACATCATGCCGCATCACGCCGCATCACGCCACATCATGCCACATCACGCCGCATCACGCCGCATCACGCCGCATCACGCCACATCATGCCACATCACGCTGCATCACGCCACATCACGCCGCATCACGCCACATCATGCCGCATCACGCCACATCACGCCACATCATGCCACATCACGCTGCATCACGCCACATCACGCCACATCATGCCACATCACGCCGCATCACGCCGCATCACGCCGCATCACGCCACGTCATGCCCCATCACGCTGCATCACGCCACATCACGCCGCATCACGCCACATTATGCCGCATCACGCCACATCACGCCACGTCATGCCACATCACGCCGCATCACGCCGCATCACGCCACATCATGCCGCATCACACCGCATCACGCCACATCACGCCACATCATGCCGCATCATGCCGCATCACGCCGCATCACGCCACGTCATGCCACATCACGCCACATCATGCCGCATCACGCCGCATCACGCCACATCATGCCACATCACGCCGCATCATGCCGCATCACGCCACGTCATGCCACATCACGCCGCATCACGCCACATCACGCCACATCATGCCACATCACGCCGCATCACGCCGCATCACGCCGCATCACGCCACGTCATGCCACATCATGCCGCATCACGCCACATCACACCACATCACGCCACGTCATGCCACGTCGCATCACGCCATGACTTTTTCAGTGACCTGATACAACAGTCAATGAAGCTGGCAGTCGCTGAAAAAAATCGCCAAGTGGGACAGGTCGTTAACTCCGACTTTTTGCTGCATATTCATTATACAGATCCACCACCTATTTTCGGAAACTGTTGGTCCGGCACAGTCTATGATCTAGTCTCAGGGGGAGTATACAGATTACATACAATCAGAATTTAATCCAGATCGCAATGGGGTGTGAAGCAGCAGCACTACCAGCTTGCTCCACTCAGCAACTTACTTTGCTGATCCTTACTGTGATAGTCATTCCTAATTCATGTTGAACTGATGATTGAGTGACATCTGGGTGCTTATATTCTTAAATAACTATCATAGCTATACATGTAGGAAGGAACTGCAGATGCTGGTTAATCCAAAGATAGACACAATAAACTGGAGTAACTGATCGGGACAGGAAGCAGCTCTGGAGAGAAGGAATGGGTGATGTTTTGGGATCAGGGTCATGAGAGATATAGACGATGATGTAGAGAGATAAAGAACAATGAATGAAAGATATGCAAAAAAGTAACAATGATAAAGGAAACAGGCCAATGTTTACTGTTTGTTGGGTGAAAACGAGAAGCTGGTGCGAATTTGGTGGGGGAGGGATAGAGAGGGAATGTCGGGGTTACCTGAAGTTAGAGAAATCAATATTCATTCCACTGGGCTGTAAGCTGCCCAAGCAAAATATGAGATGCTGTTCCTCCAATTTGCATTTAGCCTCACTCTGACAATGGAGGAGACCTCGGACAGAAAGGTCTGTTGTGGGAATTAGACGGAGCTCCTTAGCAACCAGGAGATCAGGCAGGTTCAGGCGAGCTGAGCAAAGATGTTCAGCGAAGTCTACGTTTGGTCTCGCCGATGTATAAGAGTACACATCTTGAATAACAGTTACAGTAGCTATACATCCACTGGGCCAGACAGATATGCTAGCTACTAGCTAGACCACAAGACTTACTGGCAGGTAACCGCATTCCATAAAAACAATTTATACACGTGACAATAAACGGCAGTCGCTTTCTTAACGGAGAGGCGACTTTTTCCATGTCACTTCCCTGCCTCCCCTCTCGCAGCCTAACAGCTTGGATTGGAGCGGCCTTTCCCAGAGCCCAGAGCTTCAGCAGGGGCAAACCCTTGCCGGGGATTACTAGAGAGGAGTGCTCTGATCGGTACCAAATTGGTCCACGGAGGACCTGCCCGTAAATTCTGCCTCGAAAGTCGGCTATGGGAACGGATCTGCCAGCTCCAGCCGGGCCGGAGATCGAGAGCCCCGATCGCAGGGGGCAAATCGAATCCACCATTCAACCACAGAACTCCCGACGAAGTCGAGATCGCTCGCCTCACCCGGTTTAGGCACCACATTTTCGGGGGGTGGGGGGGGGGGGGCCTTATTGGAGAGATTTCAAGTGCACTCTCGTAATTTTGTCCAGATTAAAGGAAATACCGAACTACCAGTTGTTGGTGGGCCTGCGTTGCACAAGATGTAGCTGAAGTTGATATAAGAGCTGTACATCCTCCAGCATCCGGTGCAGACGGTTAATTTGGCACAAGCATTTTGATGAATGTTTCTAGGCAATGATGAACACTGGTGATTAAATGAAATTATCTTAAATCTTGAAAATTAATTTCCAGTAAATACGATTAATATTGCAGTACCCTGATGATATTTTCTCAAAAACGTCACCAGGAATAAGTGCTGATGATAATACAGGGGTTTGGAGGAAGTGCTGAGTCTGGCAATCTCAGGGAGGGATTTAGATTAAAGGTCCCATGGTTGCAATTGTGAGATTGCTGAAGTCCATTAGGTTAATGATTGTATCTGTTATTGTTAAACAGCATCCTCACATTAACAGATTCACTTCTTCATCCAAGGCAGTTTTACCAGCGATGTTATTAGCTTCTTCTACTTAAACAAAAGCAATTATATTTTATATAGCGAGAGAAAACAAGCGAGGAAGAGCGAAAGAGGAAGAGGGAGAATGAGAGAAAAAGCAAAAAAATAGAGAGCAGAGAGAAAGTGAGCAAGAGAGAGAGAGAGAGAGAGAGAGAGAGAGAGAGAGAGAGGTCGTGTTTTCTTCTCAGCTCTGCAGTTGAGAAGGATTGGAGCAGCCTTTCCAGGATTTTGCCGTTGGAGAGGGCACAGACCCAGGGGGGCTTCATAGTTCAACTTATTGTTGGGCTGTTGAAGCTTTTCTCTGGTCTGGGGAGCCTCCATCTGTGTGAAGATTCCTGAGTTTCTCCACATTGTCGAGGGTGCGGTTGGCGTTGGCGGATTGCCAAGAGTGCCTGTGATCTCCGTGGGCTGAAGTTGTGCGGTGTCTTTGTCGTTTTTGGCTCCGCTTCTCTGCCCTAAAGTCATTTTGCTCAGTGCGGCTGCCTGGCTTAATGTGAAGAAGGTACTTTTGCGTCCAGCGCGACTGGGATCAAGTTTCCCGTAAGCTGCTCTTGGCTGTGGATGAACCTGGGGACTTTCCTGCTTCAGCTGGAGGTTTCTGTTTTCTGCTGCCTGTCTTTGACTGTGACTGTCTCTGGGACTTAACTTGGAGCTGTGCTGCTGAGGTGCTTGGAGCTGGTTTGTGCCTCTGTGAGGATGGCGATGGAAGGGGCGCGGCCGAAGGTCCGGACCTACGCAGCGACGGCATCAGTGGCGGGTGCGAGGCCATCTGAGCTTGAGCCTCATGTTGACTTGGATGGGGACAGTTTTGGTATTTCTGTTCAAACTGGGCCTATGATGTCTAGGGGGGTAATTACGAAGGCCATGAATGAACTTCTTGGGAGGGGGGCTATTGTCTCTTCTGAGCTCGAAAGGGGAAAGGTGGAGATGATACTTAAGACCCGGGAGTGTGTGGCCCGAGCGTTGGAGGAGGGGATCTCAGTGGGGGGGGCCCACGTACAGGTGGATCCGTGGGTATCCAGGGTGAGACCGGTTCTCCTGCGGAGCTGCCCCACTTATTTTTCGGATGCAGTGCTTATTCCACACCTGTCCAAGTTTGGGGAGGTGCGGTCTAAATGTTTTCGTCTCTTGCATCCCGGGGGGGACCCGGAGGAAAAAGGGGTCTTCAGTTTCAAGAGGAGGGTGTTCATGAAGGTGGGTGAGGGGGATGGTGCCGAGGGGAGTTTTGAGGTGGTGCATAAGGGTGTACCCAGAACCGTGCGTTGGAGTTGGGGAAAGGCACGGTGTCATGCGTGCGGCGAATTTGGACATCTCCGTAGGGAGTGTCTTTTTCGCGGGGGCACTGCTAGAGGTTCTAGTGTAGTGGCCCAGGAAAGCGCTGCTGGCCCATCTGGGGTGGCTGGTCAAACCTCAGCGGCGCGGGGTGGTACTGCTGACCCGGCTGAGGTTGCCAGTTCTGCCTTGGTGACCCGGGGCGGCAGTGCTAAGCCTTCTGGGTCCAGAGGTTCCGCTTTGGGGACCCTGGGCAGTGAGAGCCCAAGCCCCCCACGTCCCCTACGTCTTGCGCCTGTGGCGGTGGATGGAGGTGGGGCGCAGGAGGAGGGGAGTGTTGAGGGGGGGTTTTGGGAGAAGCAGGGGAAGCATAATAAGAAGAAGGAGAGGGATAGGGCTGCCCGAGCGAAGAAAGTGCAATCGGGTGAGTTTGGCTCCAGTGTGGTGCAGACTGCACCTGCTGGGGCCCAGGGGGGAGTTGTGGTGGCTCGGAAGGGGGGAAAGAAGTCTAAACGTGTGGGTGGCAAAGTGGTTGGGGGTAATGTGGAGGCGGATGACCCTTCCCTTATGGAGGTTACCGCACCTCCGCATGCGAGTGGGACTAAAAGGAGGCATTTGCCTGGTGAAGAGGAGGAAGGGCGTGGGTCCAGAGCGAAGGGGATGTCTTTCTCCGGGCTTTCCACCACTGAGGTGGCTGAAAGTGGTCTTGACCCGGTGTCTTCTGGGTCGGTGGTTGGGCCTTCTCTTCATGGATCTACAGCGGGTGTCACCGGACTGGGTGCTGAAGTTGATTCCGGTGGAGTTGTGTCCACTGGGCGGGAGTCTGTCCCTTCATCTCAGGGGCCCTCTGAGGGAGTTATCTCGGCGGATGCTGTGGTTAGCTCCCTTGGGTGTGTACCCTCTGGGTCGGATGAGGTCCCCTCGTTTCAGAGGCCTACTGAGGGTGCTAGCACGGTAGGTGACGTGGTTGGCTCCTCTGGTAGTGTGCCCTCTGTGACGGGGGATGTGCAGAGTCAGGATGAGGGGGGAGTTTCGGGGGTGTTGTCGTTCAAGTCTGTGCTCCATATCAGTGCCAGTGGAGGTGCTGGGGGGCGGGATGCCTCACCGGATGAGTTGTCTGGGGTGAGGTTAATGGCAGGTGGTGATTCTCTGGGTGATGCCTGTGGAGAGGGCACTCTGGATGATGTGGAGGTCAGGGCTGTTATGGGACGTGATCCTCTTTCAGACTCCGAGGGTGCCAGTGTTCCACAGGCCCTGGGGATGCCTCTTGTTGTTGCTTCCCCAGGCCCGGAGGAGGAGGGTGATGGTAGCGGGCAGGAGCCCAGCCATTCAGAGGGCTGCGAGTCTCAGGTAGGGGTGTTGGGACCCACCCCCAGCATTGATCCGGGTGGTCGTGTCATGGCTGTGGAGGAGGATAGCGATGCGGCCAGTGGGGGGGGCTCAGAGAGTGTTGTGTCAGACAGTTCTGGTCTTTCTGAGGTTGTTGATTCAGGTGCGAGCGGGTTGGCTGAGAGCCCAGACTCCAAGGCCGTGTCTGAGGCGAAGCTTATTGTTGAGGTGCGAGAGTTCTTAAAAATAAGTCGTGCTCCCAAAACATTATGGTGGGCCGTTACAAGGAGATGGGAGGATTGGCTAGATGTGCGGGAGAGTCTCGAGGCTATCCTTAGTAACAAGGATAGTGGTCTTTCTGCTTCGGATTTGGGGCAGTTTTGGGGTTTGTTGAAGGTCCTCAGAAAAGGACCTCCTGTGACTACAGGGAGTGTGAGGGTCACAATCTAATGTGTCTACACATTCACAGTAGCTACATTAAATTTAAATGGGAGTAGAGCGAGTTTTCGAAGATTTCAGCTCTTATCAGCCCTAAGGGAGGGGAGATTTGCAGTTTGTTATCTGCAAGAGACACATACCGTTGCTAGTGATGAACCTACCTGGCAACTGGAGTGGGAAGGGAGGGTTTATATGAGCCATCTCAGCTCAAATTCGAGTGGGGTGGCTTTTCTGTTGGCCCCAAATTTTCTGCCAAGCATTTTAAAAGTGCAGGAAGTGGTGCCAGGACGTTTGCTCCATCTGGCCGTGAGCCTGGATGGCATGCCGTTGCATTTCATTAACGTGTATGCCCCTAGCTCCGGCACGATGCAGGCCGGCCTGCTTCGGGAGGTGAATGCTCTGTTGGGCATTATTGATAGGGGAGAGTGTGTCTTCCTTGGTGGGGACTTTAATTGCACACTTGAGGTGCGGGACCGTTCTGGTACTCAGTGTGCGCCTGCTGTAGCGAAGAAGCTGAGAGGCTTGATTGACTCCTTTGAGTTGGTTGATGTTTGGAGGGACCTTCACCCTGATTCCACTGCTTTTTCGCGGAGGTCTGAGGGCGGTGGTTCCCGCATTGATCGGTTTTATATTTCCCGAGCGTTTGTTTCCCGTGTCTCAGCGGCCTCAATGCGGCTGGTGCCGTGCTCGGACCATTGTCTGGTGCGTGTGGATTTCAATCCAGCGTGCGCTCGGGCTGGGTCCGCGTACTGGCACTTTAACAACAGGCTGCTGGAGGATCGGTGTTTCCGGGAGTCATTCACTCGGTTTTGGGTGAAGTGGAGAGAGAGGCAGAGGTGCTTCTCTTCCCTTAGGCAGTGGTGGGATGTGGGTAAAGCTCACATCCGTCTCTTTTGTAAGGAATATACATGGGGGTCGACTGGGAGGCGGGACTCAGCGGTCGAGAAGCTGGAGAGGGAGATACAGGACGCTGAGTCTCGCCTGGGTCAGTTTGGTGAAGACTCCAGCGAATGGGGAGAGTTTCAGAGGAAGAAGGAGGTTTTGAGGAGTCTGCTGCTTGAGCGATCTCGAGGCGCTTATGTGAGGTCTCGGGTCCAGATGCTGCACGAGCTGGACCGAGCGTCGCCTTTCTTTTTCTCTTTGGAGAAGGGGCGGGGAGCTCGAAAACAGCTCGTGGAGTTGCTTGCAGATGACGGCTCCTCTGTCACTGATCCAGAGAGGATTAATGCCTTGGTTAGGTCCTTTTATGGGACCCTGTTCTCTGCGGAAGGATTCAGTGTGGAGGCTCAGCAAGATCTGTGGGAGGGTCTACCGGCCGTAGATAGGGGGGAGGCTGATCTTCTTGATGGCCCCTTATCTTTGGAGGAGTTGACTTGTGCCTTGCATCAGCTCAGGAGGGGTAAGTCCCCCGGGCTGGATGGGTTGACGGTGGAGTTTGTTAGAGCATTCTGGGACGTCCTAGGGGGTGACTATATGTTGGTTTTGGGGGAGAGCCTGGCGACTGGAGTGATGCCTCTCTCGTGGCATAGGACGGTTGTTGTCTTGCTGCCTAAGAAGGGCGAACTCCGTTTGTTGAAGAACTGGCGTCCAGTCTCTCTCCTTTGCACAGAATATAAAATTTTTGCACGGGCAATGGCAAATCGCCTGGGCTCCGTGCTGCATCAAGTGATTCATCCTGATCAATCTTATACAGTCCCTGGCCGGTCCATCCAGGATAACATCCACCTGGTTAGGGACCTGATTCATTTAGTCCAGGGTACTGGTGAGTCAGCTGCTTTTCTGTCTCTTGATCAGGAGAAGGCTTTTGATAGGGTAGAGCATGAATACCTATTTGGGACGTTGCAAGCGTTTGGGTTTGGACCACACTTCGTGGCCCGGGTCCGGCTTTTGTACGCTGCGGCGGAGTGTCTTGTAAAGGTTAATGGCGCGGTGCTATCTCCTTTTCATTTTGGGAGGGGGGTCCGCCAGGGGTGCCCTATGTCGGGCCAGTTGTATTCGGTCTGTGTGGAGCCGTTCCTGTGTCTTCTTCGGAGGAGGTTGACAGGCCTGGCCCTACCTGGCCCGCGGGTTGAGGTGATTCTATCGGCGTATGCCGATGACGTACTTCTTATGTTCACTGATCCTGGTGACCTGCGGAGGATGCGTGACTGCCAGGAGATATTCTCGGCTGCATCTTCTGCTAGGATTAACTGGAGTAAGTGCTCTGGACTTTTGGTGGGTCAGTGGCGGGTAGACTCCCTGCCGGAGGAGATGGCATTGTATGCGTGGAGTACCACGCACCTCCTCTATCTGGGGGTGTACCTGAGTCCCACTGAGGATGTTTGGCCGGCAAACTGGCAAGAGTTGGAGACGAAGGTGGTTGCTCGGCTGGGGCGCTGGTCAGGCCTGCTTGGAGTTCTCTCCTTTCGGGGGAGGGTGCTGGTCATAAACCAGCTGGTGGCCTCTATGTTATGGTACCGGCTGGCTACTCTTGTCCCGCCCTCTATATTTGTAACTGCTATACAGAAGAAGCTGGTGGATTTCTTTTGGGGAAATAGGAAGCATTGGATTTCCGCGGCGGTCCTGAGTCTTCCGTTAGAGGAGGGCGGCCAGTCCTTGGTGTGCGTGCGCACCCAGGTGGCGGCTCTCCGTCTCAGGACTCTGCGGAGATACATGTATGTAGAGAACCCTCCCAGATGGCACGCTCTGGCCACGTATTTTTTTCGTCAGGGTCGTTGCCTAAGGGGGGTCTCGCGGCTCCCGGTGGCGGGTGTCAGTCGACCCGCTCTAAGGGGCTTGCCTGTTTTCTATAGGGATGTGTTAAGAGTGAGGAATTTGGTGGTGTTCAGCCAGAGTGTTGTTCCACGAGGAGAGGGGGATGTTGTGGCTGCGGGTGTGGCTGGTCCTCATCCTGTCATGGTGGTTGTCGAGGAGAGGCGCGAGCCTAGAGTGGTTCAGATAGAGCTTACCCCTGCTCCGTCAGATCTGCTCATCGGGCCTAGGCTTCGGGATATTTCTCGGCCTCCGGCTCCGCATAATCTGAGCTGCCTTTCTGAGATGACCAGCATGCCATTTTGTGATGCAAGGAGACGCGCACTGTACAGGATGCTCCTGCACATTCTGAACCACCGTGCCTTCGTCTCCCGTCCTGACTCACCATGGAGGACGGTGTTACCATCCGAAGGCGGCGGGGGGCCCCAGTGGGGGTCCTTCTATAAGGGAGTTGTACCCCTTTATATTGGGGACCTGGGGTGGAGAGTGCTGCATGGAGCGGTGGTTTGTAATAAACTTTTGAGTCGGTTCACGGGCTCGTCTGCCGCATGTATTTTCTGCGGAGAGGAGGAGACCGTATTCCATGTGTATATGGAGTGTGTGAGGTTACTGCCCCTGTACCAATATCTGAAGGGGCTGTTCCTCAAGTTCTGGCTGCATTTTAGCCCCACAATCCTGGTGTTTGGACACAAGGCGGGGAGTGGGGAGAGCCGAGTGTGGGGGGGGGACTTACCTGTCGGTTTGCTCCTTGGCCTGGCCAAGATGGCCATTCGTGGGTCCAGGCAGCGGGCGGTCGACGGTCTGGCGAGAGTCGGCTGCCTGCCCCTCTTTCGGGCCTACGTCCGTGCACGTGTGTCCCTGGAGAGGGAACACGCGGTGTTCACGGGGACTCTGGAGGCCTTCCGTCAGCGCTGGTCGCCGCGTGGGGTTGAGGCGATTATAAATGAATGTACTGCTGTACTACAATGATCTGTTCATTATAGTGTGATTTTTGATTGTGTTTTGATGTGTTGTATTTTATGATTTGTGTTGAATAAAGTTTTTGAAATGAAAAAAAAAAAAAAAAAAAAAAAAAAAAAGAGAGAGAGAGGTCGTGTTTTCTTCTCAGCTCTGCAGTTGAGAAGGATTGGAGCAGCCTTTCAAGGATTTTGTCGTTGGAGAGGGCACAGACCCAGGGGGGCTTCATAGTTCAACTTATTGTTGGGCTGTTGAAGCTTTTCTCTGGTCTGGGGAGCCTCCATCTGTGTGAAGTTTCCTGAGTTTCTCCACATTGTCGAGGGTGCGGTTGGCGTTGGCGGATTGCCAAGAGTGCCTGTGATCTCAGTGGGTTGAAGTTGTGCGGTGTCTTTGTCGTTTTTGGCACCGCTTCTCTGCCCTAAAGTCATTTTGCTCAGTGCGGCTGCCTGGCTTAATGTGAAGAAGGTACTTTTGCGTCCAGCGCGACTGGGATCGAGTTTCCCGTAAGCTGCTCTTGGCTGTGGACGAACCTGGGGACTTTCCTGCTTCAGCTGGAGGTTTCTGTTTTCTGCTGCCTGTCTTTGACTGTGACTGTCTCTGGGACTTAACTTGGAGCTGTGCTGCTGAGGGGCTTGGAGCTGGTTTGTGCCTCTGTGAGGATGGCGATGGAAGGGGCGCGGCCGAAGGTCCGGACCTACGCAGCGACGGCATCAGTGGCGGGTGCGAGGCCATCTGAGCTTGAGCCTCATGTTGACTTGGATGGGGACAGTTTTGGTATTTCTGTTCAAACTGGGCCTATGATGTCGAGGGGGGTAATTACGAAGGCCATGAATGAACTTCTTGGGAGGGGGGCTATTGTCTCTTCTGAGCTCGAAAGGGGAAAGGTGGAGATGATACTTAAGACCCGGGAGTGTGTGGCCCGAGCGTTGGAGGAGGGGATCTCAGTGGGGGGGGGTCCACGTACAGGTGGATCCGTGGGTATCCAGGGTGAGACCGGTTCTCCTGCGGAGCTGCCCCACTTATTTTTCGGATGCAGTGCTTATTCCGCACCTGTCCAAGTTCGGGGAGGTGCGGTCTAAATGTTTTCGTCTCTTGCATCCCGGGGGGGACCCGGAGGAAAAAGGGGTCTTCAGTTTCAAGAGGAGGGTGTTCATGAAGGTGGGTGAGGGGGATGGTGCCGAGGGGAGTTTTGAGGTGGTGCATAAGGGTGTACCCAGAACCGTGCGTTGGAGTTGGGGCAAGGCACGGTGTCATGCATGCGGCGAATTTGGACATCTCCGTAGGGAGTGTCTTTTTCGCGGGGGCACTGCTAGAGGTTCTAGTGCAGTGGCCCAGGAAAGCACTGCTGGCCCATCTGGGGTGGCTTGTCAAACCTCAGCGGCGCGGGGTGGTACTGCTGACCCGGCTGAGGTTGCCAGTTCTGCCTTGGTGACCCGGGGCGGCAGTGCTAAGCCTTCTGGGTCCAGAGGTTCCGCTTTGGGGACCCTGGGCAGTGAGAGCCCAAGCCCCCCACGTCCCCTACGTCTTGCGCCTGTGGCGGTGGATGGAGGTGGGGCGCAGGAGGAGGGGAGTGTTGAGGGGGGGTTTTGGGAGAAGCAGGGGAAGCACAATAAGAAGAAGGAGAGGGATAGGGCCGCCCGAGCGAAGAAAGTGCAATCGGGTGAGTTTAGCTCCAGTGTGGTGCAGACTGCACCTGCTGGGGCCCAGGGGGGAGTTGTGGTGGCTCGGAAGGGGGTAAAGAAGCCTAAACGTGTGGGTGGCAAAGTGGTTGGGGGTAATGTGGAGGCGGATGACCCTTCCCTTATGGAGGTTACCGCACCTCCGCATGCGAGTGGGACTAAAAGGAGGCATCTGCCTGGTGAAGAGGAGGAAGGGCGTGGGTCCAGAGCGAAGGGGATGTCTTTCTCCGGGCTTTCCACCACTGAGGTGGCTGAAAGTGGTCTTGACCCGGTGTCTTCTGGGTCGGTGGTTGGGCCTTCTCTTCTTGGATCTACAGCGGGTGTCACCGGACTGGGTGCTGAAGTTGATTCCGGTGGAGGTAGGTCCACTGGGCGGGAGTCTGTCCCTTCATCTCAGGGGCCCTCTGAGGGAGTTATCTCGGCGGGTGCTGTGGTTAGCTCCCTTGGGGGTGTACCCTCTGGGTCGGATGAGGTCCCCTCGTTTCAGAGGCCTACTGAGGGTGCTAGCACGTTAGGTGACGTGGTTGGCTCCTCTGGTAGTGTGCCCTCTGTGACGGGGGATGCGCAGAGTCAGGCTGAGGGGGGAGTTTCGGGGGTGTTGTCGTTCAAGTCTGTGCTCCATATCAGTGCCAGTGGAGGTGCTGGGGGGCGGGATGCCTCACCGGATGAGTTGTCTGGGGTGAGGTTAATGGCAGGTGGTGATTCTCTGGGTGATGCCTGTGGAGAGGGCACTCTGGATGATGTGGAGGTCAGGGCTGTTATGGGACGTGATCCTCTTTCAGACTCCGAGGGTGCCAGTGTTCCACAGGCCCTGGGGATGCCTCTTGTTGTTGCTTCCCCAGGCCCAGAGGAGGAGGGTGATGGTAGCGTGCAGGAGCCCAGCCATTCAGAGGGCTGCGAGTCTCAGGCAGGGGTGTTGGGACCCACCCTCAGCATTGATCCGGGTGGTCGTGTCATGGCTGTGGAGGAGGACAGCGATGCGGCCAGTGGGGGGGGCACAGAGAGTGATTTGTCAGACAGTTCTGGTCTTTCTGAGGTTGTTGATTCAGGTGCGAGCGGGTTGGCTGCGAGCCCAGACTCCAAGGCCGTGTCTGAGGCGAAGCTTATTGTTGAGGTGCGAGAGTTCTTAAAAATAAGTCGTGCTCCCAAAACATTATGGTTTGCCGCTACAAGGCGGTGGGAGGATGTTCTAGATGTGAAGGAGAGTCTCGAGGCTATCCTTAGTAACAAGGATAGTGGTCTTTCTGACTCGGATTTGGGGCAGTTTTGGGGTTTGTTGAAGGTCCTCAGAAAAGGACCTCCTGTGACTACAGGGAGAGTGAGGGTCACAATCTAATGTGTCTACACATTCACAGTAGCTACATTAAATTTAAATGGGAGTAGAGCGAGTTTTCGAAGATTTCAGCTCTTATCAGCCCTAAGGGAGGGGAGATTTGCAGTTTGTTATCTGCAAGAGACACATACCGTTGCTAGTGATGAACCTACCTGGCAACTGGAGTGGGAAGGGAGGGTTTATATGAGCCATCTCAGCTCAAATTCGAGTGGGGTGGCTTTTCTGTTGGCCCCAAATTTTCTGCCAAGCATTTTAAAAGTGCAGGAAGTGGTGCCAGGACGTTTGCTCCATCTGGCCGTGAGCCTGGATGGCATGCCGTTGCATTTCATTAACGTGTATGCCCCTAGCTCCGGCACGATGCAGGCCGGCCTGCTTCGGGAGGTGAATGCTCTGTTGGGCATTATTGATAGGGGAGAGTGTGTCTTCCTTGGTGGGGACTTTAATTGCACACTTGAGGTGCGGGACCGTTCTGGTACTCAGTGTGCGCCTGCTGTAGCGAAGAAGCTGAGAGGCTTGATTGACTCCTTTGAGTTGGTTGATGTTTGGAGGGACCTTCACCCTGATTCCACTGCTTTTTCGCGGAGGTCTGAGGGCGGTGGTTCCCGCATTGATCGGTTTTATATTTCCCGAGCGTTTGTTTCCCGTGTCTCAGCGGCCTCAATGCGGCTGGTGCCGTGCTCGGACCATTGTCTGGTGCGTGTGGATTTCAATCCAGCGTGCGCTCGGGCTGGGTCCGCGTACTGGCACTTTAACAACAGGCTGCTGGAGGATCGGTGTTTCCGGGAGTCATTCACTCGGTTTTGGGTGAAGTGGAGAGAGAGGCAGAGGTGCTTCTCTTCCCTTAGGCAGTGGTGGGATGTGGGTAAAGCTCACATCCGTCTCTTTTGTAAGGAATATACATGGGGGTCGACTGGGAGGCGGGACTCAGCGGTCGAGAAGCTGGAGAGGGAGATACAGGATGCTGAGTCTCGCCTGGGTCAGTTTGGTGAAGACTCCAGCGAATGGGGAGAGTTTCAGAGGAAGAAGGAGGTTTTGAGGAGTCTGCTGCTTGAGCGATCTCGAGGCGCTTATGTGAGGTCTCGGGTCCAGATGCTGCACGAGCTGGACCGAGCGTCGCCTTTCTTTTTCTCTTTGGAGAAGGGGCGGGGAGCTCGAAAACAGCTCGTGGAGTTGCTTGCAGATGACGGCTCCTCTGTCACTGATCCAGAGAGGATTAATGCCTTGGTTAGGTCCTTTTATGGGTCCCTGTTCTCTGCGGAAGGATTCAGTGTGGAGGCTCAGCAAGATCTGTGGGAGGGTCTACCGACCGTAGATAGGGGGGAGGCTGATCTTCTTGATGGCCCCTTATCTTTGGAGGAGTTGACTCGCGCCTTGATTCAGCTCAGGAGGGGTAAGTCCCCCGGGCTGGATGGGTTGACGGTGGAGTTTGTTAGAGCATTCTGGGACATCCTAGGGGGTGACTATATGTTGGTTCTGGGGGAGAGCCTGGCGACTGGAGTGATGCCTCTCTCGTGGCGTAGGACGGTTGTTGTCTTGCTGCCTAAGAAGGGCGAACTCCGTTTGTTGAAGAACTGGCGTCCAGTCTCTCTCCTTTGCACAGAATATAAAATTTTTGCACGGGCAATGGCAAATCGCCTGGGCTCCGTGCTGCATCAAGTGATTCATCCTGATCAATCTTATACAGTCCCTGGCCGGTCCATCCAGGATAACATCCACCTGGTTAGGGACCTGATTCATTTAGTCCAGGGTACTGGTGAGTCAGCTGCTTTTCTGTCTCTTGATCAGGAGAAGGCTTTTGATAGGGTAGAGCATGAATACCTATTTGGGACGTTGCAAGCGTTTGGGTTTGGACCACACTTCGTGGCCCGGGTCCGGCTTTTGTACGCTGCTGCGGAGTGTCTTGTAAAGGTTAATGGCGCGGTGCTATCTCCTTTTCATTTTGGGAGGGGGGTCCGCCAGGGGTGCCCTATGTCGGGCCAGTTGTATTCGGTCTGTGTGGAGCCGTTCCTGTGTCTTCTTCGGAGGAGGTTGACAGGCCTGGCCCTACCTGGGCCGCGGGTTGAGGTGATTCTATCGGCGTATGCCGATGACGTACTTCTTATGTTCACTGATCCTGGTGACCTGCGGAGGATGCGTGACTGCCAGGAGATATTCTCGGCTGCATCTTCTGCTAGGATTAACTGGAGTAAGTGCTCTGGACTTTTGGTGGGTCAGTGGCGGGTAGACTCCCTGCCGGAGGAGATGGCATTGTATGCGTGGAGTACCACGCACCTCCTCTATCTGGGGGTGTACCTGAGTCCCACTGAGGATGTTTGGCCGGCAAACTGGCAAGAGTTGGAGACGAAGGTGGTTGCTCGGCTGGGGCGCTGGTCAGGCCTGCTTGGAGTTCTCTCCTTTCGGGGGAGGGTGCTGGTCATAAACCAGCTGGTGGCCTCTATGTTATGGTACCGGCTGGCTACTCTTGTCCCGCCCTCTATATTTGTAACTGCTATACAGAAGAAGCTGGTGGATTTCTTTTGGGGAAATAGGAAGCATTGGATTTCCGCGGCGGTCCTGAGTCTTCCGTTAGAGGAGGGCGGCCAGTCCTTGGTGTGCGTGCGCACCCAGGTGGCGGCTCTCCGTCTCAGGACTCTGCGGAGATACATGTATGTAGAGAACCCTCCCAGATGGCACGCTCTGGCCACGTATTTTTTTTCGTCAGGGTCGTTGCCTAAGGGGGGTCTCGCGGCTCCCGGTGGCGGGTGTCAGTCGACCCGCTCTAAGGGGCTTGCCTGTTTTCTATAGGGATGTGTTAAGAGTGAGGAATTTGGTGGTGTTCAGCCAGAGTGTTGTTCCACGAGGAGAGGGGGATGTTGTGGCTGCGGGTGTGGCTGGTCCTCATCCTGTCATGGTGGTTGTCGAGGAGAGGCGCGAGCCTAGAGTGGTTCAGATAGAGCTTACCCCTGCTCCGTCAGATCTGCTCATCGGGCCTAGGCTTCGGGATATTTCTCGGCCTCCGGCTCCGCATAATCTGAGCTGCCTTTCTGAGATGACCAGCATGCCATTTTGTGATGCAAGGAGACGCGCACTGTACAGGATGCTCCTGCACATTCTGAACCACCGTGCCTTCGTCTCCCGTCCTGACTCACCATGGAGGACGGTGTTACCATCCGAAGGCGGCGGGGGGCCCCAGTGGGGGTCCTTCTATAAGGGAGTTGTACCCCTTTATATTGGGGACCTGGGGTGGAGAGTGCTGCATGGAGCGGTGGTTTGTAATAAACTTTTGAGTCGGTTCACGGGCTCGTCTGCCGCATGTATTTTCTGCGGAGAGGAGGAGACCGTATTCCATGTGTATATGGAGTGTGTGAGGTTACTGCCCCTGTACCAATATCTGAAGGGGCTGTTCCTCAAGTTCTGGCTGCATTTTAGCCCCACAATCCTGGTGTTTGGACACAAGGCGGGGAGTGGGGAGAGCCGAGTGTGGGGGGGGGACTTACCTGTCGGTTTGCTCCTTGGCCTGGCCAAGATGGCCATTCGTGGGTCCAGGCAGCGGGCTGTCGACGGTCAGGCGAGAGTCGGCTGCCTGCCCCTCTTTCGGGCCTACGTCCGTGCACGTGTGTCCCTGGAGAGGGAACACGCGGTGTTCACGGGGACTCTGGAGGCCTTCCGTCAGCGCTGGTCGCCGCGTGGGGTTGAGGCGATTATAAATGAATGTACTGTTGTACTACAATGATCTGTTCATTATAGTGTGATTTTTGATTGTGTTTTGATGTGTTGTATTTTATGATTTGTGTTGAATAAAGTTTTTGAAATGAAAAAAAAAAAAAAAAAAAAAAAAAAAAAGAGAGGGGGAGAGGGGGAGAGGAGAGAGGGATGGAGGGAGGGAGGGAGGGATGGAGAGATAGATAGAGAGAGAGAAATAGAGAGAGTTATTGGCCCCCATTCATTTTGGGAGGGGGGTCCATCAAGGGTGCCCCATATCTGGTCAGTTGTACTAGGTCTGTGTGGAGCCATTCCTGTGACCTCGGAGGAGGAGATGACTGGCCTGGCCCTACCCGGCCCGGGGGTGGAGGTGGGTCTTTCGGCGTAATCATGCCGATGATGTACTCCTTTCACTCATTGACCCTGGTGACCTGCGGAGCATGCGTGACTGCCAGGAGATTTGACCCTGGTCAGGCCTGCTTGGAGTTCTTTCCTTTCAGGGGAGGGTGCTGGTCATAAACCAGCTGGTGGCCTCTATGTTATGGTGCCGGTTGTCTACTCTTGTCCCGCCCTCTATATTTGTAACTGCTTTACAGAAGAAGCTGGTAGATTTCTTTTGGGGAAATAGGAAGCATTGGGTTTCCGCGGCGGTCCTGAGTCTCCCGTTAGAGGAGGGCGGCCAGTCCTTGGTATGCGTGCGTACCCAGGTGGCGGCTCTCCGACTCAGGACTCTGCAGAGATACATGTATGTAGAGAACCCTCCCAGATGGCACGCTCTGGCCACGTATTTTTTCCGTCAGGGTCGTTGCCTAAGGGGGGTCTCGCGGCTCCTGGTGGCGGGCATCAGTCGACCCGCTCTAAGGGGCTTGCCTGCTTTACACCAGGATGTGCTAAGAGTGAGGAATTTGGCTGTTTTCAGCCAGAGTGTTGCTCCACGAGGGGAGGGGGATGTTGTGGCTGCGGGTGTGGCTGGACCTCATCCTGTCATGGTGGGTGTCGAGGAGAGGCGTGAGCCTAGAGTGGTTCAGATAGAGCTTACCCCCGCTCCGTCAGATCTGCTCATCGGGCCTAGGCTCCGGGATATTTCTCGGCCTCCGGCTCCACATAATCTGAGCTGCCTTTGTGAGATGACCAGCGTGCCATTTCGTGATGCGAAGAGACGCGCACTGTATAGGATGCTACTGCACATTCTGCACCTCCTTGCCTTTGTCTCCCATCCCAACACACCATGGCAGACGGTGTTACCACCCAAAGGCGGGGGAGGTCCCCAGTGGGGGTCCTTCTATAAGGGAGTCGTACCCCTTTATATTGGGGATCTGGGGTGGAGAGTGTTGCATGGAGCGGCGGTATGTAATAAACTTTTGAGCCGGTTCACGGGCTCGTCCGCCGCATGTATTTTCTGCGGAGAGGAGGAGACCGTGTTCCATGTGTATATGGAGTGTGAGAGGTTACTGCCCCTGTACCCCCACTCCTCCCTCTCCCCTCTCTCCATCTCCCTCTCTGCTCACCCCTCCCACCCCCTCTCTCCCCCACCCCTCTTCACCCCCATCTCCCCCCCACCCCCTTCCCCTCGCTCTTGCACCACTCCCTGCTACCCCTCTCCCACTCACTCCCCACTCTGCCCCTCTCCCTTCCCTCCCCACCTCTCGCCCTCCCCTTTCTCTTGCTCTCCCCCTCCTCTCTCACCCCCTCTCTCTCCCCACCTCTCTCCCTCTGCTTTCTCTCTCTCTCTCCCTCCCCCTCCACTCTCTCTCCACCTCTCCCCTATCCCTCTTTCTCCCCCTCTCCTCTCCCCTCCACCTCCTTTTCCTCCCCTCTTCTCCATAACCCCTCTCCTCTCACCTTCCCCTCTCCTCTCCCATACCCCACCCCTCTCTACCCCCTCACCCACCCTCAGGGACATGCTGCACCGCCCTCCTCCCCCTGCAACCGCACATTGGGGGAACAGACCGAACGGGTCTGCACTTGGTCTAGTATAACTATAAAACTTTGATCTTGTATGTGGGTGGGTGTGTGTGTGTGTTTATTTGTTCATTTGCGATCACATCTTCTTGAAAAAAACGACGCGCTAACGGTAAAATTTATACATATTCCGGTAGAGATTTATCCCGTGAAGTCAAAAAGCGCCATCTGAAAAATCAATGCATTATTTCTCGAGTTATTAATCAAAATATAGGTGGTGCTGTGGATAATGAAGTAGATTTGCAAAGTCTACAGAGAGATTTGGTCAATTTGGAAGAATGGACTGAAAGATGGCAGATGGAGTTTAATGCTGATAAGTGTGAGGTGCTACATCTTGGCAGGACAAATCAAAATAGGACGTACATGGTAAATGGTAGGGAATTGAGGAATGCTGTGGAACAGAGGGATCTAGGAATAACTGTGCTTAGTTCGCTGAAGGTGGAATCGCATGTAGATAGGGTGGTAAAGAAAGCTTTTGTTGTGCTGGCCTTTATAAATCAGAGCATTGAATATAGGAGTAGGGAAGTAATGTTAAAATTGTACAAGGCATTGGTGAGACCAATTCTGGAGTATGGTGTACAATTTTGGTCGGCCAATTATAGGACGGATGTCAACAAAATAGAGAGAGTACAGATAAGATTTACTAGAATGTTGCCTGGGTTCCAGCAACGAAGTTACAGAGAAAGGTTGAACAAGTCAGGTCTTTATTCTTTGGAGCGCAGAAGGTTAAGGGGGGACTTCATTGAGGTCTTTAAAATGATGAAAGGGATAGACAGCGTTGACGTGGATAAGCTTTTCCCATTGAGGGTAGGGAATATTCAAATAAGAGGGCATGACATGAGAATTAAGGGATAGAAGTTTAGGGGTAACATGAGGTGGAACCTCTTTACTCAGAGAGTGGTGGCTGTGTGGAATGATCTTCCAGCAGAAGTGGTGGAGGCAGGATCGATTTTAACATTTAAAAGTAAAGTGGATAGGTATATGGATGGGAAGGGAATGGAGGGGTATGGTCTGAGTGCAGGTAGATGGGACTAGGGGAAAATAAATGGTCGGCACAGACTGGAAGGGCCGAGAAGGCCTGTTTCCATGCTGTAATTGTTACATGGTTATATTATATGGTTAAAATGTTCAAACATCCGATAAAATTTTGAAATCAAAAAGCCTGTTTTTGGCTGATGACGTCACATTGGATCTGCCTGCCTGCCGTCTGCTCATGCTTTGAGTGACGTCACCCTCCCACCCCTCCCTCCTCACCCGTTATTCAACAGTCAGCCCATCCACTGAGGACCAAAGATCATTGGTGAAGTCTGCGACGGCCTTTGGTTGACGTTCACCCTCTCGCGCCTCGGCTTGGCTCAGGACTTGTACCCGAGAGATCCCGAAAACTCCCAAGAGCTCCGGAGAGCTGTGGTCAATGCACACTAGCACCTCACCTCGGGTTTTGTCTCTTCCCCCCCTCTCTCCCCCCTCTCTCTCCCCCTCCCCTCTCTCAAGTGCCTTTCGCCGATTACGTCACAATGAGTGAGCTAGCATTTCAAAAACATTCTTCAAATCCTTCACCAACGGTCATTCTCACTTTGATGAACAAAGTTTCATGCTGACTTCCAAATCTTTAAAGATAAGAGTCCGATTGAACTTCATTGTTTTGGTCTCTCCCCCCTCCTTTCTGCCCCCACACTCCCCCTCCCCCCTCTCCCCCCTCCGCCCCTCCCTCCTTCCCTCCCACCCTCCCCCTCCCTGCCCCCCTTTTCCCCCAACTCACCCTCCCTTCCCCCCTCCCCTCCCCCCCCACCTCCCCCTCCTTATCCCCCTCTCCCTCCCACCCCATCTCCCGCCCTCTCTCCCCTCTTCTCCCCCCCTCTCTCCTCTCTCCCCCCCTCTCTCCCCCCCTCTCCCACCTCTCTCCCCTCTCACCCCCCTCTCTCCTCCTCCCTCCTCCCTCTCTCCTCCTCTCTCCCCTCTCTCTCCCCCTTCTCTCTTCCCCTCACTCCCCCTACTCTCCCTGCCCCTCTCTCCCTATCTCTCTGTCTCTGCCCTACTCTCTCTGTCTCTGCCCCTCTCTCTCTGTCTCTGCCCCCTCTCTCTCTACCCCCCCCCCCAGACCAGCCTGCGAGTTGGGGGCTATGCGTCAGTGGATAGGGCGGGGATGGGATAAAATAAGCCAATGAATAATCTATTATAATATCAAACTCTGATCTTGGATGTGGATGTATTTATTTGTGTGTGCGCTGTGTGCGCGTGTGCGTGTGTGCGCGTGTGCGTGTGTGCGCGTGTTTTCATATGTGATTCACATCTCCTCGAAAACTGAATGCGGAAATGGTGACATTTTTACATATTCCGATAGAGATTTATGCCGTGGTCAAAATCGCCTTATCTGAAAATATCATGCATTATTTCTCGAGTTGTTTATGAAAATGTTCACAATGTGAAATAACTTTGAAAATAAATGCGATGGTCTCGCTGATGATGTCACAATGGCTCTGCTCTGCGCGGCCTGCTGCGCCGTCCTACACAAGCAGCGAGTGACGTACCCCCACCTCTCCCTCCTCCCCCGATTATTCAAAAGAGACGAACAAAGGATGAGCAAGTCGGGCCGTGGACTGAAGAACAATGATCATAGCTAAAGACCCTCTCCCCCGGCCTCGCTCTGGTGCCTGGAGCCTGCAGCTGTAGCCCAGAGCTGGAGCTGGAGCCCGGTGCTGGTGCCCATAGCTGGAGCACGGGGCTGGAACACAGAGCTGGAGTCCGGGGATGGAGCACGGAGCAGGAGCCCGAGCTGGAGCAGGGAGCTGGAACTGGAGGTCGGAGCTGGAGTGAGGGCGCATTGCATTCGGGAACAAGCCCTCCCCTGTGATGCCACGCCCCGCACCCCTCGAACTCTATCCCACTCCCTCTCTGGCACCCTGTCCCCTCTACCTTGGACCTCAGCTTCTGCCCTCTGCCATCTGCCCTCTGCCACTGCCCTCCCTCTGCCCCGCCCTCCCTCTGCCCCTGCCCTCCCTCTGCCCCTGCCATTCTCACTTCCCCTGCCTTCTCCCTGCCCTTGCCCCTGCCCTCTCTCTGCCTCTGCCCCTGGCCTCTCTCTGCCCTCCGACCCTCTCTGACACCCCCTCCCTCTCTGCCCCCCTCCCTCTCTGCCCCCCTCCCTCTCTGCCCCCCTCCCTCTCTGCTATAAAGCGAGCGTAGTTTTGAAAATCCTTGCCATGGAGATTGGACTAAGTACGAATGACATCGCAAATGGCTCCCAAAAGAAGCAGGTCCCTCAAGTGCACTTGCCGCATGACTGTCGTACTGGTAGATGATTTTTGCGTGACAGTCACTACCGGCCTGTCGCGTAAATGGCGCGCTAATGGCGCCCAAGTGGGACAGGCCCTTTAGAAACAAAATGACATTCGTAGTAAATCAATAACTTATTTAAAGCTTATTCTGATTGGGTGTGAGGTGTTGCAAACCCCAGTCAGAGCCCTTATTTTGGAACTGCTGAAGAAAGAATATTCTAGTTATGTTACCAGGGAAGTCAGAACCGTCTCGCCTGTACTCTCAGGCGAGAATGTTATTTCATTGGTTTGACTCCTGAATGAAGCTGAACACAAATCCTTATTGAGCCCACTGTAACAAAATTATGTTGAATGATTTTGGAATTTCAATGATTTCAAAGAATAGAAGACCGTTTAGCTCCCTTTACAACCTGCACTCTATGAGGCAGGTAAGGCAACATCAATAATTGGACATCATACAATGATGAAAATTAACAAGCATATTCAATTACATTAATTGCAGACTCATTTTAGTAACCACTGGAATATAATATGGACTCAAAGCTCATTTTACTTCGGAGTCACGCGAGTGACTACATGGAGAAGCCCGCCAGCCCACATGAGCGTCAATACGTCTAACGCATGGTGCACGACTGGCTGGGAGACGCGTTGCTCCTCCAGCGGTAAGTTTAAAAGCCCGACTGGTAAGTTCTAAAGCTTGTTCTGAGGTTGTTTTGTTCAGTAATTTCGATTACAGAACCGCAAGATTCGAATTATCATGGAGAAATCCAGGGCGAAATCCAGACAGGCCGCGGGGAAACCAGCTACGGAGGACCGCAGGAGTGCGGGTAGCCGGCGGCCATCGATTTTGCCACCCTACTCGCTGACGGTGCGGTCAGCGGCTTCAGACTCGGTACCTGTCGAAAGCACCTTGGCAACCCCAATAGGGGGTAAAGCCAAGAAAAAGTCTGACAAGCCTTCACACCAGCTGCAGGAACAGGTAATGGTGGAAACATCTGCTAAGTACCACACACCTGGGAATTGTGCTTCACTCAACATGCCAGCTGTGAACAGCTCTATCTGGGGATATATTGGAGGGGGCATCATAGCCCAGGAGATGAAGCTCCAGAGAATCCTCAAATTGTTAGCCTCAGGCATCACGGCGTTTGCCAAGTCTGTGAATGAGAGTCCCTTGTCTGATGTATAGCAGGATGCCCTGGCATTAATGTGCCATGCTCATTTTGTAATTAACTGTTTTCGTAATAATGCCATCCGAACTGCCCTGAACCCCAAATTTGCGGGGTTGAGCAGGGCCAGCAATGTTCAGCCGCTAAATCTTCTGTTCGGAGAAAATCTGCCAAAACAGGTCAAGGACCTGGATGAAGAAGCGAAAGCTGTCGGGCTCATAAGGGCTCCATTGACAAGCAGCGCTTCACTATTCCGGCGGCAGCACCCCTATGCTTCCATCAGCAGTAAGCGTTTCATTGAAGCTGGTGGCAGCTCAAAGGCCGAATATTCTGGGCAGTATTTTTTCGGCCAAGGCCCAGGCCGGCCCTCATGGAAGATGCACAATCTGCGCACTCCAGCAAACCTACCCCCCAAATCTCGGGGACAGAAATAGAAACCATAAAACCACTGGTAACCATGGAGGTAGGTGGGTCTGGTTCTTTCCGGAACATGGGATATGTGGACCAGTTACAAGTTGGTGGGTAATTACACTTGTTTTTGAATGAATGGTGTTGGATAACGTCAGATCCGTTTAAACTGCACAGTATACAAAGGTTCCAAATCAAATTCATTCCCAATTCATTGGCACCCACACAGCATACAACAAGCCGCACATTTGTTCATTCAAAATGGGAAGGTTTGGATGTACAAGCTGAAATTCAAACGTTATATACAAAAGGGGTAATTGAGAAGTCTAGTCATGAACCTCACCAATTCATTTCTAATATATTTAAAAGACAAAAGAAGGATGGAGGATGCCGGATCATCCTTGATTTGACTGAACTTGACTCTTTTGTGCAGTATAGACATTTTAAAATGGAAAACTTCATTACTGCCAAACAACTGATTTCCAAAGGATGCTTTATGGCGTGCGTCAATCTCAAAGATGCATACTATTCGGTACCCATTCACAGGGATCACCGGAGATATATGAAATTTAGTTGGATGGGGCAACGGTGGCAGTTAAAAGCATTGCCTAATGGGTTAACTTCATCCCCCGGATTATTTACCAAATTATTGAAATCGGTGCTTGGGCTTCTTAGAGCTCAAAATCATATTGTCATGACATACTTGGATGATATCCTAATCATAGGAAAAACTCTGAATAGCTGAATTAGCTGTTTCAGCCACTAAACTGGGGTTTCTCATCCATCCAGTTAAATCCAAGTTGGTACCATCTAGAGTTATTGATTATTTGGGATTTACCATTATCTCTATTCACATGTCTGTGACTGCCCTGGGGCAAGAGGTTAGCATTAATAGAAGCCTGTAACAAACTTGTTGTTATGGAGCAACCATCTATTATATATGTAGCCAGTGTAATTGGCAAATTAGTGGCTGCTTTACCAGCTGCACAGTTTGGGCCTTTGCATTATCAGAATTTACAATGTGCAAAGGAGCAAGCACTCAAATACCATATAGGACATTTTAACAGACCGCTACCAGCCAAAGCTATTTCTGAATTACAATGGTGGATGACCAATATTCGGCATTGCTCTAGTAACATTTTGGTCGGTAAGCCTTCAGTTATTTTACAAACTGATGCTCATGCTCATGGATGGGGAGCTACTAATACCATCGCTAGTTGTGGTGGCAGATGGAAGTGCATGAGTCATCAATTTCATTTCGGAGTCACGTGAGTGACTTCGTGAAGAGCCCGCCGGCGCGCATGCTCGACATATCGTCGTATCGCTTTGCTGCGACGGCTGGCGGTGGAGCGCGCTCCTCGCCAGCCCTTCATAAGGGAACCACTGAGGTAAGTACCCTACCTTAAGTTGGTGGTCCTTGTTGTGTTACTTTGTGTTTTGCAGCAAGGACATGGATGGGAGTTCTAAGGGCCGGAGAACGTCTGGACGAGGTTGCCGGTCAGCAGTCCCGGAGCCATTGATATCGGCGGTACCTGCAGCGCAGGCCGGGACACGGGTGGGAATGTCGGTAAGCCCTGTGTTTACAGGTCCGGATCCGCCAGCACACCACAGTTCGGAGGAGTTCGACGACGAGGAGGGTGGTGTGCCGCCAGAGCAGGAGGACCCTGCCATGGCAGTCAGGTCGTCAGCAGGCTTGCTGGCGACCTCGAGCAGAAGGGTGCGTGCGGCTGCACGACCCTTTTCACTCAGCCCTCCGAGTAGGGGAAGGGCAGGAGCCCAGAAATCTAACCCTGTCGGGGCTAAGGCTTTGCCTGCCGCCGGGGAGCGGTCAGGTTCCAGGGCGGGACCCGGGGCGGCTGTGAGGTCCAGTCGACGCCCCCCAACTCTCGACGCCGGGACGGGTCGGTTGGGTCGGGTCTCGTCACGGTCGCCGAGCCCCCCATGGATGGGTGGGCGAGACCATGCGTCGGCGAGGTCCACGACGTGGGCTGCCGGCAAGCCCGCGCGGGCATCAGGTATCCATGCTGCGGCTGGTGCCGACACCACGCCGCAAGTGCCCATAGTGGCAGCGGCTTCAGCTCCCGCTAAACAGAGGCGGTTGAACACGCCCGCGCGGGAATCGCGCAGTTTCGCTTTGGCGGCTGTTAGCAACGACTACCGGCACCGGGTGGGCCTCGATGAGGTGCGGGCCAATGATAGGGGCCCCGGCAATTTTTCAGAACCGGAGGACTCCGACCACCTGAGTGCTCAGGGTGAAGGGCGTATTGACCGTATGGAGCGGCTGCTGGAGCTCCTGCTTCACGGTCAACAGCAGCAAGCGTCCAGCAGCGACAGGCACAGGGCTGTTTCACCAACTTCCACCTTCAGTCTGGAGCAGCAGGATGAGGAGGTTTTGGTCGTTCCCATACCACCTCCGTCAGATTTACCAGCGGAGGAACTTCTCGATGTGGCCGCTAAGTTCGCGGGCCCACACTCGTCTGGGCTTCCCCTGAACTCGAAATTGGCAGCCACAGTGGACTTCCTCAACAACCATCAGCTCCAGGAAAAAGTTCTCATTCAGGCCATGAGCCGTCACAAGGCTCCGTCCAACTGCAACTCCCTCAACGTGCCTGTGGTCAATACGCCGATATGGGGCAACATCAGTGTGGCTATCCGTCAACAGGAGCTGAAAATTCAGCGGATCCTGAAGCTCCTCACGGCCGGTATTACCGCCTTTGTGCGGTCGGTTGATGGGGATGAATTAAATTTGGACCAGGAGGATGCTCTGGCTCTATTGTGCGCAACTCAACATGAGATCAATGGGTTCCGCAAAAGCAGCATCCGCCCGGCGCTCAACCCTAAGTTTGCAGGGTTGTGCAAACCACCGCCGCCGCCACCGCCCCGTCAGCTCTTTGCAGAAGACCTCTCGAAGAGGGTCAAAGAGCTTGACGAACAAGCCAAAACGGTGGGAATCATGCGCTCTCACAGTGCCCCCAGGCCGTTGGGCTCGAAAGCTCCGCTTGTTCGTCCACGAGGGTCTGCCAGCACCTCTACAAGGACCTACCCTCCAGCTCCACCCCGTTACCAACAGCCCCAGCAGCAGGGGGCTTTTTTAGGACAAGGTCGGCAGAAACCCTGGTGGCAAATGAGGACGCCGCGCCCTTAAGCCAACCCAGCACCTCCACGTCCACCCACACGTGTCAAGGACCGCCGGTAACCACGGAGGTGAGGCGGTCTGGTTCTCTCTTTTCTCTTTGTCTAACCTCACATGTTGGTGGGCGCCTTCGGTTCTTTTTGGGTGCATGGGGTGATATTACTGGTGATGAGTATGTGTTACAAAATATTCAGGGTCATAAAATTGAGTTTCTTAATGGGGACATTCCTCCGTCCCAGCACAGGCCTGGTCGAACATTTAAATTGTCTGCTGCAGAGCAGGCAGCAGGCTATAAGGAAATTTTGAGGCTAGAACAGAAGGGAGTGATAGAGAAAACGGTTCATGAGCCAGTTGAATTTGTTTCTAATATATTCACTCGACATTGTAAGCATTGATTTACAAGATGCATACTATACTGTGTCCATTCAAAAATGTTATAGGAGGTTTCTGAAATTTATCTGGATGGGTCAACTCTGGCAATATAGGGCTTTGCCAAACGGGCTTACCACAGCCCCTAGATTATTCACTAAATTGGTGAAGCCAATTATGGCTTATTTACGACAACGACATCATATAGTAATGGCCTATTTAGATGATATCTTAATTGTCGGCCACACCCTGGAATTGGCTCAACAGGGTGTTGCAGCTGCTGTCAATATATTTCAGCAGCTGGGGTTCATTGTCCATCCAGCCAAATCAAAGTTCTGCCCCTCCCAGGTAATTCATTATCTGGGGTTTACGGTGGACTCTATTCGCATGCGGGTCACCATACCAACAAATAAGGTTGAGGATGTCACCCAGGTGTGTCAAGGTTTAATCAGCGCTAGTATACCGTCGATTCGACATACAGCTACAGTAATTGGCAAGCTTGTAGCATTGTTTCCGGCAGCCCGATATGGGCCTTTGCATTATCAAAATTTGCAAAGGGCCAAGATCGCTGCGTTAAGACAGCACGCTGGTCATTATGATCGACCAATGCAGCTGCCGCCCGAAGCGAAGGATGAGTTACGATGGTGGGTGCATCACATTAGTAACTCATTTAAACCTATTATTGAGGCTAATCCGGTGGTATACTTGCAAACTGATGCGAGCTCTTATGGCTGGGGAGCTACGGATCATTACTCTAGTTGCGGGGGCAGATGGGATACCCTTGAGGCTACTATGTTGTTGTCTCAAGGGATAAACTATTTGGAGCTACTTGCAGCATTCCACGGACTTCGTGCTTATTGTTCCAAGGTTTTTGGAGCACATGTCCGTCTCCAAATAGACAACACCACAGCGGTGGCATATTTAAACCATATGGGCGGTACCAGGTCAGTTTCGTGTGATAAATTGGCTAACTCAATTTGGCTCTGGTGTGTTCAAAGAGACATTTGGATTTCGGCTACCTATTTGCCAGGTGAGCTTAATACTGTGGCGGATATCAGGTCACGCAAGTTTAATGACAATATTGAATGGATGTTGCATCCTGAAATTTTTGCCAAAGTTACAGCCAAATTTGGGAAACCGGATATTGACCTTTTTGCGTCACGGTTGAACCATCAGGTACCAACATACGTCTCGTGGGAACCAGATCCCGGGCCTATGGTGCTAGATGGATTCTCGCTGGACTGGGGGAATTGGTTTTTCTATGCATTCCTCCCGTTTTGCCTCATCAGTCGGGTATTACGAAAGATTCAGATGGATGCAGCCAAGGGCATCCTTATTATACCCGACTGGCCTACACAGCCGTGGTATCCGGTGGTCTTTGACATGCTCAGTGAGCCTTGGGTCCTTTTGAAGGGTTGCCCAGAATTGGTTACTCACCCTGTCTCAGGGGAGCCACATCCCTGCCATGGCTATTTAAATTTGTTGGCTTGCAGGTTTGAACAGGCCGTTAGTCCAATACGGCCTCTCAACTCGGACCATGGATACCATTGGGGCGTCGTGTCGAGAGTCCACAAGGCGAAGATACCGCTCACATATCAAGAAGTGGGAAGCCTACTGCAGCTGCTCTCGCATCACGTACGATGACGTGACTATAACCGACGTCCTGGAATTCCTCGCGGGGTTGCACCATGATGAACACTTAAGTTACAGTGCCATCAACAGCGCCAGGAGCGCGCTGTCATTCTACCTCAAGATTGAGGTGGGATCCAACAGGCTAGTGTCCAGACTCATGCGGGGTATATTCAATATGAATCCGCCTACACCACGCTACAATATCACCTGGGATGTCAGGGACGTATTAACCCTGCTCAGGACGTGGTCTCCCATGGAAGGGCTCCAGCTGGACAAACTCACCATAAAGCTGGTGATGTTACTAGCGCTGACTTCAGCACAGAGGGTACAGACACTCCATAAACTACGCGTTGACAGAATGATGTCTACCCCTACAGAAGTAGTCTTCTTTGTTGATGAGCTACTAAAGCAGCATAGACCTGGGTGCACAGGGCTGCAGCTGAAGTTCCCGGCATACCCCGCAGATGCTAGGCTGTGTTTAGCCTCACATATCCGTCACTATGTCAAGGTGACGGCATGCATCAGAGGAATGGAGAGATACCTGCTTGTCACTCATAAGAGACCTCATCATCGAGTGACAGTCCAGACGATATCCAGGTGGCTCCGGGTCGTCTTGGGTAAGTCAGGTATCGACACTAATGTGTTCAAGTCTCATTCCACCAGGGCTGCATCGACGTCAGCGGCGAGGATTATGGAGGTGCCGATGGACCATATTCTCGCCACAGCAGGATGGGCTAATGAAGCTGTGTTTCAGCGATTTTATAACAAGCCTGTTGCTGCTCCTCTACAGTTCGCGGAAGCCGTGCTGAATGCAGGTCGAGAACGTGGAGGTGTCCCCGCATGAGGGGTTTTTGATTTGTTGTTAATAAATATGCTCTTGTTTTGCAGTATGAACTATTTGAGCAAGTTTGTTCCTCCCATCCATCCCTGCTAGTGGTGTGTCAGCATGGACGTGGTCCTGGGCGTGTAATCACAGAAGCTTTGAAGTCTTCACGAAGTCACTCACGTGACTCCGAAATGAAATAGTAAGATTGAACGAGAACTTACCAGTTCGAAGGTTGATCGTTATTTCATGAGGAGTCGTGGAGAGGGATTTCGTGCACTCCACGCCCAACCCTCAGTCACCTTCACCTGGTAATTTGAGTCTCTTTCATCTTACTATGCCAAGTCATTTCTGTTAACTGGTTTCTGTGATTCCACACCGCTACTTTGAAGAATGTCGAGCATGCGCGCCGGCGACTCCTCATGAAATAACGATCAACCTTTGAACTGGTAAGTTCTCGTTCAATCTTACTATTCTTCAGTTACATGGTATTAACTACTTAGAGATGCTGGGAGCATTCTATGGGCTGAAGGTTTATTGTGGGAATATGCATCATCTGCATGTTCAACTACAGATTGACAACACTACAACGGTGGCATATATTAATCACATGGGTGGAATCAAGTCAGTATCCTGTGATAATTTGGCTAACCTTATTTGGCACTGGTGTATTCCAAGAAGCATTTGGATTTCAGCTACCTACTTGCCAGGTAGGCTTAATATGGTGGCGGGCACCAGGTCACGGAAATTTAATGACAACACAGAATGGATGTTGGATAATAAAGTGTTTAACGACATTGTTGCTCGGTATGGAAGACCGGATATTGATTTTTTTTGCATCTAGGCTCAATCACCAGTTACCAAAGTATGTTCCATGGAGGTCAGACACAGGGGCAGTGGCGATGGATGCATTCTCACTACACTGGGGAGGAATGTTCTTCTACGCATTCCCTCCATTTTGCCTCATCATTCGTTGCTTGCAAAATATCCAGCAAGACTCCGCGTCAGGCATTTTGATAGTGCCTGACTGGCCTAGGAGCCATGGTTCCCACTAATACTGGGAATGATATCAGAGCCTTTTTATGGCCGTTTCCAAATGTAGTAAACTGCTGGTTCATCCTGTGACTGGGGAGGGCCTTCCGCTGCATGATCGAATCAATTTGTTTATTTGCAGAATCTGAGAAGACCTTTCCTGGGGCTCGGACTGTCAGATCGAACAGTGGACATGATCACTGTGGCTTGGAGAGATACCAAGAAGCAGTACATCTCCTATATCAAGAGATGGGAAGTGTTCTGTTCGCAGTCCAACATCACGTATGACACGGCATGTATAACTGATGTCTTGGAATTTCTCTCCAAACTATTCTTTCATGAAAGATTGAGTTACAGTGCCATTAATTGAGCCAGGAGTGCATTGTCGTCATACTTGTTGCTGGGATCGGGACGCCACGCTGTCAGCTCTCACTCGCTGATATCCAGGTTCATGACGGGCATCTTCAACACCAATCCCCCCATATATGGGATGTGAACATTGTACTGACGCTGCTTCGGCGGTGGGCTCCAGCTACATCCCTGTCACTGGTCAAACTTACTTATAACGTGGTTATGCTCATGGCGCTGGTTTCGGCGCAGCGGGTCCAGTCATTGCATAAACTGCGAATGGACAAAATGGTGACATCTGCCAATAAAATAACATTTTATGTTCATGACTTAGTCAAGCAGAGCAGACCAGGGGCGTCACGTCTCAGACTAGAGTTTATGGCATACCCCGTGGACCTTTGGTTGCGTGTGGTCACACATCTACAACAGTATTTCAAGGCCACAAAGTGCCTTAGAGGCACTGAACCAGCAGTGTTTGTTAGTTATAAAAAACCTCACAAGAGGGTATCAGTGCAGACCATCTCTAGGTGGTTAAGATGTGTTTTGGCTTGTGCAGGAGTGGACACTGATATTTTTAAATCTCACTCCACCAGGGCTGCAACAAGATCAGCAGCGAGAGTTTTGGAGGTTCCACTGGACTACATCCTAGCGGCTGCAGGATTGTCAAACAAGAGAACATTCCAAACTTTTTATAACAAGCCCATTGACAGGTTGGGGTTGTTTGCCAACTCAATTTTAAGTTCTGTTTTATAATTTACCCCCGGGTATGAGGGGTCCCTATTGTTTTCATATATATATCTTTTGTTACTAAAAAGCCTCAGCATGTTTTACATCTATGTCATGTCTGAATGCATTGTGATTTTTTACTCATCTTTGGCCAACTGATGCAGTGTGTTGCATGGACTCGTGTTCACGGCATGAAATCACAGAGCTTTGAAATCTTCACGTAGTCACTCACGTGACTCCGAAGTAAAATAGGTAGATTAAATGAGAACTTACCAGTTTGAAATTTGATCTTTATTTTATGAGGAGTTACGATGAGGGATTACGTGCCCTCCGCTCCCAACCCTCATAAATGTAATCTGGTAGTTCTAGTTTCTCGAATCTTCCTATATTCAGTTCAACAACTGTTATCTGTGATTTCACATCGCTGCTTTGAAGGTTGACGCACATGCGGGCTGGCGGGGCTTCTTCACGTAATCCCACATCGTACCTCCTCATGAAATAAAGATCAAACTTCAAACTGGTAAGTCCTCATTTAATCTCCCTAGTTTAGTTAAATTTAAAGATACAGCGCGGAAACAGGCCCTTCGGCACACCGAGTCCACGCTGACCGCTATCCTACACACACTACAGACAATTTACCATTATGCCAAGCCAATTAGCCTACGTCTTTGGAGTTGCAGTTGCAAAGTGTTCTTACTTTTACTTGTGCACAAGTTGAAAGGGGCATTTAGTGTGGTCGATAAATGCAATCACTTCCAGGTCAAAATGAAATAAATGTTTCCGATCTTGAATTTTGTTTACATTAATAATGTGATTATTTTGCTAGACACACAGGGAAATATGTCAATTCCTTATCTGACACCTCTAGATTCAAAGATTTAAGAAGGATCATTATATTCTGGGCAGCATAGTGGTGCAACTGGTAGAGCTGCTGCCTCGCAGCACCACAGATCCGGGTTTGATCTTGACGTCGGGCACGGTCTGTGTGGAGTTTGCACGTTTCCCACCTGGCTTCTTTTTTTTCATGCCCATCTTGTTACAAATGTTGACATCGCTGTCATCATCTGTCCTGAAAAGGACGCAAGCCTTCGGCAACAATCAGTGGGAGCCATCACTTGCCGCAATAGATGATGATGGTAGCAGAATTAGCTCAGGATACTTCCAGTTTCCAGTCTCGCAACGTGGACACTTCTCCTATGCGGCCCTCCCTCTGCCTGTGTGGGTTTCTTCCAATTTTCTCCCACGCCCCAAGGATGTGCGGGTTTGCAGGTTAATTTTCCTCTGTAAATTGTCCCTTGCGTGTAGGGAGTGAATGCGAAGGGGAGACAACAGAGAACTAGTGTGAACAGGTGACCGATGGTTAGCGTGGATCGGTGGGCTGAAGGGCCTGTTTCCATGTTGTGTCTCTAAACTAAACCAAAACTGAACTAAATGTTACTTGAAGTTAGAGTAATCAATATTCATGTTTAAGAAAGAACTGCAGATGTTGGTAAAATCGAAGGTAGTCACAAAATTCTGGAGAAATTCAGTGGGTGAGGCAGCATCTATGGAGAGAAGGAATTGGCGATGTTTCGGGTCAAGAATAACAAGATTGATACCGCTGGGTCGTAAGCTTCCCAAGGAAAACATGAAGTTCCTCCAATTTGACAATGTTGGAGTCTCACTCTGATAATGGAGGGGACCCATTACACAAAGGTCAGTGCGGGAATGGGAACGGGAGTTAAAGGGTTTGGCAAATGGGAGATCATGAAGGCCCAGGCGGACTGAGCGAAGGTGTTCAGCCCAGTATGTGCATGGTCGTGCCAATATATCAAAGTCCACACCTGGAACAACGGATACAAAAGATGAGGTTGGAGGAGGTGTAATCTAACCTAAAGACCTGATTGTGAAGTTTGTGTTGAAGCAGCATTGTTAAACAGACCAGGCCCTTGTCCACCAGTGATGCCTAATATGTGTCAGGAGAATCAATTCCATACATTGCCTTGAATTCCACCCCTAAGTACACGAGCCTGTCCGGCGTTCCCCCCCCCCCCCCCCCCGGTGAATGCTATGTACTTACCTTTCTGTTTCTCTGCAGCCCGTGGCTGGGAACCAGCAATCAAGGGGTTAAAGCCCTGTCTCACCATGCGAGTTGGCCCACGAGTGACCCTGAGTTTTCACTTGTGATCACGTAGCGGGAAAATCGGAACTCGCACGAGCAACTTATTGACTTATCAAACATGTTTGATTTTTTCCACGAGTCAAATTAACTCTTCAAGTTAAAAATGGAAACATTTAAACTCGTTGTAGTAACGTAGTGGCCCGTGCATTTACCTTGGTGACTCGTGAGTCTACCGTGTCCACGTGTGATGCTCCATCCACCCCCCGGGGCCGAGAGTGTGGGATTGGGAAGGAACTGCAGATGCTGGTTTACACCGAAGATAGACACACACAATGCTGGAGTAACTCCGAGGGACTGGCAGCATCTCTGGAGAGATGGGATGGGTGAGATTTCGGGTCGAGACCCTACTTCAGACTTCTCCAGAGATCCCGCTGAGTTTACCCCAGTAGTTGGTGTCTATCACGGTGGTGGGGAGCCGGGCTTGGCCGACCCGCCACCTCTACTTGGTGGTCAGTCCGGTGATCATCGCCCTCCGCCCGGGATGCAGCGGAGTTTTGCACCCGGTGAGTTGTCCAGCGCTCATGGTGGACAAGGGTGGACAGCAACAGGCCAGGTGAGTGAATAGCAGCACATAAATGAATCATCCTTTAACATTTCTTGTTTTTATGTTTTAATTTACAAGCCGCTTCACGCGAGGCAAGTTTTATTTTCATTCCGAAGTAGGGTCTCGACCCGAAACGTCACCCAATCAACGATAGACACAAACAAGCTGGAGTAACTCAGTTGGACATGCAGTATCTCTGGAGGGAAAGAATGGGTGATGTTTAGATCCAAATGCTGGAGAATTTCAGCAGGTCGATACCCTTCTGTCACCCATCCCTTCGCTCCATAGATGCTGCTGCACCCGCTGAGTTTCTCCAGAATTTTGTGTACCCTCGATTTTCCTGCATCTGCAGTTCCTTCTTTAACACTGCTGGAGTAATTCAGCAGATCGAGATCCTTCTTCAGAAGACGAGCCCTTATCCGAAACGTCACCTATCCACGTTCTCCAGAGATGTTACCTGGCCCGCGTTGTTACTCCAGCTTGTTGCGTCTGCCTTCCGTCTAAAGCCTTGGGATCGTCGCCAACATGAAGGCTGTGCGAAGCCCCCGCACCCGGTGCAATGGGCGGGGAGCTGGTGAGGGGAGGGAAGGGGTCACACACATGGCCGGGAAGCAGAGGGGTGGGGGTGGGGGTGGCGACAGACAGGGCCAACAATGAGATGGAGAAATACACAAACACCAACGTGCAAAGGAGACCTACAATAGCGCATGATCTCTCTCGCGTTATGGCGGGTGATTGTTGCCTGCCCGCTGTTTCTGCCCCTAAAGCCTTGGGATCGTTGCCCTTTGTGTTGGTGTGGAGGGGGACGGGCGTATTGTGCTCTTTGATTGCCCCCTGCTATCATTGGGACAGGGAGACTGGTGGCAATCACTACCAAAGTGTCTGCCTGCAGCCAGCACACCTCTCCTACACATGTCTCCCGCACAAAGACCATCCCGCAGAGAATGATCCCAGCATCGCAGCAATGTGATACCCATGGGAACTCGGTTAAACACTTGATCATAAACTTGAAATCTCATACACAACCACAAGTCTGTTTTTTTCTTTCACTTGGGGTCACTTGTGGGATGACTCGCACCTTGAGACAGGGCCTTTAAGAGCTTCTGCACCAGATTGGCCAAACTACATCAGGTGACTCATCGGGAGCTTAAAAAGGCAGAAGCTCCCAGAATTCTCTCTCTCTTCGACGCTGATCCCTGGAGGAAGAGGTGCCGGTCTGAGCTGCAGGAGGCCTGGCCGGATGGCACAGCACTTTGTATGTTTGTCACATACTTTTGTAAAATAATGTTGTATTGGGACGGAAGGGATGACCTGAGGGTTTTTGTGTATTTGGTGCTGGGTTATTTCTATTTAGGCAGGATTAAAGTCTCCAGTTCGACGGCCCATTGTGAGGCTGGCTGGAGCACTGTTATCTTTATTTGTTAGTCGATTTTTGTCCTTGACTGTGTTGTTTTAAATCAGGTTCGGGTTTTTGTCTTTTAACACAATTAAAGACTATATTTTTAAACATGAACCTGGTTTTTTTACTTTGTTACACGGCTCTGAGGTTCCTGCCTTCGGGGGTCGTAACATAGCCCTCGCTGGACCTACCATCATCATCCATTTTCCAGGCCACAACTGTGAACCTCCACCAACCTCTCCAATCAAACCTCTGACAACCCACCACACCCTCACTTTTAATCCACTCCATCTACAATTTGATACCGTAGTCAGACACTAGTTATTTTGTGCTGGTACAAACACTTCTTGGAGTCTAGTTTAGAGATACAATGTGGAAACAGGCCCTTCGGCCAACCGATTCTGTGCTGACCAGTGATCCCCGCACATTAACACTACCCTACACACATTAGGGGCAATTTATTTTACTGTTATACCACAAACCTGTATGTCTTTGGAGTGTGAAGGCAGTAACTCTACTCCTATGCCACTGTGCCTCCCTGGAATCATAGAGTCATACAACATGGAAACAGGACCTTCAGCCCAACTTGCCCACACCAACCAACATGTCCCATCTACAAAATTCCCTCCAACATCCAGCCTTATAAATCTCTTTTGTATCACATCCAAAGTTTTGATACCTTTCTCAGTTATAAAGCCAAAAACTGAATACTGCAATTTCACCGCAAGGTAGATTCTGTTTTGTATTTCTTTCTCCTTTTCTACGCTGTATTATAATTTATTAAACTTAGTCGGAAACATATTTAAGACTGATTTGTCAAATGGTGTATCCTGTTTTAAAGATTGGTACTTACAATTTTCTATTCTTTTTAAAGCTTCGTAATTTGATTTATATTTCCTCTGCTTATTTGTGCTACAAAAATGTAGTCGGCACTTCACCTTGCATTTAATTTCACCTTAAATCGATCTGCCCTATCAACTAGCCACTCACCCTGCTCCTGAAGTCACTTTTCATCCATTTCATGGTTAATCATATTTCCAATTTTTTGTGTTGTCTGCACATTTTGATATTTTCCGCTCTGTACACAGTCTAGGTGATCTATAAACATTGAGAAGAGCATTGATCTTCACGCTGATGAAAAGCTATTAGCCACTGTTGCCTGCTTCTTGTTCTGTAATCACCCTCAGGCACACATGCTTCTTCATTCTATTCGATGCCTTCCACAACCTCACCAACAAGTCTCCTATGCAGCAACAACTAATGCCCTTTGAAAATCCGTTAACATAAAATGCAACAAACATTCATTTATAAAGTTATGATCACCTCCTTAACAAATTTTACTGCAGTGGTAGTGAGGATTGGGAGCACTTGCAAAATGCTCTCTCAGTGGCCTTTTGGAAAGGTGTGGGACAAGAATTAAGGGCAGCACAGTGGCGTAGTGATAGAGCTACTCCCTCACAGCACCAGAGACCCGGTTTCGATCCTGACAATGGGTATAGTCTGTATGGAGTTTGTATGTTCTTCCCGTGACCAGTGTGGTTTTTCTCTGAGATCTTTGGTTTCCTCCCACACTCCAAAGATGCACAGGTTTGGAGGTTTATTGACTAGGTATAAATGTAAAATTGTCTCTATTGCGTGTAGGACTGTGTTAATGTTCGGGGATCGCTGGTCAGTGCAGACTCGATGGACTGAAGAGCTGTATCTCTAATCTAAACTAAACTAGACTGTTGGTTATAGATAGTCCCTGAAGATGACACCCACTCCCGGTGACTCTCAGCGTGCTGGTCCCATAAGCGGAACCGCAATCACTCATTACAATAACTTCACTTTTCGAAAGCTCTACTCCAACAGCAGCATCTCGCACTCTAACGATGCTCGTTTCACTTCGGAGTCACGCGAGTGCCTGTGGGTCATTACATCAGATGCGCTTGGCGCACCGACAGGCTGGAGAGCGCAGCTCCGCCAGCGGTAAGTAAAACACCCGCAGGTAAGTGTTTTAAACTTGCTGCGGTTTGCTAGGTGCCGTAAGGCTGGTTACAGGAGCCAGCAGGGACACTTCCAAACAGTGAAAAAATTACAGAAAGTAAGGTGAGGGTGTTGCCTATAAAAGTAAAAACTAACCCACGGGGCTGCAGTCAGCGTGTGTATGCCGGCTTTGAGACGCCGACTTCAGAGCCGCCGACTTCAGAGCCGCCAGCAGATCAGCCAGCGGCAGCAACTCCGGTGCTTCAGAGGACTGTGGCCAGGAGGCAGGCCAAGAGTAAATTGTCCAGGCATGTCGACTCTGTGGAGTCAGGCCAGGAAGACTCCCCTCCTTCCAATAAAAAGGTTGCGGACGTCTGGACAACATAGAAAAAATGATCAACCAGGCGGTGTTCCAGCCGGGGTTTTATACCCCCAGGGTTCCCCAGCAGCTTTCAGCAGTAACCTCTAGCAGAAGTCCATATAGCAAAGAGCTGTTCAGGCAGGAAGAACAATATGCCTACGTGTCTGCATGGGGACCCATAAGAGCAGCGCCTTTTTAAGGGCTGCATGATACCTTCCTTGAGCATGAGCCGGGAGAGCCAGGGCAGTATGACTCTGACCCTGCAGTTGGTGATACTGCAGAAGAGCATGCACCAAAGCACATGAGCTATGCTCCAAATTTGCCATACCGGCTGGAACTGGCGAACAGATGGATGAAAACCTGGCCGGCAATGTTAACTATATGGCCTCTCACCAGCTCCAGGACTCCATAATGGAGGAAACTTTGCAGAGATATCAGACACCTGTTAACTGTGCATCGCTCAAAGTGCCCACAGTGAACCAGGCTATCTGTGGGCAAACGGGGGCATCATGAGGGCATGAGTAGAGGCTGCAGAAAGTCCTGAAACTGGTTGGAGCAGGAATAACGGCGTTTGGGCAAATGGTACAAGGGTGCACCACCATCAAAAAACACAGCAGGATATGCTGGCCCTGCTGTGTAATGCCCATTTTTGAAAATTAATTATTCATGAAATAGCCATCAAGCCTACGCTCAACCCATGGTTCACAGCCTTGTGCAGATCCTCTAATATCCAGAGCAAGACCTGGATGATGAGGCAAAAACAATCGGCCTCATTAAAACTCATCCAGGGAGCACGATGCTGCCTCAAAAACCATACCCTTTGAGATGGACCAAGCCCGGTGTCTCCAGCTACACGCCTTTTGGCTAAGATCAAGTGTAGTATCTGTTCTTATCTGTTTAATATCTGATACGTCCCTTATCTAGGGACCAAAACATTGGCACGCTCCAATGCACATCCCAAAAAGGGCCAGGAGACCGAGGAATCCAGCAACCATGAAGGGACAAGTACTGGACTAGTCCAGGATATATCCTCCAGAGATCGGTCACCGGTCGGGGGTAGAAACATAGAAACATAGAAAATAGGTGCAGGAGTAGGCCATTCGGCCCTTCGAGCCTGCACCGCCATTCAATGTGATCATGGCTGATCATCCAACTCAGTATCCCGTAGGTTGCAATTGTTCTATGATGATGATGCTGTAAAATCAGAGGTAGACAAAAGTGCAGGAGAAACTCAGCGGGTGCGGCCGCATTGATGGAGCGAAGGAAATAGGCAACGTCTTGGGCCAAAACCCTTCTTCAGACTGATGTGAGGGGGGGGGAAGAAGAAAGGAAGAGATGGAGCCAGTGGGCTGAGGGAGAGCTGAGAAGGGGAGGAGAAAGTAAGGACTACCTGAAATTAAAGAAGTCAATGTTCATACCTCTGGGGTGCAAACTGCCCAAGCGAAATACGAGGTGCTGCTCCTCCAGTTGACATAGTGATAGATGCAACCTGGCTGGCGATAGTACAGATAGGTGTGGGAGTGGGAAGGGGAATCAAATCACTGGCAACTGGAAGAACTAGATGGTCACAATGTACAGAGCTAAGATACTCTGCAAAGTGGTCACCTACTCTGTGTTAGGTGTCACTGATGTAGAGGAGGCCACATCAAGAACAGCAAATGCAATGTACGAGGATGGAGGAGATGTGGGTGAATCTCGGCCTTACCTGGAAAGCCTGTTTAGGTCTCTGGAAAGACGTGAATGTTGTTTCACCTACACATATCTACAAAAAAGATTGACAATTTGTGGCTAACCAAGGACGTTGGCATCAAATTGAAGTAAAAAGTGCAGTCAAGATTTTGTAGCGAGTAAAAGAATTATGAGTTTTTTGGAAACGAGCAACGGATAACTGAAAAATGAATACAATGATACAACAGTCAGAGAGTAAAGTAGTAATGTAGCAACAGAAAATAAGAGCTGTTAACAGCATATAAAAAGAAAAGAGTATAAAAAAGAGTAGCTAAAATTAATGTTAGTTCCCTTAGAGGATGTGATTGGGGAATTAATAATGACATTGACCTTGATTCTAAATAATTATTTATATCAGTCTTTATGGGAGAAGAAACTAAAAGCATCCCAACAATAATAAATAATCAAGGAACTAAAGGAATGGAGGACATTAAAATAACATCCTGCACTATGATAAAGTACCAGCTAAAGTAATGGGACTGAGAGCTGACACGGTCCCTGAACATAATGACCTGCACTTATGTGTCTTAAAGAAACAGTGGTGGCAGAGATGATGACATATTATATAATAAAAAGTACTGCAGATGCTGGTTTCTCCTGTCCTCTGAACTTCCTCTCTTTAACTTTTGTATTTGGCTCAACCTTCTCCCCATTCCATCCATATTCCTCCCTCAGGCTTCACAATTCATGCCTCTTCTAACCGAATCTCACACCTATTATCTTTCCATCTCTGGCATTTGTCCAGCCATCTCCCTATTAATACCACCCTCACCTGTATTCACCTGTCGGGCCAGACTCACCAGGCGTTGTCCTCCCCTCCTCTCTTCCAGCTTTCTCCCCTCCCCCATCACAGTCAGTTTGAAGAAAGGTCCCAATCTTTCCATGGAGCACAGGAGGATGAGGGGAGATCTTATAGAGGTATACAGAATCACGAGAGGAATAGATTGGGTAGATGCACAGAGTCTTTTACTCAGAGTAGGGAAATCGAGGACCAGAGGACATAGGTTCAAGGTGAAGGGGAAAAGATTTAATAGGAACTCGAGGGGTAGCTTTTTCACACAAAGGGTAGTGGATGTGCGGAACAAGCTGCTAGAGGAAGTGGTTGAGGCTGGGACTATCCCATCGTTTGAGAAACAGTTGGACAGGTACATGGATAGAACAGGTTTTGGAGGGTTATGGACCAAGCGCAGGCAACTGGGACTAGGGTAGCTGGGACATTGTTGACCGGTGTGGGCAAGTTGGGCCAAAGGGCCTGTTTCCACAATGTATGACTCTAACCTGGTGTCATCTATCCATGTTCTCCAGAAGCTGCCTGACCTGCTGAGTTACTCCAGCACTTTGAGTCTTTTTATGAAAACCAATATTACATTTCCTTGTTTCTCCTCTCAACCTCTTCTCCCTCACTACTGCTATTTAGGAGTGAGACAACAGAATGTTGCAGTGCAGAGGGGTGGGTGAATCCCAGAATGTGGAGCACAATATGGCATCATAGTGGCACCTTACAGCAACAGAGACCTGGGTTCGATACTGACTACGGGTGGGAGTTTTATGTTCTCTCAATGACGGTGTGGGTTTACAATGGGTACACTGGTTTCCTCCCACACTACAAAGGTGTATAGGTTTGCAGGTTAATTGGCTTTCGTAAAGGTAAATTGTTCCTAGTGTATAGGATAGCGTTAAGCCCCTGTCCCACCTAGGAAACCTGAACGGAAACCTATGAAGACGTGTGCCCCACCCAAGGTTTCCATGAGGTTCCCAGAGGTTCCCGGGGTTCCGGTCATTCTCCATGAGTCACCAGAGGTTCTGGTCACTTGCCTGGAAAACCTCAACTGAAGCGTGAGCTGCATCTACTGACCAAAGATCCTATTGGATCTTTGCTGCCGACCGCGCACACACACACACACACACACACACACACACACACACACACACACATCGCGGAGGTGGGGGCCAGGGACAGTGGAGGAGCGCTCTCTGCGTGTTAAAGAAGAAAGTAAACGGCTGCCACAGAGCATGGTAAGTCCTTTAGAGAGCACGGGAGGGAGGGAGAGAAGGACAGAGAAGGGGAGAGAGAAGGGGAGAGAGAAGGGGAGAGAGAAGGGGAGAGAGAGAAGGGGAGAGAGAGAAGGGGCAGAAGGGGGGGAAGTGGAGAGAACGGTGGGGAGAAGGAGTGGACACAGTTTTAATAAGTTTAATAAAGTTAGTGGGCATTTTTCCTTCTGGCGGATCTTCCCACTTAGGAAACCTGAACGGAAACCTCTGGAGACCTTGCGCCCCACGAGGTTCCCGGAGGTTTCTGGAGGTTCCGGTCACTCTCCATAATTGTGGAAAGTGGTTTCCGCGTAATCGCAGTTTCTGCTGTTCCTGCGATTATTTCAAAAAACCCAAAATCGGCCGCAACTAAAAACAGGTTGCCGTTTTGTCGAAGCCAGTGGTGGGGTCGCATTTTTACTTACAGCCAGTCAAAGGCCTTCACTGACCGGCCATTCTGATTGGCTCATTGGAGTTTTCAGCAAATACATCTTATTTGGTTTTCAGGACCAAGAAGATCCGCCGGAAGGTAAAATGCCCGCTAACTTTATTAAACTTCCCAAAACTATCTCCCCTCCTTCTCTCCCCTTCTCTCCCCTTTCTCTTTCCCCTTCTCTGTCCCTCCCTCCCGCGTTCTCTAAACGACTTACCGTGCTCTGTGGCAGCTGTTTACTTTCTTCTTCACACTCAGAAAACGCTCCTCCGCTGTCCCTGGTCCCCACCTTCACGATGTGGTTGTATGTGTGTGTGTGCACGCGGTCGGCTTTGGTCAGTAGATGCAGCGCACGCTTCGGTTGAGGCTCTCCAGGCAATTGACCAGAACCTCTGGTGACTCATGGAGAATGACCGGAACCCCCGGGAACCTCGGGGTACCTCACGGGAACCTCTTGGAACTTCACGGGAACCTTGGATGGGGCACATGGTCTCCAGAGGATTCCGTTCAGGTTTCCTAAGTGGGACAGGGGCTTTAGAGTACAGTGTGCGCTGGTGGGCACGGAGGCGCTGTGTAGAAGGGCCTGTTTCTGCGCTGTTTCTCTAAACTAAACTAAACTAAATAAGTGTGTTTGTAGCTGCAACTAGTGTTTAAGAAGGATAATGGAATATTGGCCTTGATTCCTTGGGGTAAAAAGTAGAGAAGTTTTGATCTAACTTTAGAGGGAAATGGTGAAGAGGCATAATGAGTACTGGAACTTTGGCCTCCATTTTCAGCAAGGATATATCTGCATTAGAGGCAGTGCAGACAAGGTTTGCAAGGTTGATTATTGAGATGAAGGATTTGATATATGAACTCAAGCTGAATTATATTAGAATTCAAAAAAAGAAGAGGTGATTTTCATAAGAGGTTGATTATTAGGACTGGATGTTACAATCCCTAAGATTTCAGTACAATTGACATTCTTGGGGATGACCACCAGGTGAATTTTGCTAACAATCAGACACATCTTCACTTGTGTACCTCAACGTCACTGGGGTTCGGCCTTTTATCACAAGACACCCTCAGTAGAGGCAGGCCCACCGGAGGGTGATCAGGCCAGGGTGTGTGTCTTATTGTTAGCCTCTAGATGGTCACGTGGCAGCCCAGACAGCATCTTTCCTCTTCAGCCACAGCCAGTGACTGCTCCGTTCAGCAGCATTGGCAAGTTCTTTTATTGCCCTCCTTTGTGCCTGCCCTTTGACTCCTACTTCCCTCAGGAGCCTTGCGATGGAACTGGCTACAAAGCCCTTGCACCCCACCTTCACTGGACACACCCTTACCCTCCAACCTCTCTCCGCTGCCTCTGCTGCAAGGTTTGAATATCAAAGCTTTTTCCTTTCATAAGCCTCGTCCACAGCCTCCTCCCATGGACTGTCAGCTCAATGATGAAAACACGGCGACAGGAGTTGGACCAGAGGACGAGGTCTGGTCGCAGGTTGGTAACTGCGATTTCAACTGGGAACGAAAGCCTCTGGCCTAGGTTAACACGCATTTCCCAGTCCCTGGCTGCGTTCAGTGGGCATGAGTTGAGAGGCGAGGGGTTAGTCCTCCGTTTATCTCCTTCCCGGATGAAGGATGGTGTTTGCGTGAATGTTACCTGGGCATTGATAGGCATGCCGTTGGTGGTAACTCTCTTGCCTTCGAAATTCTAAAGGGAGACGCAAAAAGCTGTGGTAACTCAGTGGGTCATGCAGCATCCCTGGAGATAAGGAATGGGTCACGTTTTGGGTCGAGAACCTTCTTCAGACCCAGGAGGGGATTGACAGGCTGGAAGCTGAGAGGATATTTCACCTGGTTAGTATATCGAGGACTAATGAGGGCAGCATGGTGGCGCAGTGGTAAAGTTGCTGCCTTACCACGAGGCCCGGGTTCGATCCTGATTACGGGTGCTGTCTATATGGAGTTTGTACGTTCTACCCGTGACCGCATGGGTTTTGTTTGAGATCTTCGGTTTCCTCCCACACTCCAAAGATGTATACCCTCTAGGTATGTAAGTTAATTGGCTTGGCGCATGTGTAAATTGGCCATAGTGTGTGTGGGGATCACTGGTCGGCGCGGACTCGGTGGGGCAAAGGCCCTGTTTCCAGGCTGTATATCTAAGCTAAACTAAACTAGACTAAACTAGAGAGGCATGGGTTCAAAATAAGAGATAAACTGCAATTTCTTTGAGAAATTGGATGGTCTCTCTTTGGGATTCTCTGCTGCAGGGAGTCGTTGAAATGGAGTTATTGACGTAATTACGAGAATGATGAACAGATGTTTAACCTACAAGGGAGTCAAGGGATAAAGCTAGAGATTGAGAACAAAATATGGAGTTCAAGATTGAATCAGCTATGATCTTATTAGATAACAGAACAGGCTCAAGAGGCCAATTGGCTTATTCCTTCTCCTGTTTCTTACGTTTTTATTCTGCCATTTAATATATAAAACTCTCCAGAGTTTTACTTGCACACAGCTTCATATGCTGAGGCTAACTGCAGAAGGGAATGTGTTCCTAACACACGCCATGAGTGCACGGACATCCAATGCCTTCCCCAATCTCATTCTGCTCACAGAAGTTAAACTCTATGCAAAGCTATAATAGTAAGGAAATTGAAGGTTGAATATTGAATACAGATTAACATCAGGTACAAAAATTGAGAGTGAGATAATTAAAACAATATAATGGGGACAACATTAAGAGAGGGGCTGGACTGGCAGTGCAGTGTTTCGAGGTGCAATTGCTTCAGGAGAGACAGGGGTGACAGGGGTGGGCGTTGCATTATTGGTTAAGGAGGATGTCACAGCAGTTGTCAGAGGTGACATTATGGACAGTTCGTCTAGTGAGGCTATATGGGTGGAGCTGAGAAACGAGAAAGGAATGGTCACCTTGTTGGGGGTGTACTACATCTGCCCAAATAGTCAATGGGAATTAGAAGAACAAATATGCCAGGAGATTGCAGACAGCTGCAGGTCAAATAAGGTTGCTGTAGGGGATTTGAACTTTCCCAATATTGACTGGGAAAATCAGTGTGAAAGGTTTAGATGGGGTGCAATTTCCCAAAGGTGTTGAGGAGAGTTTTCTCCAGCAATATGTAGAGGGCAACACTGTATTTGGTATTGGGAAATTGGGAAGGGCAAGTGAATGAAGTGTCCGTGGAGGAGTCTTTTGCCAACCAGTGGCCAATGTTCGATAAGGTTTAAGATTGTTATGGATAGGGACAAAGAGGGCCCACGTGTGATAGGAAAGATGTTGTCAAGCTGTAAGATTTACGAGGATGTTGCCAGGACTAGTGGACTAGAGGTTGAGTAGGCTGGGACCCTATTCCTTGAAGCGCAGGAAGATGAGGAGTGATCTAAGAATCAGAATCACACTTTATTCGTCAAGTATGTTTTGCAACATACGAGGAATTTCACTGGCCTGGTCAGTCATACAATTAACAGTAGCAGATCACTCAAAAACACATTTTAACATGAACATCCACCACAGTGACTCCTATACATTCCTCACTGTGATGGAAGGCGAAATAAAGTTCAAGTCCCTTCCCTTAGTTCTTCCTCAGTCGTGGGCCTCGAGTCCCTGTTGACGGGATGATCTTAACTCCCGTAGCCGGCGGCGTTCGGGCCCTCCGCATCGAGGCGATCTTCTCCCGCATCGAGGGAATGTCAGCTCCCCCATACTGGACGATCGAACCTTGCTTCAGGGCTGGTGAACCTTCCGTGACATTGGAGCTCCCGACTAGTCTCACCCGAGACTGCGAGCCCTTGCCGCGGCGATCCCAGGCAAGGGATCAGCTCCGATGTTAAGTCTGCGGCACGTGTATAAAATCACGAGAGGAATAGATAGAGGTGGATGCCAGGTCTCATGCCCAGAGTAAGTGAATCGAAGACAAGAGGACAGAGGTTTAAGGTGAAGGGGAAAAGATTTAATAGGAATCTGAGGGGTAATTTTTTCACACAAAGAGGGTGGTGGGTGTATGGAACAAGCTGCCAGAGGAGGTAGTTGAGGCAGGGACTATCCCAGATTGCAACCTTCACGTGGTCCGCCCTGTTTCGACTAGTGCAATCAACTCGACGTGCACAAACGGAAGATCAAATAGAACAAGTTGTCCAACAACTTTAGGCTGTGCACACCACACCGAAAGAAGAAGAAGAAGAAGAAGAAGATGAAGAAGAAGGTACATGGATAGAACGGGTTTAAAGGGATATGGCCCAGATGCGGGCTGGTGGGAATGGTGTAGCTGGGACAGATTGAAAAGACTGGACCCTTTCCCACCCAACCCTCTCCAATCACCACTTCACACCCAATTACTCCCCCCCACCCCCCACCCCTCCCCCCTGTGTTGCATAACATCACTTCTCCATCATCAACAATAAAAATAGAGGAGGTGGAGAGGCTGTTCAGAAGACAGAAAAGCCGGAAATCTCCAGAGCTGGATAATGTTTGCCCCTCTACCCTCAAGCTCTGTGCCGAACAACTGGCACCGGTGTACACAGATATTTTCAACCAGTCCCTGCAAACCTGTACTGTCCCTGCCTGCTTCAATGTCTCCACTTTTGTCCCTTTACCCAAAAAGGAAAGGATTACTGGTCTTAATGACTCCAGGCCTGTCGCACTGACCTCTGTAGTCATGAAGACCCTTGAAAGGCTTGTGCTGGCAACGCTGAAAAATATCACAAGCCCCCTGCTGGACCCTCTGCAAACTGCATATCGTGCCAATAGATCTGTGGATGATGCAGTCAACCTGGGCCTGCACTTCATCCTCCAGCACCTAGACTGCGAGGATTTTGTTTGTTGATTTTAGCTCTGCATTCAACACCATTGTGCCAGAGCTACTACACTCCAAACCTTCTGAGTTGACTGTGCCTGAACCCCTCTGTCGGTGGATCACCAGCTTCCTGACAGGCAGGAAGCAGCATGTGAGGCTGGGAAAGCACATCTCAGACCAGCAAACCCTCAGCATAGGAGCACCACAAGGCTGCGTACTCTCCCCTCTCCTCTACTCTCTCTACACCAACGACTGCACCTCCAATGACTCCTCTGCCAAGCTTCTCAAGTTTGCGGACGACACAACCCAGATTGGACTGATCCAGGGTGGGGAAGAAACCTGCAGACAGGAAGTGTCACAGCTGGTGTCCTGGTGCCATTGCAACAACCTGGAGCTCAAAGACCTTATGATAGTGGAATTGATAGGAGACTTTAGGAGAACTTCCCCTCCCCTCCCCCCACTCACCATCAACAACACAACAGTCACATCTGTGGAGTCTTTTAAGTTCCTGGGAACCATCATCTCCAAGGACCTTAAGTGGGGAGCTACCATCGACTCCACAGTCAAAAAGGGACAACAGGGGATGTACTTCCTGCAGCAGCTGAGGAAGCACAATCTGCCACAGGCAATGATGGTCCAATTCTATACGGCCATCGTAGAGTCTGTCCTCACCTTCTCCATCATGGTCTGGTTTGGCTCATCCACCAAGCATGACATCCAGAGGCTGCAGCGAATTGTCCGACCAGCTGAGAAGGTTATTGACTGCAACCTTCCCTCCATTGATGAACTATACACTGCAAAGGCCAGGAAGCGAGCGGGCGAGATCATCTCTGACCCCTCTCACCCTGGCCACAAACTCTTTGAATCACTTCCCTCTGAAAGGCGACTCCGGACTGTCAAATTTGCCACAGTCCGACATAAACATAGAAACATAGAAACATAGAAAATAGGTGCAGGAGTAGGCCATTCGGCCCTTCGAGCCTGCACCGCCATTAAATGTGATCATGGCTGATCATCCAACTCAGTATCCCGTACCTGCCTTCTCTCCATACCCCCTGATCCCTTTAGCCACAAGTGCCACATCTAACGCCCTCTTAAATATAACAACATTTTTTCCGCAAGTAGTAGCGGCTCTACTCAATAATCAAATATCTGTAGTCTCCTTTTACTCTGGTATCTTATTTAATGCACATGTTTAATCAATAATGCTTTATTATTTATTTTAATGTTTTATCTATCATTCCTGACTGTCGCTGTATATCATGTTGTCACTTGTGGGCGGAGCACCAAGGCAAATTCCTTGTATGTGAATACTTGGCCAATAAACGTATTCATTCATTAATTCGTTCATTCATTCACATTGTTGGCTGGTGTGGGCAAGTAGGGCCAAAGGGCCTGCTTCCACACTGTATTACTCTGTGAGTATTTAACTCTAAAATGAAAGAAAATGGGGGCAGATACAATAGAGGTGTAAATGTGGCTTTCAGATAGGCACGTGGATATGCAGGGATTGGAGGGATCTGGATCGTGGCGATGTCTGCTATGAGTAGTGGATCCTTCTCTACACTTACAATAATCTGCTTTCTAATGTTCTTGACCTCTCTGATTCTTGCATTCTTTCGATCGTCTCTCAATCCTTTCCATCGCCCACTTATTTTCCATTCCTTTCCCAATCATGTTCCAGCATTATTCTGCTCCTTAAGATCTTCAGTAATTCCCTCGTCCTTCTTGCTCTAGTGTAATATAGTTTAGTTTAGAGATACATCACGGAAACAGGCCCTTCAGCCCACCGAGTCTGCGCAGACCAGTGATCCCCGTTCGCAAGCACTATTCTACACACTGGGGGCAATTTACAATTTTACCCAAAGCCAATTAACCTACAAACCTGCACATCTTTGGAGTGTGGAAGAAACCAGAGCACCCGGAGAAAACCCATGCAGGTCACAGAGAGAAATTCCGTGCAGACAGCATCATAGTTGGGATCGAACACGGATCCCTGGCGCAGTAAAGCAACAACTCTACTGCAATTTGTTGAAGTTCCACAACCTGCAAATCTTCAAATGTTTCAGCCTGATGTCAATGTCAAGCTGTCATTAAAGTGTCTCCTTTTTCTCCCACTATATGGATACAGAGTAGTTTAGTTTAGTTTAGAGAAACAGCGTGGAAACAGGCCCTTTGGCCCACCGAGTCCGCGCCGACCAACGATTCCCATATGCTAGCACTATCCTGCACCTTAGGGACAATTTACATTTATACCCAGCCAATTAACCTACAAACGTGTAAGTCTTTGTATTATGGGAAGAAACCAAAAAACTCGGAAAAAACCCATCGCGGTCACGGGGAGAATATACAAATTCGGTACAGACAGGAGTCAGGATAGAACCTGGGTCTCTTCCTGGTGGAATAAAACTGGGTGAAAAAAAGGTCTTACCTTCCACTACCTGCAACCTCCGGCAACCACCTTCAACTAGCATCGCAACCGGCTTCGACTAAAACATTACCGATTTTTAAAACGGCAACCTATTTTTAGTCGCGGCCGGTTTTGAATTTTTTGAAATAATCACCAGAACATAGAAGAAGCGGAAACCACTTTTGACCATTAGGGAGACTGACAAAAACCTCTGGGAACCGCACGGAAGCCTTGGGTGGGGCGCAAAGTCTCCAGAGGTTTCCGTTCAGGTTTCCTAAGTGGGACAGGGGCATAAGGCAGCAACTGTACCATTTGCAACAATCTGCCACCCACCAGAAACATTGTCGTTTGGTGGAAGCTGGAGTGGCTTATCAGAGCAAAGGTTGCACATTTACATCCCAGTATTGAAAGCTGCGCAATTGAACTCGGTGCAGTTTATCTGTCGCCACTGACAGGGAGATTTGAGCATGAATGCTGCCAGATTGTCATCGAAGCCCAAATGTCTCATTGTCTAAATTAGGAAAGCTGCCATCCTCACTCTACTGACTCGCCTCACACTACATTCATATCTCTTAATGCCTGCTGAGCCGGTGTTGCAAGCAACCCAGCTGTCAATTACCACAAAGTTCACTGCTACATTTTCCGGGACATGCAAACAGAGGCAATAAGTGCGCGCCGACCAATCTCACCCACATGCTGAGCGCAAGTGAAGTTCTGGACTTGCAGTGTCACATTTAGCTGTCTGGAGCCTCACAACTTTACAGTTATTAAAGCTAGAAATATGTCTGGAAATGTTCATGTCATTTTAATTAATTTTTAACATTTCACACTGTTGTTGCTTGTAATATTACAGAGAATCTATATTTCCAGAAGCACCCTTAAAAATGTAGCCTTCAGTTCATTTTCATCTCTGTTTCCCGAATTAAAAAGTCCAATAAAAGTAATTTGATTTGGTGCACCAGGCCTTATCCGTGACATTTTGATGTTGTCAGTTCTTGGTGTTATTATATCCCTTTCTATATGTACAAGCATTACAGCTAATTCTGCAGACACCACTGCCAAGATAGCAGCTACTTGATGGGAGACACCACCTCCACTTCTTTCCTACAGTCAGATCAAGCATTAATAGGAAGACATGATGCCGGGCAAAGTAGCGGGTGAAAGTTTAGTTTAGTTTATTAGTTTAGTTTATTGTCAGGTGTACCGAGGTACTGTGAAAAGCTTTTTTGTGGCTTGCTATCCAGTCAGCAGAAAGACTATACATGTGTAAGAAGGAAAGGCAGATGCTGGTTTAAACTGAAAGACTATACATGATTACATTCAAGCCATCCACAGTGTACAGATACAGCATAAAGGGAATAACATTTAGTGCGAGTCCAGTAAAGACCGATTAAATGGGTAAGAAGGAACTGCAGATGATAGACACAAAATGCTGGAGTAATTCAGCGGGACCGGCAGCATCTCTGGAGGGAAGGAATGGGTGAAGTTCCTGGTCAACCCGCTTCTTCAGACTGATCAGTTTGGAGAAGTGTCTCGACCTGAAATGCTACCCATTCCTTCTCTCCAGAGATGTTGCCTGTCCCACTGAGTTACTCCAGCATTTTGTGTCTAAAGTCAGATTAATGATAGTCTAAGTGTCTCCAATGGAATGGATGGCAGGTCAGGACCGCTCTCCAGCTGGTGATAGGATGGTTCAGTTGTCTGATAACAGCTGGGAAGAAACTGTCCCTGAAAGAGCAGCAATGCAAGGAGAATGAGGTGTCTATAAGATGCTCCAGCCCTTGTGAACCTTTGCTGTCATCACTGCCAGTGCCCCCTCTCTATTGTTCATGGGGCTATCCTGCAATATATCACCACCTGCCACCCAGAGAACTTGATCCAGAGAACAGACATTGATAGATTGTTACACAAAAAGCTGGAGAAACTCAGCGGGTGCAGCAGCATCTAAGGAGCGAAGGAGATAGGCGACGTTTCGGGTTGAGACCCTTCTTCAGACATTGATAGATTCTTGATTCTTGATTAGTACGGGTGTCACGTGTTATGGGGAGAAGGCAGAAGAATGGGGTTGAGAGGGAAAGATAGATCAGCCACAATTGAATGGTGGAGTAGACAATATGGGCCTAACGGCCTAATTCTGCTCCTATTATGACTTCATGTACTGAGTGGAGATGGTCAGAAGCACCATGCTTTTGTCCAGGCCAGTTTCTATTGAAAGGTAAACAATTCACAGTCCTTTCGGAACACCGCCTACTTCAGAAGGACTAGAAAAGGTGAGGAACAGGGTTAGCACCATGCAGATTCACCAACAACACCCTCACCCATCTTCCCATCTTAATCCCTCTGTTAATAGACACAAAAAGCCAGAGTAACTGAGCCGGACAGGCAGCATCTCTGGAGAGAATGGGTGATGTTTTTGGACACCCATACCTTCTCTCTAGAGATGCTGCCTGTCCTGCTGTGTTACTCCAGCATTTTGTGTCTATCCAGTTTAAACCAGCATCTGTAGTTCCTTCCTACACATTAACCTCTCTGTATGCCTCTCAGCAGGCATATATTTGCTCTCTGGATTCTGTTTGTCTTCACTGGCAGGTATTTATTGGGCAGCACGATGGTGCTGTTCATGGTGGTAGGATTCTCCCACCATCCTCTTCTCCCCCCCCCCCCCCCCCTTTACCCCACACCCCCACCCTCTTCCACCTACATCCATCCCTCTGGCTTTAAATTTCATTCCTCCATTTATCTCATGCCCTTTTCTCTCATTTTCCCCTCTAGCCTTTGTCACTTATGCCACCCAGCTGCCAATTAAGCTGGCCCGCACTTGTATCCACCTATCACTCGTCAGGCTTTGTGCTGCTGCCACCCCATTTTCCAGCTTTCTCTCCCTACCACAATCAGTCTGAAGAAGGGTCCCAAGCTGAAATGTCACCTGTCCATTTCCTTTCCAGATGCTGCCTGACCTGCTGAGTTGCTCCAGCATGTTGTGTTTAGCTGGTAGAGTTGCTGTCTCATAGCTCCAGCGACCATGGCTCAGTTCTGACCCCAGTGCTGTGCTCCCTGGGACTGTGTGTGTGTGTTTTCTTCCACTGGATTCTCCAGCTCCTTCCCACATCCCAGGACATGAGTTAGTTTAATTGTCCACTGTAAAATGCCTCCAGTAAGGCAGATGGCAGAGTCTGGCAGAAAGCTTCAGTTTAGTTTTAGAGATACAGTATGGAAACAGACCCTTCGGCCCACCAAGTCCACGCTGACCAGCGATCACCCATACACTAGTTCTATCCTACACTCTCGGGACAATTCACAGAAGCCTATTAACCTACAAACCGATACGTCTTTGGAATGTGGAAGAAAACTGGAGATTCAGGAGAAACCCCGCGTGGTCACGGGGAGAACGTACAAGCTCCGTACAGACAGCACCCGTAGTCAGGATCGAACCGGGTTTCTGACACTGTAATGGAGCAACTCCACTGCTGCACCACTGTGCCGCCCTAAATGGGAATGTGGGGGAGAATTGACTTCAGGGAAACATGTTGATGGAATAGGTTTGTTCGATAAACTGCCATACACTCAATGAAGCAAACAACCCCCCTCAATATCGTATGGAAACATGGTTCAAACCTGAGTGTGATCCCCCTCGGTAATATAAGGAAGATTTTTTCCAGAAGAACAAAATGAATTTCACAAAAGCACAACATTAAGCCACAAAAACTCTTAGTTTCATGATTATTACATAGGTCGTTGCTCAGTAAATTCACACGCCTTGTTGGCAATCCATGGATAAGCTATTTTCTTATTTCAGATGAGTGTGCCAGGAATCTATTAACAGTCTGTTTTCTTGCCAAAATATAAGATTTAAGATTGAAGATGAGAAAATGTTAGCCAGGCCAGAAGCTTTTTGGATGCAAAGGAAATGAGATTGTGGTACAATCTGCCTGGGGAAATAAAGAAAGTAGAAAATGTAAGTGGGTTTAGAACACAATTAAATATATTTTATGAGAAATAGATCAGGGATTATGGTAAAAGGGTGGATGGATTAAGAGGCAGTGTGTTTGCTTTGGTTCACGATCCTTTCAACTGAAGTTCTCCAGGATTGACAGGGCTACCTCCTGCACCCATGCAGAACTCATGCCTTCATCAACTTCACAACTAGTTTCCATCTTGCTCTCAAATTCACTTGGCCATCTCCGACACCTCCCTACCATTTCTCGATCTCACCGTCTCCATCACACGGGATAAACTATCGACTGATGTCTATTATAAACCTGCTGACTCTCACAGCTATCTAGACTACATCTTCCCACCCTGCCTCCTGCAAAGACTCTATCCCCTACTCCCAATCCCTCCGTCTACACTGCATGTGCACCCAAGATGAGGTGTCCATACCAGGTCACCTGAGATGGCCTCATTCTTTAGAGAATGAGGGTTTCCCTCTACCATTATAGATGAGGCTTTCACTCGTGTCTCCTCGGTACCCCGCAACTCCGCCCTTACTCCCTCTCCCCCTCCCCCTCCCCCTAGTTGCAACTGAGACAGTCCCCCTTATCCTCACTTATCACCCAATCAGCCATCGCATTCAGCACATAATCCTTTGACCTTATTGCCACCTCCAGCGGGATCCCACTGCAAGCCACATTTTCCCATCTCCACCCCTTTCCGCTGAGACCGTTCCCTCCGCAACTCCCTGGTTAATTCGCCATTCCCACCCAAACCACCCCGACCCAGGTACTTTCCCCTGCAAACGCAGGAGATGCAACACCTGTCCCTTACCTCCTCCCAACAGCCTTAGTGAAGAAGTTGCATTGCTAACAAACTTAATACCAAGCTGATTTACATACCAGGAAGATAAACACAGCACAAACAGGATGTAAACCTGTGAGTTTTTGCACTGTAAAAACGTTTGCTATTTTTCACAAATTGCTACGTTATCGCACATAATTTTAGGCAGCTCAACATTTCACCAGCACAGCTCTTTGCAGCAGGACTGTGCTGCGAGTATATTAAGGTGTGAATATTTAGGAAATTTTACAAGACTGTGAACTATTTCATTTTGCATGGAGCTGAAGAAATTGAATCAGGTAGGAATGTCAGTACCTGTATTTACACACACATTGCCTCACAGTTTACAGATCAGGCCGGTTTATCAGACCA